>JARHVA010000176.1:3475000-4675000 GCA_037957365.1 Torreya grandis
CCTAACATATGGAATAAAAGACTTATCCATTTTTAGGACCACCATTTTATATTTATTTGGGTTCAAACCCAATTTCTTGCATATATTTGTAAGCATCACATTATCCAAGGCACCTAAGTCAACCAAATAATTATACACATTCTTTATAAACATTATGATGGTTAACAAAAAAAGTGGTACTTTAGGATTGTCCTTATAAATGATCATATTTATATGTGCAGCCTTTGACTTGTCCATAGATGATCTCCCATTCAAAGCTTTGAGTAAAAACTCTCTTTATTCAGTGATCTAAGATAGCTCATGAAAACTGATAATCACCTTGATATTATTCATATATTCCATAATATTATACCCTCTTCTAATCTATGGCTCTGCACTCTAAAACTGATCATTTTTTGTTTGGAAGAGTGATATTATTTTTGGTTTTAGCATCTAGAGGAGTAATATCACTATAATTTGGGAGATGAAAGTAGTAGAAGGTTATTTTTTCCTCAAATTATAGTTGTTCCTCTAAAACTATTAAAACACATGAATTTTATCTATGTTATCTTCAGGTTCATTTTCATCTTTCACTAGGAATGGGAAGTCATATGTCTCAAAGACTATGGTTGTATTGGGAAGACCTAGACCAGTAGAGGAAGATGGCTCTAGTTGATTTTTTAATCCTTATTGTCTATCCATTTTTTTTTCAAGATTTTAAAGATGGTACAAAATTCGATGTGATCTATCTCACCATGTTTTGTTATGTTGTGGACTCAACACCAATTAGGAAGTGTTGATTATAATATGTTTATCTCTGGTATTTTTTTTGGTTGCTACTCTATATTATTTCTAGGTATATTAAAAGTATTATTGTACCTATGATATGTAAAATTAGGATTGGTATTATTCCCCATTGGTGTTTCCCATACAATTTTTCATGTTTAAGAATTCATTTCTTACCTTTTATACCATTTGTTGGATGGAATCCAATTCTGATTATTTAGAGCTAAAATCAAAACCTTGCATAGTACTCGTAATGACTAGTATCAAAGATTAGATTTGAATGCATTGTTTAGATGCAAACATGGGATTATTCAATAAGTTAAAGTGTTGGTTAGGTGTAACATGGGCTAAAGTCAATTGGATGTACACCTAAATCTGATTTTGAGCCACACCATTCTAATTAACATTTGAAATAGGGTTGAGGGATATAAAATTAAGACCAATATTAAGTGGGGCCGAAGCTTGTGACTGAGGATTCAATTGTTTATCAATGTTGATAGCTTCATCATAAGAAAAAGGTAGTGTATTATCATTGCGTTCTCTATGGAGAAAAATAGTTATTATATAATCAAAAGCATTTTTATACATCTCAAGGGTTAACACCTCAGTAGGTTTATAAATATCTTCAAGACAATTGTACATATTTTGGAATCTTCCATTAAAGGCTCAAATTGGTTTATTAGGTTCTCTCCTCATGATAGTAAAGTTTTTATACACAAAACTTGAGATATTAACCTATCTAAACTATGAAAAAAATTATTTTGACACTGGTTCTAAGAGGTAATTGAGTCTTTTAAGAGGTTGAAGAACTAGTCATAAGTAGTATATTACCAAGTAAAATGGAAAAGTTAGCATGTTAAATCTTCATGGATTACATTCAGTATCCTTCGGGAGGTTTTGTAAGCCTTTATGTGTTCTTAAACATTCATACCTCCCAAGGGATAAAAGGAAGGAAGATACTTCTCAACGTTTCTAGGTAAATCATAGACATCTTCAGGGATGGCAATTGTAGAACTGATTAGCCAAAATAAGACCATTATGTGTAAAGGAAGAAGGGGTTATTTATTTGGATAATATGATTGGGCTCAAGTTATTCTCAATATACCTTTATCTGAACTAAATTTTCTATGGATTTGAACATGTGGGAATAGTATGCCAATATCTAAGGTGGACCTTGTTAGTCTTCTGGGTATATCCAGTGTAACTTAAGGGATATTTCTCAAAGAAATGAAAGGTGCCCTCCTTATAACACTAAATAATTTATTTTTGATTTGGGTTTTATGCACACTGGGGAACCTTATGAGATAGCTTCTAATGTTTAAGGATTATTCAATAAATAATAACTCTAAAGAATGATTTGCAGGGTATTGGGTTTTATAAACAACTTGGTGGTGGAATAGTGGTTAAAAAATCAATTGTTTACTTCAAATACTTCAAGTATGACATGAGTCTAAACCTCATTGAGATGGGTGGATTAATGGTTAGTTTAACCTAAGGTGGGTAGGAAAAAAATAAACTCAAAAAGGAAGAAGGGTAGGTTAGAGAAGAAGGTTTTTAAATCAGACAAGATGAAACCCTCCTAACCTATATCTTGAAATAAGGGTTTGATAAATAATCAAGAACTAGTGATTTTTACAAGTTATTTTTAGTACATAGATAGTCAAACATATTTAAGAGTCCAAGGGAAAAAATGTGGTTAAATGTAATGCACATAATCAAAGGTTTTGTGTTTGTGAGATTGAAATTACACATGTATAAAGAGAGATTATGATTATTACACAAAAGCATTCAGATTAACTACTACACAGTATTAATAACTATAATAAAAGAACATTCATGCACAACCAAAAGACTATTATACTAGATTTGGTGGAAATTCTTTTAAAACTCACAAATTTGGAGAAGAACAAGATTTGCACATCATGACCAATTTCAGAGCAATCCTCAAAATTTCCTATTAATCTTAATATCCAAAATTTTCCTCCCTTTGGGACTGAGAAGATATAAATATATATAGGCTTTGGGAGGGGATGCCTCATCCTCCAAAAGAAGTTTAAATTTGTATTTCCAATTATAGGATTATGTATCAAAAATCCATGCATAGCATGCATGTATAAGAAGTGTGTACATAAATTAAATCCATCATCTAAAATATAAAACATATGAAAATAAATTTGGGACCACCAGTTCTAGATGAATTTAAAACATGCAAATATATATATATTTATATAAGGTAGTGTTGATGTGGTACTAATGGAAGAAGAAAATGGTTTCATGATAGATGTTGGAACTGAAGGGACTACAGTGACCATTGTAGTTCCTTAAGGAATAAAAATTGGCCCTATTGAATTATGTGTTACTACATATCTATAAAACTAAGGACATTGTGATGATGTGGTAGTAGTTGTGGTTGACCATGTGCTTAGTGATGATCTAAAAGTCCCTTCTGTAGATTTTAATTTCTCAAACATTGCATAAGCAACTTTAAACTCATTAATAATGATAAATTGAGCATATAAGGATTGAGTATTTTGATAGTCTTGTTTCATGTAAATTTTTGCTTTAAGTTCTAAGGAAGAGAGAAAATAAACTTGATACAGGTATGGTTGAAAAAGCACATTGAATCAGAAGATTGTGAAGAGATATTCTTTAGCATGAGAGGAAGAAATACAGATAAGAAAGTACTAAAGCAAACTTATTCATTAGATAGATAGTTGGGTGGATTTCCCAGAGATAAATAAATCCCAAAAATAAGAGCTTACTTAGGGGCTATCAATCCACACATTTTAAAACAATTAAGTTCACAAAACTAAAAAGAAGGTACTTATATCAATAATCAAAATGTACTAGACTAGAACTGATTAAATTAGTGATAAACTAATTAATACTAGTGCTAAGGGGTTGGGATATGCTTCAAAAAATCTAAAAGGTGTCTATGGAAAAATGAGAACATAGAAAACTAGGTTTGGTTGAGGGTAGATGGGTGAAAATAGCTTGATGGTTTTCACTATTATAATGACCATTGATGGTTAGGATAACTATCAATAGTTAAGGTGACTATCAGTGGTCAAGCTAATCAATAGTGGTTGGGCAGACTATCAACAATTGAGTTAACTATCAATGGTTATTAGGTGAAGATCTAGGTTGTTAATTTCTAAATAATGGGATATAAAATATGGATTATGGGAAATGGGTAAGGGTTAGGCTAATTACAAAATGGAAACAAAGTAAATAAATATTGACAAATAAGTACTTATCTTACTAGAAATTGATTAGGTGAGTGGTTAAAGCAGTTAACATGTTGGTAGAATCTGGCTTAAATCTGGCAAAGTAACGGCACTCAAGAACTTAACTGAGAGGTGATAGTTAGTTGGCTCTCAATATAATGGTTAAATTGTTGATGATGCTTGATAACACTAATTTCATTGATTAACATATAAAATAAAACTCTTGAATCCCTAAGCTCTTGATAATTATTGCAAATGATTTGACCTCCCAAGCTCCTTCTTATAGTCACAATCAAGAGGTGGAAGTCAAGGTGTATCTAGGCCATCTAAATATAAATTGTCCATGCAAAGGCTCATAACAAGTTTTAGATGAGTTATGTTTAGAAATTTTCAATAAATGATTACATGCTTTTGGTTGAGGAGGTGTACCCTAACTATCAAAGGTCAAGGCTTCCCAAGGGTGACCATCAATGGTTACCCTAATCAAGAATGGTCAAGTCCTGAAGGTTAGGTTGAGTTAATTTGTGAAACTAACTATGGGTGAACTTTGTTAGTCCATATTAGTGTAGATTGGTCCCAAGAGGGTCCTAAGCAGTCTAGGTGTTTATTGACATTTGCAATCATAGTCAACGGTAACACACAGTGACCGTCAATGGTTGACCCTGACCATCGATGGTCGACCATGGGGATAAAATTCCCCTAGGGGACCGTCGATGGTTCAATGAACTTTCATTGGTCTAAGGGTTGAGGTGGTTTTGAAAGGTGTATGATATGTTTAAGGGTATGAGTGAAGTGGTGGGCAAAATAGTTTAAGAGTTTAGAGTTGTAAATATTAGGGTAGGTTTAGGATGTTAAAGTGGTAATAATGGTTGATAGTTTGATATTGATAGGGTATTAAAAGGATTTTCTTTTTTTAAGGTTTGTGTTGGGTAGATGCAGAGCAAGGTTTTGTGATAGAATCATATGGGTCAAAAATGGATGTGGTTAAGATGTAGAGCATTTGGGGTGTTGTTAGATCATAAATGTAAGTGGGTAGGTTAAAATAGGTTTTAAAAAAGTAGATATAAGTTGGTACTTAGATTAAGGTTGAAAACTAAGTGTGCATGCTAATGTGATCATTTTGTATGCACATAAGTAAATCTAGATGTTGGACTGAGTCTCACAAATCTTCATAAAAGTGCATGATGGTATGATGGATGAATAATCATGTCACATAGAGGATTTTGGCCTAGGGTCCATGGGGCATTATCAACACTTGCCTTGGGATGCAGTGATGATCGTATCTCTCATCGAGAGATGGGATTTAGATATGAACACTTATGTGTTTCCCACTAGATAGATGAGCATCCTACTAGAGGATGTGCATCAAATTACATGATTTTCAATTCATGAAGACCCAATATACCATATAAAGAGTGAGCTATGAGACTACTACATGGAATATATTTATGATAAAGATAGGGAATAGGAAATATTTCATGTAGGTGGCATGCATTATGGGCCATTATACTAGAGTACATTGGCAAATAGGTGCCTATTGATGATGATGATGGGGATATCCTACTTTCCCCTTCTTGATTTGAATAGAGACCACTTCCCATATCTACTATTAGGGGTGTTAGGAGAGATTTTGTTGGGGAGGATTATATTTGGGTGGGCTCTCATTTTATTAGTATAGATCTATAGAGAGATTAGGGATTTTCATACACACAGGTGGTAAAGGATTAATGTCAAGTTTGTACTCTGTTATTGGGTATACGAGCATATTAGAGTGATTAGACCACTAGGGTTCCCATGGGATGGATTTGTGCCTATAGACTATAGGTTAGGCTCTATTTAATGGAGAGGTGATTTGGCACTGATAGGGGTTAATGGAGGTGCCTAAGATATATAGTGGTTCAGAGATGCCCTAGATGGCTTGGTGGTTGGTGATGTGGTGTGGAGACCATGCTTAGGTTGGATAATTTAGGTAGGCTAAAGGTATCATACTTTATCACTACAAAATTGGTAATGGATTTACAAGATATGAGAGGGTGAGACTGAGATCATCCTAGTTGATAGGGTGTGGAGGCAATTTGGATTGATATATGAGATCCCACCTAATTTCCCTTGATATAGGAGGGAGGATGTAAAGTTTTTACTCCTAAATTTGTAGCTAGAGGAGGTTGTCTTGGACCATGAGGAGTTATTAACAAGATCTCCTATTGATGATGTTGGTGTGGCTGATGGATATGTGGCTTAGTACTAGGATAGATATGTAGCTACTAATTTTAGATGAGGGGATGGGGAACAACAACCCATGGATGTGGATCTTACAAGGGCACCAATAAAAGGTGGTCAAGCAGTAGTGGCATTGGTAGTAGCACAAGCCTAAATCATATAATTATAGGGATAGGTGCCCACCTTACAGGCTCATGTTGTCACCTTGAAGAGCCAAATTATGACATTGACAAGTGATCATGATTCATAGAGGGCCTCTCTTGTTTTAGTGACTCAAGAGAGATTATTTAAGATAGGGGTAGGAGTAACCATAGTAATAGTAGGAGGACCACCTAACATAGTGTTGAGGATACAGTATCTAGCCACTATTGAGGAGTTGAGGTACTATGAGGTGATAGTGTTGGCACAATTACCTATAGCATTGTTATATGGGGAGTATAGGTCTAGTTTGGTAGGGTTTCCTTTGATAGTTACTCTAGGATAGTGGTCCTCCATAGTGGCCAAGGAAGGATACCATGGGGGCCACCATCAAATGAGAGTGTAGGTGTAGGTATAGGTTCAAGTACAAGTGGGGCTAGTAGTGGTGCCCCAAAGGCATGATTTACATAGGTTTTAATATGTTGGTAGAGATAGGTGATCCAAAAATTAGAAGTTTTGGTTGAAATATATTTCAATAACATGAAAATAACACAATAACAATTATTTCTCTGAGAAGAAATGTTTTATTACTCATAAGATTGCAAATACAAACATATGCTTATCTCTAAGAAGAGATGTTTGATTTCATTCTTGGGTTACATCTAAATTTATACATACTTTGAAGGTAGGAGGAGGATGTGGAAGGTCACTAATATCAAGGGAGATAAAGTGGTTTGAATTCCATGATTTACAATAATATAGAATTCAAGAAATTACTATTTTTGGATAGCACTATTAAAATTGAAATTTAGGGCACTTTTGTTGGGTTTTCTAGGGTCAAACTCATTGAGCATATCTCATGTCATTTCATCACATTTTATTCATTCTTAAATTTCCAATGGTTCAAATAGGGAGTCAATTAGAGCTATAGTATAGAAGTTATGGCTCTCAAAAGTGTCGCCACCAATTGGGTTAGGACCGTCACCCGAATTATCACTTGAAGTGTTACCCAAATCATTCCTCCCTCCTTGAGAAGCAATAGTCAGCATTGCATCAAGATTCATCAAGTGTGGTAGTTGTGTCTTTATTTGATTCTCTATGAGCCACTCACCTTGGTGGATAATCTTTCCCCTTTTGACCACTCGATAAAGAGGAATAGAGTGCCCTCTTGTTGTCTTCATCTAGGTGTCCACAATATGATCTTCCTCTACTGGAGCAAAACTTTGTCGATCAAAATCATCAATGTCCACTTGTTTTTCTATGATTGAAGTGTCCAATAAGGTGGATGATATGGTTTGAGGAGCTCCATGTTGAATATTCGATGTAGACCATGGTAGGCTGGCAGGTTTAACTCAAAAGCATTTTATCCAACTTGTCTGATGATGGTGTAGGGACCATATCGTAGAGGCCAAAATTTTTTGTGTGAGCCTGTGAGTCATTCCTTTTGAATCTAAAACCAAACCTTGTCACCTAAATTAAAATGGTCTACCACCCTATGTTTGTCATGGCATTGCTTATACTTTTGACTCATCTTTTCCAAGATGTCATGAACCTACTATTGGATGTGTTGGATTTGTTTAATGAACTTTGTTGATTTTACTACCTCAGATCTCCCATGAGGTGTATATTATATGGTGGATAATTGAATGGCTACATCTATTGATGCCATGGGTTATAACCCAAAGCATACTTGGAATAGACTATGCTTGGTGGAGCTATGCAGGGCTCGATTGTATCCATGTTATATGAAAAAAAGCCCCTTATCCCATGTGTGTGAATGTTTGGAGTGATACATCTAAAGCATATGGACAATAAGGTGGTTCACCACTTCTATTTGACCATCAGTGTGTGGATGGAAGGTCGTGGACTTCATCAACTTGGTATCCATTATTTTCAACATAGTGGACTAGAAGATACTCAGGTACCTGTTATCTCTATCTAAAGTAATGGACTTGGGGAGACCAAAATGGAGACATACATGACTAAAATATAGTTGAGTAGTTTCATCAATAGATATAGTTTTCTTATAAGCAATCACAATATCCATTTTTTTTAAATGATCAACTAAAACAAAAATATAGTCCTTGCCATGTTTTGAAATGGGCTAACCTGAGAGAAAATCCATTGAGATAGATTCGTAAGGCCTGGTTGGTTTTGACTATGGCATGTATAATCCTTGATTCTTATTTGTTGGCTTGGCTATCACATATGGGGTGAAATATTTAAGGTACCTTTCCACATCCTTCTACATATGGGGCTATTAGAAGTGCTTTTAAAGAATTGCCAATGTCTTCTCTACACCAAAGTGCCCAGTTGTCCTATTGAAATGTGCTTCCCATATCATCTTTTTTTACTCTATAGATAGAACACAGAGGTGTCACATATGATAGAGGAAATTATCTTATAAATATAAATTATATACATGTTTACCTTCTTGAAGTTCCTGATATGTATCAGCAAAGGAAGGATCTACTTCATACAAGGCACCCCAGGTGGCAGTCTTGTGTCCACACAAATCAAGAATGATTCTGAGTCAAAAAATTGGTGGGTGGCTCAAATAATCTATATTTGTATTTTAACCTCCCTTTTGTGTTTTATTATTATATGGAACTACTACATATATGTGGGATACTTTTTGTGCCTCTCATTTCATAGTTTGCTCTACATCTAGATGAATTCTAATGGTCTGTGGTCAGTGTGGATGATCATCTCTTTCCCCAAGATTTATTGTATTCTTTGTTTGCAAGTTTGCACAATGGCATATAGATCCTTGTCATATTTTATGTATTTTTTGATTTTATCATTGAAATTTTCACTATGATATGCAACAGGATGTCCATGTTGCATGATGATAGCTCCCATGGCATATTTAGATGCATATGTCATTAACTTGAAAGGTTGATGCAAGTCTGGCAAGGAAAGAATAAGAGATAAATAGAGTCTATTATTAAAATTCTCAAATGATCTTTGTTGTATTTTTCCCCACTAAAATGTAGATTTAGTTCCTCCTTTAGTCACTTGGTTTAGTGGCCAAGCAACATGTGAGAATCCAAGAACAAACCTGTGATAGAAATTTACAAAACCCAAGAAGCTATGAAGTTTTATGAGGGTCCTTGGTGTAGGCCATTCTTGAATATCTTGAATCTTCTCTAGATTGACATGGACCCTTTCTTCATTCACAATATACCCCAGGTACTAAATTATTTTCATCTTAAATGTGCACTTGTCAAGATGTGCATACAACTTGTGTTCTCCAAGAGTTTGAAACACCTTATGGACATGTTGTAGATATTCCTCCCATGTTTTTTTGTAGATGAGTATGTCATCTAGGTAGAAAACTATGAATGAGTTGGTGAAGGGCCATAGTATGTCATCCATCATCCTCATGAAGGTTGCAGGTGTGTTAGTCAAACCAAAAGGCATAACCAACTATTCGAAGAGCCCCTCCTTGGATTTGAATGTAGTCTTCCAATCATCGATGGGATCAATAAGAATTTAGTGATATCTATATTTGAGATCAATTTTGGTGAATAACTTCACACCGTAGAGTTTGTCTAATAGGTCATCAATCCTAGGGAGGGGGTAGTGATTCTTTATAGTGATTTTGTTCAAGGCTTGATAGTCAATGAAAATCCTCCATGTTCCATCCTTCTTTGGTGCTAAAACAATTACGCTTCCATAGGGAAAATAGCTTGACCTAATCTGACCCTTTTGATCAATTCTTGAATCTACCTTTTTATCTCATCATTCTTCAAAACTAATCTATGATACATAGGACTGTTAGGCAAAGGTGATCCTAGAATCAAATCGATAGAATTTTTTACTTGGTAGTAAAGTGGAACTCCCATGGGTGACTTGAATAAGTCATCATATTCTCTCATGATTTGACCCATCTACTTATGTTGTTGTGTTGATGGTGTAATTAGGATTGTAACCATCAACCTTCTTGAATCTCTGTGGCTTGACCACCATGAGAATGAATTTCTTTGTCTTCTCCACCAATATCTTATATTGCTTGACAATAATTAGGGAGATAGATTTGGGAAGTGGTACCTCTAGTACCCTGTAGCACCACATTTCAAGAGTGAGGGTGATTCTTTAGGTTCATGATTCATAGATGCCATATCGATCATACATGAATGGCTAACCAAAGAGTACTTCATAAATATCTAGATTGACCACATCACACAAGACCTCATCTTGAAAAGGTTTTATTGCATATGAAAGAAGACACTAGTGGGAGACACAAAGGTCTCTCCCTAAGCTCAACCATCCAATTTTGTATGGCTTTAGGTGAGGCTATATGGATATATTTAGAATTTTCACAACTAAAGTAGAGATTAAATTCTTTTAACTTCCACTATCAAAAATGAAATGTAGAGGCATACCTTTCACCCACAACTTAGAGTGAAACAACCTTTCCTTGCCATTTGGCCTTTCCTTGTGGGTCTGTGATGAAGCAACAATGGTATCAGGCTTAGGATCTATAATCTCTTCTTCATCTTCTTTGACTATAGGGTGTGTATGAGGTAGAACAGTAGATGTTGAGTATTGTGACTCAAAAATTAGGCACTTGATGGCTTAACATTCTTCTTTGGAGTGAGTTATAGTTTTTTGGTAATCACACCATTTCTTATTCTTCCCCTTCTAGGGTTTCTTATCTTATAAATCCTTTTGCTTCCAAATTTGGCCTCGTGTTTGACCTTCTTTATCACTTTTTCCATTTTGAAGGTTGAATCTTTATATTATTTCTTCCATTCTTCTGCTCAATCTTCACCACGAACTTGTATGCCTCATCAAGGGTTTTAAAATTGAAGAGTTCTATTTCCTCTCATATGTACCATTATATTCCACCATGATATTTGAGAATATTATGTTTCTCACTTTTTTAGATGCCCAATCACATAGATAGAGAATGAAAAATGTCAGTGTAATCTTAAACAAATTTTTCCTTACCTTGGTGAAGTTGTTGCCACTATATGTACAGATCATCATATGCTCCAATGGGGTAGTATTCTTCCTTTACAGCATCTATGAAATCATCCCAGGTGGGTTCCACCTCAAGTTCAACATCATTCACACTAAACCTCTTCTTGTATACTTCCCACCAATTTTTGACAAGAAATGATGCTTTCAAAACAGAAAAAGTTATCTTCTCTCCATCGATGAATTTATTTACAAAAAAGTAGGAAGACAATTGATCTAACCAATTTTTTACTACATCAACATTGATTTTGTCTTTGAATTTATGGATATCAAAATTTACCTAAACCTTGAAGGGTGTCAAATCACTGAAAAGATGTTCCATGGATGAGAAGCTAGGGAGTGTAGATGAGGAGACAAAATTTCCCATCAAGAGTTGTTGGAGAATTTGGGAAAATTGTTGTAGCATCTACACTTGTTTCCACTAGAGGGATTTATTCACCATTTCCTTGAAGGGATTGGATGTCTCAGTGTCATTCACCATTTGAGGTCATTTAGAGTGAATCGGTGGATAGTTTGTGAGCTATGTTTTTTTCCACCCAAGCTTCTTGTAGCTTGATCTCATCCTCAGGGTCATACACTCTCAAGACAAACCATTTTGATACCACTAATCCAAAACATATAAGTTTTGGCTGAAATATATTTCAATAATTTGAAAATAACACAGTAACAATGATAAGAAGAGATCTTTTATTACTCATAAGATTACAAATACAAACATATGCTTATCTCTGGGAAGAGATGTCTGATTTCCTTCTCGGGTTACATCTACATTTATACATACTTTGAAGGTAGGATAAGGATGTGTAAGGTCACCAATCTTGAGGGATATGAAGTGGTTCAACTTTCACAATTTAAAACAATATAGAATTTTAGAAATTACTATTTTTAGATAGCATTATTAAAATTGAAATTTAGGTCACTTTCATTGGGTTTTTGGGGTTCAAAACCCACCAATCATATCTCATGCCATTTCATTACGTTCTCCTCCTTCTTATCTTTCCAATGGTTCAAACAGGGAGTAAATCAGAACTATGGTGTAAAATGTATGGCTCTTGAAAGTTTTACCACCAATTAGGGTAGGAACGTCACCTGAATTGTCACCTAAAGTGTTGCCTTGATTGATAGGTGTACATTATTTTGATACCAGTCTACGTGCTGATGTAGCAAGATGTACATGTTTTGAGAGAGAGTTTAGACATTATCACAAGTATTATTTATGATGACATGATGTATATGATGATGATGTATGGTTTATGATGTATGTTTATGGTTCATGGTTTACATGCTAATTTGGATATTTATGTTCATTTTTATGTTTGATGGTTTATGGTTTCATGCATATGCTTTATGAGATGTTGACTCATTAGATTAGGCATGTGATGTTTAAAATATGGTTATGATTCTCTAATTTGGTTCATGGATATGAGAGGATGTGATATGGATGGATTATGATAATGTGATCATAATGACTTTGTTTATGGTTATGTTGATGTTATAAGATGAATGATTGTGATGTGATGGTTAATAGATAGATAGATGATATAAGATATGGTCCATGATCTTTTGATCATTGATTTTATTTATGCTCATGATGATGGATGGTGCAATTAGGGTTATTTATGATATGATATATGTTCACATGATGTTTTGATGGTAGAAAAATAAGATGTTGTTCATGATATGATGTGATATGATTTGATCTCATGGTGTTGTCATCTATAGATAGATATATGATATGTGGTTTATGGATATAGCTAACAATATTGTGTTTGTTATTTGATATTTGTTTTTTATGATCATGGAGATAAAATGTGAACATGATTAAGGATGTAATGAGAATACATAAAGTAAGAATATAAAAAACTAAATGTAAGGAAAGTGATAAGAACCATGAGACGTATGTCTACATGAACCAATAAAAGATGAGAAAAGAAACATGAGGCCTTTCCATTGGTAAGGTTAAAAAATAAAACCCAAAGTTGGATTGGCTTAGTGAAAATAGGCTTTTCAAATGCTTTGCATTAGCATGCTTAGGTTGATAAATGGGTTTCTTGATCACATGTTGTTTATTAAGCTCATAGTCCCATGCATATGATATATGGAGGGAGGATGGGTGAAACTAGAACCTTTATGTGAAACTAGCATTCCTATTTTATAGGCTTCTAAGAGGATAGTATAAGCAATTCTATGCTCAAATATAAAGTGTAGACTGATTGATGTAGGAAGTCTACTGAGGAGAGATAATTGTGGCTTTCTAAGACTATTTATTTTATGAGAGCCAATTGTGGCATTTCTCATTATTATTGCTTTGCTTATGGTTTTTTCACTACTTGTGATTATGCTTTAGGGTTGGGGAAGTTGATCGATGCAGGAAAATTTTAAGAAATTGCTAGCTTTAACAAGTGCTTTACTTAGCCATCCTTCAAGTGAGTGGTCTAAGTTTATATTATTAGTTCAAATGCTTTTGATAGCTATCTTTTGAGGGAGTATTTCACCTTATGTTTTTATAATTTTGAATAAGTTTTTAATAACTACCCTTCAATAGAGTAGTCTACGAATGCTAAGAATGACCCATGATTTATTTTTGACATTGATGTTACTTTTGATTTTGTTTGATGTTTCTTGACATGGAATTTCTTATAAATGCTCAAGGGGTTACCTTTATGAAGGCAAAACTAAGAGTACAAGAAGGTTCAGTATGTGAAAAGAGGTTAAGGTGACAATAACCATGGAAACCAATGGGAAGTACCATGAGAATCATGCCATGGGTAGAGTCATGGTACCCTAATTCAAGATTAGTCTATGACTATGATGGATAATCACATGATTCAGCTATAGTTAGTTGCCCCTAAGAAGAGGTAAAATGAATGTGGTTGTAGGGGATGAGCTTAAGTTAGACAAATAGTGATTGTGACCCCTTGTTAAAAATATAAATGATGTAGATGTGAAGCATTATGAGGCTTAGGTTTACCTTTGAGAGAGGATAAACTATAATCCATTGGTCCATACTTATGGGTTATGTGTAGGGTCTAAGCCAATTGAAGGAAAATTTGCCCTTCTTGCTTTTCTCTATATTAGTTGCATGTTGATTTTCTTTCAGAACTAGATATCTAATATTGAATTCTCATACTTTCAAGTGTTTTTGATAGAAATTCTTGATTCATTCTTGATAGACATAGAGATGGGAAAGAGCAGCCAAATGATGCTCATCAAGCAGCTCAAGTTGAGCTAAATGTGCTTAATGATAATTATCTTCCAAAATGAGGTCATACAAAGATATGTGAAGAGAAGGTATTTGGACTTCAAGAGGTAATACAACCTCAGATCCAAACACTAAAGAAAAATGTGTAGCACCTATAGGGGTTTGGATGCTAGTACAATATGCCCATAAAGTGAAAGGGATGTGCAAGTGCCAATCCTGACCTGAGGTACTGACCATTTTGGTAAGTATGTTGTTAAGGGTTTTGTTAAAGGCCTCTGCTTATCCATTTTCTTGTGGGTGATAAGGTTATGAGAAGCTTAATTTAATTCCCAAAATGTCACAAAGATCTTACACTTATTTGTTTTTTGAAGGATTTCCCATTATCAGTGATGATTTTATGGGGAACACCAAAGTCATGGATAATGTGATGGGTGAAAAAATCAATAATAATTTCAACTTTTATTGAGATAAGAGAAATAACCTCCACCCATTTGGTGAAATATTTGGTCACAGTGATTATAGAGTGATGTTACTATAAAGAGTGGGGATTAATTTCACCAATAAGGTCTAGACCCCAATGTGAAAAAGGCCAAAAGTTAGTGGAAAATTGAAGCCTATGACTATGTGCATGGTGAAAATTAGCATGTTATTGACACTTGACACACTTTTTCACATAATCACAACAGTATTAGTTAAGGGTAGGGTAGTAATAGCCCAAGTAGAGGATGTGTTTAGCCATAACTAATCCACTAAAGTGACCCCCACATATACCATCATGCATTTCCTTGATAGTGTGAGAGGCTTTTGGACCATGGAGGTAAAAAAATAGGAGACTGTCAAAGCTAGGATTGTATATAATTCCTCCCATAATGGTATATTGGGAGGTGCTCTAGATGAATGCTCAACAGGCATTCCTAGAGAGGCTAGAGGGAATAATGTCAAGGTTAAGGTAGTCAAAGGTTTGTTGATACCAAAGGTCAGGCTAGATCCCTTCCACATTGAATATGGTTGGAGCATCTGAATTGATGTAGGAAGGTTTGATGAGGTGATGGACAATGACTGATAGCTTGGATTCTAAGGGTGTTGATGGGATCTGAGAGGCAAGAGAAGCCATGGTGTTATAAAATTTGTTGGTAGATCATGGGGTAGTTTGAATATGGTAGTGTTTAAATGATGCTAAGATTTTTATAGCTAACTATCTATACAGCTATTAAATTTCATTATTACACTAGTAGATGTCATTAACTTGATTGACCACAAGTTGGGAGTCACCAAATATGTTGATTATTTTGACTGCTAAAGCTAAGATAGTTTGGAGACCTATTACTAGGGCTCCATATTCAGCCACATTATTGGTACATTCAAAGTCAAATTTAAAAGAGAGAGGAATTGGGTTATTGACAAGGGGGATAAGGATCATACTAGCTCCCCCTCCATCCTAATATTTAGAACCATTAAATAACATGGTTACATGACTGGTAAAATCTACTTGGGATAAGCTTGTAATAAACTCATCTAGAAATTCAAGAGGAGGAGATTGGTTGTCTATTAGGGGTGTATCATCCAATTGATAAGCAATGACTTCCCCCTTAATTAACTTTTATTATAGGAACTCAAGGTACTTAGCTAAAAGTATGAGCCACTTGGCCATAAATTGGTTGTGGTATGGTTTGGAGTGCATGTACTTGAGTGGGTCAATATTAGTTATGACAAAAAATTTGTGCTTAATAAGGTAGTGGTAAAGTTTGGTGGCCACAAAAACTAAGGCCAAGCAAAGTTTCTCGGTATGAGTATACCAATTTTTTTAGTCTAAAAGGGTGCAACTTATGGAATAGATGGATTGCTCTTTTTGTTTGTCATCATGATGGGAAAGCCTTACCCTTAGGGAATGATCAGTGGTAAAGATATAAAGGTATAAAGGTTGATCATCCTTAGGGGGTGTGAGGATAGGTGGAGATAGAAGGTACTCTTTGAGTGCATCAAAGGCATTTTGACAATCAATATTCCACTTGAAAGAGATATCCTTTTTCAAGAGGTGATGGAAGGGTTGACACTGGTCAGAGAGCTAAGAGATGAAGTAGTGAATGGATTGGAGGTTCCCTTGCAAACTGTAGAGTTTCTTAATATTGGTTGGAGGTGGCATCTCAAGGATGGCTTTAATTTTGTCTAAATCCACTTCAATTCCCTGAAGGGAAATGATAAAGCCAATGAGTTTGCCTGATAAGGCCCCAAAAATACATTTCTTGGGATTGAGATAGACATGATAATGGATAAGTCTCCCAAAGATAATTTTTAGAATGGTTAAGTGGTCCTTATAATACTTATACTTTCCAAGGAGGTCATCCACATAGTCCTCAATAATTGTATGGATAAGGTCATGGAATATGTAGGTCATAACACAATGGTAGGTTGACCCAATGTTCTTAAAACCAAAGGGCATTAATCTATAACAAAAAGTCCCCCATGGGGTGATAAAGGTAGTTTTGTGTTGATCTTTAGGGGTAATCAAAATTTGATTATAACCTAAGAATCTATCCATGAGAGATAACATCTCATGGCTTACTGTGAGATCAAAAAGTTATTCAATTCTAGGTAGAGGTAAATCATCCTTTAGGTAGGCAAGGTTAAGGTCATGAAAGTCAACACAGATATGCAGTCCCCCTTTGGCTTTAGTGACAAGCACAATGTTCAAAACCCACTAGGTATAATCAATGGTTTGAATGAAGTCGATAGAGAGGAGGCATTAAATCTCTTCTTTGATGATACGGGCTATGCAAGGATGCATTCATCAAAGTTTCTATCTGATAGGATTGGCTTCACAATTGGTTATGATGTTGTGGGTGGCAATGTCTAGGTCAATACTAGGCATCTCATCATATGACCAAGTAAATGCAATTTTGTGGTCTTAGAAGAAGGTAGAGAAGTCCTAAAGTTCCTCAGTGGTGAGAGATTGGCCAAGTTTAACAACATTAGGTTTGCTTGAAGTGCCTATGTCAATATCCATAGTGGATTCATTCAACATGGTTGAGGTTTTTGGAGGCAAGGATTTATGGATGGAAGAATCATGTGCACCAAGGTAGGTGAGAATAGAATCATCATCCTGGCATTGAATAGTGTTAATGGTAGGGGAGTCTTCTCCCACAATTTTAGGATGGATCAAATGGATGGATAAGGGTGTCCCTTATTTTTGATAAGTTAGGGGGCTAAGGGTGATCATGTTGATGGAAAAAAAAGTTAGGTGGAATGATGTCCTCATCCTCATACTCAAGTGTAGAGGGCTTTGGTGAGGAAGGGGTTTCTTCTTCAAAAATGGTAGTGGAAGGTTATGTGGCTTTCTTCTTATTGGGTAGAATGAATCCAAGGCCATGCTTCTCATGAGGCTTTTAGGTCTCAATCAAGATTAATGTGTGTAGGTCATGTGCATATTTTCCTAAACCAAACCCTTTCTATGCAAACTTGTGAAGGTATATTTTGGTGAAGTCTAGGTTATCCAAGTAAGAGAAGGTGGAGGTGAGTGGTTGAGGTGAAGAAGGTGCAGTGGAAGTGTTAAGTGGCTTGTCAAGTACCCCATAGATGAAGTTGGTTTGATAGCTATGAGGTCCCAAAGGAATAATGGCTCCAATGTTGGGATCATAACCTAATTGATGATTGAGTTTCCCATATTCTTGAGGAGTTTGGAAGGCATCAAGGGTAAAGAGATGATATTCTCCAAGGGTAAGGCATTGGAAGGTAGGTTCCAAGGGATCAAGGGTGGGTATTTGGTCCATGGGAATAGATGAAATGGTAGATTCCTCTAAGGAAGGGAAGTAATGGCTTCATTTTCCATGTTTTGGGACTCAGTGTTGGATTTTTGGGGTGTTTTTGTCAAGGGTAAGAGGATGTCAATAGGTCGGTAGGTCATGTTTCATGCTGCAAAAGTGCTTGGGTCAAATTGTTTGGTGATAACCTGACCATCATGTTCAAACTTGACATAATGATGGAGGATATAAGGTACACAACCCATAGAGTGGATCTAAGGTCTCCCTAGTAGAACATTATACTAGAATTCACCTTTGATCCCATAGAAAATTTTAGGGAGTATGTGAGCTCCTAGATGAATTTGGAGGACAATAGTTCCCAAAGTAGTGGTCATAGTGTTGTTAAAGGATCTAAGGATGGTAGAAGTTTTAGACATGATATTGTATAACAATTTGAGTTGGTCATAGGCATGAGAATAGATGATATTGATATTGGTTCTCCCATAGATCATAACCCATTTGATACAGGTTTGGTCAATATGAGTAGTAATAAAGAGAGGTGGATTTGGGTCCTTAAGGTGGATAGAAAGTATTTACAAGTCCTTGAAGGTAATAAGGGTGGAGATTTGGAGAGCACCTATGAAGGCTTATATAGGTTGGGAGTCTCCTGGTCTAACCTCAATGGCTTGCATAACCTCTATCATGGCCTAGTGATGGTGAGGTAAGGTAGAAATGAACTCATAGAGGTTCATCTTAGCTGGGGTCTAGTAGAGTTGCTTAAGAACAACCCTCCCGATGGATTCATAGGGGTTATCCTTATAGGTGCCTAAGATGGTCACTTTGGGCTTAGCTAAAGATGAAGAGATTGGGATCTGGTTTGGTTTAGGGTGAGAAGGTGGGTATGTCCATGGAATGGACACCTTGGCCTTCCCTTTATTATTTTTTTGTCATCATGTGACCAAATTAATGTTGTAGATAGAGGGGAAAGATGTGATAGGAGGTTGGTTACATTCCCCATCACTCTGAGGTGAGAATACGGGAGTAGGAATGCTTTGGAAAATAACTATTAAGTGTGTTGGTAAATGGGTAAAGGGATTTCATCTAATAACAGGTCATCTTCCCATAGAGCTAATGGATAATGTCCTACAAAGCATTGTAGTGTTTTGTGTCATGCCTAGGTGTCTTATGATAGGAAGAGATCTGACAGTTGAGTTGGTTTCAAACCAAAAGGATCAAAAAGTCTGATAGGATGTAAGGTGAGGTAAGAGGCTTGTGATAACCTTTGAAAAATGGTTATATAGGATTTAACCAAAGGTGGGAAAGTTATAGAGTATGTGGTTTTGGTTGGTAAGTTGAGTGTTTTAGTGATAATGGGTTTGGTGAGAGGGGGTTAAGTAAGGTGGTGTTTCAAGTTAATGGTTTTGGTTTGGGCATGCTAGTGGTTGGAGTGTTCAAGGTTGATAATCTAGCCTTTGGTAATTTGGGAACAACTAGTCTATCAGATAGTAAGTGGGCTAGTGTAACCAATAGTGGTGGGTGACATATGTTAAAAGGAGCCTATTTCTCAAGCAAATTTGAGGGATGAGGTCCTAATATTCAAGGTAAGGTGGAAGGAGGTAGAGTCCTTTTCATATGGCCTTTCAATGGTTTCACTCCTTTGGTTGTTTTAGGTCAAGGCTTGGGTATAGGTTCAGATGTGGGTAATTCCACTTTCAAAGATAGGTAGACCAAACTCCATATAAGGAAGGCACCAATATTTGTGAAGGGTTTGGCTCATTATTTGATTGCTTGAGATATTATTATCTTGGTTGATTGAGAGGGTGAGTGGTTGGCATAAGTTTTGATTGGTTTAAGAGGTGGTGGAAAAATGATATATCGTTTGGTTAAAGGTGTGTTGGAAGGTTGGGGTTTGTTGATGTAAGGGAACCCTAACTATTGCTAGAAAGTGGTTTAATCCATATCTAGTTTTAAGGCAAATTATAATTTCTAAACTAATGTAGAGAAAGGTTTGTGTACTGATCTCGATCCCTAGGTAATGGATGCAAAGGATAGACTCATAGGATAGGGAGGATGGGTGGTAGTTTGGTATGTTTCCTTGAGTGAGGGATGTAGGGGTAAAATAGGTGGTTTTTGCATGGGATGTATTAGTGATGAAGTTTCTCCCTTAGGGATAATTTCCATAGGAGTAGTGGTTTATTCAGTAGTTAGGGGAGATGGTGAATTAGTAACAGTTATTTGCTTATATATGCTAGTCAAGGTGATATTTGATGAGTCTAAAGCCTCTATGAGTGAAGCTAGGGAGAAAGGAAACTCCTTGGTTTGGGTCTCCAAATGAGGGGAAGGTGACTCCACCACCTCTGTAGATGAGATGGGGGAGGAGTAGGTAGACTGGATGTTTGAATCTTCATGGATGATTGTATCAAGGACCATATTGACTTTGTGGGCATCTTGGGAGTATTCAGTGTGTGTGTCCTTAATTTTGGCAGGGGCATAGTTGGGAAAAGGTTTCCTAAAGATGTCAAGATTTTGATTTTGGAGGGCATTAGGGTTTCCAACATGAGTTCCCCCTTTTTAATAAGGATATGAACAACATTCTTGAAGGTATTACATTGTTTGACATCATGTCCAATTACCCGATGAAATGCACAAAGGTCAATCTCATTGTACCAAGCAAGTGCAGGATGAGAAGAATCAAACTACTAAGGAGGTTTGAAGGGGAGAGGTTGTATGAGGTAAGCTTTTAGTAGTTTCTCTAAAACCAAGGCATAAGACTCTCCAACTGGAGTGAACTATTTTTGGCTATTTTGGTTTGGGTTCCTTGTGTTTTGGTTAGAGGTAACGGGATAATTTTATTGATTAACATTGGGTGGAAGAGCGATTTTAAGGACAATTACATTCGTAGTTCCCTTGCTCTTAGTTTCATTATTGGCTTGGTTGTCTATTTTAGAAGAAGAGGTTTCATTAGTCTTGAAGGTAGATTTATTATTTCATAACTTCAATTTACCCTGATCTATGGCTTGGTTCTCTAGTTTACGTGCCATGGTAAAAGGTTCATCAAAAATTTTGAAGCTTTAGACACATAGTGTAGAAGATATATGTTTGGCATAAGCCTAAGCAAAAAGCTTTATAAATTTAGGTTGAGGCAAGGAAAATGAAATCTAATTAATCAAGCTTCTCTAACGAGCAATGAAATGAAGAATGGACTCATCATTGAATTTCCTAATAGAATAAAGGTCAGTGATAGAGACCTTCTTGGAAATGTTAATGGAGAAGTGATCTAAGAAGACTTGAGCTAGTTGGATGAAAGAAAAGATTGAATGCTTGGTGATGGCACTATACCAGTCAAGTGTCAATCCAAATAAAGACATAGGGAAGGCATGAAGGAGAATGGTATCATCATAAGAAATCATGTAACATGTGTGTTTAAAATCCCTAAGGTGTTATTGGGGGTATTCCTTGCTCTAAAATTTGGTAAATTTTGGAAGCTCCCATTGAGGAGGGTAAGGTCTGATAGGAACAGAGGGATGAATAGGTTCATTATAAATCTAATCATATGATAGGATGTTATGAGCCCATGAAATGGATGACTCAAGATTTGTCATGTTGTCCATGATCATCTTCATTAAGTCCATTTGAGGTGGTGCACCCAAAGGATCATAAGGTGCATATTATAGTTGTGATTTAGTGATATACTAGTAATTGGTTGGTGATGGAGGGGCTGCCACATATTGTAAGGTGGATACTAGAGGTTGGGTAAGTGGTATGTAAGGGTAGGTAGATGATGGTGGTTAGGTAGTGGGTACATACCCTTACGAGTTAGGTATGTATCCTAGGTTGGGTATGATAGGTACCTATGGAGGGATTCATGTGGGTTGCATTTGGGTGGTAGTTGGGTTGGTGACAAGAGTTGAGGTAGTGACCTTCATGTTAATGGGTGGTGAAGTAGATGGTATGGATACCATCAAGTTTGGTAGGGGGTATTGATTAACAGGTTAGGGTTGATAGGGGGAAGGTTTGTAGTACTGATGGTAGGTGCTCTAATAGTGGGCAAAGTATGATGGGTTAGTGGTTGGGTTGTTCTTAAGGTGGAGGAATCATTGGTAGCAGTGGAAGGTGCAAGGGTAACAGTTGGTTAGATTAGTTGGTTTTTAGTTGTAGATCAAAAGGGTTAGTAGATGAAGATGCCTGGGTAGTCAAAGTTTGGGTAGTGACCATGGCAATAGAAACATCCCCCATAAGGTGGGATGGCATGCTATAAGGAGGATCTTGAGATGGAGTTAAAATTGGGGCATGGTGAGGGTAGGTGTTGAGGTAGTGTTAGAGGGCAATTGGATTGCTATTCAAAAAAGTGGTAAGGTCCATGTCTCCCTGGGAAAATAACTAAGGAAAATTAGGGATTCCCAATGGATGAGGTGATTTTTCTACTTCAGAGACTTACTCCATAAATGAGGAGGTAGACGAATTTGATTTGAGTGATGGGTTATACTCTGATAAGTCTCTTCGCTGCTAGTGACTGAGAACCATGTAAGAAAAAGGGGGAGAGAATACAAGAATAAACTCACCACTCATATAATAATAAGACAAGAAAATGATCAAGGCAATCAAGACAAACACTATAAATTACCTTAAGCCGGAGATTAGTTTTATTCTCACTTTTGGCTTATGCCTTAGTTTATGAGAATGTGTCAGAGAAGTTGGCTTAGTTTATGAGAATGTGTAAGAGAAGTTGGCTTAGTTTATGAGAATGTGTGAGAGAATTTGGCTTATTGGTAGAAGTTGGCTTAAATCTAGTAGAGTAACGGTACTCAAGAACTTGATTGAGAGGTGATGGTGAGTCATCTCTCAATGTAATGGTTGAATTATCGATGATGCTTGATAATGCTAATATTTTTTATTAACCTGCAAAATAAAAATCTTGAATCCCTAAGCTCCTAATAATTATTTTAGATGATTTGTCTTCCTAAGATCCTCTCTTCTTATAGGCACAAGTAAGAGGTGGAATTTAAGGTGAAACTAGGCCATCTAAATATAACTTGTCCATGTAAAGGCTTGCAACAAGATTTAAATGAGTTATATTTAGAAAAGGTTAGCAGATGATTGCATGCTTTTGGTTGAGCAAGTGTACCCTAGCTATCAATGGTTAGGGTGACCATCGATGGTTACCCTAACCATTGATGGTCAGGTCCCCGAAGGAAAAGGTCTTAAAGGTTAGGTTGAGTCAATTTGTGAAACTGACTGTGGGTGAACTTAGTTAGGCCAGATTGGTGTAGATTGGTCCCAAGAGGGTCCTAGGTAGTCCAATGGGTTTTTCAACATTTGGAATCATAGTGTGTGGATTTTTTATGTCTACAAGTCTCATTCATTAACATTGTATGCTCTATTTCAAATGTCATAAATCCTACTCTAAGGGTAGCTATATAATTTATTCATTAGTCTTATAGAAAGTTCCCTTAACTTTCTTCTTAAACTATCTATAGTTGCTTTAAGAAGTGCTTCAAAATTGGGCATGTTTACTAATTTTATAGTGAAGGTTATCATATTTATAACCCTTACATTTTTAAAAATCCCTAAGGCCTCATTTTCTTGGCCTATAAACTATCATATCAAGGCTTGTATCTATACATGCCAATTAAAGGGACCATACCTCTTTGAAATTACATAACTCAAATCCCATGTGGCATTTTAGGTAGACATTAGGTTCAAGTGATTGAATACATTATTTCTTGCATAATAAACCAAGAAGTTGAGCCTCCTTTTAAACTATTTTAATTAGTTCCAAAATTTTATCACCTTTACCCTTTTAGGCTAAGACTCACCCCTAGATACTTGAATTGTACTCAAAATGTTTTATAACATTATGGTTGCACTCTATACATTATCCACAATCTCTTAGGAAGCATGAATGTTTTTTTCTCTATCATAGACTCTGTTGTGCTAAATCCTAGATTTTATAGATCTATTTCATGTCCTCCCCAGTTGAAACCACAAATAATAAAATTTCCTCTATATATGTTTTGGGATCACTTGGATTTCTTTTAGACTTCTTGGCCAAGGGAAATAGGTTTTCCCTTTATTCCAGTAGTATCTCCTCTCATGTTCTTGTATTCAATGCCTTCCTCTTTCTCACCATCTAAATTGTCTCACTTTGCTTATCAAAACCGTATGAGATTGTGGGTAGTTATATGAGGACCAAGTTTTGTATGTCATCTCTCTAGCCTTGTATCTCTTTAACCCATTGGGACATTATGAGTTATCCTCATTCTTCAGGATAGCTAGGGTCTATAGAGGTAGTAGGTGGAGTAATCATTAGAGGTACCATTGAATCACTTATTTTGATGGGTAATTTAATGGATAGTTGAATAACCCTTTATCATCCTAATGCTTCCCTCGAAGGGTTTATTTTTTCCATATACTTCAATTGGTATCAGGTTTTAAAAACTATCATTGTGGTATATTATATGGGTGAAGATTGAGGCAATGGTAGCTCCAATTAAGCTGAAGATTTTGGAGGGATATGTGGCCCTCAAGGATTGAAACTAGAAATTAACACTAAATTTTTAGAATAAACTCTTTTTAGGAGCCATTATTTAGGTTGAAGTAGAAAAAATAAAAGAATCAATAGAACTGGAAATAGGTAGCTTAGGGCTAGTAGGTGGTAAATTTAAAACTTGAGTATATACAATAGTAATGGAATAATAAATAGAATAAACTACCTTATTAATGTTCTACCTTTCTTCTTATGTAATAATTTGTTGATCAAGAGCTCTAGCTAGAGTTTCTTCCTCTATCAGGATTCCCAATCTCATGCATTTCACCCTTTCTAGTTATGCATCTTCCTCTATGGGAGAGGGAGGTTGATATTGCTTGGTTGAGTCTTAAGGCTATGGTTAAGGCCATTTATGAATCCAATATCTCTCTACTTCCTTTACCATTTCATTTTCTTTCTCCTTGGTGATTTATGGGTCTTACTAGATGGCTTGAGCAATGATCATTGACGTCTCATTATCCTTCATGTGAGACTAGACCTCAGAATCATCTGAATCATTCAAAAATATAACATCATGTTCATATTATTGGTTAATATATATGATGTTTACCCCTTTTATTTACTTAAGTAAATTAAGATAGATCATAACTTTTCCCCTAGGATCCCATTCTCTAAATTGGGCCACTTTTAAATTATAATGGGCTGACCTTTCCCACTTGATTTAGGTGTGGCCTCAATGAAAACTAAATATACCCAATACTTAAGGGTGTATTATGGTAATAATATTTATGCTTAATAATAATGTCTTCATCTATACTATTATATAATTGGTGTGTAATCTCTTGTTTTGCCAACTTGTTTGGGATGTGGTATAGTAGAAACAAAAGAGGTGTTCTTGTTCTTTCAAACTTAATGATGACACAGTTTGTATAGTACCACTAATATTCCATTTTGGAGATGCTCCTCAAATTATTAGATAACATGAGCATTTTATTTTCATAAATACCCTGATAGACCTAAGGATAAACATCTTCATAAATCTTGGTAATCTCATTCATGAATTTGTAAACAAACAAGAAAGAATAGTCCTCATAAATCATGTTATTCAATTACTCAGTGGTTGGCTACCATAGTTCCATATGATCCCTATGGACTGTTCTAACGACTACATCTAATAAATGAGACATCATATATAATTTTTTGTCTTCCAGCCTCTATTCTAGTCTGAACACTTATGCCTTTAATTTGACACTGATAATTTCCCTTGGGGACATAATTTTATTTAAATTCAAAATAATATCTAATAATGGGACCCATTTTACTTTCACATAAGTGATACTAGTAAATCCATAAAACCTATTCAAAATATCCATTTCTACCATAATACCTAGCCTAAATTTGATTTTGTCATTGGAGGAAAGACCTCCTTTGAGATTTAGTTTATCTCCTTTTACCAACCATTATTTCAACTTTCCTTCTATAGTGTTATGTTACATCCACACATTAGTTGAAATCTTATTATAGGCAACCTCAGGACCTAAGATCTTAAGGTACCTCTCAAATTCCAACCCTGAAACATATGTAACTACATTTTTTCCTTTCCTAAGGTGCAAGTAATCCCTAGTGCAAGTGTCATTAAAGAAAAAATCATAAAGTGAGTCTATATCAGGCATTACCTTTAGTTTTAAAACTATTATAAATAGTCTCATGTTATTTATCAGTAGAAAATCATTTATAAACTACTTCTCCTCTTGAGATAATTAATCTTGTGAGTGATATGGCACTATAGCCTCCACTACATTTCAAGTGGCTGAGTAATATGAAAACTTGAAATCTGGGACACACTTGTTAAATGTGATGTTTGTATATTTGATGCTCTAACATATGGAATATGAGGAGGTGACTAGGCCACAAGATGGTTTTAGAGAAGCCATTTAATAAATCTAATACTTGGTATTCCTTTGGAAATTTTGTTTGAATTCTCAGATTTGTTGAACAAATTAGGCCTTTTAGTTGCTTGAGAGATCATAATTATAATGTTTAACTTGTGGATTAATGGTGAAGTGACTTGTTTTTGCTTGAATTTTTCATATATTTACAAATCCTAAGTATTAAAATCACCATTCATGTGACATCAATTCAAATAAAAACTTTTGATTTTATTCCCATTTAGTTTTAAAAAAAATAGTCAGTTTTGGTAGGTTATTGCTTGACATATGTAAATTTTTACTAACTTTATGTGCCAATTCAACACTTTGAGACAAGTTTTGATCTCTCACTTTCTATTTTTTTCTAATTTTTTTACCTCTTTATTTTTATTATGGCCATGCATATCTTTGATCATGATACTTGTCTTCATCTGGTTTACTCAGGGTCCTTAGACTTACGATCTTGATTTATATGCTCCATAGTTATGAGTTAATAAGATTGAGCCATGTGGAATGATCCTGGGGCTCTTAATCTATTTGAAAATTTGAACTATGTAAGTCTTTTAGGATGGATATGGGTGTCTGAGATGTAGATACATGGCATGATCTTGAGGCTCAATAATTTAGAGACTCAATGTTGTAGGGCCATGAGGCCATTATCTTGGTACATCTCCTAAAGTGTTCTAAGTGAATGGGATTGTGCCAACTATCCTAACCTTAGGGATCTAGGATCCCAAAATACTTAGGCTTTGCTTTGACCTTCTAGGTTCTTTGTTCATGAGATTACTTTGTGTGGCATGATCTCAGGGTTCTGGGGACTTAGAAGACTTATAATTTTTTATGAAATAAATTTTATCTCAGTTGAATGTAGTCTTACCACATGGATAGTTTTTTGTGATATAACTACCAATAAATTATGTAAATTTTTTTAAAATATGGTGAGCTCTGATTAATGTGATGATGTCACTTGTCAAGATCATGGGGCTTAGGGCTCTCAGGGATTTTGTATTTTATAGGAGGTTGAAGGGATAAGGATGAAAATTATCCTGCCACCTATCGTAATCTTGTAGTTTCAAGAACTCAATGAATATAAAGATTTAGGAGCTTTGGGTATGAATAACTCACAAGTCTTTAAAATAGTCCTACATGCACATAGAATCAAAAAAACACTAGGATATAACATATTAGCTCAGTTAGTCAATAAAAAACATAAGGTTAACTTCGAGATAAATCATGAAAATCCAAGGTTTAAAATAAATCATAACTATTTCCCAAGCTTTGATTTTCCTAATTTTATAATTCTGCAATTTTGACTTAGACTTTTGAAAATAACCTTACACTTATGCATGTCAAAATTAATGTCATGAATGTTTTAATGCTCAAAGGATATTAGATAAGTATTTTTAAATATTAGTGGGTCTTGATTTGAATTTATAAAATGGGGGTGTGTATTAGGGAAAAATAATACCCAAATCAAAATTGGTCCTTTTTAGTCTTACGGGTGGATCCAATGTACACCACTCAAGTGAATTTTTAATAATTAAAGATTTTGGGCCCTCCTTCTAGCACCAGATAAAACCTATTGATGTGGGTTTTATGCACCAATAGTTCTTATGGGAAGGTCTCTAACATTTTAGTTTTGATGAAATAATCACTCCAATGCATAAGTTTAGGGTCTCAGTTTTATAAATAACCATGTGGTAGAATAGCAGTGAGCAGAGTCATTATTAACTATAGATAGTTCAAATATAATAGATGTTTGTATTCTATTTGAGATATATGAGTGGGTCAAACCTAAAGTGAATTTGTATAAAATATATAAAAAGGATGGAAGGGTAAGGAAAAAAAGGAATTTCTCTATGGCTCAACTGAGGTTTAAACCCTTCCAAGTAAGCACTTTTCTATCCTAATCGTGTCAAATATCAAACATTAATATTTGATGGGAATTATTGTCATCATAGTATACACATATACATAGATAATCATTAAAGGAAATAGTTGCAACATACTCATTAACTAAAATCAAATATATGATTAAAACCAAATTGCATAGCACATCCAATGTCTCTAACCATTAATATGTATGATCTATAATTAATGAGCACTCAAACTAATAATTTATTCAATCTGAGTAATTATAAACAAACATTCACATAGCCTATTCCATATTTTACTTAATGAAAATTATTCATAAGGCATAAAAAATATTATAAGAAACAACACTTTAACATAAATTTATATAATAATCGAAAACTTTCCTAGTTTATATTAATTTCAAAAATTATCCTCCCTCTACAATGTTCAAGAAACATATACTTATAAATTTGGATGGGGATGCCTCATACTCAAAGCTCATGTTATTTTATAGCATCTAAATTGATACTATGTCAAAAGTATGCAAGCTATGCATGAATACAATATATTATATAATCCTAATATAGACACAAAATCATTTTCCATATAAAATCATCTGTAGCTAAAAATAGATCAAGACTTGCATGAAGTCTTAGTTGGAACTATCAATGAAAATTTAATTTTAATTCAAAAAATTAAAGTGTCTCTATTGAATCTCCCACTAAATTAGCATACATTATCATTATCACTATAGTTTGAATTGAGGTATTATTGGTTGTTGAAGGTTGCACTAGAGGCACAATAGTTGATGTTGTCATAAGCACTACTCCTGCTATAGTATATACTATATTATATCTTGGGAACATAGACTTAGTTGTATAAGGTTGAACCTAAGATGATGAGGATCCAACTTAAGATAATGAAGGTTCAACTTGAGATGATAAAAGTTTATTTTAATTAGCCATATCCCCTTGTCCCTAAAACCTTTTATATTCACTCATGTTCATTATAAAATCTTGCTCAATAGTCTCAAAATCAATGATAGACTTTTTGATTAACATTAGGATTTTGTCCATCAATTTCTTGTGTATATCCATGGAATATTTGAAAGAGACATTCAATATCTCTATTTGGGACACCTTATCTCTATAAAATGTGATCAATTATACCACTTGTTCATTAGTTATGTAAGTGGGTTTCTCCACTTCTGCTTTAAAACTATCAACTGCAACCTATAACAAACTCTCAAGAAAGGGTTTGGTGACTATATTCCCTTGTGGTTTATACACACATGTGATCCTCATATCTATAATAAATTTAATATTCCTATGCTCTTGATTCACAAATTTTTAAACCAACCTATCTATTTCTTGATGTCATTCCACTAAATCAGCCCTCTCGATACTTATGTGGTTCTAAAATAGAGTTGCATCAGGTCCTAGTATAAAATTTAGGTGTTGGTATGACTTTAGTCAAGTTCATTTACCTATAGATATTAATTTTACATTCAAGACTTTAATTGACTTATGAAATTTGACCACATCTTCCCATAGTGGATGATATTATTCTCTTGTTGATCTGATGGAGCACAAGATGTGGTATAATGTACTAGCAAAGTTTTTTACATTGTCAATTATATCCTTAGGATCCTCAATTACTTTTTAATCTTTTAAATTCCTTTTAGACTAATAAAATCCACTAAACAAATGCTTGATCATACCCTTAACTGCAACTACCATTGTGGCAATGTCTTCTTCATAATCATTTGCATCTCTAGGCCTTATTTTTCTTTTCTTTATGAATGAAAATAATTCTTCCTATTTTTTAAGCTTGACAGTATTACACTCAACCATTAGTATCGTATTCCTATTGGCTTGAAAAAATTTTAGGGGAATAAATGTGTAAATTGATTTAATAGCTTAAGAATGAAATCCATCTCCTATTAAAAGGCACAGCTACCTTTATTGAAAATCAAAATGATTACGGAAAAGTAAAGTACTCACAAAAAAATGGGGTTATTCATAGGGTTTTAATTTTAAACAAAAAGTAAAAAAAGGCTATAGAGAAGGAGTGAAAGAGGAAAAAAAAGAAAGGAATGAATATAATAATGTAGAATGATGACAAATCTAGTAGGCCAAATTCAAAGACAAACTGAAGTATCAAGGAGCAGCGTGATTTTGTTTAAATGAAATCTTTCTCTTTCAACTAGAAGGAAAGACATTACATATTTTTAATAATATGTAACATGCAAAATAATTTTATTTACTAATAACAAGAATAAGATAATTGTCCTATTTTTTCTAGTAAAAACCATGTGAAATTATTATTTTTACCCCACAAAGATTTCAAAGTTATCGAAATTACAATTGTAAGTTTGAAAAATAAAATCTACAATAGAATTCCTATAGTTTGACTAATTAATCATAATTTCAAAAAAAAAATTAAAAGAACAAATATAAATATACATAGATGTAAACACATACATTGCCAATGATGAAATCTTGAACACAAAGTTTACAAAAAAATTTGGTATATTGATTCTTGATGAGTCATAGATATAATCTCCTCATTCTCTATTTTGATAAAACAATAAATATCAAAAATCCATTACAATGAGCCCCAAACTCATATTTATAGTTTTAAATGGGTGGTTACAATATGTAACCACCTATTTTTCATTTTTAGGATCTTTCAAAAACACATTAGCTAATTAATCCAACTTTGAAACTTACAAAAATGCATTAAGTAATTTGCACAACTTGAAAAAGTGCATTGGTATTTTTTCATGACTTGTAAAATTATGATGATAGATTTGCACAACCTGAAAAATGTGTTGGAAAATTTTCATGGCTCAAACCTAAAAAAAATGGCTTAGTGAATTTGCACCACATATAATGTGTGAATTAACTATCATAAAAAGTGTGATTGAAAATTGTGAGAATGACTCAGAATTACAAGTATGGAAATGATTAAAATTTATTGCATATTTACTCCTCTCCTTCTTCACTAAGTACAACCTCAATCTTATCTTTCACCAGCAAATTTTTCTTCTATCTATATTCAATGAATTTTTGCAAGGTTTCTCTCACTTTTATTCACTGAGACTATTTGAATACATAAAAAATATTTCTACCTCACATTTCATACTTGTCATTTGATATGATGTCCATTAAAGTCTTTTCAGCACTAAATCAAAATTTTCAATGTTATTATGATATTTGATAAACTTAAAAATGGATTCATATTTGAATGCATATTTTGGAGTCAATATTCTTCTTGAATTGCTCGACAATGATGTCTTCAGTGACCACTTTCTTATCATCATCCACAAATTTGCATTTTGGGTTTCCAATTTCTCCTAAAATTTCAAGAATATAATCACCTCCCATTGACTTAGAGTAATTGAACTTCTTGATACTTTCTCTAACAATATAAATCCTAAATTGAGTAACTCCTAAGAACCCAAAGAGTTCTATAATTTACTCAGCTTAAATGACTCCTCCCTAGATGAGCTCATCTAGGAAAGTATTGGATAAATATTTCAATATAGGAATCATCTCTTTCCATTTCTCTACTTCTTTTGCATAATTATCTTTAGCTTCAGTTACCTTGTCATATTATGATTGAATTTCAGAATATGTGGTTATTATTGTGTTGATTGTGGTAGCACCTTGCTATATAATTTTCTCAAACCATTTTTTTATTGCTCATCCCATGTGTCAAATTTTCTCTACAGCATTGAGTGTCTTTTTGTGATTGATTTAGAGGATAATGGATGATGAGGAAGATTGAATTGGCTTGATCTAGTTTTGGACTATTAGCATCAATTACTCAACATTCTCATTGAGTTGATCCTTGGTTACCTTATCTTGATCCATCTTTTTAAAGAAGGTACCAATTGTTGACTAAACATTTTATTTCATTCCTTCCCTAGTAACCTTCCCTAGATGTACCTTTAAGATCATATAGTCTAAGGCACTAACACTATATTTTTATTTTTCAGCAAAAGGAACTATTAGCTATGCATATTTGTCTTCCTTATCATATGTGGTTATTATTAACATAATACTAGGCTTCTTCATAGTTCGTGGACTGAGATTTACTAGGGAACTGAAATCAATCTCTTGAGGTTTAATAGTTTTCTTTATTTTATTTATTACTTCATTCAACCAGTAAGTAATTTTTGCATTTGGAGGAGGTTGTTATACAAGGGTATATTCAGACTCAATTTGAGTCTCAAAGGAAGGAGAAGAATTTTTCAAGCCTTGGGTCTCTTCTAGTATAATTTCATCTTCTTCTTTCTTTGAAGTATATATTAGTTTTTTACGTGAAGATACAGGAGGTAGTTTAGTACCTTATGGAGGAGGTGAAGGTAAAGAAGTATTAGGTTGAGGAGGTACAGAGGATGAAAGCAACAATGAAGTATCTGATGTCAAGAATTGTTGAGTTGTATTTATTACTAGTGTTTGAGATTGAGCAAAGTTATCAATGGGAACATCTTTTGAAATAGAAATACTAGGAAAATAAGAATATTTTCTCCCAAAATTTTTATCTTGAGTTTGAGAGCACTATGAACTAGATCAATTTCTAAAATGTCCTTAGTTTCTATCTCTTCTTTTATATTTTTTGTGTCTTTGCTCACACTAGCTACCTTTAATGTTCTGGCTTTTGATTGGTGTTGTTTGTAAAATCTACCAAATTAAATTTCTTTTGGTGGTGATGGAAATCCTACCTTATCAATGTTTACAACTTTACTTTACAAACATCCCAAATGTTCTATCAAGCACAACCTATGTTTTACTTATGATGGAAGTTGACTCTTTCATATTCCAATCAATTTTAGGAAGTGGCTTTGATACAAATCCCTATTTATTGTATATTGGATCCAATTTGTCTTCATCATCTTTAAGTTTTTTGGAAAATTTTACAATGCCAAATGTAATTACCTATTTCAAGGTGAACCAAGAGTTGTCCCGTACTCTTACCTCCTCATCATGATAATCCACCTAGTAGTCCTCAAAATGAGACACGTGTTGATATGTGGAATTGACAATATTTTCAACTAGACCCCAAATGTCAAAATAAGGGATGTTTTCAAATGTCTTAATCATGACACATGGCATTTCTTTAATGAATTTTTTTTATTTTACCAATGATTTGTATGTGTATCTACCTATTAGATAGGAAACTTCACCCCAATGTTGTATTTGCTTGATAAGAACTTGTGGGTTTCAGTTAATTGTATAACCAACTCCATCAAGACCCATTTTTTATCAACATATCTTGGGAGCATGTATGGTACAATTTCACATCCATAAATATGCAAGTGAAGGTTGGAAATCGTATAAACCATGCTCTCCATCTAGCGATCTCTGTAGAAGCTTCTGTAGATATTATTATATTTTAGGGGTCATGTTAAAACATTTGGATCAGATGTTAAAAGAATGTATCATTTACTTTGTGAAAGTATGATCACTCTCCTTAAGAGTGAGTTGTGGATAGAATTCATATATCTTTGTAGTCTTTATATTTCCTACCATATTCACCCCATTGTAAAACCTTCTCCAAGAAATATCATATATAATGTAGGAGTTCATGTTGAACTTAGAATTCATGTTGACTTATGTCAACTACTTGTGGATGGAATCACTGATGAGTTGTCCCCAGTTGATGTATTTTTCATTGTTGTGAATCATCTAGATATGCATGTACATCCAAGTTTGAAATCTTTGTGCAACTAAACTCCCTACCATTATATGCAAGAGTGTGATCATCTCATTGACCTCATTTATAAATATAAACCTAGATATTATTTTAGGAAGCCTCATTTCCATATGCTTTAATTCAATCAACCATTTCTATTGACTCATTGAATAGGAACCAGTGTTATCCTCCCAAAATTATTGAGTAGTGGTCTGAATCAAGTTAACAAAGGAATCTATGTCTGGAAGATGTGGATAAAGAATACAATAGAGGGGAGGTTAGTATAGTGTTAGTCTAATAAAACAAATAAAAGTAACACACTAAAATTCTAACACATCTAGCCTAAACACTAGGGGGAGCATAGGTAATAACAAAACATATGAAACCATAACTAAAACATAAAACAATAAACTCTTTTACCTTTTTTGGAGCTCCAAATGGCTTGCTTGGCTTGTGTATCAAGAAGTCTTTGACAATGAAGCTTTTTTGGCTCCTCCTCTCCTTGGCACCTTGGATTTTATTGCTTAGCTCAAGATTTGGGCATGGTAACATTAATTTTAAGGCATTTAGGCATTATAACACTACATCAAAAGAGTTTGTTAAAAATATTTGTGTATAATAAATTTTCACCAAAATTAGCTTAGAAACCAATATGCATGGCCTTGTATTTATAACCTCAAGAATTAACTCTCACCCAAGGTGAGTTAAGGCTGAGTTTAGGCTTAGAATGGGTTCAAACTAACCCTAGGTGAGTTAAAACTAACTTCAATTCAGTTAATAGTTGTTATATAATTATGATTTTTAATTACTAGGCATGGCTCTCAAATTAGATATTTTAGGATATTTTGGAAGAGCTTGACAACTCATAAAGGCAATGTTGAAAGGCTTTGATATTTTGATAATTTGAATTTCCATTTTTATATATTCATTAATTTCAAATGAATAATTCAACTAGTCAATTAATCTTGTTTAATTTTTAATTTATTTTGATTAGCATTTTTTCTCTTTCAATATTTGATCAAGTGCCTTACTTAATGGGTCCATAGGCTAAATTAATAGTTTTGATGCCACAAGGTGATTAGGGATGAATCCATGAGAGTTTATTGTTGCATATGATATAATACCCCAATTAGGGATGTCTTAACATGATTCTGAGTATTTATGAATGATGTATAAGAAAATTTGGGATGTTTAGTAATTTCTAGGATTAATTTATAATGGTTGGTAGGAATCAATCTAAAATCCAATCTAAAGTCAATTGTATCTAATTTTAGGTATCTATAGTTTGCCCCTATTTGGGAAGGCATTTCAATATATAGACACAATAACACCTTCTCAAAAAATTAAAAGGTCATGTATACCTACTAATTTAATGGCAATGGATGAACTCTAGATGCCCCCTAGAGGGAGCAGTTGGCAAAGAAGGTCAATGATCAGTCCCTTGAAAGAAGGAAATGATGGGACCAAAATGAAAAGGGGTGGAAAAGACTAATTTTTCTAAAGGTGGTTATAATCAATAGCACAATGAGCTTCTTTAATTGGTGATCCATAAACTACATTGATGAACTCAAAGTGAAGTTTTAAAATATGGATACTAAAATTTTCAAACTTAACAAATTCTTGAAATACTCAAAAGAACTTGCAAATTGTTTGGCAATTAAGTGTTCTTGGTTATTGAATTGGATTGGAACCATCACAATAATTTTTTACTTCCATTCACCAATTAAACAAGTTTGTTTATAAAAATGTCATAAAATGTCAAATTTTAATCTTTGCATGAGTTCATAATTAAAAATCAAAAAGTGAAATAAAAGCATGCAATCAAATGACGTATTACCATCTAACATTGATAACAAAGTTAAGCATCTCTTGTCTATGTCTCTAGGTCTACCCAATAGTGAGGACCATTTCCATTAAATTTGTGCAAAAAATGGCTTAAAAATTCTTTGAAATGTTGCACAACTTCCCTCAGGCTTGATCTATGTACAAGAATTCCACCTTCGTTGATATACTCAAGCTCGGCAACATGAATCCTTCCTCAGTCTTCAACCCCTTCTGAAGGTGCACTAAGTCCCTCCAATTAACTATTGGTCTATCCAAATTATAATAATAATAATAATTTTAACTTCTCTTTATAATTACAAAACATAATTAAAAAGGCTTACCCTCTATGTATCAGGTCGGATAATGGATAAAAATCCATTTTATAGATATCTCCAAGCTTCCACATAGCTCTCAGCCTTCTTTAAAAAAATACACAGTCCAGTGAATGCTACATTCAAATATAAGTTCATTCTTTTTATATTATTTGCCAACCCATAGCATAGTCGGTTAAGGCTTATCCATTTTGCACGATAGGTGCAAGGTTCAAGTCATCGACCTCCCTTTTTGGGCACTTAGGCTATCACTTTAATCCCACATTTGCAAAATCAAAATGGATTTGTGTCTTTTAATAGGTTGGTATCTCCCTTTTATAATGGTGGGCTCAAGGTGCTAAACTTAGCATGGTTTCTAACTTAGCATATGACTTGGTAAGATGGAAGATAAGTCACGAGCTAGGTTAACTCAGATGTGGAATTTCTCATGCCATAAGACATGGTATGCATTACAATCTCCAATCTTGGCATATATTCTCAAGCTTGACTCAACATGGTAGTTGGAAGGCCTTTGTGGCATGGCAAGTGTTGGTTCTCCCATGTGACGTAATGGGGGTAATGGTAATTACAAAATATTACCAAGCTATTTAAAACATATAATTGAATTGTCCCACATGCATCTGATGGGAACAAAATATAGGTTTAAAAACAAAGTCAAGTACATTGCAATATGAAATGGAGGCCAAGGCACCCCTCCTTAACCAAGTGTGTTGACCCTCGCTGAAGGCCCCCAACGAGCCAATAGCGGGGTCCACAGTTCTCCATATGATTGTCTGTCAAAGACTGGAGGCTAAAACTAAACCAAAACACCAAACCATATTTTTGAAAAAACGTACAAAAATAGACTACCATGTGTCAATGGGTGATTGGTCTACTTTTTTCATACAAATTGTGCCATGCATTGTGACACCTCCTTATTTTACCTGTCACAAAATAACTTTAGCAGCCTATAACTTGGGCATCCGAACTCCATTTTATGATCTAAAAGAAGTATCAGAAAGATCTCAACAAGATATTCTTGTGAAAGAGGTTTCATCATGACTTGGGACCTTTTTTTGTACTAAACTTTGGATCACACCTCCTTACAAAAGGATCTTTTGGTATCTAAGAGTCTACTATCTCCTGAAAATGATAACTAGTCTACTATATCACATTAAACATAACCCAATCATAGTAAGAGATAAACATTAGAAAAATAAATGATTCACAACTCAAATGAAAATGCCTACACCATGGCATGAGTAAAGGAATCTACAACTACCAATAAACTGATCACAACATACCAAAATTATATGCCCATGTCACATCCTATAAAGTGGTGAACTATCAATAATTGACATAATTCCCAATGTAACTACAAAACAAGTTTGGTAATGCCAACAACATAAATTAAATGTTGTAGACATGTTATAATACAATGCCCTGGTATGGGACTTATAAAGCTAAGCAAATGCAAACAACACAAAGTGTATATTACCTAACATCCAAACATGCCCATAGGGTTTTACATTGCATCTATACATCCATGTGCCAAAAATAGATACATTCTCAAAATAGAAATTAAATATGAGACAAGTTTTGTAAGGAAATTAACTCAAACCACAACATACATTTTTTTATTATCTCCAATTGATCAAATGAGTTAAAGTCCTATCAATTCCATAGACAACTCACTTAGCATAAATAGAATATTCTAAAATATAGAGCTATTCAACATACGGTGAGAATTGAAATACTTCAAATGATAAAACTATCACAAAGTGTTCTCACAAGCTCTACTAATGCATCATCAAAGATTTTTCTTTCCCTTATATAATTCTTAACAATACTTTGAAAAATAAGTGCATTATAAATCCACTTAATCAAATTTTTTGCCTAATTAACCTGATTTCCTCAGTGGATTCCTTAACATCATTATGGATTGATTTAAGTTCATTGACCTTATTAAAATGTTGATAAATCATCTTAGTTTTACCATGTCTAGAATGAGAAGATGATTAAATTTTAAAACAATGATCAATCTGATGTCCACTCATATGGTAATGAGTGCATAAAACCTTCTTAGGTGAGGTCTCCCTTTTACCTCTTCTCACTTTGCCATGATGAGAATGATCTTTGACACCTGAAATATACTTAATAAAAGCATGTCTCTTCCAATAAATGTGACACTATGGTTATGCATCCCACAAAAATTGCAAGGAAATGATTGCATCATCTTCTGAGTGTTAAATCCAAATTTCTTAAACATAAAAAGTGGATTAGAAGATTTAGTGTTAACTCTAGTGTAGGAACTAGGAGGTGGAATCTCAATACCTCATCTACCTATTCTCTTACACTACACATTCTCTATTAGTGGCCTTAGACCTTTGCTATCATAAGATTGTCTTCCTTTAGCCATGGAGGAATTTTCTCCAATATCCACTTGTTCAATAGTGTAACCCAAACCTGCATGAGGAGATCTATACTCTACTTGTATTGGGTTAGTAATTCCTTGGCCATTTCGACCAAGACCCCTTCCATTAAATCCCATTTTCATCAACAATTTGGATCCTATACCTTTAGTTTGTTTTTCATACTTACCAAAAACATCATTACTTGAATCTGAATCTGAATGGAAACAAGAAGATGAATTACTTAGTGAATAACTTATAGTGCACTTAGTCATAGTATTTTCATCTAAATTAGAAGGTATTTCCTTCTTTGGTTCACCACATTACAATCTAATCAAGAGCTCATCCTTAGATTCATGCTCTGATTTCAAACTTGCAACTTGCTTTTCAAGAGCTAAGAGCTTGCATCTCAAGAATGCATTCTCATCCTAAATCTGGGTATTGATGCTTTCAAGCTCTTCCATCTTAACTTTATGTGACAACTTGCCCATGGTTTCTTGAAAACACACTAATTCCACAAATATACACTGCAATCTAATCAAGTGATATTGATAACCAATAAACTGAAAGCAACTAGCAAATCACACAATCAAAAACTAACCCTGCTTTCTAACTGCTCTAATACAAATTTGATCCATAAACTACACTAATGAACTCAAAGTGAAGTTTTAAAATATGGATACTAAAATTCTCAAACTTAAAAAATTCTTGAAATACTCAAAAGAACTTGCAAATTTTTTGGCAATTAAGTGTTCTCGGTTATCGAATTAGATTGGAACCATCGCAAGACTTTTTACTTCCATTCACCAATTAAACTGGTTTGTTTATAAAAATGTTTTAAAATGTCAAATTTTAATCTTTTCATGAATTCATAATTAAAAATTAGAAACTAAAATAAAAACATGCAATCAAATGACAAATTACCATCAGACATTGATAATGGAGTTTGACATCTCTTGCCTATGTCTCCAAGTCCGCCCAATAGTGAGGATTGTTTCCATTAAATTTGTGCAACAAAAGGCTTACAAATTCTTTGAAACACTACACAACTTCCCTCAAGCCTAATCTCTATACAAGAAATCCACCTTCACTGATATACTTAAGCTCGGCAATATGAATCCTTCCTCAGTCTTCAACCCCTTCTGAAGGTGCACTAAGTCCCTCCACTTAACTATTGGTCTATCCAAATTATACTAATAATAATTTTAAGTTCTCTTTTTAATTATAAAACATAATTAAAAAGGATTACCTTCTATGTATCAAGTCAGATAATGGATCAAAATCCATTTTCTAGTTATCTCCAAGCTTCTATCTAGCTCTCGACCTTCTTTAAAAAAATACACAGTCTAATGAATATTACATTCAAATATAAGTTCATTCCTTTTATATTATTTTCTAGCCTGTAGCATAGTCGGTTAAGGCTTATTGATTTTACATGATAGGTGCAATGTTCAAGTTATCAGCCTCCCTTTTGGGGTGCTTAGCCTATCACTTTAATCCCACATTTACAAAATCAAAATGGTTTTGTGTCTTTTAATAGGTTGGTGACTCCCTTTTATAATGTTGATGGCCCTTTTGGTGGGCTCAAGGTGCCAAACTTAGCCTAGTTTCCAACTTATCATATGACTTGGTAAGATGGAAGATAAGTCATGAGCTAGGTTAACTCAAACGTGGCATTTCTCATGACATAAGACGTGGTATGCATTACCGTCTCCAATCTTGGCATATATTCTCAAGCTTTACTTGGAAAGATAGTTGGAAGGCTTTTGTGGCATGGCAAGTATTGGTTCTCCCATGTGACTTAATGCGGGTAATGGTAATTACAAAATATTACCAAGATATTTAAAACATATAATTGAATTGTCCCACATGCATCTAGTGGGCACAAAATATAGTTTAAAAATAAAGTCAAATACATTGCAATATGAAATGGAGGCTAAGTAACCCCTCCTTAACCAAGTGTGTTGACCCTCACTGAGGGCCCCCAATGAGCCAATAGCGGGGCCCATGGTTCTCCATATGACTACCTGTCAAAGATCGGAGGCTGAAACCAAACCAAAACACCAAACCAAATTTTTGCACAAATGTATAAAAATAGACTGCCACGTGTCAATGGGTGATTGGTCCACTTGATGCATACAAAGTATGCCATGCATTGTGACACCTCCTTATTTTTCCTGTCGTAAAATAACTTTAGTAACCTATGACTTGGACATCTAGACTCCATTTTGTGATCTGAAAGAAGCACCAAAAAGTGCTTGATGAGCTCTTCTATGTGAAAGATGTTTCTTCATGACTTGGGACCTTTTTTTAAACTAAACTCTAGATCAATTGGGCTGATAAACAAGATGATTTTTTAAAAGGTGGTTATAATCATTGATATAACATGGTATAATGATTTTCCCACATGTGGTTATAATCATTGGTAGGATAAAAACATGCCCCAATTGTGTGGATAAATATAATGGTTTACCCAAAGGTGGTTATAAGCATTATCATAATGAAAATGTGTCCTATTTGGGTAGAATAAATATATTGATTTGCCCAAAGGTAGTTATAATCATTAACTTCAAGATAGATTGAAACATAATGATTTGCCTATAGGTGGTTATAATCATTGGATCTACATGTAGGATGATACACAATGATTTTCCCAAAAGTAGTTAGAATCATTGACAAAATGATGGGAGTATTATGGCAAATTAGATAATGGGGCTTACATATTGAATCCATACTCATGGGGGAAGAGTAAGATAGTATAGAGGAGAAAGATGAATTTGGTCAAGATGCACATCCTAACTATCAAGGATTAAAATCCATTCATGATTTAATTACTTTGATGTAGGTAAATTATTAGGAGATATCAAGAAGTTTTCATGTTTTAAGGAGATCTAGTGTGGCCTCATTACTTGTAAGATTTCTTGAGCTGATTTTTGTTGTAATAGGTGATGGTATGCCTCATGATATAAAACATCATGAGAGTGTAGCCTAAATATGCATAAGGACTAACCCATGATCTAATAAATAAGTGAAAACAATGCACTAATGATAAAAACCATGATGATAATGTTGATGAATGAATATGGATAGACATATGTATAATGCACAAGAAATCACCTAATGAATTCAGTTATACCAAGTCAAGGAAAAATAATGAAATAAAAAAACATGCAAATGAATGAATAAATATAAAGACAAAACACTACAAAAAAGGCACAAAACAAAAAAAATGAGAATAAAATCAGAAAAACACATCAATGGTTAATCATAATGTTATCATAAATAGAGAACAAATAAGATGATGAACATTGCCCCTAGGCTATAGGATATAATAAAAAAAATGGGGGAAGATAAAAAAAGGAATGGGGTAGCTAAGCTAACTCCATATGTACTAGGAAAATTGGCATTGCCTACATAGTTCCACAAATGCAATGTCCAATATAAACTTTAGGCCAAATGTAGTTGTCCTAAGAGATGGGATAGAAGAAAATGATGATTGAGAAAAACATGATTGTGTTGTAAAGTAATATTGGAATGGTCTCAAAAAATGGTGAGTGTGTGGGATGTTAGGATAATAAGGATGGGGAAACTAAATAACAAGTGGTTTCTTATGAAATAGCTAGGGCTCCCAAAATCCTTAAGGCAAAGAAGCAAATGATATGGTGATTTTTAGGCTTTTATAGACTATTTTAAAATGTTTTTGGAATTTTTTGAGCACCTAAACTCAATCGATAATGATAAGATACTAAATGATCCAACCCAAAAAATGGTGAGAGCATTCAAACTTGAAATTTCTCTCAAAATGGTGAGAGTGTGGCAAAGGCTGACTGAACTAACCTCAACATGAATTGAGCACTGCCTACATAGTCCTATTAGGACCTCAAGTCATTGTCGTTTTGCCTAATAGTGGAATAATCCAACTAGGTATTAGTAAATTCTCAAAAATAGGTAAAGTAGGTAAATGGCATAGTACAACATAGGATTGACAAGGTGGGACTTCAAGGTATGATAAAGATGTTCCTAATTTTCCCATAGGCAGTTATAATTAGGAAATAATAGCATAGGTAAATGATAGTAATGTGCCCATAGGTGGTGATAATTAGTAGCATGATGTGAGGCACTAATTTTCCCAAAGGTGGTTATAATTAGGAATATTCAAAATGAAATGAAACAATAAATGAAGGATGCAACTACCAAACCACTATCATACTAGTCCAAAATATGGCCTCTGTCTAGAATATTAAGTTAACTACTAAAACTTAATCTAAATCACTTTGCTAAAAGTGCCTAAATAACCAATGGAATGGAACCAAGGTCAAAGGGGTTGGGTTGGGATGGTAAAACCAATGTTGGTTGATAATAAAGGTATGGTATAATATTATGGGGTATGGTACAAAGTAGATCATAATATGGTATAATTGAAATGGGCCTCAAAAATAATACTTCAAGTCTCTCAAGAAAATTAACACTTGAGGTGTATGATGTTCATCATCTCATCAAGTTCACATTCATCTAGTGTAGCAAGTTTATATTCTCTAGAGACATAATTTTCAGCAATGATATAGGGGCCTATCCAATTAGGTTTTAGCTTACCCTTATGTTTCTTTTCAGTCATGTTATTTTATTAGTTTTATTTGAGAATAAGATTACCAAGCTTGAATTCTCTATGTTTGACCCACTATTTGTAGTGGCCACAAAGTCTATTCTGGTATGCTTTCAGGTTATTGATAACGGCCATGCATTTCTCATCAAGTAACTTAAGCTATTAGAGGTGAGTTACTCAATAATCATCATCATCTAGGACATGTTTTAGCGAGATGTGCAAAGAAGGTAGCTTGACCTCAATGGGAAGAATGGCCTCAGTGCCATAAACTAAGGAGTATGGAGTGGCTTATGTTGGGGTATAGTAATTAGTGCAGTATGCCTAGAGGATGAAAAAATTTAGAGGTGCCAATTATGGCCAATATCATTGGCAATATCTTTAAGGATGTTAACAATGGTTTTGTTGGATGCTTCTGCTTGGCCATTATGTTATGGGTAATATATGGTATAAAAATGTTGAGTAATATTTTACTTGAAACATAATCTTTTGACATCCTTATTCTTAAATGATCCATCATTATCAGATATAATGTTAGAAGGGATACCATAACAATATATGAGATGGTTGAAGATGAAATTCAAAATCTATTTTCCTATCATGTAAGTGAGGGGTATATCTTCAACCCATTTAATGAAATGTTTAGTATCAATACGGATGTGTTTATGGCCATCCAATGAGGTTGGGTTAATATTACCAATGAGATCTAGTCCCCATGTTATGAACAACCATAGTGTAAGCATTGGTTTGAGTGTTTTGGCTAGGGCATGAATTAGATTGGCATGCCTTTGACATTTATTGCACCTTTTGATGTAAATAGTTATATCTACCTCCATAATTAGTGAATAATAACTGGTACATAGGATATTTTTGGCTAGGATGGCCCTACTAGTTTGGGCTCCACATACTCCATGAATTTCCCATAATGCCAATGTTGATTCTGTCAAATTTAAAAAACAAAGAAAAGTTCCATCAAAGTTGTGGTATTAAAGGGTTAGGCCAAGTAAGGTATAATGTGTGGCTTGGTGGGTAAAGGACTTTTTAGGTGGCATAATATGGTCATGAAGATAAGTAAAAAGGTATGAATACCATATAGAGCTAGGACCAATAATATCATAGATCATTACGATGGTTGAAAGTTCATGAGCAAGTGATAGAAGATTTTTAATGAGAAATTAATATTATTTTGCCTTGTTTATATGATGGATCAAAGATCCAATGGTGGACATGGCATCCATTTTCCTATTATTGGCCTTTGGTATATGTTCAAATTGTATGTCAATAATTTTTTGTTTGAAAGTGTCGATCATGGCCTTGTAGGGAACCAACTTGTCATCTTTGGTCTAAAAGTGGTATGTAACTTGATTGATTATTAATTGAGAATCACTATAAACCTTGAGATGTTAAATATTCCATTGTACTTCAAGATAAAGTCCTACAATAAGTCCTCCTTATTCATCCATGTTGTTAGTAAAAGGAAAGTTGATACAAAATGATTTAGGGATAAGATCCCCCAATGGTGTAATAAATCATAAGCTTGACCCTAATCTATGTGAGGTGAATGATCCATCAAAATATAGCTTCTAGTGTTTCTAAAGAGGTGTTTCAATGATGGTCATAATGGACTCATCTAGGAATTGAAGAGTTAGTGGTTTGGTATCTATAAGGGGAGCATTAGCAAGTTGATCTGTAAGTACTTATCCCTTGATAACTTTTTGGTTAATGTATTCTATCTTGAACTCACTCAAAAGCATGATTCATTTGGCCATGCATTATTTTAAATATATCTTCAATAGTAGATACTTGAATGGATATAATTTGTAAATAATCATTGTCTTTTTGAACATGTAATGCCATAGTTTCTAAGCTAAAAAGACCATAGCTAAATAGGCTTTTTCAATGGGCATATAGTTATGTTCATATGTGACTAGTGTATGACTTAGATAGTACACAACATGTTATTTTCCACTATCATCATGTTGATCTAAAAGTGCCCCTAAGTATTTGTCTATGGTAGATAGATATAATAAGAATGGCTTTCCTGGAATAGGTGCTAATAAAATAGGTAGATTGGCAAGATAGTCTTTTAGCTACTGAAAAGCTTTTTGGCATTCTTCATTCCAATGAAATGTGACACATTTCTTTATTAAATGTGTAAATGGATGGCATTTATTGTCCAACTGAGAAATGAATCATCTGATAGATTAAATCTTACCCTACCAACAATAGAGTTGCATCAAATTGGAAGGTGGTGACATCTCGATAATGGCTTGTATTTTGGCTAGATTGACTTCAATGCCTCAGCAAGAGATGATGAAGCCTAATAATTTGCCTAAAGTAAAACCAAAAATTCACTTCTTAGGATTGAGTCTAACCTTTTATTCATGTAGCCTCTCAAATATTTTTCATAGTAAGGTTGGGTGATTAGCCTTGGTCTTTGATTTACCCAGTATGTCATTGATATAGTCTTCAATAATGTCAAGCATCATATCATGAAATATAATGGTCATGGCTTCTTAATATGTGGCCCCTGCATTTTTGAGACCAAATCGCATAACTTGATAACAAATGTTCCCCATGGAGTGATGAACATTTTCTTATATTAGTCTTATGGTGTCATTTGGATCTGGTTGTATCCTAAAAATACATCCATAAATGAGATAATTTCATCCCCCACTATGGAGTTAACTATTATTTCAATTTTTGGTAAAGGAAATTTGTCCTTGGGGGAGGACTCATTTATATCTTAAAATTAGTGCAGTTATTGATTCCTTCTAACTTTTTACTGATTGGTACAACATTTGAGATCCAATCTAAGTATTTGATTAGTTGAATACATCTTCCAAGATTTTTTCCAACTCTTTCTTTACTAATATAGTAATATAGGAATGCATCTTGCATAATTTTTTCTTCTCAGGTTTGGCATCAAGATGTACAACAAGGTGGTGTACAACCAAGGTAGAGTCCAAACCAAGCATGTTTGAATAGGCCTAATCAAATATGTCAACAAAGCCCCTCAAAAGGGCTATAAAAACTTCATGTTCCTCATTAATGAGGGACGTGCCTAAATTGATCCATTTTAGGTCATCTACAGTCTTGATGTTAACTTGTGTAATGTCTTCTATGAGGAGAGTCAAACCATCTTCTAGAATGGTTGGTAATGTTTCAAATTTGCCTACAATTGAGATGTCTTCTATTTGGACTGACTCTTCAAGTAATTCTAATTAAGATGAACTGGAATCTCCCAATGGTAGGGATGGAAATGTTAAAAACACTATTGGAAATTCTTGAATAATTTGATCAAAGGCATGTTGTTATTTAGAAATGAACTCAGATCTAAAAGCAAGTTCATCATTGGTGGTCTCCAAAGCTTTATTATGAGAAAGGTGAACACCCTCATCTAATGGTGCTCAAAATAGGTTTTCACTAGAAGACTGGCCTTTCACTTTACTTTTACCTTGGTCCAAAAGTGTGTCAAATAGGTTTTCACTTTGGGACCTTAATTTTTTATTTATTTATTTTTGGATAATGGTGTTCACCTATTCTCCAATATAGGCTATAGGATTTAGTTTGATAGAGAACCCTTATTTGTGGTCTCCCAGTGGAACATGTCTCTTAAGCCTAGATAATCACAAAAAGCCTCATCATTCTCAATCTTCTACAAACACTATAGATTCTTGTTGGTCCTAAGATAGAGTTATAGATTATATAAAGGAAGCACATTATGTTGGTTAATTGGGGTATGATTAAAAATGACATGGATTTCAAACAAATTGGTATCAATAAGGTCTTTATAAATGTTATGATTAAACTCTGCTTTGTTGTTAGCATCTTCATCACTAGTCATTGGCATTGGAACACAAAAATAATATGTGGGGTCACCCCTAAGTGGTTTAAATTTGAGACCATAGGTTCCTTTGTATCATGTTGTAGATATTGACTCAAGTGTACCCTACTAATTTGGCCTGAGGCCTCCTCTTTTATAGGATTGATTCTCCATGATCCTATTAGGAATGGGATACTATGAATTTTTGTACAAATTGGCCAGTTTGTCATTATATAACTAGGATTCATCATTTATAAGTGGGTCCTCTGCTAGGCTAGTGTCTGGTGTGAAAATGATAGGTGTTAGACTATGTAGTTTACCTTTCCCCTTTCATTTCCATTCTAGGCAAGTTGGTTTGGCTTTAGGTATTCCATAGGACTTGGGGTTCTATGGAAGTTTGGCAATATGGAATGTATCATGTGTCAAATATTCTCCTGGACTATTGGCCGAGATGGTAAAAAGATTAAATAATTCAAGAGGTGGTAGATATGAAAATGAATCAAGATTATTTGGGTCTATGTGATTAGCCTTTGGTAAGTCAACAAGTATTTCTTTCCCCTTGTCCTTCTTGAGAACTATATCTAGTCCAAAACCATAGTTATAGCTTTCGTACTCAATTTTCAAATTTTTACAATGTTTGTAGGGATACAAATCTCCATTGATGGTGACATTCATACCTAAGTGAGAAAACTTGAAACACTGATGCAATGTTGAAGGAATTGCATGGGTTTCCTGTATCCAAAGTCTACATATAAGTAAATTATATGACAAATTTAGGTCTATCACATGGCATAGTGTATTGTGGGTCAAGGTCCTAATGATAACTAGAAATATTATGGTACCCTATGATTCTTGCTCTTCGTTATCATAGACCTTGATAGTGATTGTCTCTAGATATAGATCGGTTGTTGTGTATCCAAGATGATTGATGAGATTTAGAGACACAATATTCAATCCCAATCCATTATCTATGAGGACACATTTCACTTTTGTGCCACATAATGAGAACTTTAGTGTACAATAGATTATTATGGAGAGGGCTTAGGGATGACATATCACTTTGGTCAAAGATTAATTATTGGCCTGGTGATAGATGTCCAACTAAAGCTTGGAATTTTTCTAGGGATATGTCATTGGGAACTTGGGATTGGCCTAGGAACTCTGTTAGGAAGATTATGTGGATCATAGATGTATGTAACAAATCTAAAATGGAGATTTATGTGGTCATATTTTAAAGTCATTCCCCACCATTGAATGTCTTTTCCTTCATAATGGTCTATGGCTTATTCCTATCTAGAATAGTGGGTTGGATAGGTTTGGTGGTAGGTGGCTATGGGTCAGGAATGGTAATCTTTGATCGCCAAGTATTGATTGAATAATATAGATTATATATAAGACCATGGTTATTAGAAAATGATGGTGGTGAGGGGCCAGATAAGATAAGTCTTGATTTTTGATGCACTTGTATGTGATGATGAGGCAATAATAAGTTATCGGTATAAGGTCTAAAAGTAATCATGCATGCTTATTGGTGTGCTTATATGCAATCCCAGGTCAAAGAAAAATCATTGGCATAGATAGGTTGATTGGAATTATTTAGAAATGGTCCTATTCTATTAGCACTTGGTCTTGGATTAATGGTGATTGTAGACACCTAAATTTGGCCACCAATAACCCCCAATTAGGGTTTTCGCTGATTTCCACCCAAAATGCACAATTTGGTCTAAAAACACTAAAACACGTTAAATGATGTGAAACTAAAATATTAAAATTATGATTTTGGCTAGGGTATCCCTAAATGGGGTAATTCAATTTATGGCCAGCTAACTATGATCAAATTATTCTGAGTCAAAATGTCAATTTTGCACTTGGGTGCTTTGGATTGCTCTTTCTTATCAAAACTTCTACACAATATGCATGCATTTGTTATTTACTTTTGGTAACTTCCTAAATGGGAATATGGTTACAACTCATCTGACATAGATTTCCAATTCCAATCCAATCAAATTTCGGACCAATAACAAGGCATTCTGATCAATTTGAGTAATTTGTGCACAAAGTGCTTAATCATGCTTAAGAGCTAATTAACCCATATCAAGGCCTAATAAAAAATTCCATGGAAACTTTTTGAATACTTATTTTTGGAAATGAATATTGAATATCTTCATCATAAAGTGACCTCATTTCTTGGGAAGACATCCCTGGGCCATAAATGCCACAAATATCAGGATTCAAGCCCTCCATGCCTCATCAATGCTTCCATGATGCCCTCCATGCCTCTTAATTTCCCCTTCTTCTGATGTCATTATGATGATAATTACAAACTTAATTCCAAAAATTGGATTAATTCTCAACCACAATATTCATCTCAAGATGTATGGTTCAAGTTGATTCTAGACATTCTCAAAAACCTATAAATAGAGAGGCTATGAACATCATTTCTAAGCTATTTTAGTGCAAAGTTATTATGCTCAAATATCTTCAAAGAATTGAGAATGCAAATTTATAATGCACAAATGGTTCCAAAACCTTCAAGCAACTAGTGTTACTATGCCAAATTGATTCCAAGCCAAGCCAAGCCAAAGCCAAAGGTGCCAAGGAGAGATGGAGGTATCCAAGCTTCCATTGCCAAGGACTTCATGAGCACAAGCCGAGAAACCCAATACTAAAAAGGCATTTGGATCATTCAAGGAAGGTGAAGGAATTCTTATGTTTTATTCCTTACTTTTTAGTTGTGTTTGTCATTTGTTTTTGTTAACTAAGCTCTCCCTAGTGTCTAGGCCTAGAGATGTTATGATATTACTGTGTTTATTTCATTTTGGAACTAACACCATACTAACCATCCTCTCTTAATTCAAATTCCTATAACACATTATGGCATGCCCAATGGGACTAGACAAATCTCATTCCTGAAGAAGATCATTTTACAAATCTAAAATATTTATTTAGACCTTTAAAATTCTTGCAAATTGATTTTCTAACTCTATTTTTCCATTTTTGTTTGCCATGGTTTTACATAGTAATCGACATCAGCAAGTAAGACTGACATCAATTACATGGCTTAACTGACATCAGTTAGACATCAGTTAGTAAAAGTAACCATCGTTGGTTGTAATAACTGACATCGATCACTATGTTTTTCCAAAAACATAGACCTGAGAGCTATTTTTTCAAAGTTTATCATTTCAAGCTAAAAATAGCTTCAAAGCTAAAAGACATGCTAACATTTTTATTGTAGGACCAACCTTGATATTTATTCAAAACATGTTTAAATTACCTTTGCATGCCTAAAAATCAATTAAGAACCTTGTTTTAGGTGTTTAACAAAGAATTTTGATGTTTTTGGTGCATGTTTTCAAAGTTTGCAACTAAGACCAAGGGGTCAAATGAACACCACCAAATATTTTATTTTGGGCTTAAAATTGAACACACTTGTTAATTCTTTTTTGTAATAGTTATTTAGATCAAATCTTTGTTTGTCAAAAAGATGAATGTTACGTGTATGCTCTTCCATTTGTCCCCTATAGGGAACCCTTGAAATCAAAAGCACCATTCCTATTGAAAATATCCTAGTCCAAGGTTTAGAAACAAAATCATCTAAAGTACTCCCCAAAAACTCATCAAATTTTGGGTGACCTTGAAAATGACCCTAAAGTCTTTCTATTTCATGTTTTCTTTATATTTATACATCTTGGCTTACGAGGGGGGCTTCATCATCTCCTGGCATTGACTTTATTTGACTCCTTTGGAGTTGCACATAGGATGTAGTGGCACTTTAGACATCACACTACACTGAGTGAATAACAGGATGTAGTGGTTACAAAAAATACTAAACCTTTTTACAACAAGCCAAGTGATATGGACCCAAAATCCATGTTTTTCTTTTATATTGTTTGGCATGAAATTCATTGTGCAATTGATTCCCCTAGATCATTTGAAAACTTGTTAGATCTTAGACAAATCCCCACTTGCTATGAAATTATTTTTGTTGCAAGGTGCATCTCAAGGTCCATATTGCAGTACTATCATTTGAGAGAAAGTTGGTGTAAAACCCCTACTATATAATGTGAATTTACTTTTGGATGAACACTTAAAATCCTCTTGAATGATGTATATTGATAGATTCTAACAATACCAAGTAACCTTTTCAGTTTAGGATCTAAGAATGATTAATTAGTTGGTCTTATCCTAGTTTAAAGTCTTGTTTGGAGTCAAAACTTGGTGTAAACAAATAATCTAAACCAAACATATAGTCTAAATTTTTGATTGAATAAAAAGGCATTATGTTGCCTACATGAGATCATCAATTTGCCTTGTTCAAAGGTTCATCAAAATCTTGAGAGTCATATCATCCACTTTCGCATAGTTATGCTACCCAATTGAGTCTAGACATTTAAAAAAGTTGTTTAAGTCCTTCACTTATAATCTAAATTCAAAATTGCACCTTTAAAAGTTCATAGGGTTGATGTGTTAAGTGGGTTCACCATTTGTGCTAAACTTGAGGGAACTTAGGTTTAATTTCCAATTTTTCTTGAAGGCCATTAAAGACTCATAATCATTATCATCATTTGATAGGCTTAAGCCATTTTATGCTAGGCACTTGAACTTTAAGTCTATGCACCATAACATTTTGAAGCAAGAAAAATATTGTTATGCTGTCAAAATTATAAGAAAACATCTTTTGCCTTAGAGAGTTTTTGAAACAAAACCTTTTGTTACACCTTTTGCTTAGTATAGCATCGTTACACTGCCCAAAACATTTCAAATATTATTTCATAGACCCTCTTGCATAGAGTTCTAAATTTGTTCCTACATTTTTAAACCAATTCAAGTGTACTTTTGTGATCTTTTTTCTAAAACAGTTATACTGTTCACTTTTATCTAGCTTGTTTGACAAAAGAACCAAGTTTATACCATTTATATGATAATAAACTATCTTTAAAAGTGTCTTTTGTTTCATACCTTATACCTAGTTGATCAATTTCATGTCCAAGAATCAAATGTCTAGTGTTTGTTAGAAGTGTTTCAAATTTGTTAGATCAAAAATTTCATCTATTTTCAATGTCTATCTTTTGACACCATTTTGGCCAAGATTCCTAGCACATGCCTTACTTGAGCCTATATTTTGATGTTGCATTTGGCCAAAAGACCTAGCAACTTTTAAATTCCTAGATTAGACTAATTTGAAACACTTTGACCTTAGAGTTTGGCATTTTTATTTTAGGACCATTTACTTGCTTATCTTTATGTGAATAGTGAAATGTTAGATACTTCATGCTAGCTTGTTTCCTCACAAATCTTTGTATAAACCTTTTGATTCGTTTGAAAAATCTAGACCAAGTTGAAACATCATCTATTTTAGACATTGACCTTTTTTTTAGAGTTTTTAGAATGCTTTGACCTTTTATCGCAAAGCATTGACTATAGATCCCAACATGTACTCCTACACTCATAGTGGACTCATGTACAATTCAAGGATTAGTAATGTGGCATCACAAGAAGAAATGGTGCAAGACCCCTATGTGGATAATATTTCTTATGAGATGGATTATTATCCCTCATATAATACTCAATCAAGGGCACAAAGCCAAGATCCATTGGCTAATTATCTAGTTAATACATCACCTTATTCAAAACAAGACCAAGAGTTAACCATGTAATTCCTAGCTACAATACCTACAGTGCATGAGCTAGTACTTCAACAATCATATTCTACTAATACATCTTCCATGTATGATTCATTTTTGTTTGAGCGACATTTGTTAGAGAACAAAGATGAGATTTTGGTTAGATCCATAAAGGTAGGGGCCAAGTTTCCAGCAGATTTCCCCCATATAAATTTATCAAGTCTAGTAAGAGTTCCCCACAATATAATTTATGATCAATAGGCTTCTTCTACCAATATTATGGATCTAGTCCAAACAATGTATCAAGACCCCAATATATCTAATCAAGGCAAAAACATCATGGAAGATCACTTTAATCAAATGCAGACAACATATCAAACCTACCTGAATCTAGCACATGATTTCAATTAGATGAAAATGGTAAGTAATCCTCTTATTGACCTATTTCCTTCAATAAGAGTGTTGATAGAGTTAAATGGATAAGAGAATCCAAGTTCCAACCCATTCATACAAACTGCTTCAATAGATAACTTGATACATATGCCCATTATTGAAGAAGTGTCTTCAACCTATACACAGAATACTAAGCCAAACGTAGTAGACAATGTGCAAATAATGCCCAATCTTGATCAAAGTGGTACTAACACATAAACAATTAGCCAACAACATGTTCCTATAGTTAATCCTATGAATAGGTCATCATACTAGGGAGTGGGAGTTTTTACACCCCAACATCAATCGGCTACTTCCTCAAGTGTATAACCTATGGGATTAGGTAATCAAACAATGGCCAATGTCATGCCTCAATGATAGAATGTGATGAATCCTACTCCTCCTCAATAAGTAACGAGTAGTATTCCATAACAACAAGCACAATCTAGTGTATCAATGCAATAGAGGATAACTACATTGCCACCTCAATCAGGGGCAACTAATGTTCCACCTCATCAGGTAATGATGAACATACCTCTTCAATTGCAGACTAATATGCTAATCTAAAACCAAGTAATGACTAGTAAATAACATGTAAATATTATTCAATGATAGATGTTGAATCTATAGCCTACTTTCACATCCTCACAGGGATTCATGCAATAAAGAAGTTTCCATGTTTCTCAAGTACCTACTAGAAAACCCTTGGTTCAAAATGTGCCACATATCTAGAGATAAGGTCTTGGTCCACAAGTTCCCACTCAACAACAAGGTGTAATTAGTTGATATCATGTCCCTTTTCAACCACAATAGGAATAGTATAGTTATATCAATCTGTCCCACCCATAAAATCCTCCAAGTCAAACCTTTATCACCAACCCAAACTAGAATATCATACAACAAACTATGTAATTTCAAGTACATCTTAATCTATGTATGCATATTCCTAGTCCATTCCCAAACTAAACCAATATACCCTAATCGATATCTCCATAATACCATCGTTAAAGTGTCCCACTTCTGACCTCCCAACCATCTACCCAAATTCTCCCTCAAACCAATGTTCCTTCCAGTTTCCTATCCCAAAAATTGCAATAGATGAAGGATGCAATTTTTGTTATTCATGTGGGGAAACAAACTAAAAATTTCAAATTGGATGATGTATGTTCCTATCCATTCAACATGGAGTATTTGTAGATACCATTTCCTCTAGGATATGAACCACCAAAATTTGATAAATGCAAAGGAAAAGGTGACCCTAAGGCTCATTTGACTGAATTCTTTATCTCATGTCAACCAATGGCATATAGTGACATATACCTTTTGTTTTTGTTTCCAAGGAGCTTGGCTAGACAAGCCTTGGATTTGTTTCTAAAGCTACCAAAAAATTTAGTAATGGATTTTGATGATCTTATTGATAAGTTTGTGTAGCACTTTTCTTATAATCTCAAGCATGAGATTTCATTAGTGGACTTAACACAAGCAAAGCAAAAATCTAGTGAGAGTTTTGAAAGTTATTTACAATGATGGAGATTCCTTACAAGCCATTTCACCCATAGTTTACCAAATAAATAATTAGCCACCGTGTTTACAAAAAATTTACATAGTGAGATAGCTTATCATTTAGAATTATAATGTGCACATACTCTTAAGGAAATCATTGACAAAGGTTTATTGATTGAGTTAGTGCTCATCAATAAAGGAGTCATCAAGCTTAATTCAACTAATCAAAATCAAGGTACCAATTAGGGAAATGACCAACATCCCATTCAAGCACTAGCATCACAACTGGTCTAGGCCAATAACCATGAAAGACTGAAGCAATTCAACCATAATAGGAATGTTGTGGGAAATGAAGTAATCAAGTCCCATCATTTCCACATGATTAAAACATCATATATACCACATTTTTAGCTTACTCCTACTCAACTAATGCCACAAACACAACAACAAAACCTACACAACAAATACAATAGCCATTACCATTGCAAACCCTCCTCCTAAAAGAACTATGCCTGCATGTCATGTCTTTAGTGACCTAGGAGAACCTATTGAGTCTTTATTTTGAAATCTTGTTTTCCCTAATCTAATTAGTTGGCCTATACCAAAGCATTATCCCCAAGGAATTCCTTATCTTTATTGGTATCATGAAAATGAATTTTGTGACTATCATCGAGTCAACAAGCATAATCTATGAAGATATGTCCAAATCAAGCATTTAATTGAGAATATGTTGGATAATGGGGAGATAACATTGGATAATGGTACTTACACTTATAATAAAACTCTTGGGATTTATCAAAACCCGTTTACCTAACATAACAATTAGTAATAGTAAAATAATTAGCAACAACAATAACAATGGTGATTGTAATATCAAAATCAAAGGTTGAATCAGTAAAATCAATAAAAATCAGCAACAGAACCCACAATGATAGAATAATGAATAAAACCAAGGTTAGAATGGTAACAACCAAAAAACCTACCATGTAGTTTCACATGACTACAACAAGGTTGTAGGTCATATTGCAGGGGGTAGAGTTAATACCATCTCCATTAATCCTAGACCAAGCACTAATCAACGTAGACCATTGCTAAACGACCCCATTCAGCCAAATTATATGGATAATCCTTCTTTGACCTGGGAATGCATATAGTCAACCAAAAAACTAGGACTTCCCCTTTTGGACCTTATATCAACAACTCATTCTTGCCACGTGACCACATGCAAGTACACTGATAATCGAGACTTGTCCTACCTAGTCCCACACCATTTCCAATATCAATTAGCAATAATGGTCCAGTATTTAATCTTAATTATGAAATCACAACTCAGAGGTAAAATATTACTATCTTAGGCCCAAAACCATCTACCACTTTACCTTTCATCTAACCAACCATTCAACCTCAAAATAAACCATTCACTACTGACCAAGACAAGAAGTTTGATAGTGTGGAATAATTGCAAAAGAAACCAACAAAAATTTCTATTTTATATTTACTAAAAATGTTAATAATCCATAAAAAAATCTTGAATGATTTTTTGACCCAATCCAATATTGCTAGTGACATACCCCTGATAAATTCCAATCATTGGTTAGACACCTAGCTCCAACCCAACAAGTCATGTTTAACTAAAGCAATATGTCTTCCCTTGGCCAGCTCCATAATAATCCATTATACATAAAATTTTATATAAAGTGAAATGTGTCCTTATAGATAATGGATCTAGCCTCAACATAGTGTTTTTAAAGCTCATCAAGCTTCTTAGGTACATAATAGCAGATCTCTAGCTAGAAACAATAACTATCAAAGCCTATGATAATCAAGAAAGAGAATCGCAAGGCACCATTAATTTGTCAGTTATCATTGGCCTTTGACCCATGATACACTTTTCCATGTGCTTGATCTTGAGTTATTATATAATATGCTTCTAGGTAGGTCTTGGCTACATGAGATTCATGTAGTCCAGTCAACACTGCACCAATGTATCAAGTTTTCCCACTCAAGGATGGAAGTGAATATTCTAGGAGATTTACACCCATATGAACACTATAAGCATCTTGAGGCCAAATTTCAAATTTATAATTATCATTATGGTATGAATCCAAGTTCCAAGTAGGACAAAGGAAAGGCTAAATTTATCGATCCTTCACTAGATAATTGCATAGATCATAATACCTTGGGTTTCTTTTCCCACATGTTGCCTCCTAAAGCTTCCAATCATTTCACCATTTTAGATAATAGACTAGGAGAGTGTGTGACCCATGATACATTTCATATTTCCAATCTTCCTAAAAATCTAAAAACCTTTGGGCAACCTAAAGTCACTCCACATATGCACTGGAAACAAAAGAGCAAAGATAAGGGACCTATCACATTTGTATTAGCATCTAGCCTAGGACTTGACCCTCTTGAAGGGGATGAATCATGGTTATACAATGATATCCAAGCTAATTATTATAAAAATACAAAGTATCCTATTCCCAATAAGATCATGGAGCATCACAATTATGAAGGAAGAGGCCTTAGACTAAATCAGCAAGGAACTATCAAGCCAATTTCCATTACTAAATATGAAAAACCTCATGGACTTGGATTTAAACCACTAGGGGGTGACTCCACATATATTATTCAAACTCCATCACCAGTGATTAGTGATGATGATGTTGATAGTGAAGTAGAGTCTAATCATGGCCAACCCTTTGATAATCTAGCTAAAACCAACCTATTTGATAATAATGCCATTTTTACCCTTGCCCTGGCCATTCATCATAACCCTTTGCCCTGATAGATTGGGACCAATAAGAATCCAATCTATCAATTGATGAGTTTTAGAATGATGAGGCATTCTATGATTTATTAGGCCTTAGAGACAATGTTTCATTGGAAGATCATAATCAGGATTCTCAATCACATTAGATAATGCAGCCTATTTTGGCGAGTGAGTGAACACACTTAGCCAAAAACAAATGAGTGAAACATTGAGGTCACAAAGTAAAAACCTCTTTGAGGTGCTTTCTAACTAGGGAAAAAGTAAAAATAAAGGCTAGTCTAGTGGTAAAAACCTATTCTAGGTGCCATTAGATGGGGGTGTTCATTATTTTTTGAATTTAGACCAAGAGACCACTAACGATGAACTTGCATATGGATCCGAGTTTAGCTTTGAGAAATAAGTATTTGATCAAATTATCCAAGAATTTTTGACTATTTTTTTTTACATAGCCAGATCTCCCATTAGGGGACTCAGATTCATCATGCCTAGGAGAAGTTGAAGAGCAAATCCTAATAGAGGACCCTGATAAAATTTAATAGTTTAAGTCATTACCTACTATTTTAGAAGATGGTTCGATCCTTCTAGTGGAAGCTACAATAGAGGTCAATATCATAACTATGTCAAACCTAAAATGTATAAAATTAGGAGTGTCCCTCACTAAGGAGGAATGTGACATCTTTATAGCTCTATTGAGAGAATTTATAGATATCTTTGCATGGGCCTATTTTGACATATCAGGTTTAGACCCCACCTTGGTTCTACACCATCTTGTGGTTAATCCTAATGCCAAATTTGTAAAACAAAAGTTACATAAGATGCATCCTTGCATTGTTTTATTGGTAAAGAAAGAGTTGAAAAAAATCTTAGAAGCAGGATGTATCCAATCCATTGACTACTCAGAATGGATCTCTAATGTGGTACCTATTATTAAAAAGCTTGAAATAATCAGAATGTATTCTAATTTTTAAGGCATCAACAAAGCTTGTCCCAAATATGATTTTTACTTGCCTAATATCAACATGATCATCGACTCCATGGCTGGTTATGAAATGCTTTCACTCATAGATGGCTTTTTAGGATACAACTAGATCAAAATAGCACTAGAAGATGAACATAAAATAGTGTTCATCACTCCATGGGGAACATTTTGTTATCAGGTAATGCCATTTGGGTTTAATAATGTTGGATCTACGTATCAATGGGCTATGATTGTCATATTCCATGATATGATGCATGATATTATTGAAGACTATGTTGATGATATATTAGGAAAATCCAAAACTAGGGCCAACCATCCAGCAATGTTGTGTAAGATATTTGAAAGATTATGAAAGTACAAGGTCAAACTCAATCCAAATAAATGTGTGTTTGGTCTAACTTTATGAAAAATACTTGGCTTCATCATGTCTCATAGAGGTATTGAAGTCAGTCTGGCTAAAATCCATGCTAAAACTGAGATGTCACCACTAGCTAATTTAAAGCAACTTAATATTTTTTAGAGTAAGATCTATTCAATCTGATGCTTCATCTCTTAGTTAGCAAACAAGTGTCATCTATTTAAACACCTTTTGAAGAAGGGAGTTTCATTTCACTATGATGATCACTACCAAATAGCTTTTCAATAACTCAAAGACTATCTTGTTAATCCACCTATTTTATTACCTCATGTGCTAGAAAAGCCATTCTTGTTATACCTATCAACTACCAACCATGCTCTGGGGGTAATTTTGGCTCAACATGATGACAATGGAAAGGAGCACACTGTATACTACCTAAGCCATACCTTGGTTACATATGAACATAACTATGTAATTATTGAAAAAGCTTGTTTAGCCATGGTTTTTATACCTCAAAAACTATGCCATTACATGTTGAATAATAAAACCATGGTCATTTCAAAAGTAGATCCGCTCAAGTATCTACTATCTAAAATAGCTTTGCAAGGTAGAATGGCTAAATGGATCATGATTCTTAGTGAGTTTGACATAAATTACGCTAATTAGAAGGCAATCAAGGGACAAGTTCTTGTAGCTCAACTTGTTGAAGCACCTCTCACAGACACACAACCACTCACATTTCAATTTCTTGATAAATTCATCATGATCATCATCGACACACCCATTGAGGAATGTCCCTAGAAGTTTTATTTTGATGGTTCATTTACTACACATGGATCAGGGGCAGGCCTATTGTTTATTACACCACAGGAGGATCTAATCCCTAAATCATTTAAAATTAGCTTTACTTGTAAAAACAGCATAGTTGAGTATGAAGCACTTGTTTCAAGACTTTGATAAGCAATGCATTGGAATATATCTCATCTCCAAGTTTATTATGATTCTTAGTTAATCATCAATCAGGTCACAAACCATTTTTAGACCAAAGATGACAAGCTAGTTCCATATAAATCTATGATCGACTCTCTTAAGCAATAAATTACCAATATTATGTTTGAGCACATACCAAGGGATAGTAACAGAGCTACAGATGCCATGGCTACTATTATATCTCTAATTTGACAAATAGATAAATCTAGAGAGTATCAATTCTTTGTCAAGAATTTGTCAACACCAGCTCATAAACCTTCAATCGTTGCCATGATATGTGATATTTTTCGTCCTAATTCTATCTAGTACTTAGACCTTTACAACTATCTTCATGACCAAGTTATACCACCTAACCTATCCCAAAAACAAACCAAAGCCTTCATTCATCATTTCACTCATTATACTCTACTTGGATCCACCCTTTACCGTCATAGTTTTGATGAAACTCTACTTTATTGTTTAACTTCGACAGAGTCTACACTAGCATTGAAAGAAGATCATGAATGAGTATATGGAGCCCATTATAACAAGTTATTCCTCTCCAAAAATCTCTTGTGTAATGGTTACTATTGGCCCACAATAGATGCAAATACCACTGCATATGTAAATAAGTGTGACAAATCTTAACTGCATGTTAATCTGATTCATGCCCTTGTAAAAACTTTAAAACCAATGTTGATACCATGGCCATTTTCTACATGGGGACTTGACCTCATTGGGAAGATTAACCCCACTTCATTTGATGGCCATAAACATATCCTTACCACCACTGAGTATTTCACTCAATGGGTTGAAGTTGTACCCCTCACTTACGTGACTAAAAAGCAAATTTCCAAATTCATCTTCAACCATTTCATTTTCTAGTATGGTATCCCCTCTGACATTATATCTAATAATAGAGGATCATTCAAGAACAAGGATTTAGATCAGCTATGTACTTAATATAGCATCAAATAACATTTTTTTATAGCATATTACCCTCAAGGTAATGGCCAAGTTGAGGCATCTAATAAAATAATTATCAACATTCTCAAAAAGATTGTCAATGATACTAGTCATGATTGGCACCTATAGATATTCCCTACCCTTTGGGCATACTGTACCAATCATCATACCCCCATAAGAGCCACTCCATACTCACTTGTTTATGGTACTGAAGCCATCCTTCCCATTGAGGTTTAATTACCTTCACTATGCATCTCTTTCAAGCATGTCCTTGATGATTATGACTATCGAGTAGATCAACTGCAAGAACTAGACCTACTTGATGAGAAACGCATGGTTATGCTCAACAATCTTTAAGCATATCAAAACTGACTCAAAGGCCACTATAATCAATGTGTTAAGTATAGAACATTTGAAATTGGTGATCTTGTTCTTAAAGAAAACCAAAAAAATACCATGACTAAGAAGAAGCATAAAGGAAAATTCAAACCAAATTGGATAGGGCCTTTCATCATCACTATAGATTATGGATTAGGAGCATATAGGCTTGCCACACCAGATAATGATGAACTTTTGGAGCTAATGAATATTATTCATCTCAATCGGTTTTATGCTTGAGCGCTAAGGTGTATTATATGTAAGGGCCATTTTAGTTATGCCATTTTATCACTATTCTTCTTTATGTAAATACCATCCTTATCCATCCTCTTCATTGTATCCACTTTTTGCTTCTAATCTATCGACCCAATGTGTTTTAAAGCCTAACCTATTTGACCTTGGTTTTTGTCATTTATTACACATTTTCAACATTAAGGTATCTGATCAGTTTCATCAATTGGTTAAATAACTTTAGACAGATATCATTTTTTGGATACTGTGACAGAATTTTTGATAGTTGCATCTTTCATTTATTATTCCTTTCTTACCATCGGTCTTGATACTAATTGTAACCACTTGTGGGTAAATTAGTATCATTGATCTATGTCATTGTGTCTTGATTATAGCCACTTATGGGAAAACTAGGGGCAACATTAAGCCTTGATGTACCAACTTACCACTTCATATGTCATATTGTGGCTTTTTACCAACTGTGCCTATCTTGTTTTAGTTGACTACTATACTAGTCAAATTCCTCCACTGTAAAGGTAGAACTATAATGACTTGAGGTCTTAGTCCAAAACTATATATGCAATGCTCAATACTTGTTGAGATCAGCTCAGTCACCTTTTCCACCATGCTCTCTTCATTTTATAAGAAAATTAAGCCACACTCTCTCCATTTTGTGAGAAACCTTAGTTTAAATGCTCTCACCATTTTGTGAGATTGAACCATTTAGTGTCTCATCATTCTCAATTGAGTTGAGACACTCCAAAACAATTCCAAAAACATTTGTAAAATTATTAGAAAAGAACAAAAACATTGACCACTTCTTTGCCTTAAGGATTCTAGTAACCCTTACTAAGTTACAAGAAAATAACTTGTCATTTAGTTTCCCCATCCTTTTTGGCCCTTTTATCTCATGCACTTGCCATTTTTCAAGACCATTTTTATTCTTCTATCACATTCATTTTGTTTGTTTTCCTTAGTTGTCACATTCTTCCCATTCCCTGAGAGAACTACATTTAGCCTAAAGTTTTTTATTGGGTATTACATCCATGGAACTATGTAGGCATCATCCACTTGCCTAGTGTATATGGAGATAGCTCATCCACCCCCTTACTTTTCTTCTATTCCCCCATTTTATTCATTTTTTAAGTTGTCACCTATTTTCTAGGGACAATGTTCAGAGGGTTTCTATTGCATTGTTTGATTGTTTATTTCTGTTTATTTTTATTTGTTTCTCTACCTTTTTTTTTGCTTTTAGCATTGTTTCCTTGATTCAGTTTATGTGTGTTCATTGGGTGATTCCTTGCCCACACTTACACTCAAATCCATCCATACTCATATGTTTACATTGTCATCATGGTTTTTATCATTGGTGTATTGTTTTCTATTGATTATTGGATTATGGGAGTCAGTCCTCATGCATATTTCAGCCAAGTCCTCATGATGTTATACCATGATATATGATGATATGTGTTAAAACAAACCTTAGCTTCAAGAAGTCTATTCAGCAATTTTGGCATATCTTTAACACCAACATATCGATTCCATCCTAATCATATCAAAAACAGAGTAGTTAAACATGAAATAATTTCAATCTTTATTAGTTTAAATGAGCATCTCCCTACTAGTAGGTTATTCCAATTCATCATTACCCTCTATGTTAAGTTATCATCTTTGGCCATGTTTATCATGTTTTCCATAATCAGGGTCTAATGATTATAACTACCTATGGGCAAATCATTATACACCATCCCACCTGCATTTCTCAATGATCATAACCACCTTTGAGTAAATCATTATGTTGTCACTATTTTACTTTTTCTACCCATACAAGGGCATGTTATTATCTTGTTTGTCTATCCTAACTGGGGCAGCTCCATCCTCTCAATGATTATAACTACCTTTAGGTAAATCATTGTGTTATCATACCACATTACCACTATCAGGGTACAATGCTTATAACCACCTTTGGGCAAACCATTGTACACCATCTCGCTTGCATCCTCAATGATTTTGACTACTGTTTCACTATCATTATGTTTTCACCCCATCATCTTTCTTTTCTTTGGTCCCCTCATTTCACTTCTTTCTTTTCAAGGGATTGTTTATCGACCTACTTGTGTCAATTGTTCCCTCGAGGAGGCATCATACAGTTAGTTTATCATTTTTATAGTTGTAGGTATATAAAACCTTTTCATTATTTGAGAATACATTACTATGTTTATAGCTTGCAATGCCTTCCCAAACAAGGGCAAACTGTAGACACCTAAATCTAGCCACCAATAACCCCCAATCAAGCTTTTGGCCAATTTCCACCCAAAATGCAAAATTTGGCCTAAAAACACAAACACATTAAATGATGTGAAACTAACATATTCAAATGATGATTTTGGCTAGGGTATCCTTAAATGGGGTAATGCAATTTATGGGCTAGCTAACTGTGATCAGATCATTCTGAGTCAAAATGTTGATTTTACACTTGGATGTTCTGGATTGCTCTTTCCTATCAAATCTTCTACACAAGAGGTGTGCCTTTGTTAGTTGTTGTTGTTAACTTCCTAAATGGGAATATAATTCCAACACATCTAACATGGACTTCTAAGTCTAATCCAGTCAAATTTTGGACCAATAACAAGGCATTCTAATCGATTTGAGTAATTTGTGTACAAAGTGCTTAATCATGCTTAAGATCTAATTAACCCATATCAAGGCCTAATCAAAAATTCCATGGAAACTTGTTGAATACTTATTTTTGGAAATGAATATTTAATATCTACATCATCAACTGACATCATTTCTTGGGAAGACATCCCTAGGCCATAAATGTTATAAATATTAGGATTCATGTCCTCCATGCCTCATCAATGTCTTCCAAGATTTTCTCAATGCCTCTTAATTTCCCCTTCTTCTAATGTCATGATAAGGATAATTACAAACTTAATTCCAAAAATTAGATTAATCCTCAACCACACATCTTCATCTCAAGATGGACAGTTCAAGTTGATTCTAGACATTTTCAAAAATCTATAAATAGAAAGGCCATGAACATCATTTCTAAGCTATTTTGGTGAAAAAATATTATGATTAAATATCTTCAAAGACTTGAGAATGAAAATTTATAATGCACAAATGGTTCCAAAAGCTTTAAGCAACTAGTGTTACCATGCAAAATTGATTCCAAGCCAAGCCAAAGCCAAAGGTGCCAAAGAGAGATGGAGGTAGCCAAGCTTCCATTGCAAAGGACTTCATGAGCACAAGCTAAGTAAGCCACCACTACAAAGGCATTTGGAGCATTCAAGGAAGGTGAAAGAATTCTTGTGTTTTATTCCTTACTTTCTAGTTGTGTTTGTCATTTTTTTTTTTAACTAAGCTTTCCCTTGTGTCTAAGCCTAGATAAGTTATGCTATTAGTGTGTTTATTTCAATTTATTTTATTTTAGAAATAACACCATACTAACCATCCTCTCTTGAGTCAAATCCCTAGAGCATAGTGATGGTGGAAATGTGACCTCCCACAATATGACCTACAACTTTTTGTAGTCTTATGGAACTATGTGATAATTATGATGGGTATTAGAATCATTCTAGCCTTAGTTCCTTCCATTTAATTGAAATTTTTATTGGTATATCTAAAATTTTTATTGTTGTCATAGCTATTGATACTCTTATTGTTGATCTAGTCTCTGTTGTTGATGATGTTTATTATTATTATTATGTTGCAAAAAAGGGTTTTGATAAATACCTAGGTTCTAATTAGATGTAAAATCTCTATTATCCAATGTAATCTCCCCATTTTTAAACATATTTTAAATGAGGTGTTTGATTTGCAAAAAATGGTGTAGATTATGTCCATGAACATGATGGTATTCACTAGACTCATTATCTTTATACTAGTCTCGATAAGGAATACCCTCAGGATGGTGCTTCGGTATTGTCCAACTAATCAGATTAATGATAGTTAGTTTGAAAAACATGACTTCAATAGGTTCTCCAAGGTCATTAAAGACATGATGAGTAGGAACATTTCTCCTTGGAGGATGGCTTTGCAAAGGTAATGGTTATTACATTTTTTGAGTTGGTCTACATTACCAAAAAGTTTATGCATGTTGAATACGTTGTTGGTGAGGATTAATTTGTATTTTCATATTGGTTGAGCAAATAGTATTTGTACCATTTGGACATGATGTGATTTGGTTACTCCATTTCTAACAACATTCTTATTTCATTTGAATTGTTTGGATTTTTCATAATTACTGGTATGGGATGGTGTTAACACTTATATTTGGGCTTGGGTTTTAGTTTTTATTTTAGCCATTTCCTTACTTTTGGTTTTGATTTTGGTTTAATTAGATTAACTTGATAATACCTTTGTTAATAAGGGCCTTTTCAATTAGTAAACCTTTATCAACGATCTCTTTAAAAATGTGTACACACTGAAGCTCCAGATGGTAAGATATCTCACTGTGCAAATTTTTGGTAAATATAGTGGCTTAATGTTTGTCTGGTGAACTATGAGTGAAATGACTAGGAAGTGTTCTCTATCACTATAGATAGTTTTCAAAACTTTCTCTATATTTCTATTTGACCTGAGTGAAATCTACCAATGAAATCTCATATTCAAGATTGTAGGAGAAATTTTGCATAAATTTGTCTGAAAGATCATCAAAATCAGATACTAAGTTGTTTGGAAATTTTAGGAACCATTCCAAAGCCTATCCTAATAGACTTTGGGAAAGTAATAGGATTAAATAAATGTCATTTTAGCCCACTTGTTGGCAAGCAAAAAATAATTCTACCAAATGGGCCTTAGAGTTTCCTTTACCCTTGTACTTATCAAATTTTAGTGGTTTGTACCCTAGAGGAAATGGTATCTATAGATACTCCATGTGAATGGGTAGGAACACATGTCATCTAACTTGAAATTTCTTGGTTTGTTTCCCTACTTGAATGGCAGCAATTACATCTTTCAATTGTTATAGTTCCTATGACAAGAAATTAGATGGAATATTGACATGACGTGGAGGTTGGGTGGTCAAAGGTGGATTAATTTAACCAAGGTATAAAAGAGGCATGGTTTGTTTTGAAATGTTTTTTTGGTTAGGGAATCATTAAAGAATATTCATCCATTATTGGGGATGAGATAAAGGGAATTGCATGCATTGTGGTGTGATATTCTAGTATGGATTCAATAAATAGGCCTAGTTTTGAGGGAATTATGACCAAGATAGAAAAATATGGATTTGAGTGAAGTACTATGCCTATTTCAGTTGATTAAGGATTTGTTTCTAACTAGTCAAACATATAGACACCCAATTCTAGCCACAACTGATTTTTGATAAGCCTTCAAATTGATTTTTACCAACCATTACAAATTAAGACTAGGAGTCATTAAATGTCCCAAATTTAGCTACACATCATTCATTAATGCTCATAATAATGTTGAGGCATACCTATTTAGGATACTATCCCATATGTAATAATAAACTCTCATAGATTCATCCATAATCACCTTGTGACATCACAACTAGTAATTTGGCCTATGGACCCATTAAGTGAGGCACTTGATCGAATCTTGAAAGAGCTAAAACGTTAATCAAAATCAATTAATAAATTAAAAAATATTAAATGCCTAGTTGAATTATCCATTTTCAATTAATGAATATTTAAAAATAGAAATTCTAAAAATCAAAATACCAAATCCTTTCATCATTGCCATTATGAGTTATCAAGCTCTTTGAAAATATCCTAAAATATCTAATTTGAGATCCATGCCTAGTAATTGAAAATCAAAATTACATGACAACTATTACCTCAACTAGAGCTAGTTTTAACTCACCTAGGTTTAGTTTAAACCCATTCCAAGCCTAAACTCAACCTTAAATCACCTTGGGTGAGAGTCAATTCTCAAGGCTATAAATACAAGGCCATACCCCTTCATTTCTAAGCTTGGATATTGTAGAGTTATTATGCAATATTTTGCTCCATAATTCTCATACAAGTAATGTTACCATGCCCAAATCTTAAGCCAAGCAATCAAATCCAAGGTGCTAAGTAGAGAAGGAACCAAGCAAACTTCATTGTTAAAGACTTTTTGATGCACAAACCGAGCAAGCCATTCAACAAGACATTTAGATCTCTAAAGAAGTTAAAAGAGTTATTTCTTTTATGTTTTTATTATATTTTCATTTAGTTTTATCACCTAAGATCTCCTTAATGTCTAGGCTAGAGCTGCTAGGATTTTAGTGTGTTTATTTTATTTATTTTATGAGACTAACACAAGACTAACCTCCCTTTTTAGATTCTTTGTTCACATAATGACATGCTTAGTGGGACACCGCATCCCACAAGTTACCTTATAAATATACATTTAGATCATCCTTTGATGATTTTTTGCTCATTTTCCATTAAAATTTCATTTTTTTAATCTTCTAACTTAAACACCTAATTTTTTTTTAAGAATAGCAGAATCACTATATAAAATGATAGAATCACTCTTAATGAATCACTCTAAACAATGGAATCACTCTGTAGAATGGTAGAATCACTCTGTAGAATGGCAAAATCACCAAGAATGGTAAGATCACTCAAAATAGTGGGATCACTTTATAGAATGATGGGATCACCCTGTAAAACAACAAGATCACTTAGAATGATGAGATCACCCTGCATTTCAGGAAGGTTGCCAGGCCACGAAGTGGCCAACTTTTGGGGGGTCATATGGACTCCATTTTTTATGAATTTTTTTAAACCACATGTATTTTCCTAAATTTTTAGAATATTCTATTAGTTTACTTCAAGTTGCATACATTTTTCACAAAATATAGAAAACCCCATAATAATTCTTGCAGGACCCAAAGTCTAAAAGAAGACATTTATAACATTATATGCTACAAATTTCACATTTTAAATTAGTGTCTTCAAAATATTTCTGCTTAAGTCATTTTATATTTTTCAAATTTTTCAACAATAAACACCAAAGGGCTCAAAATTTCAAAACATTCTTTGTCTTGGTGTTATAAAATTAACTTTCACAATAGTTACCTACTCTTAAGAGTTTTTCATTTTATACTTGTTTGTTGAATTATTTTATTTAGCAAGATGAGTAACACGTATATGCTCTCTCCCTGACCCCTTTAAAGAACTTAGTGACAAAAAATTATGATTCTTTACCTTTGTCACTTTAGTCCAAAAATGTGAAAATAAAGTCGTTAATGCCCTCCCCAAACCCATATGATTTGGTTGACCCCCAAAATGACCATAAAGTCTTTTCACTTGTCTTTATTTTTCATGTATTTTGTCTTGTGAGTGGGAGTTTGTCACCTTCTCACAATTTCTCTAGGGAAGTATTGACCCTATAATTCATCTCTCAACATCATTTAAACCGCACTCCATGGTGGGGTATATAAATTTATGGTGACTCACTATGACACTTGTTTTGAGCAGTTAAAATAAGCTCTGTTAGTGATACTCAACTTTAAAATATAAGGATAACTCAAAAATCACACAACACTGAGTAAGTGATGGATGTAGTGGTTTTAAAAAGGATAATACTTTTCACAATAAGTCAGTTGATGCATATGTAAATGACATGATTTCATCTCTGGTCTTAGCCACACTTGGGACCATCTAGAAATGAGCAAAAATTGATAGTTTAGAACAACCCCACTTGCCATGGACATATTGTTGATGTAGGGTGAGTATCCTAAAGTTCCATGTCACAATAAAAACTCTTGAGGGAAGAGGGGGCCTAAAAATCCTAATTTTTATGCACTTTTACTTTTTAGATTAATAATTAAAGTCCTCCTAAGAAAAAGTATATTGATATAATTTGATAGTACTATGAAACCTTGTCGATTTTAGCATTTAAGATGTCACATTTAGGGTTTTTTGTCATTTTATCCTTTCTTGTATGGTTTCGAGTCTATCTATTTATTTGCCATACCACATCAAAACAAGTCTTGTTTATACATCTCTCTTTTGTTTGAGGAGGCATTATGCCATCCATTTGACACCATACCTTTGCCTTAGTCTTTTGACAAAAAAATTTGTGTGTCACTTTTTAAAAAAGGGTGTCATTATGTTTCCCAATTCATTTTGAGTATTTTACCTTTCAATCTTGAAACAAACTATTTGTCATATCTTTAGATCATGATAACATCATTATGCTACTCGATTCATTTCAAAGACTCATTACCTTGTGTCTAAAAATCCAAATCTTGAAAATCACATATGCCTTTTGGATATATGTCTAGTATCATTATGCCATTCGTCTTTGTCTAGCTTGTTATTTATTTTGAGAAGTCTAGTCTTATAAATCAAGATTGAAATTAGCCTTGACAAGTTCATAGCTAACATTGATTGGTTTATATGTAATATTTGTGTAATTTTGGTTTAGGTGTTTACACTTCACTTTTAGGTTGTGAAACTTAGGTTAATTATTTGCTCAATTTAAAGATTATTTTTTGTGCCTATATTTGGGGGAAGCAGTCTATCTTTCACGTGCCTAGATTCCATTTTATTTTGACAAATGATCATGTCTTTATTTAAATCTAAATGCCTAGTTTGTTTCAAAGTGTTTCAAATTTGTAATATTAATTTTTTACCTTTTTAGACCTAGTTTTTTTTAAAGTCTAGATTTTGTGCCTCTTTCAAAAGACCTAAAAATACCTATTTTGAGCTTAGCTTTTGTGAATTATTTTCTAAAATACCTAGTAACTTTTTTTTTTTTAGATTATACTTGTTTAAAACACTTTGTACCTAAGTTTGGCATTCTAGATTTTATTTATCCACTTGACCTTTTTGTGTAAGACATTTGATGTTAGACATTTGACATTAAAATATGTAGACCAAGTTTTAGTATAGACCTTTTGGAGATACAACTCCACTTTTTGACCAAGTTAGACCAAGTTCGAACCATTTGTCCTTTGGACATTGTTTTTAAGATTTCATATAAATCTAGGCCTTTTTATTGAAATATTCATCATTGATTTGAATATGTCTCACTATACTCATAGCATAGGCATGTACAATCTAGGATATAATAATGTGGTCACACAAAATGACTTGGTTCAAGACCCTTATGGTTATGATGTACTTTGTGAGACATATCCTTATCCTCCTTACACTACCCAATTTAGGGAACAAAGACAAGATTCCTTAGCCCACTACTTAGTTAATATGCCTCCATACTCAGAGAAGGACTAAATAAATTATGAAGTACCTAGCTAGTGTATCATTGGTTGTAGACCAATTTCAACAACCATACTACATTACGATGCCATCAACATATGATCCCTATTTGTTTGATCATCACATTCTTACAAATAAGGAAAAAAATTTAATCATTATTATAGAGGTAGGGGTCAAATTTCCAGTAGACTTCCCCCATGAAAATTTGCCTAGTCTAGTAAGAGTGCCATTAACTATACCTTATAACCAAACCAACAAATATGCTTCTTCTAGTAATCCTCAAGCGCTCATGATGATGACATATCAAAAACCCAATATGTTTTCATAGGAAAGGGTCTCATGGAGGACCATTTTATACAAATGCAGAAAACATATCAAACGTATTTGAACTTATCACATAATTTCAATAAAATGGTCATGTCAAATGCTCCTCTCATCGAGTTGGCTCATTCAATAAGAGTATTAATCAAATTGGTAGGCCAATATAATTTGAGTATAGACCCATTCACACAAATCACTTTAGTTGGAGACATGTTTCCACAACTATTGAATAAGTGTCTACTTATTCTATGCAGATAAATATGCCAAACATAGTGGATAGCACATAAGTATCATCCAATCTAGGCCAAAATGGTTTAACTACACCAAAAACTAGTCCACAATAAGTACCTTTAGTTAACACCACAAGTGGTTCACCACAAAAAGGGTTAAGATCTCCTACATCCCAACCATAACAATCTACCTCTAATCCTCAACCAATTACTTATTTGAACATGTAATTGTAAGGATTAAGCAATAAAGTGCAAACCAGTGTCTTATCTTAACAAAATGTGATGAATGTTACTCTACCACAATAGGAGATGACTAACATTCCACAACAATAGGCATAGTCCAATATACCAATACAATAGAGGAAAAACATTATGCCACCTTAATAAGGAGTAAAAAATGTTCCATCTTGCCAAGTAGTGACAAGTATACCTCTCTAGTTGCATACCAACATACCTTTATAATCACAAATTATTATCTAATCAACAATGTATGTATATTGGTCAATGACAAATGTCTAACATATAAAAAACATCTACTTCATAATAAGTGTTTACACAACAAAGAGGTATTATTATCCCATAAATACCAATTAGGCAATAAGTGCTTTTCATTCCAAATGTGCCACAAATTCAATGACAGGGCCTTGGTTCACAAGTTCCCTTTATTTAGCTAGGTTTGAATATTTGATATCAAGTACCTAATCAACCAAAATAGGCATAGTAATTAACTCAAATCTATATCCTTCCATCTCAGCCATAATTCCCCCAAAAATAGACCTATATACCTAATCCAAACCAAAATATCACATCACAATGCATGCAATTTCAATAATCACACCCCAATCCACAAATGCAAATTCTTAGTCAGTTCCCTATCTAAACCAACATTCCACAATAAACTATGCCTCTATTATACCCTGGTCAAGGTAATCCACCTTTGACCACCCAGGCACAAGAACTGTAACAAATGAAGGATGCAATTACCTCCAATCAAGTAGGGAAATAGACTAAGAATTTAAAGTTAGATGATGTGTGTTCCTACCCATTCAGCATGGAGTATCTACAAATACCATTTCTTCCAGTGTATGAACCACCAAAGTTTGACAAGTACAAAGGTAAAAGAGACCCTAAGGCCCATTTAACAGAATTCTTTATTGTTTACTAGCTAGTGGCTTACAGTAACATATGCCTATTGGTGTTTCCTCAGTGTCTAATAGGGCAAGCTTTGGAGCAATTCATAAAATTTCCAATGAACTTAATATCTAATTTTTATGACCTTTCAGATAAGTTTATGCAGCATTTCTCTTGCAATCTTGAACATGATATTTTATTGGTAGATTTGACTTAGGCAAAGAAAAATTCTAGTGAAATTTTTTCAAGCTCTCTATAGTGATGGAGAGTACTTGCCAGTCATTTCACCCATAGCTTACCAAATAAACAATTGGTCATTATGTTTACAAAAAATTTACACAGTGAGATATCTTACCATCTAGAGCTGCAATGTGCACATACCTTCAAGGAAATTATTGATAAAGGTTTGCTAATCAAAAAGGCCCTTATTAAAAAAAGGTTTATCAAGTTAACCTCATTGAATCAAAATCAAAACCAAGTAAATGACCAAAATTATAAATAATATAAAGTTCAAGCATAAGCATTAGCACCAACTTAGGCTAATAATTATGAAAAATCCAAGAAATTCAATCATAATAATGTTATTGGAAATGGAGTAACTGAGTCACATCATATTCAAATGGTGAAAACACCATCTACTCAACCAATACCATAAATGCAAATTAATCCTCATTAGCAACCCATTCAATAAGTGTAGCCTTTGTAGTAGCCTAGACTAGCTCAACAAACATAGCAACCATTGCCTTTGAAAATTCCTCCTTCAAGGAGAAATGTGCCTATTCATTTGGTTTTCAATGACATAGGAGAACTAATTGAAGCCATGTTTTGCAAGCTAGTCACTGCTAATCTTATTAATTGACCAATACCAAAGCACTAACTTGAGGGTATTCTTTATATAAATTGGTACCAAGAAAATGAGTTTTTGAATATCATCATGTTCATGGGCATAATCTACGTCATTGTGTGAAAATCAAGCACCTCATTAAAAATATGTTGGAAAATGGGGATATTACATTAGATAATAAAGCATCTACATCCAATCAAAACTTGGGTATTTATCAAAACCCTTTTCCACAACATACCAATAATAACAACCAATAGCAATAATAATAAAAGATAGAATAAGATCAACAATAGTATCAACATCTATGATAATAACATCAATTTTAGCAATAATAACAATAATATCAATCAAACAGATAGAACCAAGGCTAACATGATTCCAACAACTAATAGACTTACTACATAGTTACACATAATTACAACAAGGTTATAGGTCATATTTCATGGGGTTGTGTTTCCACCATCACCATCAATCCAAGACCAAGTGCCAATAAAATAAGACCATTACTAACTAATTCCAATCAACCAACCTATGCTAGTGATCCTTGTTTGACTTGGGACCACATATAGGCATACCAATAAGTAGGGATTACTAATTTTGGACCTTATAATGGTAACTTTTCATTACCCCATGACCATATGCAAGTGTACTAATAATCGAGATTTATGCTATCTAGTCCCCTACACTATCATTTCTTAGCAATAATAGCCTTATATCTAATCTTGATTATGCAATCACAACTTTGTAGTCAAAGATTACCATTCCAGGCCCACAACCATCTACCACCAAACCCATCCTACCCACCGTTCTAGCTAGGAACAAGCCATATACCATTGTGAAGGAAAAGGCATTTGATATAGTGGAACAACTTTAGAAGACACCTGCAAAAATCTCCATTTTGAATTTATTGTGTATGTATATTATCTTTAAGAACATCTTAACAGAGTTTTTAGGCCCATCACACATTTTAAATGACATATCTCTAGACATATTTCAAGCTTTGGTTGGACATCTAGACCCAGGCCAATAGTTAACCTTTGACTAAAGTGTTATATCATCTATTAGCCCTCTCTATAATAATCCATTATACATTGAAGGTGTCATACTGTATCACAAAGTGAAACATGTCTTCATAGACAATGGATCAGGCTTGAATATTGTGTCTCTAAATCTCATCAAACATCTCAGATACACAATAGTCAATCTCTAGCCAGAGATAATCACTATCAAACCCTATGAAAATGAAGAGCAAGAATCACAAGGCACCATAAGATTGCTAGTTATTATTGGGCCTTTGTCCCATGATACACTTTTCTATGTCTCAGACCTAGACTTATCATATAATTTACTCTTGGGTAGACCTTAGATACATGAAAATCATGGAATCCCTTTAACATTACACTAGTGTCTCAAGTTCTCTCACTTAGATATGGAGATCACCATAAATGGAGATTTGAAGCCTTATGAACATTGTAAATATTTGGAATCTGAATATGAAAGTTATAATTATCACTTTGGCCTAGATCTAGTTCCCAAAAAGGACAAAGGCAAAGATATACTCATTGACATGCTATAGGCTAATTGCATAGACCCATATAGTCTTGATTCATTTTCCCATATGCACCTCTTAAATTATCTAATCATTTTACCATTTTGGCTAATGGCCTAAGGGAGTATTTGACCCATGACATGTTTCACATTTCCAAGCTTCTACATAACCCAAAGTCCTATGTAAGACCTAAATCTAAGCCACATTTCATGAAATGGTAGCAAAAGGGCAAAGGCAAACTACATAGTCCAACTTTTATCATTTTCACACCGATTACTGGCCAAGAAGAGGACCCACTTGCCAAAGTTAAATCCTAGTTATACAATAATAAATTGGCCTATTGTTACAAAATTTCCAAATACCCCATTCCTAACATGATCATAGATAATGAGGCCTATGAAGGAGGAGGCCTCAAGCTAAATCAATAAGGCACACTGGAGCCAATCTCTATAACTCAATACAAAGGAACCTATGGTCTCAAATTTAAACCACCTAGGGGTGATGCCATGTATCTTATTTATATTCCAACACTAATGACTAGTGATGATGATGTTGACAGTGAATAAAATTCCAATCATAGAACTTATGAAGACCTTACCAATGCTAATTTATTTGACACCCATGTCATTTATACACTTACACCAATTTTTCACAATAATCTACTTCTTCTCTATCACCCTCAACTTATAACCTAAGACCAACAAGAATCCATAGTGCCTATAGATAGGTTTGAGAATGATGAGGCCTTTTTTTATTTTGAGGCCTAAGATACAATGTTCTATTAGAAGACCACAAACAAGGGTTTTTAATCAAAATGGATATTTTAGCCTATTTTGGAGAATGGGTGAACACCCTTAGCCATAAATAAAGAATTAAAAAATTGAGGTCCCAAAGTGAAAACCTCTTTGAGGCACTTTTGGACCAAGGTAAAATTAAAGAGAAAATCTTCTAGTGAAAACCTATTTTAGGTGCAATTAGATGGGGGTGTTAACCTTTCCCATAATGAAGCTCAAGAGACCAACAATGATGAACTTGATTTTAGATCTGAGTTTAGTTATGTTGAACAAGATGCCTTTGACTGAATTATTCAAGAGCTTCCAATAGTATTTGTGACATGGCCATCCATACCATTGGGAGATTCTAATTCATCTTTCCTAGGATAACTTGAAGATCCAGTCCAAATAGAGGACTTTGCCATTACAAGCTAATTCAAATATTTACCAACTATTTTGGAGGACGGTTTGACTCTTCTCATAGAAGATACTACAAAAGTCAACATTGGGACTCCAAATGACCCAAAATGGATCAAATTAGGTGCATCCCTCACTAAGGAGGAATATAAAATATTTACATCCCTTTTGAGGTGATTTGTTGACATCTTCACTTGGGCCTACTCAGACATGCCAAATTTAGACCTTACCTTGGTTATACACCATCTTATTGTATATCCTAATGCCAAACCCATGAGTTATAAATTATGAAAGATGCATCCTCACATTATTTTATTAGTAATGAAAGAGTTGAAAAACTCTTAGAAGTGAGATGTATTTTACCTATCGATTACTCAGAGTAGATCTCAAATGTTGTGCCTATTATCAAAAAGATATAAGGAATCAAAATCTGCACTAATTTTAGAGATATAAACAAGGACTACCCCAAGGAGTACATTCCTCTACCAAACATTGACATGATAGTTGAATCCACAACTAAGTATAAAATGATTCTACTGATGGATGGATTTTTAGGATACAACTAGATCAAGATCGCACCAAAGAACCAACATAAGACAACATTCACCACTCCATGGATAACATTATGTTATTAGGTTATGCTATTTGGTCTCAAAAATGTTGGGGCCACATACCAAAGATCCATGACCATTATATCTCGTGATATGATACATGACATTATTGAAGACTATGTTGATGACATATTGAGTAAATCAAAGACTTGGGTTGATCACCCAACCACACTATGACAAATATTTGAGAGGCTACATAAATACAAGGTCAGACTCAATCTTATGAGTTGTGTTTTTGGAGTTACTTCAGGCAAATTGTTGGGATTCATTGTGTCTCATAGAGGCATTAAAGTTGATCTTACCAAAATATGAGCCATTATAGATATGCCACCAGCTTCCAATTTCAAGTAGCTTTGTAATTTACAGGGCAGGATATAATCTATCAAACACTTCATTTCATAGTTAGCTAATAAATACCATCCATTTATGAACCTACTAAAGAAAGGCATCACATTTCATTAGGATGAAAGATACCAAAAAGCTTTCCAGTACCTAAAAAACTATCTTGCCAATCCACCTATTTTGTTTCCACCTATGCTAGGAAAGTCATTTCTATTGTATCTATCTGCCATGGATAAATTCCTAAGGACACTTATAGCTCAACATGAGGATAATGAAATGAAGCATACTGTGTACTATCTAATCTGTATACTAGTTGTGTATAAGCACAACTATATACTTATTAAAAAATCTTATTTAGATATGGTCTTTATAGCCCAGAAGCTATGGCATTACATGTTAAACAACAAGACCATAGTTATTTCTAAAGTAGATCTACTCAAGTATATACTACCTAAAATAGCTTTATAAGGTCGTATGGATAAACATATAATGCTTCTGAGTGATTTTGAGATAGAATATGTCAACCAAAAATATATAAAGGGACAAGTACTTGTAGATAAACTTGTTGAATCTCCCCTTATAGATATTAAACCTCTCACTTTAAAATTCCCAGATGAGTCCATCATGACCATCATTGAAACACCCCTTGAGGAAAAACATTGGAAGTTGTATTTTGATTGATCATTCACAACACATGGATCTGAGGTAGGCCTATTATTTATTACACCACAAGGGGATCTTATCCCTAAATCATTTTGTATTAGGTTTCCTTATACTAACAACATGGCCAAATATAAATCACTCATCATAGGGCTTTGCCAAGCAGTATAATGGAATATTCAACATCTCAAGGTTTATGGTGAATCTTAATTAATCATTAATCAAGTTATAGACCACTTTCAAACCAAATATGATAAGTTAGTGCCATATAAGGTAATGATGGACACTCTCAAAAACCATATTACCGATATATAGTTTGAATACATACCAAGGGCTAGTGATAAAATAGTGAATGCCATGGCCACCATTATCTCTTTGATCTACCACACTGACAAGGTAAAAGAATATCAATTTCTAGTTGAAAATATTCTAGTGCCAGCTCATGAACCTTTAACCATTGTAATTATCTATGATATTATTGGTCCTAGCTCTATATGGTATTCAAACCTCTTTACCTATATTCATGACCATATTATTATACCAAACCTATCATGCAAACAACAAAAGGCCTTTACCCACCAAGCTAAAAATTTTACCTTATTTGGCCTAACCTTTTACCATCATAGATTTGATGTAACTTCGCTTCATTGTTTAAATTTTATAGAATCAAGATTGGTGTTATGATAAGTTCATGAAGGAGTATGTGAAGCCCACACTAGTGGGGTTGTCCTAGCCAAAAATATCCTACATATTGGTTATTATTGACCAACTATGGATGCAGATATAGCTAATTATGTCAAAAGGTGTGATAAATGTCAAAGGCATGCCAATCTGATTCATTCCCTAGACAAAACACTAAAACCAATACTTACTCCATGGCAATTTACAACATGGGGCCTCAATCTCATTGGGAATATTAAGCCAACCTCATTTCATAGCTATAAACACATATTCACCGCTACCAAATATTTCAATAAGTGGGTTGAAGTTATACCCCTCACGTGACTAGAAAGCAATTTCTAAATTCATTTTCAATCATCTCATTTTCCACTATTGTATCCCATCCAAAATTATATCTAATAATGGAGGATCATTTTAAAACAAGGATGTCAAAACACTATGTGACGAGTGCAACATTACTCAACATTTTTCAACCATATATTACCCACAAGGTAATGGCCAAGCGGGAGCATCCAATAAAACCATAATCAACATCCTTAAAAACATTTTCAATGATGTTGGCTAAAATTGGCACCTTCAAATATTCTATGCCCTCTAGGCATATCACACTAATTATTGTACCCCAATAGGAGCCACTCTATATCCTCTAAGTTATGGCACTGAGGCCATTCTTCCCATTGAGGTCAAGTTACCTTCTTTATGTATCTCACGACAACATGTCCTAGATGATGAATATTATTGAGTATCTCACTTGAAAGATCTATAGTTACTTGATGAGAAATGCATGTCCACAATCAATAACCTTCAATCATACCATAATCGACTTCATGACCACTATAACCGATGTGTCAAACATAGAGAGTTTGAACTTGGTGATCTTGTTCTCAAAGAAAACCAAAATAATAACATGGTAGAGAAGAAGAATAAGGTAAAGTTCAAACCCAACTATATAATCCCCTATATCATTATTATAAATTGTGGCTCTAGAGCATATAGGCTTGATACACTAGATGAGGATGAACTTGATGAGCTGATGAACATTATAAACCTCAGGAGTTACTACACTTTAGAGACCTAAAGTATTTTATGATATTCTTTGTACCATACCTTATACCATTATACCATACCTTCCTTATCAACACTAATTATTTTTACCCTCCCTACCCCACCCCTTTGACCTTGGTTCCATTTCGTTGGTTCTTCGAGCACCTTCAGTAAGGGGATTCAAATCGAGTTCAGTAGTTGATTCAACATTCTAAATAGAGGCCATATTTTGGATGAAAATTATAGTGGTTTTATAGTTGCATCCTTAATTTATTATTTCATTTCATTCCAAGTATTCCTAATTATAACTACCTTTGGGTAAATTAGGGTGTCATGTTGTGCTACTACTTATAACTGCCTGTGGAAAAATTATTATCATTGACCTATGTTATTATTTCCTAATTACAATTGCATATGGACTAATTAGGAACAACACCTTTATCATTCATGCCTTCTAGTACCACCTTACCATACCTATGTTGCATTGTGCCATTTTCCTACTTTACCTATAATTTGAAAACTTGCTACTACCTAGTCAGATTCCTCTATTGTAAGGCAGAACTATAGTGACTTGAGGTCCCATATTAGGACTATGTAGGTAGTTCTTGATTCACATTGAGGTCAGCTCAGTCACCCCTTTTCTAGGTTCTCATTTTTTTATGATAAATTTAGTTTGAATACTCTTATTATTTTGAGAGAAATTTTAGTTTGAATGCTCTTGCCATTTTGTGAGTTGGACCATTTAGTATCTTGGCATCCTTAATTGAGTTGAGATACTTGAAAAAATAAAAAAACATTTAAAAATGATCTAAAAAATCCTAAATAGTTAGCACTTCTTTTCCTTAAGGATTATGGGATCCCTAGATATTTCACAAGAAACCACTTGTCACTTAGTTTCCCCATCCTTACTGGCCTAGCATCCCACACTCTCTCCATTTTACAAGATCCTTTCCATTATTCTTATGCAACACCACATTATGTTTTTCTTATCATCATTTTCTTATATCCCATTTCTTGGGAGAACTACATTTAGCTTGAAGTTTATGTTGGACTTTTTGTCCATGGAACTATGTAGGCAACGTCCACTTGACTAGTGCATCTGGAGTCAGCTCAGCTAACCCCCTTCCTTTTCTTCTCTTCCCCCATTTTATTTGTTTTTTTCATTGTCTCCTATATCCTATGGTAAATGTTTGTCATCTTGTTTGTTCTCTATTTTCACTAACATTATGATTAACCATTGATGTGTTTGTTTGATTTAATTTTTGTTATTTTGTTTTTGATTTGTGCCTTTTTGTTTCTTGATGTTTTGTTTGTTTTCTTGTTTGTTTACTTTTTTCTTGTGCCTTGACTTATTATATCTATGTTCATTAGGTGATTCTTTGTGCACTATACTTAGGTCCATCTATATTCATATGTTAACATTAGCATCATGGTTTTTATCATTGGTGTATTTCTTTCAATTATTTATTTGATCGTGTGTTAGTCCTTTTGCATATTTCAGCTAAGTTTTCATGGTGTTTTATATCATGATGACCACCATCACATACTACAACAAAAATTAGCTCGATAAATCTTACAAGAAATGAGACCATGGTAATTCTCCTTATCACCTAGAAAATTCTTGATCTACCTGAATCATTTCCTAAACATAGAGTAATTAAATAATGAAAGAATTTTAATTTTTTCTAGTTATGACGTGCATCTCCATACTATCAGGTTACCCAAATTCATATTTATCCTCTATAACATCTTAGTCTTGCTCTATGTGTATGGATTTAGTTTTTAAGCCCCATTATCTAATTGGTCATTTTACTCTTATCATTTTACCAATGATCATACCTGCCTCTAGGAAAATCATTGTGTACCATCCCACTTGGGATGCTAATGATTATAACCACCTTTAATCAAATCATTGTGTATCATCCCACCCATAGAGCCAATGATTATAACCACTTGAGGGAAAATCATTGTGTTTTAATATATCTAGAGGTTAATGATTATAACCATCTTTGAGAAAAGCATTATCTTTCTCTTGCCCAATTGGGGCACATTTTCATTATGATAATGCTTATAACCACATTTGAGAAAATCATTCTCTTGTTACCCTTATCCTTTTTTTCAATGATTATAACTGCCTATGGTAAAATCATTATCTTTTTTATCATGTTATGTTGATTATTCTAACCACCTTTAAGAAAATAATCATGTATATTTGCCCAACTAAAGTAGCTCATTGTGCCACTAAATATAACTATCTATGGGCAAATCAGTCTTTTCCACCTGATTTTACCTTTTGGTCCCATTATTTCCTTATTTTGAATGATCGATCACTAACCTTCTTTGTTGACCACTCCCTCGAAGAGGAATCTAGAGTTCATCTATTGTCATTAAAGCATTAGGCATACATGACCTTTTCATTCTTTGAGAATACATTACTTTACCTATAGCTTACAACACCTTCCAAAACAGGGACAAACTATAGACACCCAATTCTAGATACAATTGGCTTTCGACCAGACTTCAGATCAATTTCTACCAACAATTAAAAATTAAGGATAAGAATCATTGAACATCCCAAATTTAGTTGTGCATCATTCATCAATGCTTAGAATCATGTTGAGGCATCCTTATTTGGGATACTAGCATGTATGCAACAATAACCTCTCATGAATTAATCCCTAATCACCTTGCAACATAACAATTAGCAATTTGGCCTATGGACCTATTAAGTGGGGCACTTGATCAAATCTTGAAAGAGATAAAATTTTAATCAAAATCAATTAAAAAATTAAACAAGATTAAATGCCTAGTTGAATTATCCATTTTTAATTAATGAATATCTAAAAATGGAAATTCTAAAAATCAAAATATCAAAGCCTTTCATCATTGTCTTTATGAGTTATCAAGCTCTTTGAAAATATCCCAAAATATCTAATTTGAGAGCCATGCCTAGTAATTGAAAATCATAATTACATGACAACTATTAACTCAACTAGAATTAGTTTTAACTCACCTAGGTTTATTTTGAACCCATTCTAAGCTTAAACTCAACGTTAACTCACCTTGGTCGAGAGTTAATTCTCAAGGATATAAATACAATTCAATACCCCTTCATTTCTAAGCTTATCTATTGTAAGGTTATTATGCAAGATTTTGCTCCATAAGTATCACACAAGTAATGTTACCATGCCCAAATTTTAATCCAAGTAATCAAAGCCAAGGTGCCAAGGAGAAAAGCCAAGCAAGCTTCATTGTCAAATAATTTTTTATGCATAAATATAGTAAGACATTCAACAAGCCATTTGGAGATCCAAGGAAGGTACAAGAGTTGTTTCTCTTATGTTTTGTTATGCTTTCATTTAGTTTTATTACCTAAGCTCTCCCTAGTGTCTAGGCTAGAGGTGTTAGGATTTTAGTCTATTTATTTCATTTAATTTATGAGATTAACACAAGACTAATCTCCCTTCTTGGATTCCACATTCACAAAACCTAGATGAATAAGAGGAATTTGTTGTGAAATAAGGATCTGTCATTAAATTTGTGGCATGTTTGGAATAAAAGGCAATTATTTCCTGATTGGTACTTGTTAGATAGAGGTACCTCTTGGTTGAGAAAATACCTATTATGAATTAGATGCTTGTAGAGTGTTCAACATTTGTTAATGACCTATAGACATACATTGTTGATTAGATAATGTTTATGCCTGTAAAGGTATGTTGGTATGTGACTATTGAGGCATACTTGTCACTACCTGATGAGGTGGAATGTTTATTACCCCTATGGAGGTGGCATAATGTTCTATTTATGCTACATTGGTATATTGGACTATGCCTATTGTTATGGAATGTTAATCATCACCTTTAGAAGTGGAATAACATTCATCACATTTTGTTGAGGCAAGGCACTAGTTGTCACTCGATTACTTATTCCTTGTGGTTGCATGCTCAAAGAAGTAGATGGTTGAAGATTAGAGGTAGCTTGGTTTGATTGACACATAGGATTTCCTACCCACTGCTATTTCAAACCACTCATGGTGTTTACTAAAATCACTTGTTTTGGACTAGTTGTCGATGCATTTAAACCACTTTGGCCTAGATTGAACAACACTTGTGTGTTATCCATTATGTTTGGCACATTTGTTTGTTTATAAATAGTAAACACTTCTTCAATATCTAGGGAATTTAACATGTCTCAAACTAAATTTATTTGCATAAATGGGTCTATACCCAAATTATCTTGGCCTAATAATTTGAATAGTACTCCTATTGAAGGAGCTAACTCGATGAGTGGAGCATTTGATATAGCCATGTTATTAAAGTTATGTGCTAAGTTCAAATAGGTTTGGTATACTATCTACATTTACATAAAATGGTCCTCCATGAGGCCCTTTCCTATGACAAGCATGCCTATATCTTGATATGACATTGGCATGAGTTCTTAAGGATTTCTAGTAGAGTCATGTTTAATGGTTTGATTATAAGGTATGTTGAAAGGCACTCTAACTAGACTAGGTAAATTTTCATGGGGGAAGTATGGTATAAAGTTTGCCCTGACCTCTGAAGCTCTAACTAAAACTTCATCCTTATTTTCAAGTAAGTTACAATCAAAAAAATAAGGATCATATGTTGATGGCATTGTAATGTAAAACACTTATTTTTGAACAAGGTCTACAATTAATGGTTCTCTAGAAAGGTATGGTGTAGTTTGTTCTTGGTCCTGCTCTAAGTATAGAGGTGTGTTGACCAAATATTGGACTAAGGGATCTTGTCTTTATTCCCCAGATTGAGTTTTGTAAGGAGGATAAGGATCTATCTCATAAACTACATCATCACCATAAGGGTCTTGAACAAAGTCATCTTATGCTACCACATTATCATATCCTAGATTTTGCATGGCTCCACTACAAGTATATTGAGACATATTTAAATCAATGATGAATGTTTCACAAAAATAGGCTTAGAATTATACAAAATCTCAAAAATAATTTCCAAGGGACAAATGTTTCAAACTTGGTGTAACTTGGTCAAAAATTAGAGTTGTATCTCCAAAAAGGTTTGTGTTAAAAACTTGGTCTAAAATAGTCTAACATCAAATGTCTAAAGTCAAATGTCTTACACAAAAATGTCAAATGTATGAACTAAAACCAAAATGACAAAATTAGGTACAAAGTGTTTCATATAAGTCTAATCTAGGCCTAAAGAAACAAAAGTTGTTAGGTCTTTTGGAAAATAAGGCACAAAATCTAAGCTCAAAACAAGGATTGCTAGATCTTTTGAAAAAGGCACAAAAGCTAAAATTTAAAAAAAAATAAGGTTTAAAAGGCATGAGAGTTAATCTAAAAAAATTAAAACACTTTGGCATAAACTAGGCATTCAGATGTAAACATGAACTTGGTCATCTGAAAAAAGACATGAAACTCTACGCATAAGAAAGATAGACCACTTCCCCAAATTTAGGCACAAAAATAATTTTTAAATTGAATAAATAATTAACCTAAGTTACACAACCCAAAGGTGAAAGATCAATGTCTAGGCCAAAATTACACAAGGCATAGGCATAAATCAATCAATGTTTGGATTTAAACTTGTCAAGGCTAATTTTTAATTCAACTTAGAAAACTAGGCTTCTCAAAAACAAACAAGCTAGACAAGAATGAATGGCATGACAGTGCTAGGTATAGATCCAAAAGACATACATGGTTATTGAAATTATAATTTTGGACATAAGGCAACATGTTTTTGAAATGATTCAAGTAGTGTAATGATGTTATCATGCTCTAAATACATGATAAATAGTTTTCTTTGTTTCAATATTCCTAGGTATAATACTCAAAATAAATTGGGCAACGTAACAACACCCTTTTCAAACAAGTGAAAAACACACATAAAGGTTGATAAAAAGACTAAAGCATAGGTATGGTGCCAAATGGATGACATAATTCCTCCTCAAATAAATGAGTGATGTATAAACAAGACTCATTTTTGACATGGTGAGATAAACAAATAGTTAAACACAAGACCATGAAAGAAAGGACAAAATGGTAAAAACACCTAAGTGTAATGTCCTAAATCCTAAAACTAACAAGGTTGCATCATACTGTCAAATTTTGTATATACTTGTTTTTAAGATAAGTTTAAGTTGTTAATCCAAAAATTAAAAGCACATAAAAAGTAGGGTTTTCAATCCCCCTCTTCTCTCAAGAGTTTTTACAACAATATAAAACTTTAGGCTACTCGCCCTACATCAACAATATATCTATGATAAGTGGGTTTGTTCTACACTATCATTTTTTTCTCATTTCTATATGGTCATGAGTGTGTAAAACACTAAAGATACAATCACATCATTTGGATTGCATCAATTGGATAGTTATTAAAAGGTCTTGTCCTTTTCATAACCACTACATCTATTAATTTCTTAGTTTAATGTGATGTCTGAGTTACCCCTACATTCTGAGGCTAAGTACCACTAATGGAGCTTGTTTTAACTTCTCAAAACATGAATCTAAATGGGTCACCCTCAATTTATATGTCATGTCCCCTTTTTCGTGGACATTGACAGACTTGATGATTAGCCTATTATGTGACCTTCGTAGGCTAATAGGATGGATAGAGGGTCATGATGGAGATTGGCTTGGCTTCAATTTGCAAAATTCCTTTAGTTGGCTTTCATTCAGGTTATTTCAGACACATTTGGCCTGAGCTCCTATTATTTAGGGATATTTGACATGCAGCGGAGCGCCCTTATTTTGGTATGGTCATGTGCAGAATCACTCCCTGATTCACCAGCGTCAGTCAGTTTGAGGATCCGACATATATTAAGGGAGATATTAATATTTGATTGATTTAATCAAATATTAATTATTTAGCCTATTTTTAATTAGAAACCCTAATTCTAATTTAAGAAAACCCTAATTAGGGCAAGCACATCTTTTTGAGGGTATAAGGGTTCTCATGGAGGCCATTATTGATTAAGCATTGATTATTGATTTTGATATTGAAATAAATTCTTCTATGAAGATTGAGCCAAGGGTTCCAAGATTCCATTTGCAGTGGAGAACGCCAACTCTTCATTGTGTGTGATTCAGAGGCTATGAAATATTAGCTGATCTATTACCAAATTGAGAGATAGCTTCATACAGAAGTTATCACAGAGGTTTATAGATTTGAGAGGTAACTTCATACAGAAGTTGTCACAGAGCTTCTAGGGATTTATTTTATTAGGTTTTTGATCCAATAATCTATACAGATATAGATCTTCTGTATTAGAATCATATATTCTTGAGATCAGGTTGTTCAACTATCAGGGGTTGAAAATAGATAGGTTGGTGGCCGTACTAAGTCCATACAGGTCCGTACAGGTCTGCTCAGGCACCAACCTCGGTAGACAGAGATCCCCAGTGACCGACATCGGCCGGTTGAAGACCGATGTCGGTAGAGAAGGACCTACAGAGACCGACATCGGTAGTATATTGACCGATGTCGATGACTATGTGTTTAACACAGCAGGTGAGACGAGACAAAATTCAAGTTTCATTTCCAGATTGGCAGAAGATCAGGGTTTTAAGACTGGATGTTAATATTCTTTTATTTGTATGAGAGAAGACTGTAATTGTAATTATTTGAACAAGTGATAAGATATTTGATTAGCAGATAAGAGATATATTGTGATTTATTTAAATTTATTTGAAATTATCTTGCAAAAATTGTATCTTGTTCAGAGCTTTGGTGTTTCTATATTCCCTGTTTGAAGGGGATATTATAGTGGTATCAGAGCTTAATATTGCTATATATCAGAGTTTTTGTTCAGAAAAAGGAGCCCCTAAGTAAGGGACATTATAGTGGTATCAGAGCTTTTGCTTGGAAAAAAGAGCCCCTAAGTAAGGGACATCACAGTGGTATCAGAGCTTTTGCTTGGAAAAAAGAGCCCCTAAGTAAGGGACATCATAGTGGTATTAGAGCTAATGTCTTGCCATCCTATTGGGTAGTTTGGGTATTAGTATGGCTTTAACAGGTGTCAAAGATTTGGAAGAAAGAATGCACAATGCAAAGAAGAAGTTAGATAATCCATTTCAGCAAGCAAATGACATTCTAAAAACTTTGGAGGAGTTAGAAACTTATTTGAGCAAGGTGGAGCAATCAAATACTTATGATATGTAAATAGTGTTATCTCCAGCATTTAATTCATTGGTGAAGCCCCGATTATTGAGACATCATGATGAGGTGGTAAGACTTGCAACTCTCTCTTGCATTAGTGAAATCATGAGGATAATAGTTGGCTTTAATTTTTATGATGATTGGATTATGAGAGAGGTACTTCATGCCATGGTAAAAAGCTTCAAAAAGTTGGATGACATTAGAGACCCTCATTTCTCAAAGAGGGCAAGATTACTTGAAACATTCACAAGGTATGGATTTGAAAACATTATGATGTTAGTAGGTTGTATTGGTGATATTCATAGGATGTTTAAAATATTTTGGAATATTTTAGATGAGTTTCATTCCAGTGATGTATTAGCATCAATGCACTCTATCATGTTCACAATCTTGTTTGAGGAGGAGGATAAAATTTCTAAACTTTTGGCAGATGATTTATGGTATGTCTGGACAAAAGAGAATAATGTCTCACCTAGAGCCGGTATGTGGTTAAAGAGTTTAATTGATAAGCCTAAGGATTGTAGTACTTTCCCTATGACATGTAGAAACTTGAATGAGGAATTTGACAGACATGTTGATCCAGTACAGGGAGACATTAACACATCTTTAGGTAATGATTTATCTTCACAAGTAGGAGCAGTTGAGGATGTTGTGGATGAGCTTTTTCTTAAGGTGAGTTTAGCTCAGATGTTAGACAGTGAGGATGAGTCTGATGCTTGCATTCAGAGTGTGGAGGTATACTCAAAGGTTAGTACATTGAGTATTGGTGATGAGTATGTTTCTGTAGCTATTGATGAGGAGCATGTTATTGAGGCTGACACACATATTCAAGATTTGGGAGTCCCTAACTCTGATGGGTTTGAGATACCAGTGGAGTTGAGTCTCTAGATTGATTCTTCTCACACATATGATAGTGTGGTACCGTTCATTGTGCCACCTTTACAGAGGGATCAGTTATGGGATGGATTGGCACCATCTTTTGTAGATGGAATTGGCAGTTTGAGTTGTCCATTCTACTTGGGTTATGTTGCTTCAAGAGTTTGGTTCTCATGTGTTCTTGACTATGGTAGTTGTGCTCTTAGAGTTTGGTTGAGTTGCATCTGCCAATTTGATTATGGGTTCCTCTTTGTTCTACTTCTGATGATGTTGCAGGTACTTGCATTGATTTATCACAGTGTAGAGCATAACTACATTTGGGATCCAGGTGGATCGGGTAGTTCATTGTCTGAAATTGCTTGGGGACAAGCAATTTCTAGAGGGGCGGATTGTCATGTCCCCTTTTTCGTGGACATTGACAAACTTGATGATTAGCCTATTATGCGACCTTCGTAGGCTAATAAGATGGATAGAGGGTCATGATGGAGATTAGTTTGGCTTCAATTTGCAGAATTCCTATAATTGGCTTTCATTTAGGTTATTTCAGACACATTTGGCCTGAGCTCCTATTATTTAGGGATATTTGACATGCAGCAGAGTGCCCTTATTTTGGTATGGTCATGTGCAGAATCACTCCCTGATTCACCAGCGTCAGTCGATTCGAGGATCCGACATATATTAAGGGAGATATTAATATTTGATTGATTTAATCAAATATTAATTATTTAGCCTATTTTTAATTAGAAGCCCTAATTCTAATTTAAGAAAACCCTAATTAGGGCAAGCACATCTTTTTGAGGGTATAAGAGTTCTCATGGAGGCCATTATTGATTAAGCATTGATTATTCATTTTGATATTGAAAGAAATTCTTCTGTGAAGACTAAGCCAAGGGTTCCAAGATTCCATTTGTAGTGGAGAACGTCAACTCTTCATTGTGTGTGATTTAGAGGCTGTGAAATATCAGCTGATCTATTGCCAAATTGAGAGATAGCTTCATACAGAAGTTATCACAGAGGTTTACAGATTTGAGAGATAACTTCATACAAAAGTTGTCACAGAGCTTCCAGGGATTTATTTTATTAGGTTTTTGATCCAATAAGCTATACAGATATAGATCTTCTATATTAGAATCATATATTCTTGAGATCAAGTTGTTTAGCTATCAGGGGTTGAAAACAGACAGGTTGGCGGTCGTACTAAGTCCGTACAGGTCCGCTCAGGCACCAACCTCGGCAGATAGAGATCCCTAGTGACCGACATCAGCTCGCTGAAGACCGACATCGGTATAGAAGGACCTACAGAGATCGACATCGGTAGTATATCGACTGATGCCAGCGACTGTGTGTTTGACACAGCAGGCCGAGATGAGACAGAATTTAGGTTTCATTTCTAGATTGGCAAAAGATCAGGGTTTTAAGATCGGATGTTAATATTCTTTTATTTGTATGAGAGAACACTGTAATTGTAATTATCTGAACAAGTGATAAGATATTTGATTAGTAGATAAGAGATATATTGTGATTTATTTATATTTATTTGAAATTATCTTGCAAAAATTGTATCTTGTTCAGAGCTTTGGTGTTTTTATATTCCCTGTTTGAAGGGGATATTACAGTGGTATCAAAGCTTAATATTGCTATATATCAGAGTTTTTGTTCAGAAAAAGGAGCCCCTAAGTAAGGGACATTACAGTGGTATCAGAGCTTTTGCTTGGAAAAAAGAGCCCCTAAGTAAGGGACATCACAGTGGTATCAGAGCTTTTGCTTGGAAAAAAGAGCCCCTAAGTAAGGGACATCACATTATATACCCCACTATGGAGTGGAGTTGAAATGATGCCGAGAGATGAATGTTTGGGTCAATGCTTCACTAGAGAACCCATGAGGAGGTGATGAACTCCTCTTCACAAGCCAAAATGCATGAAAATAAAGACAAGTGAAAAGACTTTACGGTCATTTTTGGGTCACCCAAATCATATGAATTTTGGGGAGGGCCTTAGCAACTTTCTTTCCACATTTTTGGACAAAAGTGACAAGGGAAAATAATGAGTATTTTTGGTCACCCAAGTTCCCTAAAGAGGATGGGGGGAGAACATATACACATCACTCATTTTGCTAAACAAAAAGCAATTTCAACAAACAAGTGTAAAACAAAAAAAATTATGAGTATGTAACTAATGAGAAAGTTCATTTTATAACACCAAAATGAATTATGTTGTGAAATTTGAGCCCTTGGCATTTGTTTTTTAAAATTTTGAAAAATAAAAATGAATTAAGAAAAAAGATTATTAAAACACCAATTTGAAATGTGAAATTTGCAACTTAGGATGTTTTCAAATGTCTTCCTTTTGTCCTTTGGGTCCTAAAAAACATGTTAAGGGGGTCCTTATGCTTAGGATCAAATCATGGGTTAATAATTGACTTCCAAAATCTTGCTCTCAAGTTCCTAATTTTTTCCACAAAGTGAAAAACCATACAAACATAGTGCAATACCATGACTCCCTTTGTAAAACTACAACTATTATGTAAATACCACAACTTGTGTGAAAAATAGAGTATGAGTTAAATATCTCTAATTTAGGCACAATAACATATCAAGAAGGCAATATCACTACTCTTAAATTCATGATATCATAACTTAACCCTGTGACATGAAACTATTAGCTTGACCATTATCAGTTTAAGTAATATCCCTAAAATTTTGGCAATATCACGACTATGAAAATAGCTATATTTTATTATCACATAAGTTTAAGCAATATCAAAACTTATAAAGTCATGATATTTTAATACCATAATTTCCCTTGTAAACACAAGTAAACAGTCAAAAAACTAAAATGGTTAGGCACAAAATGTGATAGTTAAGGAAAAATGTAGAAATTAAAACAAAACCATGATGGTGGGAATAGCGATATTGTGTAATATCATAATTCCATAGATAAAAATCATAAATACGTAGATAAACTTCATGACTTTCAAAAAAATGCCCTTTAGCCTTCAATTTTCACCTATTTTGATTAGTAAGCTTAAATTTTTATATGAAAATTATTAAGAGAATGCTTTGAAAGGCCTTAGGAATAACTTTATGGGGTGAAGGTCCCACTGGGTCTGCTAACATGTGGATAATGAATACAATAGAGGTGAGGTTGGTCTAGTGTTAGTCCAATAAAACAAATCAAAGTAACACACTAAAATACTAACACCTCTAGCCTAGACACTAGGGGGAGCATAGGTAACAAGCAAACATATGAAATCAAAACTAAAACATAAAAGAATACACACTATTACCTTCCTTGGAGATCCAAATGGATTTTTTAATGGCTTGCTTAGCTTGTGCATCAAGAAGTATTTGACAATGAAGCTTGAGTGGCTTCTCCTCTCCTTGGCACCTTGGCTTTGATTGATTGGCTCAATATTTGGGCATGGTAACATTACTTGCAAGGCATTTAGGCATTATAACACTACATCAAAAGAACTTTTTTAAGATATTTTTGCATAATAACTTTGCACCAAAATAGCTTAGAAACCAATAGGCATGGCCTTGTATTTATAGTCTCAAGAATTAACTCTCACCCAAGGTGAGTTATGGTTTAATTTAGTCTTAGAATGGGTTCAAACTAACCCTAGATGAGTTAAAACTAACGCTAGTTGAGTTAATAGTTATCATGTAATTATGATTTTCAATTACTATGCATGGCTCTCAAATTAGATATTTTAGGATATTTTGGAAGAGCTTAACAACTCATAAAGGCAATGATGAAAAGCTTTGATATTTTGATTATTGGAATGTCCATTTTGAGATATTCATTAATTTCAAATGGATAATTCAACTAGGCATTTAATCATGTTTAATTTTTTAATTGATTCTGATTAGCATTTTTGCTCTTTCAAGATTTGATCAAATGCCCTACTTAATGGGTCCATAGGTCAAATTGATAGTTGTGATGTCATAAGGTGATTAGGAATGAATCCATGAGAGGTTATTGTTGCATATGATAGAATACCCAATTAAATATGTCTCAATATGATTCTAAGCATTGATGAATGATGTGTGAGCAAATTTGGGATGTTCAGTGATTCTTAGGCTTAATTTGCAATGGTTGGTAGGAATCAATCTAAAATCTAGTTGAAAGAAAGTTTTGGCTAGTTTAAGGTGTCTACAGAAGCTAGAGAAAATTATAAATATGTTCCAATGTTATACAAATAACATGTTCTCCTCTGAAATTCTTGACTTCCCTCTTTTTAGGATTATAGTGCTTGTCCATGGTTAAGACCAACTCTGATCATTACACTAAAGTTGGGAAAGTAGCTACTTGGGCCAATCCACTATCATGTATAATTTGACCATACTCTGACTTCTTGACCCCATTTATTATGTTCTAAAATTCATCCAATTCAGTATAGCCCAAGTTAGTGTTAGATATCTTTTCCACATTTGATTCCAAGTGTGATGGAAGAATGACCCCCTAAAATTGATAATTCATGTCTATACCTTCTTCATTCTAGGTCCCCTTTATTAGAGGAGTATTCTTTTAGTACCTTGCTTCTTGGTTCTCTTGATTGGGGTCCTAAATGTTGATGATAGAGAACAATTATTTTTGTGAATAAATCTATGTTCTAAATTAGACCTAGAGAAGGTGAAAAATTTAATGTGTTTAGGCAAGGAGTGGGTCCCAGAATATGCTTGATCAATGTGTATATTCTATGAGTATGTCAAGAAAATGATTGGGTTATACATTATGTCTTAATAAGCCATGAGATATGAACTACGTCTAAATATGCTATGGGATCCAAACTATGTCTGAATAAACCATCGGATTTGAATTGTATTTGAACACAAAATGAGATCCGATAGGGTGTCAATCACAAGTCTTGAATTCCACAGAAGATTTAATCCATATCTGATTCTCCTTTTGAGAAAACCTTAGATTTTAATATTATGGTGAGTGAATTTATAAATTTTGTTTTGAAAAGGAATACCAATGGCTTATGAGTTTGAAAAACCTACAGAGAGTAGGAAACCTTGGTTTTTTTAAGAATTTGATCAAATTCCCAATCTAAAGGTTAGAGATGCATGATTGAACACACACTCTAATTCCTCAAGTAACAATCATGAAAAAAATTTACAATGGAATCAGAAGGGAAAAAGAAGTGAGGATGAAAATAGTGGAGTGTGATTTACAAGTAACATAGGATTTTCACATGTATATAGTAACTATCAGTTTAATGGCATAGGTTGGAGGGTACTTGGTTAGGTTACATGCTCCATAGAATTGATTTGTATGGGTGTCATATTTTGATCTGTGATTAAGCATACATCAATTTATGATGGTTTAGTTTACAAGGATGTTGGGATCTACCAATTTGATATATAAATTTGTCATAATTTGATGTGTGTTTGAATAAATGTCAGGTTCTTCTAGGGTGGTTTGCAAAGGTATCGAGATATGCTGACCTACTAGACCATAGACATAAATTTTCCATGTGTTTAGCATGAACCCAAATTATTATAGGACTTTAAAACTTAGAAATAAAATATTTTCTAATTTTGACCAATTTTGACCTCACTTGACTGATTAAAATCAAAAGACTTAACATTTTGAAATTTTTACCCTTATCCAAAAAATAGTATAATAGTTGGCTCTGATTGGGGACCTCAAATTTTAAATAATGGGGAAGAATTCCAAATTTTGGTTTTGTATACAAGTGCATTTTCATTAGGATATAGAGTCATTCAAATTTTGACAAAAACAAACTGATTAAGGGCAAAGTAGGAAATTATTCTAGCTATAACTAACCAACAAGGAGAAAGACACATGACACAACACAAGCCAAAAAGGATAACAGAAAGGAAACATGACCAAAATTATTATACACATACTTACATGCAAGGGACTTCCTAATTTCACCTGAATTAATTTTTGATATATTTCATATTGTAGGGCAATGACAGATGAGTGCCATCATGATAGGCCAAGTAAAAGGAGTTATCACCACATAAATGTCTAATTTTGAATGGGCCCATCCATAGGGAGTTATATTTTCTATCATTTCCCTTTCATTCTCTACACTTACCCCATAAGATAAAAAGATATCCCGCTTATAAATCCCTCTTCATTTTCTTGTCAAAAAGGAATTTAACTTAAGCCTAGTGCTTAGCAATTCTATTAACAACTTTTATTTTTTCTTCTTATAACTTGCTCCAATAAATAATTATCTTATTTAAGTGACTTTAAAAGTTCTGATTCTTAATAGCCTGGCCAACAATAATACTATAAATTTAAGTGATATTGGTATGGTATCATTGATTCTATAGAGTAGCTAAAATGGGGACATACCTTTGGCTTTCTTTAGTGTTATGTGATCTGCCCATAATGCATCATACCATTTACTATGTCAATTCATCTTATTTTCATAAACCACTTTGTGAATGATGGTGATTAGGTTTTTATTTCTTGATTCAACCTAGCCATTTCCCTGTGGATAGTAATCTGAAGAGTGAGACAATGAGATGTCATATCCATAATAGAATTCAATCAACTCTGAGGAAGATAAATTTGAGGCATTATCTATCATGATATTTTATGGAACACCATACCTCACTAAGATGTTCTCTTTGATGAAATTACAATGAAGTTACAAACCACTTTATAATTCATTTGCTTAACTAGGATGGATTCTACCCATTTGGTGAAGTAGAATTTGGTAGTGAGAACATGTGGGTGTCTTGCACTTGAATGGGGATTCATTGTTCCTAAAGAATCAAGCCCCCATTATTGAAATGGATCTTATATTACCATTGTATTGAGAGGAAATTTTACAAGCTTTGGTTTCTCAATGAACTACTAACAAGCCTCACATTTCTAAACCCACTCATAAGAGTCTTTGAAGAGCATAGGCCAATAGCAGTGAGATCTTAAAATATTATAAGTTATCACTAGAGCAGAGAAATGTCTATCATAGACTTGATCATGGAAGGATTTTAGGATTTTTTTATGTTGTTCCTTGTCAACACATATCAAGAAACCATCAATACTATTTTTTAAATAACATACAATATCAAATCATGTATTTTATGGCTTTCAACTTGATTATCTTAAAATGTTTAGAATTCAAATGAGACATACATTATCCATATGTCAAAAAAAAATATCTAAAAACCAGTTATTAGTTAAATCAATGAATAGGACTAGAGGAATCTTCTCTTTATTTTAATAATCAGAATTTGCAAAATAAATTGGTTGAGAATTTTTTTGTTCTATTATAAGCTAACACAATCCTTTTCCTTGAACCAACTTTGTGGGTTTGATTTCAAGTTCGTATTCTTGAACCTTCGTTATCCAATTACCACTATTTTGACCTAGTTCCTATTTGGTTAAGATGGATTTCATTATTGTACTTGGCACCATCACAATGGAATGACAAAGTAGGATATAGTATCTGAATTGTTTGATAGCTTTCACAATTGTGTATGCATGTTTTTCTTTAGGATAATATTTTAGTTCAAAGTCTTTGAGATTAAAACTCATGAATGTAATGGGAGATTTAACACCTTCATCATTTTTATAAATTATTATCACTGAGAGAGTATGATCTGACGAGTAGCAATAGATGATAATCTATTTTTAAAATTTGGACAGACCAAAGTTGGTCCACGAGCAATAGTAGTTTTTATCTTTTTGAATATTTTTTTACCCTCATTATTCCACTTGAAATAATTTTTTCCTTTCATCATATAGGCAATGTGTTTAGTGAGTTCTTTTAAATTTGGTATAAATCTTCTTAGAAAGTTCACTTTTACAAAGAATGAATGTACACCTAGTTTACTTCTTGGCAAGGATAGCTTCTGAATTGCTTCAACTCTTTCTGGATAAATATTTATCCCTTATTTAGAGATAATGTGACCAAGGATTTTTCCTTCAATAACCCCAAAAAAAAACTTTTTATGGTTAAGAGAAATGCCATGTGGCTGACACTTACCGAACACTTTTTCAAGGTGTTCATAGTGATCTTCCCTTTTCCTAGAAAACACCATAAGTCATCTAGGTACACCATAATTATTTTGTTCTTCAAATACATGAATGTTAGATCCATATCTCTCTAAAAGGTATCTCTTGCATTAATTAATCCAAATGGAATTTTTTGATATGTGAAAGTACCCCAAGGGGTTGTGAAGGTCATTTTGTGTTGATCTTATATATTGACTTCAATCTAATTATATCTTGAGAAACCATCTAGCATTGAGATCATTTTTGAACCTATGACATCTTGGAGGACTTGATCCATGATTGGAAATGGATAATTGCCTTTGAGAGATGCTTGATTCAGATTCCTAAAATAAACACAAATTTTGATTTTCCCTCTCTTTGTATGAACCAGTATTATATGTTTCCAACCCAAGTTGAATGGTGGATGGAAAAAATAATTTATTTAGAATTTTCTAAATTTCTACAAACATTGTTCCTATAATCTTAGGGTTTTATTGTCTTTGATTCTGTTTAAATGGTTTAGCATCAGATTTGAGAAGAATTATGTGTTACATCTCTTTTTGACAAAAAGACTTGATATTTTCATATGAATATGCAAGTACATGAATGTACTTTCAAATCAGTCTAACAAATTATATTCATTCTTCAGGTAAGCAATGCTTTCCAATGTTAAATAATTTGGGTTGTTCTTTGGAACCTATGCTCACATTTTCATAGTTTATCAAATTGAGGGAATCTTTTTATATTTTAATTTTTAAAAATCTATCATGTTTGTCAAAGAGTTCCTCTAAGGAAACCAAACCTTTAGGAATTTTATTTCCTTTCAGTTTGATGACTCCTTATTTATCTTGTTCCTTAGTTATTTATTTTATATTTGAGATGTAGATTATTTATATGATGATTCTCTACTTCAAAGTATAATTCTTGAAGATATCAATCTTTTCAAGAAAAGAGATGATTTGTTGATCATTATTGAATAACTGCCAGATTTTTTAATTATCTAGTATACTAGGTTGATAATCTAGTTCAATTGTGTACTTATTCATACCAACATCTAAATGTGAGATCAACAATTAATTTGACACTTCAAGCATGTCTTCTTTGGAATTATTTTCTCTTGAAAAGGTATTAATACAAAAAGCATCAAAATTTTCTATGTTATCGTAGACTTTTTTACTATAGTGTCTCAAATGGTCAGTTTTCACTTGATATTGACCTTTAACTTGCTTGACAATCAATTTTGTATCACCTGAGACTTTTAGGTTCCTAATCCTCATATCTTCTGTAACTATAATTCGAGTAATAGATCTTCATACTTGGCAGTATTATTCATACACTCAAATCACAACTTGTATGAGAAAGGAAATATCTCATTGTTTAGGGATATCATAACTACTCATATGGCATCTCAAGTCAAAGAACAACTATCATCAAATTTTAATGTCCAAATTTCATTGGGATATCCTTTCATTGTTTCTATCATGTCGAGGTCCTTTTATAACATTAGTAAATAATTTCCTAAACCTGTATCTTCATATAAGATATCCACTATGGGATCATCTACCTTTTGTACTATGTATTTTGTTTTCATCTCTGGCTCAAAGTGTTATTTTACCCCTTTGAATAGAATTATCACATCAGATAAGTCTAATTGAATTTCACCACCAATTTCTTTACAAAAATTTCTTCCAAAAATAATTCCATAGGCAACTAGAATGTCTACCACCAAGATAATCATCTTGATTCTTTTTTGAGGAAAAGAGGACAGGGCAACCTAAACATCTTTGATTTGGCCAACAAGAGGGATTTGTTTTACTTCCATGAAGTAACAATGGCCAAAAGTCTTTGTGTAAGTCAATCTAAGAGCATGGGAAACTTTAGCTGGCATTACATTATTTGAGGCTCCAATATCAATGATGCAATTACTGACCTTGTATCCTTTGAGTAACAAAGAGATATCAAAAGGGTCAACTTTATTAGATTCATAAGTGACTACGACCATAGAATTGACTGGTTTGAATAATACATATTGGCTAATATTCCTTGGGCATTATCTATTTTGGTGTTTGGATTTTTTCCTTTAATAAAATATACTAACCTATCTAGTTGTTTTGGGTATGTCCTTAAGTATTTTGTTTGTGACATCTGAATCTTAGTTTATTTAACATTCTCAATTATATCAAATGTAGATGAACTAGTAGAAGAGAAAATTTCTATAGGGTGAGAAATATTAACATTATTAACAATAGGAGTATTACCTTTTGGATAATTGGTAATTATAGGTCCTCATGGTAGAATATTTTTGATTTTTTTTCCTTTTTCTCATTTTGTTATTTTTTTAGTTTTGGGTTTTAGTGAAGACTACAAATGATTAAATATTCATACCACCAATAGTATAATTATAATCATCTTCACCTAAGTCATATTCTAAGAATGTGTTAGTGGATTCACCACCAAATTCTTTTGTTTCAAATTATTGAAGCTCTAGATTTTTTATGTCAATTTTTTCTTCTATTTCTTTATACCCAAATATTTCTTCTATTTCCAAAATAACATTAACAGGGGGATTTGTATTAGAATTTGGTGTTACTTCTATAGTAATATTTTGTTGAGGAACTTACAATCAAGGATGATTCCCTTGAAAAGGAACATAATTTATTTTATGAATGTCCTAATACAAGGAAGCAAATATTTTTTATGGTATTTACTTCTTTAATGTTGTTATGTCATTATCCATTTTTTACATAAGTTGCTTAGTATATGATTGGTTTGAACTATGTGTTTTTCATGTTGATGGTTCTATTTTTAGGTTACCAACCATTATCACGTCATCTTTTACATCAATAACCAATGTTTGGGCTGCATCTAAATTAGCTACTCTAGCTCTCCTTAATTGATAACTCAATTCTGATGATTATGAATTTCTGAAGAAGCATTTTTTATTTTATGTCATTACCCTAGTTGTCATTGATATCTTATTAAATTTAGATACAAAATCTATCATGGGTTCATATGATTTTTTTTATTTGACTAAGTTGTGCTAGTAGTGCATGTACATCTTCTGTTAGTTTAAATATGCATTCTAATTTAGTTTTCATTTTATCCCAACCAATAATTAACCTTAGAGGAAGGTGGTAGAACCAACCAATTGATCTATATTTAAGTGCCTCTATGAACAATCTAATTGAAATATATTCATATTATACTCCTAAAACTCCACATGCTACAAAAAAATGTTGCAATATGTTCATCGGGATGCTACTTACCATTACTAAAGAATTTTGTAAAATTGTTATGTGAACCTTTTGGAAGTTCATGCAATTGACCCAAAGCTAATGGTTCAAAGACTAGTTGTAAAATAAGGAAAGTTCCTGGAAGGACAAGAGCTTGATTTACTATTGATTTACCTTGAAATTGTTTGATTTTTATGGGACTGGAGGGAAAGTTGACTAATCTCTTAAGTTTACTCTTTTTTTCAAGATCTAACTTGAATTTAGAAACCTATTATAAGTAATTAAAAGGGGCATGTGTTACCTTTGGATTTACTTTCCCTTGTAAATCTTATTTATACCAGCTTGAAATAAATATTATTATTGTTGAAGTGCAGGTTGAACTTGAAATGATCTCTGAGCTAGCCTTTTTTATTGTGCTCTATGTACAACTATTTCTTCAGCTCTTTATGCCACAATTGTACAATTTTTTCTTATTTTAATACTCAAAAACTCTATTAAATCATGTTTTAATACTTCTATTATCATGCATAAATGCTCAAAAATATAAATAAATGTCCTTTTGAGTTTCAATTAACCAATCTAAATTCGTTTGAAGTATTGGAGATTCAATTTCTAGTATGGTCATGAGAAGAAATTATTACTGTATAAAAACTTTGAATGGATAAAAAAATTACTCTTCTCTCCTATTTCCTTACTTGTCTCCTTGAAGTAATTTCAATGGTCCTTAGAATTGTAGTGGCATGATTTACTTGAACATTTATTATTGTAGTAACAATGTTAAATTGAGTCTCACTAATTTTATTGTCCCACACGAAAAAACTTAGACTTGAATCAATATCTTCTTATATGGCTTCTATCCAACTTAATCCAAGTTGGTGATCAGGATTCTAATTCTCAATAATAATATGCATAGTTTTACTGATTAAGATTTCAAGTTGCTTAATGAGTTGTATATGTTATCCTACTTCAAGAATCCTTTTTTTTTCTCTACACAATCTAATTTTTGATTAAATATGATCACAATAATTTAAAACTATATAACAATAAATTTTTCACAGTCCCTAACACTTTGTATAATGCTGATGTTAATGTTTGACTGTCTAGGTTAATCCCACTCTATGTCTAGTTGATGAACTAGCCCTCAAGCTACTTGAAGATTCATGTGGGAAAGTGTTTACATATGTGATTTGCACAAAAAATGTAAAGACGTGCATCATGGTGGGCACCAAAAAATTTTGGATTGAAATTTTTTTAGGGGGACAAATGTGTAAATTTAGTCAACAGCTTAGGGATGAAGTCCCTCTTCTATTCTAAGGTGGAGCTACCTTTATTGAAAACCAAAAAAGATTGTGGAAAAGTAAACTATTCACAATAGAATTGGTGTCCTTCATAGGGGTTGTACTTTTAACCATAAAGTATGAAAAATTCTATAGAGAAGAAGTGAAAAGGGGAAAAAAAAAGAAAGGAATGAATATAGGAATGTAGAAGCATGACAAATCCATTATGCTAAATTCAGAGACGAACAGAAAGTATCGAGGAGGGTGATTTTGTTAAGAGGAAATCTTTACCATTTAATGTGTAGGAAAGACATTGTATATTCATAAGAATACATAACATACACCAAAATAAATATTTATTATTAATAATAGGAATAAGACAATTATCTTTTATTTCCTAGTAAAAACCATGTGAAATTACTACTTTTACCCCACCAAGATTTTGGAGTTGTAGAAATTAAAAATGTAGGTTCAAAAAAAAAGATCTATAATGGAATTCATGTATTTTGAATAATTAATTGTAATTTCAACAATATTTCAAAATAACATAATAAAATATACATGGATGTAAGCCCATACATTTACAATGAAGAAATATTTAACACAAAGTTTATGAAAAAAAATGGTGTATTGATTCTTGATATGTAGATACATCTCTTCTTTTTCTATTTTGATAAAAAGTTTAACTATTAAAAAGTCATTACAATGAGCCCCAAACTTATATTTATAATCTAAAATGGGTGGTTACACTACATAACCACCTTTTTTACATTTTCAGGAGTTTGCAAAAACACATTAGCTAATTTGCACAACTTGAAACTTGAAAAAATGTGTTAAGTAATTTTCACAACTTGAAAAAGTGTGTTGTCATTTTTGTACAACTTAAAAAATTATGATGATTGATTTGCACAACTTGAAAACATGTGTTGGAAAATTTGCACGACTCAAAACTTTCAAAAAGGACTTAGTATATTTTAAAAACATACAGTGTGTGAATTAGTTATTACAAAAAGTGCAATTGAAAATTGTGAGAACGACTCAGAATTAAAAGTATGGAAATGATTAAAAAAATTTACATATTTACTCCTCTCCTTCTTCAATAAGGATAATCTCAATCTTTTCTTTCACTGGTTGATATTTCTTATGTTTATATTCATTGAATTTTCATAAGGTCTCTCTCATATTTCTTCACCAAGACTATTTGAATATATAAAATTTATTTCTACCTCACAATTCATATCTATCATTTTATATGATGTGCATTGAAGTGTTTTTAGTGATGAATCAAAATTTTCCAAGTTATTCTGATATTTTATCAACTTACAAATAGATTCATAGTTTAATGCAAATTTTGGATTCAATATTCTTCTTGAATTACTCAATAATGATGTCTTTAGTGACCACTTTCCTATCATCATCCACAAATGTGCATTTCAACTTTCCAATTTCTCTTGAAATTTATAAACAGCATCACCTCCCATTGACTTAGAGCTATTGAACTTCTTGATAGATTTTCTAAGAATATGAGTCCTAAATTAAGTAGCTCCCAATAACTTAGTGAGTTATGCAATTTTCTCAATTTGAATGCCTCCTTTCTATATGAGTTTATCTAGACAAGTATTGGAAAAATATTTCAATGTAAGAATCATCACTTTCCATTTCTCTACTTCTTATACACACTTATCTTCAACTTCAGTTGCCTTGTCATATTATGATTGAATTTAAAAATATGTGGTCATTATTGTGTTGATCATGGAAACACCCTATTTTATAATTTTTTAAAACCATTCTTGCATTTATATGCCTATGTGTCCAATTTCTTATGTAATTTTGAGTGTCTCCATGTGACTGATTTATAGGATAATAGAGTGTTCGAGGTACAATCACTGAGAGAGGGGTGAATCAATGATGCAAGATAATCCAATTTAATTCCCAACATTTAACTTATTCATCATACATTAACTTTATCAAGCAATATAAAAATTAAATCACATACATCCAAAGCATACATAAGATCATACATCACATAAACACATCACATATGTGAGAAACTCTCTTGGGGGATAAAACCCACTGAACCCTACAAGATAGAATATAGTCCTCTAAAACAAGATCCAACATTTATACAACACCCACTGATCAAGGAATACCCATCCCTTAGTTTAGTGAGACACCAATCCCATAAGGAGTAACTTCTCCTATCTATCTAAGCACCCACAACAATTAGACCTTTAGCAAGCTATACTTTGAAAGGAAACACCAACCCTAGGCAATCAAGAATCCACTCAGCTACCTGAATAGATCACCTTGAACACCTATTTCTATTATTTAATTGATGATTATCACCTCTATCTGCACTCTTCACCTCCAATATCTCTCAAGCTACCTCTAGGGCTAACTTGCTCAAACTACCTCTTCTAGGCTCATTAGGTCTAATGACTTGTGTGATCTCCTATATTAACTTAATCAAAAAAGTATGACTAATCCTCTTCACTCTTTATTGATCCTCAATTACTATTACCTTCTCTTTTAAAGGTTCTCTCCTTCGCTTGAATCCTTGCTCACACAACTGCTCTACCCTACTATCTCAAGTCTTTAGAAACCATCACCTTTTATTTCACTCTTTAGAGAGTCTTCATGAATATTATCTTCTTGGTCAGTAATAAGACTTTCCTTAATCCTTAATACTTCTATCATGCTAATACATAGCTCAAATCCATTCTCATAGGTCAGCAATTACCTCATTAGTCTTAAACCACCATTATGTCTTGGTAAGACCTAAAATAATTAGGCCTTCATACTCACATGTTATATATGAGACTACTTGGACCACCTTTATCTTTTACCAATGCTTCAAACACCTCAAACCTATTTCTAATATCCCCTTGTTAACTCTCCCATGTGTCCATGCCACTTGGAACACCAATTCAACACTCGAACCTACCAGTTAGGTCTCCTTGCTCTTTAGGTCTTTATACATAAAATACAATCTTAAAACTATGAAGTAACTACTCAAATATTTCACATATCCATATGATTATATCACATGGGTGGACCCTTCAGGACCTTAGCTACATCTCCATGTGCTTTAGACACTTTAAAATAGGCTCTAATCACTCAATTCAACTATCTCAAAATGACCACTTAGTTTGGTCACATATAGTCAAACTATTTTGACTCTCCATAATTGATTAGGGGCATATCATGACAACCAATACCTTCTCATAATCTTCAAATACTTATATAACATCTTCATTCTCATTTTATTCTTCAATTCTACTCAAAACATCTTCAACTTATGCAACATGATCACTCAAACTGCTAATGTATTCATTAAACATAGTCAACTTCCAAGCCTTTGTTCACACTAAATATGGATTGGTCAAACTTACAAAATCCATACAGATAGTATTCATGGATTCTAAAAAACTCTCCAATAGTTAGTTCATCTTGAAACATTAAAATACTATCAATAACGCTTTAATTATCCTTATTGGGTCATTTGCAGAACATGTTCAAAAACACAGTCAAATTTTGAGCTTAATATCTTTGACTTTATGAGTATTAAAACCTTATAACTAGATTATATGGATGTGCCTTGAATTTGTTTACAACTTTGATTTTACTGTATTAATAAATTCATCCTAGATCAAAATATATAGTATAAAAACTAAGCACTAGTTTTCCCTCATTAATTTGAATATTCAAATTTCAATGGTCACTAAGTAGATGTTAAACATAAAGCACTTTAACCTCATCTCATGCTCCCTAGAAACTTTGGACAAACATGCTTCATTGATCTCCTCAGATTAGCCTAATCTTTACTTTACAATACTCATCATTGATCTTCGATCCAAGCTCCAATGATTATGCCACTTGGAATCTCTATGTTCCTTCTGTACACATTGACTCTTTGACTCAACCTACACCATTGATAGCTATCTATATTATTGGGTGAATATTTTGTCAGCTAGCTAACTAGTGACCAAAATAGTTCCTATCACCACAGCATAGGGAGATTGGTCATCCAATGTTGCAAGTTTACCACATCCAAAGGGGACAAATCTCTCCTCTCATCAAGGGGAGGTTCCCTATTAAATATGTGGAGGCTATATATTATATATATAAGTAGAAAGTAAGACACGGGGGTAGAATACATCATCCATCTCTCTTCTTTCAGAGATGATGCTCATAGATAGAGAATAAATCTTGGGTGATTGGTGAAGGTACTTCTCTTCTTTTAGAAGTAACATTCAGCCAAGATCCAGATCCCTTCCTAGATAGTAGAAATACTGGTGAAGCGACAGAAAGCACTTCTCTTCTCTCAGAAGTGCTTATTCTTATAGGCAACAAGAATCTTTCTGGTAACAGGTGACAAAAGGGCACAAAGTAACTAGCAGCTTGAAATGTAGCACAAATTCTCCACCTTGACTGCCCAAGAGTGAAATATGAAGAACAATGGGGGCATAAAGTTGTCCCAAGGTCCTTTACATAGAAACAGAAAATAAACACACACTGAAGACAACTATGACAGCACAAAGTCTAAAAGTAGTTAGTTTCAAGACACCTTCCTTATCACCTCCACTAGTCCTACTTGTTAAATCAAATAAATAAGAATGCTTTCAGAAGATAGACATAAGAACAACCTCCTAAAGTAGCACAAGCTATAACAACACAAAGTCTGCAAGTAACTTGCTTTCTCATTTAATCAAAGAAATATGAATTACAATCTGAGCTCAAAGTCTCAGTGATGCCTTTCAATTCAGGTAGAGTTTCACTTCTGGTAAGGGGAAGATCTCCTTTACAAATTAGATAAAATACAAACTTATAGCAACTACCCAAGGATTGGCACCTTTTTTCATGGGATGGCCCATGCTGCAGTCAGCGTCTTCAATGCATCTCTAGTTTTGTCTGGAGAGACCATGCTGAGAATAGTGCACTGCCATAACTATGGCATGTCCCTTCATCTGATATGTCTCTTCCTTAATATGGATCATCTTGTCCTATTCATATTTTTCTTTACTTCATGGAATAAAATAGGCCGCATCCTTGGTTTGTGCGCTCAGAAGTCTACTCGATCCATTGTTTCACCTACTAGAAATAACTTTTTCGAAGATATTTCTGATCCTTTGGTTTCACTCCTCTCTTCACTACTTAAGCACTTATTTGCTCTTTATATTCCTTCTTACCTAAGTCTTTGGGGGGTCCTTTTTGTGTCTTTGACAAGTGGCAAGTTCCACTGTTATGAAACTCATTAGAAACTTATGGAAAATGGGGTCCATGACACATTTTGCTCGAGCAACTCCAAAAGGGGAACATGAATGCAAACACTTGTTATATTCCACTAAATCATAACAAGACATGTGATGTATTCTACTTAACTTATAGAAGCTTTAGAAACCTTTGGGGAACCTGTAGAAGATGACACATGGCGGCTTTTGCTCTGCTTTATAATGGACACATGGCAGCTTCTGTTGCACTTTGTCTTTTTCCATCAGGCATTTTTTCATGGGATTTTCTCCTCAGTCAGGATTTTCCTTCAAACAAAATATTGAAGGAATTCTTTCGGGCTCTGCCTTAGTCATTTTCCCACAAAAAATACCTCTGAAAGAATTCTAACGGCTCTTTCTCTTAATAATTTCCTTCGGATAAAAAGTCATGTTCTCTTGCTCTGTCTCTATCAGCCTTTGAACAAACCCAAAGGAATTTTATCTTTTCAATCAGTCGCTTGGTTCTTCCTTTTATTTTTTTGCTTTATTTGAATTTCAATGGATATTCCCTTACTTTAAATTTGACATATGTGGGGCTGTCAATAGTCATTAGCCACTTGAACCATGTTGAACCTTAAACCTTTGAACCCGCTAAAAGTACATTGGTTCATTGGTTCATCGGTTCATTCTGTCTCTTTTGTTCCATCACTTCTTGGTTCAATCACTTTCATGCTCCTTGGTTGAACCATCTATTGAACCACCTGTTTGTTGCTTCTCTTTTTGACAGAGGCTGCCTTTAAACCTTTGAACCCATGAACCATTGAACTTTGAACTCTTTCGGTTCAAGTAATCAGTTAATTGGTTCATCCTTTTGATTTCACTAAGTCTCTTTGATACCTTTGAACCAAGCACTTTGAACCAATTGGTCTTTTAACCCATTGAATCAATGAACCAAAATGGTTCAAGGTTCAATGGTTCAACGGTTCAAGCTTTTGTTTTGATGCTTGCTAATAGACCCTTTGATGAACCAGTTAAACCTGCTAATCCTTTTACCAAAAAGTTGAGAAAATGACAAAATTGAATGTTCAGAACAAATTTTTGGAAAGGGGAGGGATAATTTTGGCCATGCAAGACCAAAATAGTCATATGTTGTCTAAAAAAATGAGGAGTTATTTTTCAGGGACAACAACTGGCTCTTGTTGGGGAACTTCCTTCAGATAACAACTCAAAATAGCTAAGGGGAGTAGAAACCAAAATCTTCGATCTCTTGAAGTGTGCCATTGGGCTACAGAGTCATGCTACCCAAAAAGAAAGGCGACAAAAATGAAGATGAAAGGCATAAAATAGAACTAAAGACTATACAAATATACATATGTACAAATAAACTTATCAGATGCCTCAAGATTTGAAGTGTTTTAGATGCCGCCCATTATGAGACAATGATAATGGCATCCCATCCTGATAAACTAGCAAGAAACCATTTTGTCCCCAGAATCAGTGACAGGCGAATGGAACTCTCCACCAAGAAACCACTTTTCTGTGTCTTCCCCTTGGTTTTCTTCTCTTCTTTCCCCAAAGCAAGACTTGAATTTTGGTCCAAAAACCACATCTTTGCTCTCTTGGCAAAGAGTTCCTTTTCCTAATTTTGATGGGCTGCAGCATGACCTAGTACCATAATTTGTTGTTCTGATAGCTCAACCCAGCATATGTCTTGATTGTCCCCCTCATATATCTTAGATTCTTCTTTGTTTGGAGGGGAGCATTCTTCTGCACTTATGCCACACTCCACCAATTCTTATGCTATTTCATCCCTGCCTGAAGACTCAAACAAAATTTAGGATGCAGAGGCCGCCGTTTGGGTCTTGACACATTTGACATGGTCAATTATGTCAAATGGCTAGGTTAGACTAGGCACAGGGGATGGGAGTTCTTCCTTTTGGTTTATGGGAGGGGTGGGAGGACTGGCCTGTGAATTTGAAGTAGAAGGTGCAAAAATGTTTGGGATACTTACTTTCTTAGCAATCACTGGGTCCTTTGGCTGGATAGGTAGAGTGGCTCCATGCTTAGCAATTAAAATTATAGGTTGAGGTCACTCCTCTATTTCTCCTTTATCAGCGTGTTGAGCTGACTGATTCTAGGATTGGGTGACCACAACATATGATCCCTCAGATGCTTCACCTTTACTTCTGGGTTCATCTTGGTAATCCAAGAAATTGATGTGGGAGTCGCCAGCTGACTCTTCTTGATCCTCCATGAAGAGATCAATGTTATTTTCTAAATTAAACTCAGGTTGGAAAGAGAAATCATGCTCTATTTCCAAATATCCAACTACTGAGTTGGCTGAAGGTGCTTCAATGGCAAGGTTCCTCTGTGGAGGAGGAAGGTGATTTTTCTATCCCTAATTCCTGGCAGCATTGCCTTGGTACACCTGATTCTAAAATGTCCTCTTGGGCATATCTTATATGTAGGAGCAGATGACATCCCTTACACCATTTTCTTTTTGAGAGCTAGCATCTCATTTTCTAGCTTTTGCACCATTGGGTCAGTGGTGACTGCAGGTGAATACTCAGAAAATGAAGAGGATTTACCTTTATTAGGGTCTCTCCTTATCTTTTCTACCAAGATAAGGTCATCTTTTACCTCAGTAGCCAAGTCCTGAGCAGCCTCAAGGTCTATATGTCTAGCCCATCTCAACAGAAAACTCACTTTAGGCAGTTGTGAGTTGATGAAGAAACACATAAAATTTTGAGGTGTCAGCTGGGTGATCATGGGAATCCTGTGCCTCAACTTGTTGAACCTGGCAATGAAGTCCCTCATAGGCTCATGGGGTTCTTTCTTCATTTGTGTGAACTAGGCTAGCAAGGCATGTGCATCCTCTGTTGCCCTGAACCTGGCTTCAAATTTAGCTTTGATAGTTTCCTAGCCAGTCATTGATCTAGTCTATAGATGGTAAAACCAGTCTACAGTAGCACCTTGTAGTGTCTCCATGAAAAGCCTGACTGCCACGTCTTCAAATTCCACCCCTATCACACCATAAGCTATGCTGAAAGCTGCAATGTGTTCATCAGGGTGAACTCTCCCATCACCAAATAATTTGGGGAAATTCTTTCTTGAACTGAGTGGTAGCTCATGCAGGGGTGGAGTTAGATTAAGTGGGCCAAAAGAGTTACCCCAGGGGCCTCGAACTGCCATGATGGGATTATGAAAAATGGGGATAATGCATCTAGGTGGAATGGCTAGATTGTAGGACAAAAATGAAAAAGAACTGGCCCTGCTTCAGTTTGAGGCTTGAGGCTTCAGATTGCACAATCTTTTCCAGCGACTCTGGTTTTGCAGACCAGGTAAAATAATGGAAACAAAAATGGAGGATGATAAGTCTAATGATAGTGGGTAAGACATGGAACAAAGTCACCAAACTCTATAATGGGTAAGGGTTATAATGATTATGGGTAAGACACTGGTGATGTTTCAATCTAAAACTTGAGGTTCCAAATTGCACAAAATTATTGTGTCCCCAGTGGAGTCACCAAAAACTATTGGGTGAATATTTTGTCAGCCAGCTAACTGGTGACCAAAATAGTTCCTTCAACCACAACATAGGGATATTTTTCATCTAATGTTTTAGGTTTACCACATCCAAAGGGGAAAAATATATCCTCTCATCAAGGGGAGGTTTCCTATTAAATATGTGGAGGCTATATACTATATTTATAAGCAGAAAGTAAGACACGGGGGTAGAAGACATCATCCATCTCTCTTCTTTTAGAGATGATGCTCATAGATAAAGGAGAAATCTTAGCTGATTAGTGAAGGTACTTCTCTTCTTTCAAAAAGAACATTTAGCCAAGAGCCAGATCCCTTCCTAAATAGTAGAAATCTTGGTGAAGTGACAGAAGGCACTTCTCTTCTCTCAGAAGTGCTTGTTCTTGTAGGCAACAAGAATCTTTTTGGTAACAGGTGATAAAAGGGCACAAAGTAACTAGTAGCCTGAAATGTAGCTAGCCTAAAATGTAGCACAAAGTCTCCACCTCAACTACCCAAGAGTGAAATATGAAGAATAATGGGGGCACAAAGTCGTTCCAAGGTTCTTTACATAGAAACAAAAAATAAACACACACTGAAGACAACTATGACAGCACAAAGTCTAAAAGTAGTTGGCTTTAATACACCTTCCTTATCACCTCCACTAGTCTTTCTTGTTAAATCAAATAAATAAGAATGCTTTTAGAAGACAGACATAAGAACAATCTCATAAAGTAGCATAAGCTATAACAGTACAAAGTCTGCAAGTAACTTGTTTTCTCATTCAATCAAAGAAATATGAATTACAATCTGAGCTCAAAGTCTCAGTAATGCCTTTCAATTTGGGTAGAGTTTCACTTCTGGTAGGGGAAGATCTCCTTTAAAAATGAGAGAAAATATAAACTTATAGCAACTACCCAAGGATTGGTGCCTTTTTCCATGGGACGGCCCATGCTACAGTCAGCATCTTCAATGTGTCTCTAGTTTTGTCTAAAGAGACCATGTTGAGAATAGTGCACTGCCATAACTATGGTGTCTCCCTTCATCTGATATGTCTCCTCCTTAATATAGACCATCTTTTCCTTTACATATTTGTCTTTACTTCATGGAATAAAATAGGCTGCGTCCTTAGTTTGGTGCGCTCAAAAGTCTAGTCGATCCACTGTTTCACCTACTGGAAATAACTCTTTTGAAGATATTTCTGATCCTTTAGTCTCACTCCTCTCTTCACTACTTAAGCACTTCTTTGCTCTTTATATCCCTTCTTGCCTAAGTCTTTGGGGGGTCCTTTCTGTGTCTTTGACAAGTAGCAAGTTCCACTATTATGAAACTCATTAGAAACTTATGGAAAATGGGGTCCACGACATGTTTTGCTCGAGCAACTCCAAAACGGGAACACGGATGCAAACACTTATCACATTCCTCTGAGTCATAACAGGACACATGACATATTGTTCTTAACTTATAGAAGCTTTAGAAACCGTTGAGAGTCCTACAAAAGATGACACGTGGCAGCTTCCACTCTACTTTATAATGGACACGTGGTGGCTTTTGCTGCACTTTGTCTTTTTCCATCAGGCATTTTTTCATAGGCTTTTCTCCTCAGTCAGGCTTTTCCTTCAGACAAAAGTCCAAAGGAATTCCTGAGGGCTCTACCTTAGTCATTTTCCCACAGAAAATACCTCTGAAAGAATTCTAACGGCTCTTTCTCTTAATAATTTCCTTCAGACAAAAAGTCATTTTCTCTTGCTCTGTCTCTATCAGCCTTTGAACAAACCTGAAGGAATTTTCTTTTTGATCAATCACTTAGTTCTTCCTTTGAGTTCTACACTTTATTTGAATTTCAATAGATATTCCCTTACTTTAAATTTGACATCCACGGGGCTATCAATAGTCGCTAGCTGCTTGAACCATGTTGAACCTTAAACCTTTGAACCCACTAAAAGTACATTGGTTTGTTGGTTCATCAATTCATTCTGTCTCTTTTGTTCCATCGCTTCTTGGTTCAATCACTTTCACGCTTCTTAGTTGAAGCATCTATTGAACCACCTATTTTTTGCTTCTCTCTTTGACAGAGGCTACCTTTGAACCTTTGAACCCATGAACCATTGAAATTTGAACTTTTTTGGTTCAAGTTTCAATCGGTTCATTAGTTCATCCTTTTGATTTCATTGAGTCTCTTTGATACCTTTGAACCAAGCACGTTGAACCAATTGGTCGTTAAACCCATTGAACTGATGAACCAATATGGTTCAAGGTTCAACGGTTCAAGCTTTTGTTTTGATGCTTGCCGACAGACCCTTTGATGAACCGGTTGAACCTGCTAATCCTTTTACCAAAAAGTTGAGAAAATGACAAAATTGAATGTTCAGAACAAATTTTTGGAAAGGGGAGGGACAATTTTGGCCATGTAGGACCAAAATAGTCATATGTTGTCTAAAAAAATGAGGAATTATTTTTCAGGGACAACATGTATGAACACCCACAAACCATTGATCTTCTATCCAAGCTCTGTGAATGTGACATATGTCACTAGCGCATTCATTCTTTGACAATTTAACTTTTACACATACCATTAAATCAAGATCTTGTGATTTAACATGCACTATTAGATATACTAACTAGTTGACCTCAAACTTTAACTTGGTTGAACTTGACAGTCTCTAGCACATCACAGTCTACTAGAGAAATTTTGAAGATTTGTATCTTGATCTAGAAAACACTTCAGGACTCCAAATCTTTAGGGTACCTTTTTGGCACTATAGACAATATCTCCATGAAATCCTTTAACCTCGATTAACTTTCTAAGTACCAAAAATAAATACACAAACTAGTTGGTTCATTCATATATGCATGATGTGCAATGATGGTATAGATTCTCTTATGCTAGAATATGCATGTTTCACATTCCAAAATATCACATGACACACCATAACTTTATCAAGACATCTATGGATGCTTTACAACTTTTTCTTTGTCCTTATAGGTCTGCACATGTTCCATATATTCTCCAATCTATCAAACATAATGACTTTGTCATTTATGCACTAGTATATCATGCTCTCTTTGACATCAATGACAACCTAACATGAATGACAATGCTCAATAATCTCCTCATTTATCATTGATGGAAAAACACCTTTAGAATTACTTATTTAAACTTATTCATTCTAATATTTCTCACCCTTTGACATTAATGACAAAGGGTCTCTTCCTTAAATCATGCCAATAATCATTCCTTTACATCATGTATGCATTCAAATATTATTTAATATGCTTAGGATACTTACGTAATTTCAATCATATGAAATATTTTCTCCCCTTTAATATGCACTACTATGAACTTGGACTTCTCTAGGACCTAATAAACTACTGACAAAGATTAGAAAGTTCCCCCTAACATCAAGCCCCATCTCATGTCATTTGTTCTTTGGCATCTACCAATCTAAACATGGGCTTCTTTGATCCTTGGACCTATCTATCTATAAAACTCATAAGCTCCCTTGACTCAAGCAATAATATTCAATACCTTGTCAAAACATATGACTTGGTTTGATCAAGTCGTTATATCAATCTTCTTGAATTTAAAACTGTAGTAGACTTCTTCATATCTCCACCATGACTGAAACATCTCACATATGTTGTTCCTCACATCATGCACAAATCTTCAAGCCACTCAAGCTAACTAAGTTAGCTTCCCCTTAGCCAAACATATCTTCAAAAGATATTCTTGTCCTTCAACATCAATCAAAGTAAAATTGGCATCCACCATGCTTCCTTTTTCTTATCAAGTGTCTCCTTAAATCCTAGATAGAGACACCCTAATCCACAATGTCCTAGAACAATGTGAAACTAGGAGTTGGCCATAAATCCTCATATTCCTTATCATATTTGGTCATCTGATACCATTAGTTCTTCTTCTTAGGCTTAAGAGAAGCAACATGCTCATCCACTACAATATTCTCTTTTTCTTTTAAGAATGAATTAACAATACATGGAGATAATAGATATTCATGGCATACCTTTACATCTGAATAAATAACCTCATCACTAGGCATTAACAAGTGATGTTCTTTTCATGAAACATGCTCAACAATAGTAGGATGTTTTTTTGGATCCATACATACCTCAAAATTAGTCTCAACTGGCACCTTGTTCTTCTCTTTGAGCTCAACTTGAATTTACTTTTGATTCTCCTTTTTTATCTGGATAGATGATACATTCTCTTAGCATTCTTGAACCTTTATCATATCTAATTCCTCTTTTACTTTAGCAGGTAGTCCACCTTGATCTTTTAACTGAACTAAATTACTTTTTTGGGTCTTCAATTCCTTAGGATTCCATACCAAGGATTGACCTTTCTTAAGCACACTAGGATGTTCATGCACCTTCTTATGACTTGAGAGCTTGCTTATACAGAATCTTGAAATATGACCAACTTGATGACAATTGAAACAAATAACATCATTCATAGTTTCTACTTGATGAATATTATGAATCTCAGCAAACATACCATCATTTCTCTTATGTTTATTATGCTCAATCTTAACTATCTTACATCTCCATACGTGGGTTAGTCTTTTCCCATGCATTCTATGGAAAAATCTACCAATATGTCCCATATCATGATAATTATAGAAGACTACATTATCCATACCTCTAGTTGACAAGTTGTTCTTCCCTCTACAATTTCTTTCCTTATGATCAAACCTATGACAAGCATAACAATGACCATTAAAACATCTTTCAGACCTCATGGCACTTGGTTGCCTAATGTATATTTTATTTTTGCACTTGGTGCTTACATCTTTCTTGTCTTGAGTTAACCTCTCTTGATCTTTCTTAGTCTTATTTACCTTGACAATAAATTGCTTATGTTAATCATTCAATGAATCTAGCTTGATATTCAATTGAACACTCTCATCCTCTTTAGCTCTCATACTTGAACTTGCATCCTCTAATTGAATTCTAAGAACTTGGATAGTCTCTTTATCCCTTTTAGCTTATTTATCCATGTCATCCTTCAATATACATGTTTGCTTTTCAATAATCTTTATAAAAGCAAGATTGGACTTCAACTCATCATGCTCACCTTGCTTAGAACTCAAATTCATATTTGTCTCTTCTAACTAAGTTTTGAGATGTTTGCATTCTTCCTCTTGTGAACTTAGATTAGTCTTTGTGATCCTTAATTGATCCTCAAGATCTTGCATGGTCATCTTGTCTTCTTTGACTATTTCATTTAATCTCTCAAATTTGGTTTGAAGATAACTTATATTTTCACTATGTTCCATGAATGCCTTGGCTTGTTCTTGAAGAGAATTGACTGATGACCTTAACTCCAAATTTTCTTTCCTCAACTGTTTAGCCATATTATACCTTGGATAACCTTCAAGTAGTTAAAATTGCAAAGAATATCCTACTCTAATACCAATTATTAGAGGTAAAATCACTATGAGGGTGGGGCTGAATCAATGATGTAAGATAATCCAATTAAATTCCCAACATTTAACTTATTCAACATACATCAACTCTATCAAGTAATATAAACATGAAATCACATACATCCAAAGCATGCATAAGATCATACATCACATGAACACATCATATATGTCAAAAACCCTCTTGGGGAATAAAACCCACTGAACCCTACAAGATGGACTATAGTCCTATAAAACAAGATCCAACATTTTGACTAGCACTCACTAATCAAGTAACAACCATCCTTTAGTTTAGTGAAACACCAATCCCATAAGGAACAACTGACCTTGTCTAACTGAGCACCCATAACAACTAGACCCTTAGCAAGCTTTAATTTACAAGGAGGAACCAACCCCCTAGACAACTAGATGCCAACTCATATACCTTAATAGATCACCTTGAACACCTATTTATACTCTTTAATTGATGATTATCACCTCTATCTGCACTCTTCACCTCTAATCTCTCTCAAGCTACCTCAAGGGCTAACTTGCTCAAACTACCTCTTCAGGCTCATTAGGTCCAATAACCTATGTGATATCCTATATTAACTTAATCAAACAATAATGAATGGTCCTCTTCACTATCTATTAGTTTTTAATTACCATTAACTTCTCTTTTAAAGGTTTATTCCTTCACTTGAATCCTCACTCGCACAACTGCTCTACACTACTCTCTTAAGTCTCTAGAAACCATCACCTTTTCTTTCTCTCTTTATAGAGTCTTCATGAATATTATCTTCTTGGTTGGCCATAAGAATTTATTTAATCCTTAATACTTATATCATGCTAAGACATAGCTCAAATCCATTCTCATAGGTTGGACATTACCTCATTAGTCCCAAACCACCATTAGGTCTTGGTGAGACCTAAAATAATTAGGCCTTCATACTCACATGTTATATGTTAGATAGTTTGGACCAAATTTATCCTTTATCTATGCTTTGAACACATCAAACCTATTTTTAATATCCCCTTGATAACTCTCTCATGGATCTATGCCATACCAACTCAACACTTGAACCTACCAATTAGGTATCCTTGCTCTTAAGGTCTTCATACACTAAAAATATAGTTTCAAACTTGTAAACCAACTACTCAATTATTACATATAGCCATATTATTATATCACATGGGTGGACCCTTCAGGACCTCATCTACATCTCCATGTGCTTTATACACTTTAACACAAGCTCTAAGCACTCAATTCAACTCTCTCAAAATGACCACTTAGATTGGTCACATACAATCAAATTATTTTGACTTTCCATAACTGATAATGGGTATGTCATGGCAACCAATGCCTTATCATATTCCTTAGAGACTTATATAACATCTCCATGCTCATTTTCTTCTTCAGTTCTACTCAAAACATCTTCAACTTAATTTTGCAACATGATCACTCAAACTACCAATGCATTCATCAAACACAATCAACTTCTAATCCTTTGTTCACACTAAAGATGGATTGGTCAAACCTCCAGAATCCAAACATATAGTATTCATGGAGTATACAACACTCTCCAATATTTATTTCATCTTGAAACATCAAAATACTATCAATAACTTTTCAATTATCTTTCTTAGGTCACTTGTAGAACATGTTCAAACACATAACCAACTTTGGAGCTCAATATATTTGATTATACAAACATTAAAACCTTATAACTAGATTATATGGATGTACTTTGAAACTCTTTACAACTTTGATTTTTATTTCATCAATAAATTCATCCTAGATCAAAATATATAGCACAAAAACTAAGCATTGGTTTTCCCTTGTTAATTTGAATATTCAAATTCCAACGATCACTGAGCAGATGTTAAACATCGAGCACTTTAATCTCATCTCATGTTCCCTAGAAAATTTAGACAAATTTGATCTATTGATCTCTTTAGATTATCCTGGTCTTTACCTTTTAACTCTCACTATTGATCTCTGATCTTAGCTTCCATGATTATGCCATTTGGTAACTCTGCATACCTTCTGTGCACATTAACTCTTTGACTCAACCTACACCATCGATCTCTATCTATATGAACACCCACAAACCATTGATATTCTATTCAAGATCTATGAATGTGACACATGTCACTAGCATATTCATTCATTGACAATTCATTGGATCAAGATCTTTTGATTTAATGCACACCATTAGATCTACTCACTAGTTGACCTCAGACTTCAACTTGTTTAAACTTGATGATCTTTGGCCCATCACAGTCTACTAGAGAAACTTTGAAGATTTATATCTTGATCTAGAAAACACTTTAGAACTCCAAATATTTAGGTTACCTTCTTGGCATTATAGATAATATCTCCATGAAATCCTTTATCCTTAGTTGACTTTATGAGTACAAAAAATAAATGCACAAACTAGCTGGTTCATTCATATCTACATGATGTGTAGTGATAGATTGGCTTCTCTTACGCTAGAAGATTCTTAGTTCTCATTATAAAATATCACATTATATAACATAACTTCATCAAGACATCTATGGATGCCTCACAACTTCTTCTTTATCCTCACTGACCTGCACATGTGCCATATCTTTTCCAAGCTATCAAACACAACTACTTTTTCATTCATGCACTAGTATCTCATACTCTCTTTGACATCAATGACAACCTAAGATCAATAACAATCCTCAACATATAGAAGGAATATTAAATTAGTTTTATCTACTTTTAGACTACTTATGTCAATTGCTTAACTTTTTCACTGAGTTGATCCTTGGTCAACTTATTCTGATCCGTCTTTTCAAACAAGGTACCAATTACTAATTAAAGATTTTCTTTCATTCCTTCCCTAGTATCATTCCCAAAATGTACCTTTGATATTTAATAGTCTAAGGCACTGAAATTATATGTCTGTTTTTACAAGAGGAACTACTACCTATGCATATATGTCTCCCTTATCATATGTGATTATTCTTGACACAGTCTTGGTCTTATTCATTGTTCATGTAGGGAGAGTTTCCAAGGCACTAAAATCAATCTCTTGAGGTTCAACAATTTTATTTCTTTTCTTTACTACCTCATTCAGCTAGTTATGAATTTATTCATTGGACTATGCTATTGTATGAGGGTAGAATCAAAATTAGTTTGAGTCTTAGGGGGAGGAGAATAAGTTTTCAACGCTTGGGTTTCTTCTGATACAATTTCACCTTCTTCTTTCTTTGAGTTATTTATTGATGTTTTGGGTGAAGTTACAAGAGGAAGTTTAGTATCTTTTAGAGGAGGTGAAGTTAAATTAGTATTAGGCTGAGGAGGAATAGAGGATGAAAGCAACAATGAAGTATCTGATTCTAGGAATTATTGAGTTGCATTTGTTACTAACGTTTGAGATTGAGTAAAGCTATCAATGGGGACATATTTTGAAATAGAAATATTGTGAGAACACAAATATTTTTCTCCCCACCTTTTTATCTTGAGTTTGAAAGGCACATAAACTAGATCAATTTCTGAAATGGCATTGATTTATGTCTCTTCTTATATCTTTGTGATGCCTTTACTCACACCAGCTACCTTTGATGTTCTATATTTTGATTGGTGTTGTTTATGAAAGCCACTGAATTTAATTTCTTTTAGTTGTGATGGAAATCCTTCTTTATCAATGTTTACACCTTTAATTTTCAACCATCCCAATTCTTTGTTGAGTAGAACCTATGTTCTAATTATGAGTGAAGTAGACTCTTTCCCATTCCAATCAATTTTAGGAAGTGGATTTGATCCAACTCGATTTTTTTTTTTGTATATTGGATCCAATGTATCTTCATCATCTACAAGATTTTTGGAAACTTTTGCAATGACAAATGTAATGACATGTTTTAAGGTGAATCAGGAGTAGTCTCAAACTCTTATTTCCTTCTCATCATGATAATCCATCTAGTAGGCCTCAAAATGAGGCATGTGTTGATATTTGGAACTGAGAATATTCTCAACTAAACCTTGAGTGTCAAAATAAGGCCTACTTTTAAATGTCCTAATGGTGACACTTTTCATCTCTTCTTCAACATATTTTGCTTTTGACAATGATGCACACTTGTATCTACCTATAGAGATAGGAAACTTCACCCTAACTTTGTGTTTACTTGATAAGAACTTGTGGGTCTCAATTAATTATCTAGCCAACTCCATCAAATCTCATTTTTCATCAACATATCTTGGTAGCATGTATGGTACAATTTTGTATCCAAAAATATGCAAATAAGTGAAGGTTGGAATTATATAAACCATGCTCCCCATTTAGAAATCTCTATAGAATTTTCTACATATGTCCTCATATGACAATTGGATCACATATTGTAATAACTCAGCATTTACTATATGTAAATGATGAGCACTCTCCTTCAAAGTGACTTATGGATAGAATTCATATATATTTATAGTCTTGATATTTCCTACCACATTCAACCATTATAAAACCTCCCCTTATAAATAGCATAAATAAGGTAGGAAGTCATGTATAACTTATAAGTTGTGTTAACTCATGTCAAGTACCTATGGATGGAATCACTGATGAGCTTTTTGTAGTTGATGTATTATTCATTCTTGTGAATGAATTAGATATACATTCACATCAAGTTTGAAAGCTTCATGAAACTGGACTCACTAGCACTCTATGCAAGAGTGTGATCATGTCACTAACCTCATTCATGAATTCAAACCTATATATTATTTTGGGAAGGCTCATTATTGAATGATTTGATTTTATCAACCATTTTTTGTTGACCTATTTAGAATAAGAACTAGTGTTATCCTCCCAAAATTATCTATCAATGGTTGGACTCAAGTCAACAAAGGAATCTATGTCTGGTAGCTAGAGAAAATTATAAATTCACTTTGATTCTATACACATAGCATACTCTACTCTTGAATTCTTGACTTCCATCTTTTTAGGATCATAGTGCTTGGCCATGGTTAAGACTAACTCTAGGCATTTCACCAAATTTGGGAAAGTAGTTGCTTAGGCTAATCCACTTTCATGTTTAATTTAACCATAATCTAGCTTAGTGATCCCACTAATTTTTTTCCACAAGTAATCCGAGTTAATATGGCCAAAGACAGTGTTAGATGTGTTTTCCACATTTGAGTCTAAGTGTGATGGAGGAAAGACCCCCTAAAATTGATATTTCATATATGTACCTTCTTCACCCTAGGGCCCTTTTTTGGAGGAGTATTCTTTGGATTACCTTTCTTTAAGGTTATCTTGATTAGATTCCTAGATGTTGACATTTGATGGAAAATAATTGCTTGTGTGAATAAATTTATGCTCTAAATTAGACCTCAAGATGATATAAAATTTAATGTGTTTTGGCAAGGATCGGGTCCAAAAATATGCTTGAGTAAGGTGTAGAATCCATGAGTATTTCAATAAAATGATTGAGTTTCACATTGTGTTTGAACAAGATATGGGATATGAACTTTATGAACACGTTGTGGGATCCAAACTATGTCTGAACACACCATGGAATCTAAACTATATCTGAACATACCATGGGATTTGAACTATGTCTAAACACACCAACGGATCTGATAGGGTGTCAATCACAAGTGTCAAAATCCATATAAGATGTAATCAATAGCCAAATCTCCTTTTGAGCAAACCTTATATTTTAAAAATATGGAGAGTGAATTTGTAAACTTTGTTTTGAAAAGGAATGACAATGGCTTATGAGGTTGAAAAACTGTAGAGAGTAGGAAACCCTGATTTTATGAATAATTTGATCAAATTACCAATATACAAGTTAGAGATGCATGTTTTAACAGTCACTCTAATTATGTCGAACAATCATTAAGAAATTTTTTGACATTTCCCTTGCAACCTACAAATTAGAAGCAAACATGGAAAGATTGAAAAGTAATCAAATGCAAAAGGGAAAAAGAGGTGAGGACTAAAAATAGTGAAAGTTGATTTAAAACCAACTTAGAATCTATGCACGTATGTAATAATTATTACTTTAATGGTATAGTTTAGAGGGTGCTTCAGCAAGTTATATGCTCTATATAATTGGTTTACAGGGGTGTTAGATTATGATGTGTGCTCGAGCACACATCGGGTTCTATTGGGGTAGCTTAAAAGGATGTCAAGATCGACCAAGCTGATTATAAAGGTGTCAGAATATGATGTGTGTTTGAGCACATGTCAGGTTCTTCTAGGGTGGTTTGTAAAGGTGTTGGTAATTGTCAACCTGCTAGATAGGGAGAAACCTGTCATGAGTTTAACATTAACCCAAATTCCTATAAGACTTTGAAACTTAGAAAGAAATGAAATTTTTTTCTAATTTTGACTAATGTTGACCTCATTTGAATGATTATGGTTAGAAGACTCAACATTTTTATTTTTATCCCTTTTCCAAAAACTAGTACAATGATTCCTCACTCTTTTTAATGTATTAGTGACTCTGTCGAACTACATGGCAATTTTTGGCTATTCAGTGATAACTAAATCTTGCCTTTTTATTCATCTTGTTCCAATTGTTGTATCCATGTAGGGCACACCATTACAGTTTATTCAATAGTATGGGTTGGATATGAGGAAGTATGGGATGAAAGGTTTCCCTAGGGTTGCATTAATACTACAGGTGGAATATTGACCATTGAAGATGGAATGTAAGATGTAGGGGATTTAGGAAAATCAATCAGAGCCTTTCTCCAAATTTTAATCTTTGTCAGCATGCATTATATATATTAGACTTGGTTGATTCTGGAGACTTATGTATAGAAACTATTGAATATTATGTTTGTGTGGCATGTGTAATGAGCATCCCCAACTAAGTAAAAGGTCTTGCTTGTGTTGACTAGGTAGTGAAAATGGATTTAGATACTAGGTCCTTGAAATGTACCATAGTTCTTGTGGTCCCTTGGTCAATAATGGAAGCCAATGAATGAATTAATGGGGCTTGGGTTAATTTCTTCAAAAATTGAGTAATGAAAGCTTAGTAAATTACTATAGTATTACTAATACTAGGAAGAGAAGGAATCAAAAAATGTAGACTTTTAGAACTTGCCTATGTTAAAACCTTTTTAGGAGCACTTATCCTTAAAGTTATTGTAGTATGAGAGACTAAATCCTAAGTTTTAAATTCTCCCATAGTTAATGAAACACTTGTAGTAGTTATAACCATGGAACTAGTATCAACTATTATGGAATCCATAGTAGTAGGGGATTCTTTAACATCTAGAGAAGGAAGTAGATGGCTAGGAGGATGATCCCCAATCTATTCTTACATGAAATCCTATCCAATACTACCCAACACAGTCTCCTCTATTAATTCATCCTCCTCTTTAGGCTCTTCTTCAATCTCAACATATAAAGGACCTAATGGCACACTTACATAGTTTGGTGGTCTTTCCTCCACTCCTATGATACTTAGGGCTTAGAAGAGTCATTTTTCCTTTTATATGTAATTATGGGATGATGAATATCATCAATTATCCTTGGTAGAGAATAAAGAGGAGTGTTTACCCAAGGTACCTTTATTGGTTAGGCCTTTGAGGCTTTCAAGGTAGGATCAATGGGTCTTGTAGGAATCAATGGTATCCCCATATCTAATGAGAGGGTTAGAAGAGTGTCACTTGTTGTCCTTCAGATACCTCTGAAGATGTTGGCTCTAATTTTTTGATTTATCTCATTTGGTGTGTCTTATATCCTAGTAGGCTCTCCTCATCCTTGTCTATCTCTTTTTCTTCATTTGGAGTAATAGAAGGATCATATTGTATCCTTTGAACCACCTTCATATAAATATTAAATGATTGCATATACTTATATATTTTTAAATCATATTATGCATTTAGAAATATTAGATCATGTATGTATGTTTGATTCCCATACTTAATCTTTGTCCTATTACCATAATCTTTGATAACTTTGGCTATTACCCCTCTCAAATCCCAATATCTTAATTTAGTATTTTTTAAACCAAAATAGTTTTGGTGTTTTCATAATTCATGAAGGTGTTCCCATAGTGTATATTATTTCCATATTATACCAAGAGGGGTTTTATGGATCACCCTAGCTTGGTTTACTTCAAATATTTGTCTACACTATTGGATAGTTGAGAGGATATCTCTCATTCAACTAGATTGTCTAGGATGCATCGAGGTAATAGGAATGGAGCTTTGAACATTCCCTAGATGATAATTAGGGTATGCTCATGATAAAACTAGTAATCCCCCATCTTCCAATTGACATTTTGATTTTTTATGAAAACCTTGGCATAGATTATCCATTTATAGCCATGTATATTATAGGGTAGAAGATATTTGTTATCCTCTAAATTTACTTTACAAATATGTATAAATGAAAAATGATATGGTCATCACAAATTATGCTCTGGTGATGATGTAATGAAGGATCCCATGGCTCTTCTCTAGGAGGAGTAATAGTAGCCATGATTGTGTCTAATATGTTACATCCCATTTTGGATTGTGTTAGAATAAGGGCACTTGTCAGTGATTAGCATAAAAAACATAGCTAATAGTGTTTAGTTCTTATTAGGACATGGAATAATCCATTGAAATGATTATTATGTTCCAAATCATTGATTGCTTGGGCTAGTGGTAAGTTGAATACCCCTACACAAGGGAGTTTACTTGTTTTTGTTTGGCATGGGAAATGGAATAAGCATTTGTATTTTGAAAGTGAGTGATGACATGTCTCCAATTTGTAACTCAGACCCTACATAGTGATATATTAAATAAACTAATATGAGTGACTTGGCCTTAAAATAAATGGTTTTTATAATTTTTAAGAGATTCATGTTGTGGTTAAGGTCTTCATAGTTCATGACTTTAGCCATTGGGATTCTAGCTGTAAGAAACTATGAATATAGTGATTCCTTCTTAGGCATGGCAGCATGATCCTTTAACCATGCTATTGGGTAAGTGTTGAAAATAAGTTGGCATTACTTATCAATGAGTATATTATAAATAAAGAAGAGACTTTTGGACTATTCAAGTGAGCGACACGGTACGAGTTCCTAACTAAAGGAAGTAAATCACCATTATAGGTAACAATGGAGTTTCCCCATTATAGATCATATGACCATTAAGGGTTATTGATTGAGACTTTATGGTTTTCACTTAACAAAGAAAGATTGGGAAAGGTTTACCCATGGTTTTCACTCAGAGGGTATAACCATCTAGATTCATCTTTCTCTTGTATGAGCTCATTTTAGAATTGCATAAGCTTAATTAGAAATTTAATCCACTCTATTATACAATATGGATTGAGGAGGAAAAAACGAAGAAAAACCCAATGAATTTTTTTGGTACCCAAATGGGAAGGTTGTTACAAAATGGATATGGCATCATATAAAAATGTCCATTGGGCCTATTCTTTGACTTGTTCATCTAGTATTTGAGATTGAAGATAATGATCTCTCTTAGAGTGAGAATTCTTTTAGTGTCCATAATAATTTCTAGAAGAAGGACCCAAATTTTCCTGACATAATTTATATTATTAAAACCATATAATATGTTCATAAGGCCATGACAATTCAAATTTGATATGAATCTAATAATTGGAGTACTGTTGATTTGATTTGATAACACAAACTTATTTTGATCTATTGCCCAAGTCCATAATGTATCATTTGCATTATTATCAGCCAACCAAGCATCTATAGTTAACAAATTATAGGTCATATTGGGTTTTGGGAGCCAATAATATTTTTTGAAGTCTTTTCCAAACATGTATGCCATAGAGGTAGGGATATTGAGAAGGTGAAGGATGTTCTTAGAGAATTATCTAGCCATAAATAAATTGAGAAGGGCATATATACAGGGGACACCTCTAGTTTTTCTATCATAGTGTTTTATCTCACTGTCTTGATCACCAACAAGGTTTCCATATATTCTCTATCTTAGAGACAATTGGTTATTTTCCACGTATGGTTTTGTTACATCCACCTCTATCCATATCATTGTATAATGTTGGATTTTATGGTCAAACACAAATGGATAAAATACAATGTCTTTGTATTTGGTGCTACCATCAAAACTAAACATAAATGGAGCAGGATTGCCTTTTGAAATTTACATTTCAATTCCTTGGAAGTATTATGTGAGGTCAAAAAATATTGGGCTTTTTATCATGAGATAACTCTGATAGTAGTTCATAAGGATAGAAAATAGCAAATGTGTTTTCCTCTTACATTTTTGGACCAAGTATATAGTCAAATTAGTTGAACTCAAACATTCATTTCCCAATTCCTCCATTCATGGGAATTAATTACAAACAACAAATTCACTACCTATCTATTTTGTTTTAAATTCAATTTGCATGATGTCAGTTTTTATGAGGTTTCTTGCCACATGGTACTTAATCATTGCCTTTTATTTCTCAGTCAGCTTGTTAAGTCATCCATTGTGACACATGTCATTCTATAGTGCAACTAGGATGTATATTTATTTATTTTCATTATATTATTTTAAGGATGACATGTGGCCTCTTATTGCTTAATCACATGGAATTGATCTCTATGTCTTTGGCCATTGATCATAACTCAGTGAGATATAGACACATGGCTTGATCTCATTTATCCACTTGGACACTTGGAATTGATCTCCATGTAATTATATATTAGATGTAGATAGGAGCATTATATTTACACATGGATGGCTCTATCTCGCCTGGATACTCAAGAAGATATGTACTATGTGCTTGGACCTATTAGTCATGAATGAGTGGGATGATGACATGTGGATGGATCTCAGTCATTCAGATGTTTGATAAGCTCTATGATTTAACAATTTACTATGCAGGGATCTAGTGAGTAGGGTTGAGATGTGTGGCATCATCTCGTTAACATGGGTAACCAGGAAACCCGATGCCTTACTCTTTTTTATATAAGCTACGAGTAATCAAAATTATGACACGTGGATGGTCCTCACTTGCTCACATGTTTGAATGAAAAATAGAATTATAACTTATTTGTATAGGGCATGGATAGATGATATTGAGACACATGGGTGATCCTCGCTCACTCAAATGAAAATAAACTTAGATTTTTTGAGATTTACGCATGAGGAAGCTAGATAGAGACATGTGGCACAATCTCACCCACTCGGCCTATCTAAATATTTTAATTCCTTACCACTATTAGGTTAGAAGATTAATTAAGAACAAAAGAGACATGTGTCAAGAATCAATGTCAACCTGTAAAATTAGTTTATCATATAAAAGACAAAATAAAATTTGACAAACACCTAGTTAACTCGATTAGTCCAGAATAAATTCAAAACCTAATTTTGATAAATACCTAGATTTGAAAGTCAAAGATCTATAAGAATAATTCAATATTAATCCTCTATTTCAAATTAAACCTGATAAAATGACTCATAGCTTGAATTTGGACTTATTTTATCAAAATGAACATGAAATGTTTAGACCAAAGTGGGTCCTCATTTGAAATTTTGAAAATGGGGGGTGTTGGTCACAACATTATGGTCACATAGATGGTTTCATTAGTTAGCATTCCTTTTTAATCTCATGTACTTAAATATAAAATCTATTATTCCATCTCTTACATCGTGTATATATTTTGGGTTTATCGTATTTCCTTATATCCTTCCATTACTATTTTCTCTTGACTTGTTTGGTGTTTCTCAATTCTTCTAATTTTGACATCTATCTTATTTAAATGTTTAAGTTACATTATTATTTCATATATTTAGTTTTCTATATCATTTTTCTAGCCTCTTGTTTTTTGTTGATTGCGTTGTTTCTTTAGCCTTGTATTTTGGTTTGTGTATCCCATCCCAAAAGTATGAGAGGACTTCCCTATGATGACACCACATACATATTGAAACCTTATACCTTAATGCACACATATTTGTGATTTAAGTGGTAGGTTAGTAGGGATTTTACTCTTTTTTATTTTTCTCACTTTTTTTACTTAGCTTATCTTGCTTGATTGATATTTGTATTCTTGCTTTCTATCTATTTGCACCTCTTGGCTTAATTTCTCTCTAGGTTGCCTTCCTCCAATAATGATAAAACAAAAATACCAATTTATTTTCCTTTATCTTTATTTTTTAAATGGTTACACAGTGTTACATATCATGATTATTTACCTATGTTGTGTGTCTGTGCGCGTACACGTACACGTGTGTGTACATGCATGTGTGCGTGTGTATATGTGTGTGTGTGTGTGTGTGTGTGTGTGTGTGTGTGTGTGTGTGTGTGTGTGTGTGTGTGTGTGTGTGTGTGTGTGTGTGTGTGTGTGTGTGTGTGTGTGTGTGTGTGTGTGTGTGTGTGTGTGTGTACATACATATATATGTGTATGTGTATGTATATATATGTATGTACACACACACACACACATGTATGTGCATGTGTGTGTATATGTATGTATGTATACACATATACATATGTATATATACATTATACATACATACATACATACATATATATATATATATATATACACCAATGGTATCATTGAGCTAGATGCAAGATATATGGGTTACATATGATTATATAATTATAATTACTTAGTAACATCATCACACTTACATCAGGCACATCTTCACTTTTGATATAAGGTAACCTCTCTCCTCTTTTTGAATTTAATGTAATTTTATATTTAGAACTAGCTTCGAGCATAAATTAAAGGCAGCGATGTGACCATAGAAATAATAGTATCCACCTTTTTTTTTATTTAATGTATATACATAGACACATTAAAATGGGGCATAATGTAAACACCTAATTTTGGTAAAATGCTAAAAATTATTATGTTGTTATCATTTTTTCATGCATATGGATCATTAGTTCAATTTAGACTCTTATTATAACATTCTCCCTTTGTGTTGGACCCTATATAGCCTTTCATTATCATCATTCACTCAAAAAAATCTTCAGATCTATCAATTTTTTGCCTAGGATACTCACCAATGCCCTAGTAGACTCACTAATATCCATTTCCTACATTTTAATTACTTGGACCAAAATCATAATAGTCCAATAGTGGTCTGACCACTATCAAACCATTCCAATTCTAACCATGTCAATTATGGGTCTTTTGTTCCATTTCATCATGTTTCTTTGTGTCATGATTATTGTCTTTCCTGCTTCCACAATGATAGATTAAGTGTGAATAAAGTCCTAATTTGAATTCAATAAGTCTATATATACACATGCACTCTAATACATTTCATAGAATATTATCGATTGGAAATACATTGCAATTACAAGGAAAATAGCTAGATATCACAATTTTATGTTTTATTTTACTACATTGAAGATTTGTTTATGAAAACTTGTACTAGATGGAGGACATTACATTATTGAAAATCATGTATTACTTACCCTAGTTGCATATTCCATATCATATAATAGGGTTAAAATATGGGATTGTCATATACACGTTTATGATTAATAACATACATGAGTGTTGATTTCCAACCTATCAAAAAGTGGGGGGTTGACTGTGGCAGGGTCCTAAATAGAATAATTTTGATACTAGTGTAACCTATAGCAAAATGTTTCAATACTTTCCATTGTGCTTTATCGACACCTTTAGCTCTGAGGTCGAAGTTAAAATTGCTTTGTCCCTATATTTTTGGCTTTTATATCTTATTTCTATGTCATCTTGCCCACTATTAGGTCCCTTTTAAATTCAATAAGTCTCTATTACAAATGTACCCTAAGGCATTTAAAAAATCACATCAATACATTATATGCTCACATAATTACAAAGATCGCATCTAAGGATTTCTTTACTCTGCTTTAATTGCATTGCTTATCTATTGAAGAGTTATTTTTGCATTTGCACCAAAAGGAGTAGTGAAAAAGAATATAAAATCAAATATTTTCTTACATCTCATCTCATATGGATAAGGGTTGGGATTATCATATACATGGATCTATTTTTTAACATGCATAATTATTGATTTTGAAGATGTCAAAAAATAGGGGGTTGACTGAGGTGTGCCCCTCAAATAAACATCAAATTTTTAATACCCTTGTAATGTCTCTTAGAGTAGATAAGGGCTTGAGCAAATTAGAAGTAATTTTGGTAATCTCACACATATATTCACAAATTTAGAAGAGGTTTCTAACTGTCAGTTGCTAATGAATAAGTTTTCAAAGTTTAAGACAATACAAACCTGTGCAACCATTATCAAAATAGACATACTACTTTCAAGATAGATTATCACTATTAGAGCAGTCTAATACTAGGTTGTCATTATCAATGCAATGAAATATTGGTTGCATCAACAAAGGTGGGTCATCTTTTTGGATTCTCTTTAGCACTATCTTAAGACTAGTTTTTTATGATTTATAGTGATTGTCAAGATATTAGTGAATCTAAAATTAGGTGTGTTTATAAACCCCTTTGTCAATTATCAGTCACTCAAGGTACTTTCATTCAATATGCCTTTAGGCACATTATTGGTCTTTATTTATTGTATCTATTGTATTTAGATTAGATATGTCACATTGAACCTATTTTATGGTTAAGTGTAGTGTTATTTAAACTAGATCTATTTTATCTTAAAACATAAATTAAAAATACCCCTTTTATGCACCTTAGTTGTATTTACCATATCTTGAGGTTGATCCCCTTTGATTTTATAGCATTACTTCATAGGGGCAATATCATTATCTTTTTCAAGGTTTGAATTTTATTATTTTATGTCCTCTTCTCGAATCTCAACAGGGAAAACCATATTCTATAGTTATTTATCTTGTGACTCTAATCATTTTCAATCTTTTAGTTCATGTGATTGTTCATAATGATAGGGATTGAAGGCCCATGACTAGGAGTCCAACTCTCAGTGACTGAGAGTCTAAGTGAATTGTGTTCAAATTCCACTCAAGATGTAATCATATTTTTTTCATTTTTTTAGTATTTATTATGATTATTTGGCATTGACACATGTGCATATATAAAAATAAGCATGTTTTTTAAAGTTCCTAGGTACATTGGCTTCTATTCCAAGATCCGGATATGAAAATTATATCCTTTTACTAATTTGAAATGTATGCATGCTCACTTCAATGTGGGGGGAAATATAAACACCTAAAAATGACCTCTAAACATTTATTATCTATTAATTAACATGGTTTAAGGGTACTTGTTTATTTTTTTATTAAGTGTTGTTGGCATATTTGTTAACTTTTGATGGTCCTTTTTCTTCTTATCGGCACCTCAACTCTTCCTCTCTTTCTATCTTTCTCTCTCCTATCTTGGGTTGTGTGCCAAAAGCATCCTAACATTTTAGATGCGTAGAAGAAGAGTGTACACATTTTTGAGTCCTCTTTTTTATCTTCTTCAGTCAAGGTGCATTTGTTCCTTTTGTATCGTCTCTTTCAATTTCTTATCATTTGATGTCAATTTTGCACTAATATAATCATAACTTGAATTCAATTGTCTATAAATACACAAGCATTGTAGTTCATTTAATACTAAGTACTCACACAATATCTAAAAATCATTCACAATAGTTTATTGAGCACTCACAAGCATTATAGAGAGATCAAACAATCATTAGAGCATTTATCATTGTCTAAAGTTAGTATTACCCATGGAGCACTTTTGGTGAATGACTTATGATTTTATCTATCTCTAAAGTTATTTTCATTTATGCAATTTACTTTTTTTTTACATATTGTTATCATGTGGTTTCCACCATTTGTGGGCTTTATAATTAGACGGTGTTTATTGAGCCTTGCTAACCTTCAACACATCTCTAAAGCTCACTTTGTTTTCTTTAAGTTTCAAATATCACGGTCATTCTAGGGCATCGAGAAAAAAGTCAATTTTGCAAGGTACAAGTGTCTTAGTTTGCAAGTCAAAGGGAGGAAACAAGAAATCAAGACCAAGAGAACACTATCGTCAATTTATTTTGGGCTCTGTGTGTCATTTGTCAAAAGTGTTCCAACGCTTCATATATTCAACTTTTATTAAATTCAAATTTTTGAATGAAGTTCTTAACACTCTTGGGTATGCATCTTCAAACTTAAATTCAAGCGATTGTGTTTAAATTGCGACTAATTGAAAATACACCTCTAAACCTTATATAAATACTCTATTCTTAAATTAAAAATAAATAATTAAATATTATTGTTATTTATTTGTATTGTATTTACTTATAATCCATTTTTCCTTGTCACATAATGACATAACAATATGTTCTAGCATTTTTTTTGCTTTATGTTGAAGAACACTTTAACTTTTGTTATTTAATATATTAGTTTTTCAAATTCTTATAACCAATTTATCGTAATAATTTAATTGATCGTATATTGTTTATTTTTTAATAAAATTATCAATTATTATAATTTGCAACTTCCCTTATACTAAGGGTGAGGTCCCTTTTCCTCCCTTATTAATCTTATAAAGGTGTGCTCCATTCTCTTTCCACATTGAAAAAAATAAAAACCATTATAGCCATTGGGAAGTTTTTTCTTTTAGTACAAACAATAACTTTTCACATGAACCTTTAAAGTGTGAGATGATGTTTTTAATCTATATGATCATGATTTCATACCCACATTTGACTAAGTTGTCACAACCTATAGTACTAGTTATTAAAGTTTGCCATAGCTTACACATGGCCCCTTGGTAGATAGCCCATTCCATCCTGGAAAGACAATTGGGGAAATGAGGGACCACATCCATAAGGCAATCTTGTCATGATTTTGAAAAATGGAAATCTTGGATGTGGATCAAAAGCTAATCATCTAGAAGGAAATTTCCCTCAAAATTTAAAGTCCATGCCAACTTAACATAATGTCTCAATTTATTTGACTAAAGTACACATCATTAAAAAGAGAGTATGGAGTTGTGAAGAATTTGGGAAAAATCATTTTAAGCCTTATCAACATGTTTTGGGGAAAATCATAAATTTGACTCGTTGGGATTCTCTTTGACCAAATATTTTAGACAAAAATAGCAATTTTTCTTCCTTGGAATGTGACAGAGGGGACAAGTAGCACTCCTATTCGCATCTTTAATTGTAAGAAAGAGACAACTTAATAAAAAATAAATATAAAATGGCTTTTTCTTTTCAAGGACTTATTTCCATGTATCTTTCTCTGCATATGAAGGGAACGTGCAATACACTAAGTTGTGATTGATTAAGATATGTTGCCAATGTTTTAGCCTTGAGAGCCTTGGAGAATAAAACTTTGACACTTTTGAAACACCCCTTGCCTCCAATTTCCTTTGAATTAGTCAAGGGGACAACAGTGCAAAGAAATTAATTAAAGAACATGTGAAGTTGTGATATGTACAAAATAAATGATTTGAAGGTTAGATGTTAAGATAGTTATAATTTTTAGAAGGTGAGTCCTTTTATAATTATTGAGTCAGTTGTATTGAATTTGGATAGAGGTTGGTAAATCACTCGGGGTCACCATTAGGTAATTATATTTATTATGATATGTAATATGATTTTGAGATTTAAGTATGTAGTTTGGAGGATTAATGAGATTTAGGTGAATTGGTTAAAGTGAGTTGATCGTATTCAGACTCACGTAAGTTCTAATTTTGTTGAGCATGTTAGGGCGATTGTGGTTGTTGGTAATGTTTGGATAGTTAAAGTTGTTAGTGAGTTGGTCACGCTAGAAATAGTTGTTCATGTATTAGTAATATTCGTGATGCATGAGTTGGTTGTAAAAGAATTTTGGACCTCTTAATTGTATCTCAAACTAATTACTCGAATCTTAAAAAACTATATAGTTTGGAGTTATAACTTATATTTTACAAATAGTGGTTTACAAGAATTAATCTCTTCATTTAAATAATGTATAAAGTTACTTTTATTGAGGTCACTTATCTTAATATTAATATTTTATTTATTATAATTTTGACTACTATATTACTATATTTATTAGATAGTAGGTTTTTAGAAAAATTTGTGTGTATTTTGGATCTTCAAGTGTTATCCATCATCATATCTCTTTCTTTTGATACTAAATCACACATTTTTTATGATTATTGGAAACATCAAGTTAAAAATAAATACATTTTTTTCCGAAAACCCATAATCAAATTTTATAAACTTAAAACATAAAATCTCTTACCATATTTATTTTTATTTATAATTTTATACACTGTTACAACATAGAATTTCTTACCATATTTTTTTTAATAAATAAAAATAATATTTATTATTTTTAATTAAATTAAGTTTAAATAAATTTTTATTAAATTTTGTGAAATGAATATAAAATTTATTTAAATCATTTAAGTTATAAATCCAATTCACCGTGAAGAAAACAATTTATTATTAATATTTAAATTTTCATTGAGTAATATTTCTCTCAATCCAAATTATTGGAGGAAATAAGAAATTATTATTATAGAAAAAATATAAATTTTCATTGAATAAATTTATTTTCTCTCATATCTCACTTAGTATCAAGGTTTTCAGCTGCAAAAACTTTTAGCTTCTATTACATAGTTTATTTAAATATAGATAATATGATTGAATCTTTAATGGTGATGTGTGTTAATTGAGTAGGGCAACCTTAATTGTTCTGTACACGTGATGGAATCATTAGGTCTGTTAAAAAAGAAAACATTTTAAATTAAAATATAAATGAGATTAAAAAAATAATATTTAAAAATATAAATATAATTATTAAGTATATTGGAGTTTAATTTTAATTAATTTTAAGTTACAGAGATTGTCTACTTCAGATTTATATAGTTTTATATCTATCTTATATTTATTCATTATTTTGGGTATCGGAAGTGTTTTTTAAGAGTAACGTTCATTTTATTACAGAGGGTTTTGATTTTCTCTTTTTTGTTTTTTTAATAGTATTTTATGTTGTTGAATTGTTTGTCTTTTGGGTTGTGATATAACGATTAAAACATATACATTTATATGGGAGTAATTCAGATTCAATTCTTATTAGCGATCAGAGTACCCACAACAAGGAACATAAAATTTGCTGAGAGTAACTCAAATTCAATTCCTATTAGCAACCAAGGTACCTACAACAAGATATATGAAATTTACTGATGACAAAGTGATGTACAGGGACTGGAACCCTCCTGATGGGGCAGCGATATAAAATCTTGTCCACATCAAGTATAGGTGATGAGCCACCAATTCTTCTGGAGCAGCGATATAAAATCTTATCAATATCAGATATACGTGATGAGCCATCTTTATCAATTCTTGTCTAGAACCAAAAAAATAAATTAAAAAAATAAAACCTTGTTAAATAATTTTGTAAAAAAGCCTTGCAAAAATAGCTTTGCAGAAAATGCAGCTACGACCCTAATAGAAGCCCTACATTTTTAAGCCATAGTTTTTCAATTGTTGTTAAAGAGGGGCAATGAAAGTTCAATTAGCAATTTAAGAACTTTTTATCCATATAATACTTTGAATAATATTTTTTGAAATTTTAAAATTCGATAAAAATTTGAACCCTTAATTTGCATATTGTTCCTAAAATATTTCATCTAAAAAATTTTAAATAATAAAAATATATATCTATCTTAAGAACCCTTAGAAAAAACTTTTAAGCCTAAGTTGCCCTACATAAATAAATCTGACCAGCTTGACAATAATTTAGAGGTAGAAGTCAATGGGGCTATAAACCACTGGTAGCTATATGTGGCATTGCCATGTGAATAACCCGATTACAAATGGCAACAAACTTGGTTCCATAGACTTTTGTATAAAGATTGTCTTCAACTTGTTTTCTTCACAATGCATGCGCAGGCTCCTTAACATCTATTGAAAAGAGAAAGTGGGCAGAAACAAGTGAACAAACAATTCTAAAACATCATAATTCTGACAACACAAAACTACAAAATATAAAAGTTGAAAAGAGGTTATAGAGATCCACAATCAAACCAAATCTAACTGATATATAGAGAAAACACATTAATAATTACACCTTAATATTGGATAGAGAAATAAAAAATACCTTCTTTAGAGCATATTACATTTGATTAAAAAGACGTTACTCTTTAAGCCCTCAAATTTAAACTTACCTATTAGAAAGATGCAGAATTATTCACTCACCAACTCACGTAGGTACCCAATAAAAAGGGGCGAGGGGGTTTGAGGCAAATTTTGCACTATGATACCCTCAATCCTTGACACTAAATCAAAAAAGATTGATTATTACTATATCCAATACCCACAGGCTGCAAAGTTTTAGAATCACGATGCTTATCCTTCAATCAAACACTCGCATGTTAACATATATTGAATTTTTTATTAATATAATAAATATTTAATTAGAAAGACATTCAATTAGGAAGCAATCTTATTGCACTGAGTTGTATTGAATGGGCACAATAAGATTCATATACATTGAATATGTTGTTTGCCTAATCCTATAAATGGCAACAAACTTGGTTTCATAGACTTTTGTATAGAGTTTGTCTTCAAACTGTTTTTTTTCACAATGCATGCGCAGGCTTCTTAACATCCATTGAAAAGAGAAAGTGGACAAAAACAAGTGAACAAACAATCTTAAAACATCACAGTGCCTGACAACACAAAACTACAAAATATAAAAGTTGAAAAGAGGTTACAACGACCCACAATCAAACCAAATCTAACTGATATAAAGAGAAAACAGATTAATTTAAGCACCCTAATATTAGATAGACAAATAAAAAAGCATCTACTTTAGAGCATATCACATTTGATTAAAATGGTGGTATTCTTTAAGTCCTCGAATTTATACTCTTACCTGTTAGAAAGACCCAGAACCATTCATCCATCAACTCATAAAGGTATTCAATTAAAAGGGATGAGGGGTCCCGAGACAAATTTTACACAATGGATACCTTCAGTTCTTAACACAAAATCAAAGAAGATTTAATTATTAGTACATCCGATATCTACAGGCTGCAAAGTTTTAGAATCAGGATGCTTATCCTTCAATCAAACACTCACATATTAACATATATTAAATTTTTATTAATATAATAAACATTTAATTAAGAAGCAATCTTATTGCATTGAGTTGTATTGGATGGGTAAAATAAAATTGATATACATTGAATATGTTGTATGCCTAATCCTAAACAGAGTAAGTATCCATTTCATGTATTGAGGAATATGCATCATTCCTTTCCAACCCAAAATTTTGGCATCCCTAATCTTGTACAGAGTACAGCATCCATTTCATGTGTTGAGAAATATATTATAATTCGTTCCCAATCCAATTTTTTTTTTTTTTGCATGAACAGTAAGTAAAACAAAGCTAAGAATATCATCATTATCAACACCATCATCATTTACCAGAGAAAACAAAGGATAATGATGACCTCAGATCCACTTTCAATCAATTGGCCTCTTTGCAATGCATATTCCTTGTCTGCTCTGTCCAAATATTTCGTCCATATATCATTCATGGGTGGCAGTGGTAACAACATTTCTTTTACATATCATTTGCATTGTGCTGCAAACATGTTATGTGGGGCGAGGGAAGGGTGAATATGAATGCGGTGAGATTTTGTTTCACTGCTATATTGTATTATTTACAAATGTAATCTACAAAATGATCAGAAAGCAAGTGAATGCGATGCATTTTACAAAAAAATATGGCAGACAGCTGAGAATGGATGGAGAACCAATCAGGAAGAGCCTTCCTCAGGGACACCAGCTTCATCTGGTAGAGTGAATCCATCTGGATCTGCTTCTACATCTGCTTGAAGTTCTCTGAACATGGCCATAACTTGGATCATAGTAGGCCTTCGCCACGGGCGGTCATCTAGGCATTCACAGGCAATCCTGAGATGTTGATACAGGTCCATCTCTATAGATTTGTCTTGAATTAGGAGTGGATCAAAAATGTCTGGAACCTTTTTAAACTTCACATTTTGCTTCATCCACCCAACTAGATTATTGTCACCAAACTCAACGGGGTCAATAGGTCTTTTCCCTGAGAGTAGTTCTAACAAGATAACACCATAGCTGTAAACATCTCCCTTTGTTGTACATCGAAAACTCTGGTAGTACTCCGGTGGCACATAACCAGGAGTACCAGCCAGAGTACTGACACTCAAATGAGTATCCAGTGCACTCATGAGCCTAGCCATCCCAAAATCAGAAACTCTAGCTTCCATGTTCTCATCTAGAAGGACATTACTTGATTTCATGTCTCTATGAATGATATGAGGAATACAACTGTGATGAAGAAATGCCAATCCTCTGGCAGAACCAATTGCAATTTTTTTCCTTGCAGCCCAGTCAAGAGTGCTGCTTCCCCTAATTTTCTCATGTAGGACTGTTTCTAGACTTCCCCATTTCATATATTCATAAACAAGTAGCCTCTCTTCCCCTACTTTGCAGTAACCTAGAAGAGGAACAAGGTTCCTGTGTTTGATTTTCCCTATAGTTTCCATCTCTGCCGTGAATTCTCTGTCCCCCTGACCACTGACATGAATAAGTTTTTTAATTGCCACAACAGATCCATCTTTTAATTGAGCCTTGTATACATCTCCAAAGCCTCCTGACCCAATCAAGCTATCTGCGCTGAATCCATTCGTGGCTTCAAGTAGGTGAGCAAATGTAAGCTTTCTCAGTGGCTTTTCAAATGTTGCAACATTGATGCTTAAGGGCTCTAGAACCCCGGATAGTTTCCAGCTACCACTTCCCGAAGTGGGAAGACTGTCCATGTATTTGTCCCTCATATCTTCCTGTTTTTTCTGTTTTCGGGTTTTCACAGCAACAACAATGAGCCCTAAGATACATGACATTGAAAACACCAGTCCCATTACCACACTTCCGGCTAATGATACCCGGTTTCTTCCACCATGATCTGATTCGGAGGATTGATGTGCAGGGTCTGCATCATTTCTGGGTTGGTGAGTTCCACATGGTTGGAGGGGTAAACCACAAAGACCTGAATTGTTCTCATATCTTGCAGCAGGGAATGTCATGAGCTGACCTGAGGAAGGGATGGGTCCTGTAAGATTGTTGTTGGAGACATCTAAATCACTTAAGAATGACAGCCCACCTAGTGATCCAGGGATGAATCCTTGTAGCATATTGTGCGACAAATCTACGACACCAACCTGCTTTAGACCTCCCAAGCTCATTGGGATTTCCCCAGTGATATTATTGTGTCCTAAATTGAAAACTTGCAAATAGTACATAGATCCGAATTCTTCTGGAATAGTTCCAGAAAGAGCATTGTAGGACAAGTCAAAGTATATGAGTGTGCCATTATCTTTAAATGTGTACATAGTGACCCCTAGGTAGACTCTGGTGAACGCACAAGAACGTAGCATGGGAGAATTTGAGAGCTGCTCCTGTCGAATCCCAGCAAATTCCAAAAGTCCCCCAGCTCCCCTGCAGGAAGTCCCACCTTCATTTCTTACAAAGGCAAACAATTTTCCAGATACACGTCCAGCCACCATATGCCCTGATTGCAGTGAAAGCTCTGCAGGTATGGAACCCACTAACATGTTGCTGTTAAGATCCAGCCATATCAAACTTTTACAGTTACCTAGCTCCACAGGAATTGTACCAGAAAGTGAGTTGTTGCCCAACTGAAGTATTGCCAGCTTATCCAATTGGCCTAGTGAAGATGGTATGGAACCACTCAATGTGTTGCTGGAGAGAGAAATCCATACAAGATTGGGGCAGTTTGCAAGGCCATGAGGAATATTTCCTGTGATGAAATTGTGATTCAGGATAAGAGTCTCCAAACTTCCACTTTTGCAGATTTTGTCAGGGATTTCTCCTGTGAGCTGGTTGAGCCAAATGATCAGGTCTTGTAAATATGGGAGTGTACCTAAGACTGCGGGTATTTTCCCATTCAAGTAGTTGAAGCTGAAATCTATGGAGCGGAGATTCCGGCAGTTGGCAAGCTCCGGAGGCAGCTGACCAGTCAGGAGGTTGTTTGGAAGATACAGCCTTTGTAAGGAAGAGGAAGGGGTACAAATACCAGGTGGGATGGTTCCAGAAATACTGTTTGAGCTCAAGTCCAGGACCTCCAAAGTGGTACAGTTCGTGATGGAAAGTGGTATTGACCCTGTCAAATTGTTGTAGGAGAGCAACAATGCCCTCAGGGAATGGAGACTTCCAATCAGATCACCAAGGAATTTGCCTGAAAGCTGATTGTTGCTGAGGTTAATGATGCGAAGCGAAGAACAGGCAGCAAAGGAAAAAGGTATTGGCCCTGTAATGTTATTAGATGAAAGATCAAGCTCCTGCACTGTTGGGCAGATGCTGCCCAGCTCTGATGGAATGTTTCCATTCAGATTGTTTCTAGAAACTAAAAGCTGTACTATACTGGTTAGGCCCCCAAAGGATGCAGGTATTGTATCACGCAATTTGTTTGCAGACAGGTTAAGCAGTTTTAGGTCCTTACAGTTGCCCAAAATAGAAGGTATTTTTCCTGTGAGGAAATTGGAAGACAAGTTTAGGACTGTCAATTGGGCACATGAATCCCCCAACTCCAATGCTGAAAGCGGTCCAGAGATGTTGTTGTTTGAGAGATCAAGGTTTTGCAGACTTGACTGAAGACTGCAATTACCACCATCGCAATTGCTGCTGTGGGTGCTTATAACAAGGTCTTTGGGTATTCCATCTGTGAACAAATTTGAAGAGAGATTGAGACTTACCAGGTGATTGCATTCGCCAATCCCATGGGGGAGGCTGCCATTGAGTCTGTTGTAGGAGAGGTCCAAATGCTGCAAACTTTGGCAGTTGGCCAGGATGCCTGGTAGAAAACTATCACCTGATAGAAGATTGTGTGAGAGATCTACCACTTCTACTGTTGACCCTAAACGAACAGAAGCTACCCCTGTTGCAGCAGCTATCATAGAGTTGTAGGACACATTCAGTGAAACCAGTTTCTGACAGGAACTCAAGAAATCCATGGGGAGGACCCCTGATAGTCTGTTGTCTGACAAATCCAATACCCGGATGCTGCAACCATTTCCCTTTCTAACATTCTGATTAGACCCCAAATCCCCTGTAAAGTTGTTTCCTTTCAAAACAAGAATATCAAGGGCATCCAACACAGATACAAGCTCTTCTAACCACAAATTGCCTGCAAGCCCTGCATTGCTGAGGTCAACTGTGGTTATTCTCCATTCGGAGCAGTTAACTCCATACCAACCACATGGAGTAACATCATGTTTCAATACCCATCCCTCCAAAACACTCTTTGGGTCCTCTGTAACTCCTTTCTTGAATCTAATCAGGCCCTCTGCATCCCTCCTCAGCAACACACCATCAGCACCAACTTCAGCTCCTTCTGTGACATAATCCATAGCAACCAACAAAACCATCCCAACCCACATCCAAAATCCAATCTTTTGACCACCTCTGCCCATTGCAGACACTTAACCGATCAATACAATTGGACTGGACTGATGGGTGTATAACCACTGTGTATACCACCCCTATCTGTATATAGAACCAGCTTCCTTTGCTTCTCCTCCTCCTACTTCTGCCCCTTCTGTATGCCCATTCCTCGCATCTGAATCCATCCTTCCACACATATTACAAGACTTTTGAAGAAGGGGTAAACATCAACAAAGCCTATATCTATCCATGCATGCCCCATCTACCCCTACTTCCCATTTTTTAATTCATTCCACATTAGGGCTTGGGCTATATATATTTCTTTAGTACCAAGTACAGATATAAACAAAAGTCCACGTTCCAACTGGATGCCAAAAGTTAGGTTCAGGACAGTTTGGCTTATCAGTACAATGACATAAACGCTATACCATAAACCCTACAAGTAATTGATACATATACAATGTATATATCATCAATAACATTTCACTCCCATTACTGGGGTAGGGGTGGCACATTTAAACTATTCTGGTTGTTGGTCAATATTTATATCTGCACACGAGATGCACCTGCCATTGCTCCTTGACAGTACAACAGTACTTGCAAGTTGGGTTGGAATGCAAATATAATTTTTCTGAGTTGTCCTCTTACATCAAGCACGATTATCGGCCCAAAATACTCTTTAAGTACAGTACTAAGATTCTTAAAAAACACAAAGATTTCTTAATATAAAAAATGTAAATTTGGCATAATGGATATTGGGCAGTCAAAATATTGTTTATTTTTGCTAAATTTTTTAATTGGATATTAAGGTGAATTTGAATGAACGGTTAGGGTTGTAATTTAAGTAGTGAGGATGATGATTGTTTATATCCATTCATTAAAGTATAAATCCTTCTAAATATTTGATACAGAGAGTCAAACAGTTACAATGATGATCGTGTCCTAAGTAATTTTGACAACATGGATGCCCTTTACTCGTTGTTGCATAGTCAAATGAACTCATTAATTTAGATGTATGCTTACTTAACATTATAAATTTGTGATATGTTTATTTATGAAATTTGAACAGAGATGCCAACATTTTATATATTTCAATGATTTCATATAATGCTTTCAAACATAAAATCAAAAAAAATTCAAAGAAAGTTGGTTATTCGTATAATTCAAAATTACAGATTGTAATCAAAAGAATTGTGGTCTAAGTGGTGAGGATGATGGTTGTTTATATCCATCTCGCAAGGTATAAATTTATTTAAATACCTAATATGGAGAGTCAAGTATGAAGCCCAGGATCGTCCCTGAGTGATTTTGATAGCGTGGATGCCCCTTACTCATGATTGCTTAGCCAAAGGACTTCACTGATTTAAATGTATGCTTGCTAAATGTTGTAAATCCATGATTCCATGTAATACCTTCATGTATATCCAAAAAAATATAAAAAGTATAAGTTGTTAGGTTTAATACATAAAATTTTATTATTTTAATAATTTTTTCATTTAAACATTAAAATTATTTTGATAAAATTTTTAATAGAACATCACGAAATTTAACAGATTCCTTAGTTTTTAATATTGAGTTGAAGATGATCAATTATTCATCCACTCAAAATTTATGGGTACATCAAGTGGTTTGTAGTCCAATGATGAAGATGATGGTGTAAAAGGTGTTGCTTAGCCAGATATATACCAAAGTACAAATCACAGGGGATATCAAAAAAATGGATGACTATGAGATCGTGCCTCAAACGAATTTGGCGGAATAAATACTCCTCAATGTTTGACACTAAACTGGAGAAGTATTTTATACACCTAATCCATATAAAAATAGGTTTTCAATCATATATATATATATATTTGATTGAAAACCTATTTATATATATATATGATTGAAAACTTATTTATATATATAAATAGGTTTTCAATCATATATATATGATTGAAAACATATATATATATAAATAGGTTTTCAATAATATATATATATATATATATATGTATGTTTATGTTTTCAATCATATATGATTGAAAATATATATATATATATATATATAAATAAGTTTTCAATAATATATACACTATATATATGTTTTCAATAATATATATATATTGAAAACTTATTTATATATATAATATATATAAATAGTGTTATATATATATTTTCAATCATATATATATATTGAAAACCTATTTATATATATATATATTTGTTTTCAATCATATATATATTGAAAACTTATTTATATATATAATATATATAAATAGTGTATATATATATATATATAGTGTATATATATATATTCAATCATATATATATATTGAAAACCTATTTGTAAATATATAGGTTTTCAATCATATATATATATATATATATGTTTTCAACAATAGGTACAAAGTTTATAATAAAATATTGATTTTTTCATAAAAAATATTTGTATTTTCATTTGGTATTTCAAGTTTCTTAAAATTTTGATGTCATTTTTTTCGATATCTTTTTAAGTTTATATTTCGGTGTATGCTATGAATGGTTTAATTATATTTAATATATGATATGAACAAATAAATATTCTTCGATCTTTAATATTTTATAAATGATAATATTGAATGATCTTCAAGATTATATAATAATTTATATTATATATTACTTTAATTTAGATTTTTTTTTTATTATTAGATAGGATAAACACTTTTGATTGGCATTGTGAATCGGTTTTGAGATATAAAAAGCGTTCAGTCTTTGATATCACAAAGATTCGAAAGCAATAAAGAAAAGAAAAACCATATAAGAGATAAAATACCTACTCAAAGAGAATTGGACACTATTGAAGAAAAGCAAAGTAAAGTAATATGTCGTCAAATATGAGCGAATTGACAATAATAAACCCAAAAGAGAAACTATATCCTTCAATAAAATTTCAACTAATCCAACATAAAAAATGACAAAAAATACAAAACAACTACAAAAACCAACCGAAAAAAACCAAACTAAAATGACACAACCCTTGCCAAGCCCGGAGAAAAGTTTTTTTATTGATTTAAGATTAAATGACATTTTACAGAGGGCAATTTTGTTGTTTGAGGGTGCTTTTGCCATGTGGGGAAGAAGGGTGGAATCTCAATCATCAACCCCAACAATGGGGAATCAAATATTTTGTGGTGGAGGAAGCAAGAAAAAAAGTGTATATATCCTCCATTATGACCTTGGCAAAGATGTCCCTAGGTAAGACAAAGAGTTGAGTTGGCAAAAGCTTGGAATTTGTTTTGATGATATTCTCAATTAAAAATAAATAAAAAATAAAGCTCTATATTTGGAAAGGGTATAGTTTTTATATCATTAAATACTATGGTATATGATATGCGGAGAGATCTTATATTTGTGGATACCTTATTTTTTAAAGGTTAGATTATTACCTGAAAGTTGGATTTATATTTAATTAATATATAATTGATGATGTTGGGTGTATGAATAATTTGTATTTATTTTGTTCCAAAAAAATTGGATAAATAAATGGATTTTTTTAAGTTTAGTGTTAAAGATTAAGGAGTATTTATTTCGTCAAATTTATTTTTATTCAAAATGAATAAATCAACCTTCTTAAATGTAGCGTTAAAAAACGAAAAGTATACATTTTACCAAAAAAAATTAAGACGAATAAATCGACCCTCTTCAATTCAACATCAATAATTAAAAAATATTTATTTATTTAGATTCTCTAAAATTTAATCCCAAAACCATTTTCATTTTAATATGTTTTCAAATTTATATTTTAATAAATAACATGACAACTTACTTTATCATTATTTATACATACTTTATCATTATTTATACATACTTTATCATTATTTATACTGATTGAACAAACATTCAATAAGATAATTGATTTTACAATTAAATATATGCAAACCATACCTCATATGGAGGGTTCCACTTGTATGAATGGATCAAGAATAACTCTCCACAAATGTCAGGGTTAGCAATTCGTACAAGTTGCTTATATGGAATTATGCTATTATTGGGCCCTAGTCTACCATACACGTTGAGAGAGACAAAATTGGCATATTTGGGAACCAATCCCTTTTTCTACACTCAAAAGTCCCTTACCAAGAGGACTTGTCATGCCCCATGCCCCATGCCCAATCCCACTCATATGGCATATCAATTCTCCCTTTAAAAGATATAATATGTAGCTTAAGGTGATTAGAATCTAAATCTATGTATATGTGAGAGGATTTTTAATGTCTTTTTAATAATTGGATTTTCTTTCTTTTTAATAATTGGATTTTCTTTCTTGGGTTTGTTCTTTTAAGCCTTTTAAGTGTTATGTAAAAATCAGTCTCCTTTAATAAGAAGCGTCGTTGTTCGGAGGTAGAACTTCTCAAGGCAGAAGCACATTCTCTCATCAACAATAACTCTCAATGGATTTTAAAAGACCTTCTTTTTAGAAGAGGGCGTCGGGCAGAACCGGCTTGTAGATAGGTCCTCCTAAAGGATGGTTTGCAGATCTTGGTTTGGATGTTTTTTCTATCTTCTTTTCGGGGTTTCTTTGGTGTTTTCTTCTAAACTATTGGGGCATTTTGTGCTATTGTATTATGGCCAGTGGTTTCATTTTCTCCTCTCTTACTCTCTTGGCAGGGAGTGCCCTTTGTGTTTCTTGTTTTTGTCTTCCTTTATTTCTTGTTATGGGAATGGGCCCCCGTTTGTGTCCCATAAGGGTTCAAAGCTCTGGTCAAAAAGCGATGTCTGGTTCATAGCTCCGTTTTCAAAAGCGTTTACCTCATCAAAAAAATAAAAAAATAATTGGATTTTCAATCATTTACATCCCAGTGATTATATATGGTAGTGTGTTGTTGTGTAGTCATTCATTGGATCTTATAAAAATTTGAATTATACAGTCTGAGTGATAGGTAATCAAGGGTGTGCTCATAGGACGAGTGTGTTGGTTTTCTTGTAGTAATATTTTTTTAGAATATATAGACTTTTCACATTTTTTAATTAAATTTGACTGTAAGATCTAGTAAAGTGTATAAGTACTATAATTTGTTTTGAATCATTTCTACAAAGTATGGTTTTGTAGTTGTGTTATTAACACCAACCTTCACAATCTTTGGACTCTTCTAAATCAAAGTGCCTTCACAATCCTTATAATTTTCCCAATCAATGTGCCTTCACAATATATGGAATCTTCTAAATCAAAATGCCTAGGAAATTAAATAATGATAAACATGTCAAGATAATAAATAATTAAACACAAAACTCTAAATGAGACAAAACTAGGTATAGAGACCTAAATTTTGTATTAGACCCTTTGGCAATATCAACTTTGGCACATTTTGACATGTTAGATATTTGACAACAAAGTTAAATGTTGGATCCTTTCGCAACATCGTTTGTATCCCACTTCTCGACAATTGGGGTGTGGGGAGGCAATACCATTCCATCCCTACCCCCCACCTGTATCGTCAAAGCCAAAATCAAGGAGTCAAACCCCTACTTTTAGAAAGACAAACTCCACCAAATCATATTTTAAGGAAGAAAAATCCTAATAGTGTTTTTTCACTCTATTTTTAGGAGGAAGAATCCGAATGGTATTATGCCAATTAGGTGTATTTATCTTTGTGGAGAACCAAAGTAGCTCATAACAAATTCACATGTAATATGTTCATTTTGAGTTAATAAAAAGCTTGATATCTTGCACGGTGGATGTTTCCTTAGCTCTGGTAGGGTTTTACCATGTAAATATGGTGTTTTGTCTCATGATGTTTAGTATTCTATCTATTTGAATTATCTTTGTTATTAAAAACTTGTATTATGTTATTGAAATTATTGGTTATTTATTATTGTGAAGTGTCTAGTTTCCTAACAAGACATACTTGGACTTTGTGTATACATTTGACTTTTGTGCATGCTTTTCCCTATATGTTTACCCCCTGTTATCTTGGTCAACTCAATTTAATAGATACACATATTCATGATCACTCTATGATGTGCTATTAATAACCTTCCAAAATCCTAAAAAAAAATCTTCATATCTTAGATTATTGGTTTTCACTCTCAAGACAATACCGACAATACTTAGATAGTTACAATTTACTATAGGTGTCTACTATGATCGTAGTGTCCAAGAACACTCAATAGATATTTTTTTAAATTGGGAAGTCTCCATTAGGTCGGCCTAAACATGTTTCATGGGTCGACCATAGCAAGAAATATCAAAGAGTCAACTATAAATATAAGTTAATCGTAAGTTTATACTCACTTGGTAACTACTTGGCAAACACATTGAAAATTCAATTAGGATTCTCTTAAGGCATTATTGCAAAGGAATACACATCAAAAAACCCATCAAAAGATACTTTCTAAAGCCAAATCTAAATACAAACACAAGTCAAAGTTACATGGTGCCAATTGTCAAAAGCCAATAATTATATTGCATTTGAGATTGACCGCAATGGTGCACACACACACCTAGGTAAGATACTTACATGCAGTTAAGCCCTCTTCATCATATTAGAATGTAGGTAACACTCAATCACTCAACATGGAGTGGTTGGGGTTGTCCAACCCAAAATACCCTTTTTTCAAGGCTCAACTTGTGGTCAAAAGTGAGATTATGGTTTCAAAGGAAGGATAAGGTAAACAAGGAACAACACACTAAACTAAAGGCAAGCATACACATAAGAAGCATCTATAGGTACAAGCGCAGTGGTATAAGGCATCACAAACATGCAAAATCAATAGGGACACTACTGATAGGTCCTAGACAACATCAATCATTGCAAGGGTTTGAGTTTTACTAACAACATATGTGTAGGGTTTGAGCTCCTATTTTTGAAATTAATGAGTTACAAAGCAAAGATTGAGCATTTTTAGAGATAGTGATGCACACCTTGAGCAACATAATGTCAAAATAAGAAAAGTGCCCCTCTTCCATAGTGGTTTGTCAATTTCTAGATGTCTATGTGTAATATCAATATACCTTTTTGCATTCAGATTTGTACGATTATTGTTATATTTTATATAATCTATATATTCATAGTTTTAGTTCATTTAGATCACATTAATCACAAAATAAATAAAACATTTTTGTGAACTAGATCATTGAATTGAATGCAAAAAAACCTAGGTATTTTCTATCATAAAGTTTCATCATTTCTTAGGGTGTCATATTCATCCTTTATTAGAATTTGAATTTTAGATATGATTTTTTTTCCTGTATTCACATAAGCAAAACCCTAACATAGCTACAATGAATGTTAATTATTTATATTTTATAATTTAATTTGTGGTTCTCATAATTATTTCTTCTTTCATAAATTATATATTGTATTCTTATCTTATGCAATGAAATGAATTAATTTTCCCTGAATCCTTAGCTTGTCTTAGTAAAACATATTGCGTGAATATTGATTATGAGATGCTTCTAGTTACTACTCGATGGGAAAGGGCATGAATGACTCCTTTCATTCCTCCTCCTAACCCTAGACCTCAAAGTAGTGATAACCACCGTCCCTCCTCTATTATTTTACTTGGGATTATATTAGATACAAAGGTCTATGCTATCATAATATAAAGAGGTAGAGTGACATCTTGTAGGATAAAATGAAGGTACTCAAAATGTCCCTCGTAATCTTCTTCCACCTCTTAAGGTACCAACCAATGTAACTAGATATTATGATGTCATTGATCAAATTAAGAATACTCCAGCTAATATATCTATATTAATATTTCTTAAAAGATCCACTATCTATAACCTAGACATTCTTTACACAACACTATGTGATGCAACTTTGCCCAATAATATAGAACCAAATTAATTTGCATCCATTGTTAACAAATTCAAGAATAATGAAGAGGCAATTTATTTTTATAAACAAGATTTACCAATTTAACATACTACATATCATAATCTTTCACTTTTTGTTCAAGTACGAATCTTAAATAAGTCGATCAAATGTGTGTACTTATAGAAAATGTATCAATATTAAACATTTTTAATATCACGTTTCTTCAAAAACTTGGTTTCAATGTAGACTCTATTGATAAATCAAACAAGAATATAAGAGGTTTTGATAATGTACCTTATCAAGTGCTAGGAATGATTGCTTTGGTTGTGACAGTGGGGCCTAAAACTTTAACTAATATATTTAAATTAATGCCAAATCATTTTCATTATAACCTACTCTTAGGTATACCTTGTATTCACGCTTTGGAAGTTGTACCATCTACCCTACGTCTATGTTTAAAATGTGTACATGAGGGATGTTGGTATACATGTCTTTTAGCCAATAAACATTTCAAGTATTTGAGCCTAATGACGAGTGTATACTACAATCTAATGCTATTTACTCTTACATAATACTTCTGTTATAGGTCATAATACTAAAACAAATACATATATATGAAGTTGGAGAGTCAAGCAAAGTTAATGAAAATGAGTCGAATCCAAATATATCACTTACAAGAGATCATAAAAGATTCACCACATATGTTTGAAGTACAAAAGGAGAAGTTCCTTTGTTGGTCAATACAGAAGATCCCAATCAAATATTTATGGAGGATGATAGTGATGATGATGGCATTGAAATTACCGTAAACATAGATAATTATTTATCTCATCTAAATTTTACACCTATAGGTCTCCTTTATGTGCAACCAAAGTTAAATAAATGGAAGTCACCCTTTCCTAACAACCATAAAGATATGTATGTAAATGTTGCAATATCAATTCATGAAAAGAATCTCTCAAAATAAGTGTTCCATTGAGACAACTTTTTTTGAAATCTATTATGACTCGATCACATGTAGCATTGCACATCACACTATATATCAATAATGGATATCTAATGTCCATGAAAAATTTAATCAACAACATGTAATTCATGGAAACAAGACCTTCCACATATCATGATACAACATTGCAAGTAACTAATTTATAGAACAAACCAAGCAGCTTATTACAAATGTTACTTTACAAGAATTTGATCGCCCTACCTTCCAATAGACATGGAACACAGTTGTGAGGTATTACAAAAAAATATTTATAAATTTAAGGATCAAGGTGTCATCACAATCATACAAGTATAGGTAAAACCACCTAAATTGGATACACTAATTGTGACTATTAAAAATACCGAGCAAAATAAAATTTTAAATAAAGTGTACAAGCATCCACAAATGGACTTGTTGACTATTCAAGTATTCATCAAGGGTGACTATGGATAATAAATTCAAGTTGATGAAGAAGAGGGTGGCCAATACATGTAGTATTCCATTTTAACAATGTTTGGGGCATACAATAAATGAATTACAATGTGTTATACTTTGTGAAGGATCAATAGGCCATACTAAATTAGTAACTGCTTGTGGGCCAAAGGTTGTAGATACATTGATATTTTTTATGCTTACATTTTGAATAATTGCATGTTACACTTGTACTATAGTGGTTAGAACAAATGTAAGATACCATTGATGCTCTAAAGAAATGTATTACATTCAAGTTTAAAACAAATATAATCAAAATTCATCATGATGTAAAGAATGATCACCAAAATATCAAATATTCAAGAACAAGTGAAGTGGAATCACCCAATAAGATGACACTCGACCCTTTGCATAATGTTGAGAGAAATGAAATGCTTATGCATGGACACCTTGAGAAGGTAAAGGGATAGATGGCATACATGCCTAGGTATGATGAATCTATAGATGATGATTTGTGGGAATTTGATACGAATCTATATCCAAATATAAACACTCTATTACCAAATCCTAAGTATGTGTTTAGGCATCCTTTAGATGCAATCTTAGGACTATAAGAAATTTAAAAAAAAAAACACTAAAAAATAAATATTCAAAAACTAAAAAATACAAAATCAGGGGTTATGCATGACATGCTTTTCTAATACATGTGATTAATTGATGCCATTTATCATATACATGATGAATTACATATATATTTTCTACACACAAACTTTTCACAGTATGCATAAGTGGGATGAAATATCCATAGGTTACATATGATAAATGGGCCTACATATACATGACATTATCTACACCCATGGGCTACCTTTCTACATTGAGGACATGCCTACATTGGGGGTATCTTTGCACATTTATTTGGTTGTATCTTTTTATACTAGTTCATCAATTATAGTAGAATATTATACATGACTTGTTCTTGCTTATATTTTCTAGAGCGTTATTTCCTATGGGTATTGTGCTTTGTTAATTGGATGTTGATATTGATTGATTATGCAAACTAACATTGTTTGATCTATGTGTGCTTGATGTTAATTATTATTACATTGTGTGATCATTGGTGTGTGTTATCATACATGTCTATGAGTGCATGAATATTTTTTTTCATGTCAAAGGATCCTCTAGTCCAAGTCATGGCCATATTATGTCTATGTCAAGTCATGTCTTGAGTGCTTTTGTACTTCATGATCATGATATTGTATGTGTGTGTGTGGTTACATATATGATTATTGTTCAAATTCATTCTGTTATTTTCATCATGTGTACTTTTATTGTGTGTGATGCCATGATTTATACCATTCATCTAATGCAATGCTTATTATTCCATGCTTAATTAAGATATTTGCTTGGCATGGCACTTGTTTGCTCATGTAGCCACTCAAATTTGGTCATGAATACTTGATAATGTTAGTTTTGGACCATTTTTATTTTAATTGACTTAAGCACTTAAATTGATCATATTTCATCACCTCACTCTATCATAAGTACTTGTGTAGGCCCATCCCTTCTAATAATGTTAGTTTTGGACCATTTTTAATTTAATTGACTTGGGCACTTAAATTGGTCTTGTTTCGCCACCTCAATCTATCTTAAGTACTTGTATGGGCCCATCCGTTCTGAGTTGTTATTTCACACCTACATAAATGTTCTAAATTTATTAAAAAAATGTTTCCAAGCATCTATATGGACATCTCAAAGTCCTAAGATCAAATGTTATACTTCTAAGTCAGAAGTGACCTGCATGGGTCAATATCAATAGTCGATCCTGACCTTATGGGTTGATCTTTCCCTTTACCCTAACAATGTATTTTTTTCTAACTTAAAACCTCCCTTACATGTTGGTCCATATTTTTAGGATAGGTAATGTGAGGTTTCACCCATTGGGATTGTTATAAAATCACCTCTAAGCCATGTATTCTACTAGTTTGAAATCAATTAGAAATTCTACTATTGAGCCACATCTACACTATTACACACTAAGTAAAGCTTCCTTAATATTTCCAAATTCAATTATACTCACTTGAGACAACCTTTAGCTAAGTCACGATTTTATTATATCCAAATCAAGATAAGTATTATCAAGTATTCAAGCCATCTCTAGATGCATGCATGTAGCAAAAAGAACACTATTGCACCAAGCACTCTAGGTGGGATAAATACATGGAATTTATTCCCTCTGCAGATTAATTTGTATATGTAGGCAACATTCAATCATCATGGGGTAATTAGGTTTAACTCAACTCATTACACTCCCACCTTTATTTTTTTAAGGATTCAACTATCATAAACCCTACTAGGATTTTAGTCATATTTCATGTAGGTAGGTGATTGTACCTTTAATTTTTTTTTTTTCACAATTCAAGATCAACCCACAAATGACAATAACAATAGTCCATCCTAAGTGTTTCCATGTAGTTCCAACCCAAAATAATGATAATTCATGAAAATTAGACACTTTGTGTCAATTTTAACTATTTGGTGACATCAATCGACCAAACCTTAAATTATTATAATCATCCAAGATCATTGACCCAGTGATCATTTCCATCCCAAATCATGACAATACATCCTTAATCATAGTTGGGCACTGCATCATATCATCAACCACATCCTGAATCAAATCATCACTTTGTAAATGTTACTCTAGATCAATTAAATTGAACAATTATTTGATCTTAGACTTTATAAAAATCATCACAAATAAGATTTGTTGACCATTTTCTGCATGACCAATTTGTGTTTTCCCTTTGGCTCTTTTTGTTTCTCCCTTGCTCATTTTGTGTGTTTCATCACTTGCTTTGTTGCTTGTCTTTTCCTTTTGGCCTCTCCTGGTTTGGGCTCTTCTCCCTTGTTTTTTTATTTTTCCCTTTGCCTTGTTTGCCTTAGCCTTTCTTGCCTTCCCTTCCCCCCAAGTGTCCCTTCAGACTTTTCCAAAGGGCACTTTGTTGTCTAAGTGACCCTTCAAAAAAGTTTCAAAGGGCACTATTTCACCTAATTGTCCCTTTGAACTTTTCCAAAGGGCACTTTATTATCCAAGTGACCCTTCAAAAAAGTTTTGAAGGGGACTTTTTCACCCAAGTATCCCTTCAGACTTTTTCAAAGGGCACTTTATTGTCCAAGTGACCCTTCAAGTCTTTTTTGAAAGGTACTTTTTTGCTCAAGTGTCCCTTCAAACTTTTCCAAAGGGCACTTTATCTTTGGAAATGCCCTTCAGAATTTTTTGAAGGGACCTTGTGCCTTTCCTAAGTGTCCTTCGTGAAAAGTTCTTGAAGGAACTAGTCGTTGCCTTTTAGGCAAAATTATCAAAAGAATTCCTTCGAATAAAGACAATTACTTCAAGAAAATTTCTTGAAACACAAACCTAACCCAAACGGATCCCCATGACATGTTGTAAGATGTCAAATTTGATGCAACCAACTAGCCATTGGGATTTAAAGACATGAGATGTCACAAGACATCAAATTTAGGGTAGCCAACTAGCTATTGAGGTACAACTTGGTAATGTGTCGTAGGACATCAAATTCATGCCTAAAGTGTTCAAATAAGAAGTAAAGTCACTAGGAAAACTTGAATGACTCTACAGTGCAAATCAGGTTTCCCAACATGCTTGACTTATGACTTTTATAAGTAAAAGCAATCAAAGAATCTGAAGGAGCAAGAAAGGAGTAAAGACATTCAAAAAACCCAAAAGGGTCTTAAGCAAAATCAATTTTTCAAAAGAGATTTGCTTATGAATTTTATAAGTAGAAGGAATCAAAAAACTTGAAAGAGCAAGGATAGTGCAAATCAGGTTTCCCGACATGCTTGAATTATAGTTTTTATTAGTAAATCCATTCAGAAGGCCTGAATGGGTCTATAGTGCAAAATGTGGAAGCTTTCAAGAAGAATCTAAGGTTCACAGTAGTGATCCAAGCCATTTATTATGGAGGGTCATCTCACAATTGGTTTTGTAGTGATCTTGGTCATTTCAAGAGGGTGAATCAAAGAGAAGGACAAACTCCAACTGAATGAGAGAATAAATTGAATCAATTCCACCAAGATGGTGATGGCAAACCATTTTAGAGGCTTCTATTTTGGCAGCCAAGAGCTCTCTCTTCTTTCCCTCATGTTTTAACATCCATAGATAGTACGATGAAGCCCTATTAGAATGTTTTTCCATTTTCTTGCCTTTGAACAAAGAAGCATAAGTCTATTTTCTTTCTAAGTTCTAGGCATTTGCCTGGGCATGCAAGAGACACAGAGTGATAACAAGTGATGTTTTATCCCTCTATTCTCTATCCTTCATGCTTTTAAGTAAAAATTTGATCCAATAGGTCTTGTAGAGTGCATTTTAGCTGTATGAGATTTTGCACATGTGTAACCCTTTTCTGGACTATACAGGTTATCTTTTCTAGTTATTTACCTTGTGTGATGTCATTCATTTTGCCTCTACATTGAAATACTTATGTTGGAATCTTCTAGAGCTTGAGTTATAGACTATATTATACTATATTGTACATAAGTATAGGGCATACATGTAGATACTAATTCTTGGTGTATCACCATTTTAGACTAGGCTTTTCATTTATGTAAACTTCTGACTCTTTTCACTCATACAAACTAGTTCAACAATTTTATTTCACAAAAAAGGTAATATAGGGAGCTATCCCTTTCAACCTAGAGGTTTATTTCCATTTATAGGCACACCACAGGACTAAAAATGTCCTAACATTGCCCAAATCTGGAGGAGACCTGAACAACCCTCTTCTAGGGTGTAAGATTTAGAGACACCAGTTATGGCACGCCCAATGGGACATGAATTATTACTAAATCAAGGTGAATGATTGTCTTGATAATCCTAAAGTAATATATATACCCCTAACCCAGCATTTGATGACTCCAAAAGGGTGTGAATCCCTGGTTCTAGACTAAGTTTTATACATTATCCTACATGGTCCTCACAAGGTCCTTAATATTTTTTGACCAAACCCCTTTAGTTGAAACTCTTCCTAAAGAACAACAACCTGAACCACTCCTAGCCATATTAAATCCTTGGCAAGGAGGTTTTGGTGAAGAAGAGGAAGAAATAGAAGAAGTTCAAGGAGAGGAAGAAGTTGAAGAAAAGAAAAAAATAGAGGATCAAAGGGGAAGAAGAGAAATGGGGTAAAGGAGATAGATAGATAGATGTCAACCTTTCCCTACTTTTAATACTTAAAACCTAATAGAGCTTCTTGCATATGACCCCATCCCTCCAAATGCTACCAAAAATATTCCTAGTTTCAATGGGGAGGGTCCTATTAACCCATCTGAACATATTAGAGACATCTCTATTTTTTGCAATTTCCATAATGTTACTTGGGCCAACAAAGCCATTAGGTTGCTTGCTATGTCTTTAAAAGGCAAAGCATTTGACTGGTATATAACGTTGGAAGGGGGATGCATTATAAGTTGAGATGGCTTTGGAGACCTATTGGTGATAAGATTTGAAAATAAGAGTGATCATGCTTCCCTAATACGTCAACTAAATGTATTAAGAATAGGTCCAAATGAATCCATATGAGATTTCAAAGAACATAGTATAGGCTGCCACCAATCATGAGACCTCCTCCTAGCTTTGTGTTTCCAACATACCTTAAAGGGTTGGTACTGATGTTACTGTTATGTTGTATTCAATGGGAGGATTCAATCTTCAAGGTGTATATAAGCTAGAAATTGAGGCTGAGAATAGCTTAATTTAGGTTGGAAGACTTCCTCCAAGAGTTTCCATGCCTTTGTTGTCCCAAAATTCAGTTGAAGCTCCAAGCATGTCACAATTTTCTAATGCCAATGTAAAGCCAAGAGCCTTTCCCAAGAAGGTGGATAACGTTGTGGACAAGGATGAAGAAATCAAATCATTGAGAGCTCAGCTCAAGTAAGGTCAATATCAGGCAAGTACTCCTCCTAATGCACAACACTATCCTCAACAAGGATATAGAGCTCCATCCCAATACAATTATTAAGGGACAGGACAAAATCAACAAGGTTATAATAAGCAACCCAATGCATATAATCCAAATTCTACTCCTCCCGTAAAGGTTATTGTTCCAGTTTATACAAATCTAGTGCAAGGAGAAGATCATGTAGACTAATGGGGGTAGCCTCAAGGTCAGTTTACAAATGATGATGGAGGAACCAGCTACGCTTTGACTACACAAGAGGAAGCTACTCCTTACATGATAGAAAAAGAGGCATTTCCTAGCCAAAGGGATAGTCATGGAGAAGGTAGTAACCCAAGTGTGGGAATGATGAATTTTCAAGTAAAAGATGATTTTGTGTTGACTCAAGGCATGCCAATTGAAGCTAATATAAGGTTTAAAAAGAGAGCCTTGGGAGAAGGCCAGAAGCCATGAATAGTTCTAAGTGATGCCTCTCTAAGGCCACAAAGCACCAATCAAAGTGTTGCACCTTCTACAAGTCATGTTCCTCAACAAAATTAGAATGTAAATGCAGCTGCCAAGATTACAACACAATAGGCTACAACTCCTTTATTACTATAAAAAATGTAGGATAATGTGAATACTCCATCTCTAAATATTGTGGACTCATTAAAGAGCACTAAGACAAGAATATCCCTTTGGGAGGTTCTACATATACCTGGTCAAAAAGGAGATTTTGTAAGAGCAGTTAGCAAGCATGCAAGTGGCTCCACAATCTTCAAAGCATCATAGTGTGGTTCTCACAAATTCTCCAAATCATCTTTTAGAGCCTTCCATTAAAGCTAAAAAGCCTTCACCCTTCTACCTCACACTCATTATGGGAGATAAGTTGGTCCATAATTGTATTGTAGATAGTGGAGAAAGCACTACCATTATGCCTAAAGTAGTGGCTGATAAGCTGGGTTTGAACTATGAGCGACATAGTAAAGGTGTGTTGTAATTGGATGGAACTCCAAACAAGATGGTAGGATTGGTCAAAGGTCTGAAAGTGTTTTTACATGGCTGCCCAAGCTTCAATATCATGCAAGATATTGTGGTGGTGGACCATCTAACACACTTTGTTATATGATTGTCTAGGGACTTTACGACCAAGATAGGAGGATACCTTTCTACTGATTAGTCCTTTCTAGATTTCAAGACAAGGTATGGAACCAATGTAACCATAAGGACTCAGCCCTTATCAAGGTTCCTCATTGAGCCATACTTAGAGACAATGACAAATCAAAATTATCTAATCAGTAAAGAGGAAGAAACAGTCTTGAATAGTGAAACATCTTCTCCTCTTGAAGGTATTTTTGACCAATATATTGACAAGTACAGCACTGAAACACATGGCCTTGATCCTTACACTTTCATTGAGGAAACTAATTTGGGAGTTTACTGCATGCATGAGGAGAACGTCCCAATTCTTCACTCACTAATGAAGATCATGAGCTTGATGGCATGTGGGAAATGTTCTTTGATGGTTTAAGGAACAAAGTAGGCACAGGAGCTAGAATTATGTTGGCTTCCCTATCAAAGAATCATTACTACTCTTCTTATAGGTTTCACGTCAACTACACTTGCAACGTGGCAGAATATGAAGGCTTAGTTCATGGTCTCTAGTGGGCAAAGAAAAAAAGGAATCAATCTTTTGAAAGTCTATGGAGATAGTGAGTTGGTCATTCATCAAGTGAGAAGTCAAGCTACATCCAAGAACCCCTTGCTCAAGTCCTACAAGCATAGGGTATGGGATCTAATTGAGGATTTTGATGCCTTCAACATCCAACCCATACCAAGATATTTGAATAAGCATGCTGATAGATTGACTACAATAGGAGCACATTTTGACTCAATTGCTAATGTTAAACAAGTGAAGGATAAGTCCCATATCAAGATTATTGTGAGACCTTCCATTCCAAATAATTAAGTGTCATGGAAAGTGTTTGAAAGTGATGAACACATTGCGTACTTGTAAAATGAGGCAGGCTTCTCTTCCAAAAATGAAAAGAAGTTGCATGATCATTATGAAGAGCAAATTATATAGCTGAAGATAAATAAAATACACAAGGGGTTGATTACCTTGGAGAGTGTCTTCAATGAGGATGATAAAAATAAAAACCAAAGAATGATCATGTCAACAAAAGAAGAGAACTATGAGAGAGTTATGATTTTCAAGGACAAACTTTTGAAGACTGGCAAGGCTTGTTCCCAGGTGGAAAGGCAGGCTTTTATTGCATTATGCAAAGAGTTTCATGGCATCTTTTCCTGGGAATATAAGGACTTGAAAGGCTTTCACTAAAGTCTATCTCATCACACCATTGAGTTGGTGCATGGAGCTAAAATGGTAATAAAAAAGTAAAGGCCTATTAACCCCAAGGTAGAAGAACTCATGAAGAAAGAGCTGACCAAATTGATTGAGTCTAGGATTATCTTTCCTATCAAACACTCAACTTGGGTAGCCAACCTTGTGCTAGTTCAAAATAAGAATGGAGAAATCAGACTTTGTGTGTATTTTTGTGATCTAAACAAAGTATCTCTCAAGGATCATTACCCACTCTCTTCCATGGAACAAATTCTGCAAGTTGTTTCAGGTTCTCAACATTTCTCACTTTTTGATGGTTATTCAGGTTATAATCAAATATTGGTAAATAAATGGGATCAATTCAAGAAAACCTTTACCACTAAGTGGGGGACCTTTGCCTACAATAAGATGCCATTTGGTTTATCCAATGCTGGAGCTACATTTCAAAGGGCAATGGACATGGCTTTCAAAGGTTTGATCAATAAGTTTTTGCTTGTTTACCTTGATGATATAACCATTTTTTCAAAGGATGTTGCTGATCATATGGGACATCTAAGGCAAGTGTTTGAGAAATGTAAAGAGTATGACATATCCCTCAATCCAAAGAAGTGCATCTTTGTTGTCCATGAAGGTAAGCTTTTAGGTCATGTTATTTCAAAATAAGGCTTATCTATTGACCTCAAAAGGATTGAAGCTATTCTAGGCTTCTCTTTGCCTCAACACAAGAAAGGGATACAAAGTTTATTGAGAAAAATAAACTTTTTAAGGATGTTTATCCTAAACTTTGCAATTGTGGTAAAGCCTATCACAACCATGCTAAAAAAGAACCAAGTTTTTACTTGGACAAAGGAAGGGAAAAGCAATTTAAGGCAATCAAGCAAGAAATTATAGTATCTCCCACTCTCTTAAATTTGAATTTTACTAGAGATTTCATTCTTTATACCTTTTCTAACATTGACATAATCTCAGGTATGCTTATGCAAAAGAATGATGAAGATGTTGAGCAGCTAATTGCTTTCTTCAGCCAAGGTTTAGAAGACTACGAAGTGATATATTCTTTTGTTGAGAAGAAAGCTTTAACCATCATTAGAGGATTGAAAAAGTTTATTTATATTGTTTTCAACAATAAGATCCATGCCATGGTCTCCCATCCTAACACCAAGGAGTTTTTCCTAAGCAGGGATCTTAATGAGAAGAGAGCTGGATGGATCACGAAGGTGATGGAATATGACATTGACATCAAGGTAACCAACCTGATAAGAGGAAGAGGTTTATGTGAGCACTTGGCATCTAACTTTTAAGAGCCAAAAGATCAAGCCTTGGTAAATCAAGTTTAAGACCAGCTAGTTGATCAAATGCAAAATCAAAGTTGGACACAAGACATCATTGGTTTTCTTCAAAATGGTGAGTGTCCTAACGGCTTGAACAAATCTCAAAGAAGGTATTTTAGGCTATAAGCTATTGCTTATTGTCTTGTGGATGGCATTATCTTTAATAAGGATGTGATCAATGTGTTTCCAAGATGCATTAACAATGACCAATTTGATATGCTACTAGAAAAGTTCCATAATGGTGCAGATGGTGGTCACTTTTCTCCTAGAACAACTACACAAATAATGAGAGTTGGTTATTATTGGCCTAGTATTTTTAAAGACTGTTATCATTGAGCTAAGGTTTGTCCTTAATGTGCTTTCTTTGTTGGCAAACAAAATCTTGTTGTTCTTCCATTGAATCCTTTCCAAGTGGACCAACCTTTTATGCAATGGAGCCTTGACTTCATTGGCATGATCAACCCTCCATCAAGTGCTGGACACAAATGGATATTGACTGCTAATGACTACTTCACAAGATGGGTAGAGGATGTTTCTTTGAAGGAAGTAAATGAAAATGCCATCTTGGATTTCTATGATAGCATTATAACAAGGTTTGGAGCTCCTCATGTCATCATCTCAGATAATGCACTTGTTTTCATAAGTGCTAAAACTTTTGATTGGGTAGCAAAGAGTGGAGTTCATTTGAGTACCTCATCTAACTATTACCCTCAAGGTAATGTATTGGCTAAGTCTACCAACAAGATCCTCACCAAGATCATCAAGAGGACATTGGAAACTAATCAAAGAGCATGGCATAGCAAGCTGAAGATAGCCTTATGGGCAGACACAATCACTCCCAAGAAGTCGATTGGTAATTCTCCCTTTGTACTTGTCTATGGGAGAGAAGCTAGGCTATCCATATCATAAGAGCTCCCTGCCTTGGAACTTACACAATAGCTGAAATTACTTGAAAACACTCCCATGGAGGTTAGATTGACATAATTAATGTAGTTGCAAGAGGCAAGAGATGATGCACATAAAGATTTGGAGCACCATCAAGTTCTCATGAATAAATCCTTTGACAAAAGGGCAAGGGCAAGAGTGTTTAAAGAAGGTGACTTGGTCTTGAAATGGGATCAAGATAGAGCAAAACTAGGCAAACATACAAAGTTTGATACTTTGTGGAGTGGTCCTTACATCATCAACAAGTGCAAGAAAAGAAACTCCTTCCAACTATCCAAAATGGATGGAGAAGCGCTGCCTATGCTGGTGAATGGAATCCATTTTAAGCCTTATTTTTGACCCTTATTGGTTGTCTTGTATATACCTTATTTTGGTGTGTTTCCTTTGTTGTGTTTGTTTTCCCTAAGTGCTTTAAAGCATAGTGTTTCCCTTTTAGGTGTTTTCTTTCCTTTTGTTGGTTATGTGTGTGTGTCTCTAGCTTGTGTGTTTGGCCATGGCTTATTCTCTCAACTCTTGTTTGCCTTGTGTGACTCCATGCACAATGGAAGGATTTAGGCGACTGATCTTATGACATAGTAGGCATGTCTCATCACCAAAATATTGACCATTTTCTACATGACCATTTTATGTTTTCCCTTTGGCTCTTTTCATTTCTCACTTGCTCATTTTCTGTGTTTGGTCACTTGCTTTGTTGCTTGTCTTTTCCCTTTAGCCTCTCCTAGTTCAGGATTTTCTCCCTTGTTCTTTGTTTTTCCCTTTTCCTTGTTTGCCTTAGCCTTTCTTGCCTTGCCTTGCCCCCAAGTGTCCCTTTAGACTTTTTCAAAGGGCACTTTGTTGTCCAAGTGACCCTTCAAAAAAGTTATGAAGGGCACTTTTTTTCCCAAGTGTCCCTTCAATTTTTTTTGAATGGCACTTTGTTGTCCAAGTGACCCTTCAAAAAAGTTCTCAAGGGCACTTTTTGTCCCAAGTGTCCCTTTAGACTTTTTTGAAGGGCACTTTGTTGTCCAAGTGACCCTTTAGAAAAGTTATGAAGGGCACTTTTTTGCCCAAGTGTCCCTTTAGACTTTTCTAAAGGGCACTTTGTTATCCAAGTGACCTTTCAAAAAAGTTTCAATGGGGCACTTTTTCTCCCAAGTGTCCCTTTGAACTTTTTTGAAGGGCACTTTATTATCCAAGTGACAGTTCGAAAAAGTTTTGAAGGGCACTTTTTCACCCAAGTGTCCCTTCAGAGTTTTTTGAAGGAAAATTTGTCTTTGGAAATGCCCTTCGAAATTTTTTGAAGGGACCTTGTGCCTTTCCTAAGTGTCCTTCAAGAAAAGTTCCTGAAGGAACTAGTCATTTCCTTTCGGGCAAAATTATCGAAATAATTCCTTCAAATAAATTATCTAAAGGAATTACTTTGGAAAAATTTCCCAAAACATAAACTCAACCCAAATGGATCCCCATGATGTGATGTAGGATGTCAAATTTGATGCAACCAACTAGCCGTTGGGATTCAAAGACATGACGTGTTGTAGGACATAAAATTTAGGGTAGCCAACTAGCCATTGGGGTGAAACTTGGTGACATGTTGTAGGACATCAAATTCATGCCTAAAGTATTCAAATAAGAAGTAAAGTCACTAGGAAAACCTGAATGACTTTGCAGTACAAATCAAGTTTCCCAACATGCTTGACTTATGACTTTTATAAGTAGAAGCAATCAAATAACCTGAAGGAGAAAGCAAGGAATAAAGCCATTCAAAAAACCCAAAAGGGTATTAAGCCAAATTAGGATTTTAAAAGAGCTTCGCTTATGAATTTTATAAGTAGAAGAAATCAAAAAACCAAAAAGAGCAAGGATAGTGCAAATCAAGTTTCCCAACATGCTTGACTTATAGGTTTTATAATTAAAGCCATTCAGAAGGCTCGAATGGGTCTGCAGTGCAAAACGTGAAAGCTTTCAAGAAGAATCTAAGGTTTGTAGCAGTGATCCAAGCCATTTATTATGGAGAGTCATCTCACCATTGGTTTTGCAGTGATCTTGATTATTTCAAGAGGGTGAATCAAAGAGAAGGATAAACTCCAACTGAATGAGATAATAATTGGAATTAATTTCACCAAGATGGCAATGACAAACCATTTTGGAGGCTTCTATTTTGGCACCCAAGAGTTCTCTCTTCTCTCCCTCTTTTTCTATAAATAGGAACCTTGGGTTCTTGTTTTAGCATCCATAAATAGTATGACGAAGCCCTGTTGGAATGTTTTGCCATTTTCTTGCCTTTGAGAAAAGAAGCATAAGTCTATTTTCTTTCTAAGTGCTAGGCATTTGCCTGGGCATGCAAGAGACACAGAGTGATAGCAAGTGATGTTTTATCCCTCTGTTATCTATCATTCATGATTTTGAGCAAAGAGTTGATCCAACAGGTCATATAGAGTGCATTCTAGCTGTATGAGATTTTGCACATGTGTAAACCTATTTTGGACTATACAAGTTGTCTTTCCTAGTTATTTACCTTATGTGATCTCATTCATTTTATCTCTACATTGAAATACTTATGTTGGAATCTTCTAGAGCTTGAGTTATAGACTATATTGTACATAAGTATAGGGCATATATGTGGATACTAATTCTTGGTGTATCACCATTCTAGACTAGGCTTTTCATTTATGCAAACCTTTGACTCTTTTCACTCATACAAACTGGTTACACTCTTGGTTTATCCAGTCATCATCCACAAAGCTTGTAAATACAACAGTCACTTTCGAGCACATCCAATTGATAAGAGGAGGAGCAAGGTTATATTTTGTAAGTGAAGGTAACCATGTGTTTATTTTCATACTTTTATCACTCAATATAAGGATACTTGCATTAATTAGGTAGCATTTTAATTTATTTTGATTTCTACTAATGAAACCAATTTTTTTTCTTGATGTTACAAATGGATACGTTATTTTCTATGATATAATCATATTACATATACATGGTGTAGACTTTTAGTTCTATGCTCCTTTGATGTTGTTTTACTTCTTCCATAATATGCTTGATATTGTTTGCTTATTATGTTTGGTCCTTGGCCCTTGTGTGAAAATTTATTAAGAGTCTACATGGGTTCATTGTTTAATATGTGCATATTTTAACATTTTCATTGCTTGTAACCCTTGGCCTTGTGTGTGCAATCTTTGCTTATTAGACATTTTAACATGTCCCTTATAAGTTTCCCTTGGCCTTATTTTTTAACATTGTGCTTGTTATGTTTATATGTTTATTGAGTTTGTTGATTTTGATGAGTTCCAAGACTAAACTAACTAGTGTGTAGGCTTATTTTATTAAAACTAATACAATGAGCTTCAATGATACAATTATCTAGATTCAATACTTTAGGTCTTTCCTCATTTATTTCATATGTGCTTTGAATAGTGCATATCTTACTATGATGATATATATTTTCACATATGCTATGATATTTAATTATTAGATTTTGATACACATGATATAATTAACTTTTTTTTTATATGAGTGAATTTCATGTAACATCCTTCACCTCAAAATGGGATATTTTAGTGGGATTTTGATACAAAGATAAACCTCTATGAGTATAAATCAGTTTTGGGGTATAAAATATAGTTAAAAAGAATAAAAAATGATTCAAAATTCAGTTATTGATATAAATTATGGGGGCATATGCCATGCATATGCATTTACATTTCAGCAACAAATTAAAAATTCATACATTTTTGGTTCATATGCCATGCACCCAAAATTACCATGGTTCAACAAAGGAACCAAATCTCTCCAAGTGCTTCATGAGAAGCACCAATTAACCAATGCTTCAAGGAAGCATCATCTTCAAATCAAGTTACAAGAGAAATAATGGTTTCACATACATATGTGTACTCCTTCCTTATTCTTCAAAATATTATCAAATTCAAGTTACATTTCAATTTTTAGTTTCACATATGGACGTTAACTACTTTTACATCATTATAAGATTCACTATGGAACACCTTGCATGATTAGAGTTTTATCCCAATGACAATGTGTGTTGTACACACTCAGGTATATCTTTCCTTTTAATTTATCAATTTCATTTCTAATCTAAAGGGGATGGGGGGGGGGGAGGGTTGTGAATGTAGGGACTCAAGTTTGGTCATGAATAATTGATAATGTCAATTTTGGTCCACTTTTACTTTAATTTATTTGAGCACTTAAATTGGTCCTATTTCACCACCTCATTCTATCCTAAGTACTTGTATGGGCCCATTGCTTTTGATTTTTTGTTTTACATTTAAAAAAATATTCTAAATTTAAAAAAACCTCTCTAAGCATCTATATGAACATCTCAAATTACTAAGATCAAATGTTACCCTTTCAAGTCAAAATCAACCTGCATGGGTAGAGATCGATAGTTGATTTATTTACCTTAAAGGTAGATATTTATTTATTTATTTATTTTATATATTTTATTTGCCATAGTTACATTTTATTTACCTTTATTTCATCATTTTATGTGGTTCGTATAGTGTTTTCAACACTTGTGCACCTTCCACATAAAATAATTATACAACCATTATGTTAACTTATGTGGCATGCAATTCCCTTTTGATTATCCCCACATGCTATCTTTGGATGAGACAATTTATGCTTTCCATATCATGTGTTGGGAACATTGATATGGGTGTAGCACCTACTAGGATTGTCTAGATATTCTAGGCCCAATTTTGTCGTGTCTTACCTTTTATTGACTGAGCCCATCTACCCCTTTTTTCCTTTCTAATTTATAGTCATTAGAAGTCAAATTTCATATGAATCTCACCATATTTTGAATTTAAGTCACCTATAAATATAGAAGTGATTATATTCTTTTGATTATCAACTATAATTAAGCATTATCAAACAAATTAGAGAAATTTATCAAATTTGAGCTAACATTTTATTGCAGGGCACTTTTAGCAGAGATATTAAAGTTTATATTTTACACTTATGAAATTTCTCTTTTATTGATGTCTTTTTTGAATTTGAGGGATCTAGTAAATTATTTAATTTATCTATATTCAAAGACCCCCAAGAAAACCTTTTATGTTTTAGAACAATAAATTCATCTCATTGTAGAATGATAGGAGTCGATGTGTGTATTTAAGAGAAAGATGATAAAAGTCCCTTGTGCAACAAGAGGCCAATAGAAATATAAAAGGCATACAATTAAATTTCCATAAGATGTAAAATAAATCACTAAGGTGTTGCATTATTATATTAAATAATTACTAATTATAATTTTTCAAATAAGGGATCAAAATGTGATAAATTACAATTTTATAGTGAATATAGATCAATTATATAAAACATTTACATATAAAATAAAACATTATAGGTTCTATATAAATGCATGAGTAGTTGAAAATTCTCTTAGTCACTTACATGTAAATATGTAGACACATAAATTTACATTTAAGCTAAAATCATGCACTTGTGATCACCCTTTTGACAATTTTAGCTCATAACCATTTCTAGGACCTTTCAACCACTTTCCTTCACATTCTACTTGGATGATTCATTCTTCCAAGTAGGTATATGTTCCTACAATGCTTATATCTAATTTTATTATCAACCTAGCTTCATGGTCAAATTAACTCATACCCTCAGCTTAACATTTACTTCCTTAGGACATGAGTGCCCTACTTGGACAATAATGCAACCCACTATTATCCACTCCCATTGGTAGTGTTCTCTCACTAATTAATGATTATTTTCAAAACTTTAAAAGTTGTATAAGGTCTCCCCATAATTTTAGGAAGCCCCATCTACAATAATTCCAAAAGTACCACTATATAATCACATTTGAAACCATTTTTTACACAGGAGGCTTCCACATAGAAAAACACCAGAACTTTAATTTCACATTGAGATAAAATTCCCTATTTATCCCAATTCTCATTACATACAACCTTAGTATCCCTGAGTTATATTATGAATACACCTCCAAGGTCATAAGTCACTATTGAATCACTTAATCACACCAATATTGCACCAATATTTATCATTTTGTACGTGTTTCACAAACACTACCATAACATAGGAGAACTACATGGAGTTTGATCCCTCTTCAGAGTATTAGTATGTAGGTAACACTAAACATAGGGGGTGTTGAGGTCAAACACAACTTTAACCACTAATCCATTATTTCATTGGTCTTCTTGTTTATTGAGATAGGGTTTTCAAGTGTGAAAATAGTTACATAGTGGTCACTGAAGTGAATTAGAAGCTCCCACATAGTCTATAGAATAAATAGGGGGAGGCTAAAAAACCCAAAAATCTTAGAACCCTTATCATTGTTGGACACTAGCAATCCCTAAAGACAACATCACCCCCCATTGTTATCTAGTCATAATGCTCTTGTCTATATTCCATGCTAGCTCTTGTTTCCAGTCCACACATAGTCAACACAGTCGGCTTGTTAGTCTTAGATTCAAAAAGAATATGCATCTCAGTTTTCCAGCTAAGTTTACATTTCTCTCTTGCACTTTCCATATTTATTAAGTTTTCAAATTTAGCAATTTCCAAATCAACTATGTGATTTATTGCATATTTATAGCAGTCTAATTTTACACAACAATTTTTCATATATAGGTAATTAGTTTCCGAATTTACCAAATTCTGATAAAACATATTGGTGAACCTGACCTATTGATTGAATATTACAAAACCCTAACCATAGATGCTACTAGGGTTTATACCCTTCTTCTTTTTATTTTCTATTATTGTCTTATGGGTTTTGAGATTTAATAAATTCTTTACTAGCAATAATAATACACATTGTTATATCTTGTTTTATTTAATTTAATAAATTTGTCTCTACATACCTAAGGTACTATGGTACATTACCTTCTCTCCAAGCCAAAAATTTTTCAAATTCAAATAATAACACTACAATGGTAGAACTGATTGATAGATTTGATGACATAGATAAAAGGCAATTACAAGATTTCTCCAAAGAATAAAGATATGAAGGAAGAATTCATACAAATTATAAGAGAGGGAATCAAGAAATCCATTGAAGATCAATCCTCTAATGCCTCCAATCCCATGACCCTTGTGGATGCAAATTTTATACAAAAATTCATTATGGGGGGAACCTAAGAGATTCTAAAAATTACTATGCCAATTCCTACTCAGTCATTGGAAATGCCACCATTGGTTAACACGCATTCTTCTTCTCCTAATTAACAAAATCTTATGCATAAGATGCATACTCTACAAGCTAAGGTGTTACATTTGGAGAGTTTTGAAACCAAATCAAGCTATTGAATATCATTATTTATTATATAATCCATTGGCACCACACATACCAGTATATTTTATACCTACCTTTTTTGTGGCACCCAAGCATACACTATATGATGGAAATGGTGACCCCAAACAACATTTGAGAGCATTCCATGCAACATATCTGGACTATGTGTCCAATGATATATTATTGACTATTTCTAAGGAGTCTAAATGAATATACTTTAATGATTTTAAAATTCACCTAATAAATTGGTGCATGCACTCAATCCCTTGACCGATATGTTTTTGGCACACTTTTCAATCAATATTAGTGAGAAAGTCTCATAGGCTTATATTTTTCAACTCAAATAGATGTATAATGAACCAATCATAGAAAGTGTCCTAAGGTAAAAGACAATGCTATCTAAGATGACAAATCCTATGGTAGATAAAGAGATCAAAGATATATTCAAGCAAAATTTGCTTCTAGCCCTCCATGAGTCAATCATGTTCAAGAATTTTTTTCCATTCACATATTTATGGCATATAATAAAAGAAAGAGAAATCAAGATTTTGGTAATGAATACACTTAAGTGTGTAACCAACACATATTCAAATAAAAAAATCACAGATAAACATCCATTCAAGGTGAGGCCAAATAATAATAATAATAATAATAATAATGCCACAATAAATAGTTTTGGAACCAACTCCATGCATTGTCCTATCAACTTCTCCAAGGAGATAATTTATTAAAATACCATAAGCTCCATCTAAGGTTCTAAGAACATTATTTGAATGCAATGTCATATATCTCCATCCTATTCAATAGGTTTATTTAAATCAACCTCTTCTAAAAGGTTTTGATTATAATGCATTTTGAGATTATCATAGGGCACCAAGCCATACTACCAATATGTGCATCAGCTTAAGGCACAAAATTTAGGATTTGATATATGAAAATATCATTGATGTAGCACACCTAAAAACATATCAAAATCACAACCAAGTGAAATCAAATCAATGAAAATATTAACTAATACTTTTCTTAAGCATACAACTAATGAGATGGTAGATATTTTTGTATTACATCATGCATACAATGCACATCCTCCACTAGTTTCTTATCATTCTCAAATAAAGGTACACCATACTTTGAATGGAATAATTATTACCTACCATAATTCAATACCATCTAGGTCTCTCATCACATTTTTAGGGCATGATATAGTAGACTATGACTTGGATTTGCATTCATTGTTCAATTGAGCTCATATTGATCACCAACCTATTCATAGTGTCATGGTTAATAACGGTTCAAGAATAAATATGTGCACAAATACACTCCTTTATAATCTTGGATACACATATCATGATTTAATTCCCACCACCATGAAAATAAAAGGTTCAATGGGAACATACAGTTCCATTGGTGATATTACACTACTAATAAAGATTGGTCTGGCTCATGTGGCCACTAGATTCAGAGTAGTACCCAATGTAGGGGTCTTCGATATGTTATTGAGATGCCCTTGGATTTAAAAAATTAGTGTAGTTCCTTCTATAGTTCACAAATGTTTAATGTATATCTATGATAATGAGGTAATCATAGTTCAAGGTATCCCATATGAATACCTCCTACCATAGTTTGATATGATTCCACAACCACAGTTGTGGTACCCAAAAAGGTGAAATTTACTCACAAAATTCAAAAGAAAATATATACCCTTCCAGAAAGGCCTATCCTTGAAAGGCCACTTTCATAAATATTTGTCAAAAATTATAGAGATCCTCTTTCTACTCCTACACATCCCAGATTAATATTACAAGGCACTAAGGGTGTTTCACATAAGGCACCAACTCAGAGCTCTTCCATTTCATGATGTGATCCTAAAATCCTTAGAGTTCATCATGGTCAACCAAATACAAAATATACTACCGATCATCATTTTTCCCATGGCACTTATAATACAAAGGGAAATCAATATTAAAATTTAGAGTTTAGTTCAATTCAATCTTAATAGTATGACACTGGCCATTCGTGAAAGGTCACAATTTCTAACTTTAACATATGACCCATGGATTGTGAGTCCCTTGTAGGGCTCATTGGTCACTATCTTTCTGCAATTATTATCTTTTCAGTTTACACACACACACACAAAGGTATAAAATGTGAAAAATAAAATATTCCATAAAAATACAAAATGAGGACCTATTCATGCTTATGTTTAGTTCATTTACACTAAATAATTTATGCACAGTATTTATTACTTATTGCTATCTTGTTTTCATATCATGTATGTTTCACGAGTGAACATGAGTGATTGCATACAATACAGATTTCCATCCCTATACTTTTCTATAGGTTATTTACAATCTTAGACATAAAAACTTCTATTCAGACAATAACACCCTATATGGACAATAACACACCCCATTGTTGTCATGTTGCCCTGTTATTGTCCCAATGTGCTCAGGTTATCATTTCTTAGATTCGAACCACACATAGGCCTTCTACAACTTGTATATACTTCAACAAGCTCATTAGGGGTATCTCATACACATGTTTTCTCTTTCTATGGCTATCCCTTATTGCTCATAGCTCAATTATTTTATTGCATTACATCTATGATATTGCTCATGTACTAACTCATTGATATACTATTTTTTATCAAAGTTACTAAATCTACTTGTGTTCCAAATTGCTTATGTTGATCAATTACATATATTCATGCATGATTTTTAATGTTTGCTTTCTTGATTCATGTTTTATGTGTGTTTCTTCACTTCATGACATTTGGATATGTCATTGTTTATGGATCTAAGCCTTCATTCTCTGATTTTATGTATGTGACGAAATTTGAACATGTCTTTGTGTGTGTTTCTTTACTTGAGGACAATTGAATAGGTATTTGTGTTTCTCTATAAGCCTTTATTCTTTGATTCTATGTTGTATGAGGACATTTGAACATGTCCTTGTGTATGGTTCTATGTGTGTGATTGGCATTTGAACATGTCCCTTGTATGTGGCCCTTTGGCCTTCTATTTACATGCCTTATGTGCTTTATGTGTACTCTATGTATTTGTGTGTCATGGCCATGACACTTGATTGCTTGTTTGCTTAGTTTTATCATATTTTAGTGCCATAATGGATATCATGCACCCTCCCAATTTTTGATGCCATGATAGATATCATGCATCCCTACCCAAGTAGATCTATTCAACTTTGGATACTCAATTTTGATCACTTATATACATGCCTAATTATTAACATATATCTTGACATTCACACTATATATGTTTGTTCCTACATGCATCTCACATTACTAGTATTCTAAATTTATTTATATGATGATGCCATCCTACTACTCAAATTTACATATTTTGAAATAATATCTTTTTTCATATATTTTTATTTTGAGTTAAGTTATTACACAAGCTCAAAAACTAACCTCAAAAGAGGGGGAATACACAATAGTTTATATGAGAGACTAATTCCACTCAATATAATGCATAGACATACATAGTTCTTAACTTTTCAGTCCTCATATGCATACTTCGAAAACACTCAGAGAAGTAGTTTAGATAGTAGCGATCCAAATGGATAGGAGCATTCCCCACTATTGTCCAAACATGGAAATATTCTCCTAGAGCTCAAAAAATAATTATTTCTAGAATCTATTAGAATATCAAGTAGTTTAAATTAGTTTGAAATAGGTTCATAGTCTCAGTTCTCATAATTTACTCATATATTATCAGTTTGGGGACATCATTTGCAGCATATGTTATAGGTTTATATACAAGTTTTTCCTCACAATTTTAATTGTTATTAGATAGTCTCAAAATATATATACACCAAAATATCATATTGGGGGCATGTGCATGGCACATGGCTTCATCCTTGCTTTGTTTTTTATTAGTTTTGTAGATGGAATGATAAAACATGTCATTTTCCATGTTGTATACACTAGAATCAAATTATAAAATATATTTGCACCAATTTTGTGCTAGTTTTACATCACAAATGAGCCTTATTTCATCTACAATGATTGGTTCACCATTTTACGCCAATTTTATATTAGAATACTCTATTGGGATTCATACAAGGATTCCAAGCTACTTCACTACCATGGGTATGCAATGATGGAGTTAATCATATCTTGAGTTCTTAAGCAAACTCTCATAATCAATGAGGATTGGGGAACACACAGTCTAATCTAATATTTTCAATGCAAATAAAATCTCCAAGGAGCCTACCCTCTACAATCACCATTTTTTTCACCAATTTTGCACCAGGAAGCAGAATGGTTCACTTACTAAATCAAGTGTATTCATTTCTTGTTATTAGATCTATAAGTTATATTGTCTTTATTTCTTGATTTTCATCTTTCGTAAGGATTTATTTTATACATGTTTTAGTGCATGTTTGCATGAAGCATAGGTCAGTGTTGTGGCCAACATTCAAGACTGCCCTTCACAAGTAAGTTCAGGTACATACTTTTTCATTTTAATCTATTAATTTTTCTTTGTTACATTACTAAAATAAAAGGGGGGAAAATAAAGACACAAGTTTACATTTAAGCTAAAATCCTGCACTTGTGATCACCCTTTTGACACACTTAGTTCATGACCTGTTATAGGACCTTTCAACCATTTTCTTTCACATTCTACATGGATGAGTCATTCTTCCAATCATGTATATAACCCCATAATTATCTATCTAGTTTTCTCAATAGCTTAGACTCATGATAATATTGTTTCATACCTCCAACTTAGCATTTACTGCCCTTAGTACAAGAGTGCCCTACCTGGACAACACCACACCCTGCTATTGTTTACTCCCACCAATAGTGTCCTCATGCCAATTAATAGTTATTTTCCAAAATTCAAAAGTTGCATAAGGGTTGTCTTGCAAGTTTAAGAAGCCACATTTGAAGGAATTCCAAAAGTACCACTATATAAGCACATTTTAAACCATTTTTTACACAAGAGGCTTTCACACAAAAAGACATCAAAATTCTAATTGCACATTGAGATAAAATTTCTTATTTCTCCTAATTCTGATTACATACAACCCTAGTAGACTTGAGGTAAAGTTTAAATACACCTCCAAGGTCACATGTCATGATTGAAGCACTTAAACACAGTAGAATTGTACCAACATCTAGTATTTTTCACTAGTTTTACACACACCTTAGTAGCATGGGAGAACTACATGGAGTTTGATCCGTCTTCAGATTATTGTTATGTACTTAACACTTAACACAAGGAGTGTTGAGGTCAAGCATAACTTCAACCACTGACCCCTTTTTAATCCATCATTTTGGTATTCTTATCTATTAAGTTATTGTTTTAAAATGGAAAAAAAATAATGCAGGGGTCACTAAAATGAATCAACAGCTCACACATAGTTCACAAAATAAACAAGTGAATGCACACAAAATCTAGAAATATTAGAACCCTAATCTCTACTAGATGTTAATGCCCCCATTATTTTCCAATCACAATGCTACTATCCAAAAACCCTACCGGCTCTTGTTTCTAATCTGATCATAGTCAACATAGTTAGCCTATCAGTCTAAGATCCAAAAACAAGGTGCATCTCAGTTTTCTAACTAACTTTATATTTATCTCTTGCATTTTTTAGATTTAGTAAGTTTCCAAATTTAGTAGTTTCCAAATCAGTTGTGTCATTTAATACATATTTTTAGCAATCTAATTTTAATTTGTAGTAGTCTAATTTTACATAGTAGTTTATCACATTTAGGTAATTAGTTTCCTAATTTGCCAAAATTTTATAAAACAAAATATTACTAGAAATGTCTTTGATCAACTCAATTTTGTCTAAATGGATTTTCATATTCAGATAGGAATGAGCATGTACTTGTGGTTTTGAATATGGAAATGGTTGAAGGAAATATCATATATCACACTATATCACTGGCCTCAAAACCACCTAATTACCGAAGAGATGGAATTATATCAAGCATGGGGAAATAATCCTAGTGAAGATTCAACACATTTATTAATTCGCTATGAATTATTTCATCTCTTGTGAATGAGAATATGATAGAAGGGTTACTAGATATGGTAATCTTGCCATTGTTCCCCAATGGATGTTGTGATTGGATCCAACCTCGATTGAGACATGTTCATCTACATGAATTTGTTAAACATTTATTTTGGTGTCGGGATCATTATTTGCGTAAACACCTCAAATTTATATAATTCATGATGAACATGATAATTGTTGACCATTTTTTTCCCAACAGGCCAAAAATCGGTCCCCTTCTGTCCCTATTGTTCTAGGCCATTTCATTTTTTAATTTTGCATGAATCTGTTCATTTCTACAGACTCTACAGAATTTCTACAGACTCTGCAGGTCTAAATCTATAGACTCTGCAGGTTAGTCCTTTGGCACATGAAGGATCAGTTCAGAGAGTGCTAGGTTTTACAAGGCTTCTTCGGGCTCTTATCTGAAGAAAATCATGAAGAAGGTTGGCATCATTGAACCATTGAACCCAGTTCAATGCCTTGGTTCAATGCCTGGTTCAATCGCTTGGTTAAATTGGCCTTGGTTCAATGCCTCGTTCAATCGGCAGTTCAATCACTCCATTTCAAGCCTGGTTCATTGATTCATTTTCCAAGCTTGGTTCAATGCCTTTGGTTCAACAGCTTTGGTTCAACGCGTTTTGGTTCATCGGCATGCAGCTTTGAACCATTGAACCAGTTCAAAGGCTTGGTTTAAGGGTGTGCCCTACAACTGGAGGGTAGTTTGAGATCCAAATGCCCTTGCGGAGGGCAAGAAGACCAAAAAGCTAAAGGACACAACCGAAGATCTAGAAGCCCTTGTGGAGGGCAGTTCAAGGTTTGGAAGCCCTTGCAGAGGGCAAAAAGAGCTTCAAAGAGCCTAAAAGACAAAGACAAAGACCGGGACAATTCTTGTAGACTTTTTGTTTGCAGGAAAAGCCTGAAACAAAAGACCCGTGCGAAAAAAGTTGCAAAAAATCTCAATGACTTTTGTCGAGGATGATGACATCCTAAAAGCCATCAATTTGAAGCAAATGAACTAGCCATTGGGTGACGGCCTCGCGAATGTCAAATTTAACGTAGTGAAATGTCCGTTTGCTTTTGAACTGTAAAGAGCGCCAAACCACGAAAAAGGCCCAAGGAACGTAGTGACCCACCAGAAGATCACCTCTGAGGGCTGAAAGAGTAGGAAGAAGACAAAGAGCAAAAATGACAAAGCATTCAAGTGGCGAAGAGATGGAGAGTTATTGTAGATGGGCGGCATGACCTATTTTTCTGCAGTTGCCATTGATGAGGAGACAAACAATAGTCTGTTTATGGAAAAGAAGCGTGGCCATGCTCTTACATTAATGTTTGAATGCCAAAGTCAATTTGGGTGATTATGCAGTATGGTTCCAGACGGCCTCTTCTGAAGAATGACATCAGTAATAGTGGCTTTCCTCTTCCCAATGTGTTCAGAACACACATGGGCCACTTGTAGAAATGAGCGCCAAAAAATATTTCTAGGAAGCACCAAGTTTTCTTCCTCTTTCTATATATTGTAAACTTCTCTTTGGAGAAAGGATCCACTCTCAGCCTTAAGGCAAAACTCTGTCCAAAAATCTCTTGGGCTTGTAAGGTAGAGCTCTGCCAAAAATTTACCTTGAATCGAAACATAGCATTTTTACCTCCACTCTAAGTTTTGCATCTTTAGTATGTGTCTATGCATTTGATTCTGTGTTAAGTCATTTTCTTAATGCTTTTACAGAATGATTGTAGCATGTCTAGTGCATTTTTGAGTTTCCTTTTACATGTTTGTTAGAAGTGTCCCTAAAGGAGTATAGGTGAAGTGGATAGGTTGCTGCAGCATGTCTCAGAATGCCTCTAGTAGTTATTTCCTCCCTATATCTCCACGGACCCCTGACCCACTGATGCAGAAGGTTTTCTCACTTTAGGTGAAGTGTATAGGCGCTTCCTTTTGGTGAAAAGTGTATATTCAAGCTGGGTGGATCACATTTTTTGGTGTATCACCTTTTCTTCTTTTTAGGCTTAGGTTCTATTTTCAGCATCTCCTTCTCCCTTTTAATCCCCCCCTTTTACATTTTATTTGTTAGTAGTAGGAGAAACCAGGGCCTAAATGATACATCAGAGGGAGCTAGCCCTCTTCTAGAGACTCTCCCCTCCAGCTTCGCTTGTCCCACAGGCGAGAGGGGAGTTTCCATTATTGTGTGAAGAAGGCAGGAGCTCAGCCTCTTGTCAAGGGTGCAATCTTCTACGTCAACAATTTTTGGCACACCTGGTGGGACCAACTAGGACAAGTTGTGTCCAAAGAGTTGAAGAATTTTTGGTGTGTTCTTCAACCAACCAATCTTTGGAGGCTTTGCATCAAACACCAATGGCGAATCCAAGTTGAATCAGCTGGTTAAGCAACTTGGTGCCATCAAAAATCACTTTATGTATGTATAATTCCTTTGCACAAAATCATGGACCTTGTGTTCCTTCGTATGGTTTTAATCAAGCTTAGGGTTTTCATGCAATTCCCTCGAGCAGCTTTCATAGTCTTTCTCAACCCCTTCAGGTCACTGATCCTAATGGCAACCTCTTGACCTGGGGGGAAATAGTGGAATCATGGGGCAGGAAAGAGGAGAAGAAAGGTTTTGCTCAAAACCTTAAAAAAGATAAATCTGCTCCTACCCATGATTCCCATGACATCCAAGAGGCTATCATGAGCAACAACGAAGAAGAAATCATCATTGATGCTCCTTGTGAAGACCTCATTAGCAATGGAGAAGATTCAGGTCACACATACATGCAGATGTTCCAGTAGTATGAGGAGGAACAAAGGCATGGTGAGCTCTCTTCCCCCTTGTTCAATGGACTTCCTTATTGTTTCGATGAGGAGGATGACTATGCTAGAGAGCCTGAGTTGGAAGAGGACCAGATGGATACCTTTGAACATCTAGAAACTCTGGTCCTCAAGGAGGAAAAGGAGAGGTATATCTTCCTTGAGGAAAGCCTTGAAGAAGAAAGCTTTGAACAGAGAGGTGATGTTCTGTGGGATGAGCAATCAGTTTGTGATTCCATTTTAGACATCACCACAGTCACCCTTCTTCAAGAAGGCCAAGAGGGAGCAGAGGATGAGTCTGACAGAGCCTACAATGAAGCAGAAGGAAATGGGTCAAACCATGATGTACTGCAAGGGAGTTATACATATCAAAGGGCTAACGATGATAAGCTAGCAACCACAGATTTCTTGGTGAAGAGCACCAGTATGAAGGACCAGCATTCAACAAACTTCCAAGAACAAATAAGATACACATATGTTGGAAGCACGTTTGAATCTGATCCACTCGGATACCAGCTAACTCAGGTGACAGGCAAGAGGAGCAGGTCACCAAATCTCCTTTTCATTCAGCTACTTGCTTAGCACCATAAGTCTTCTTGCCAGGAAGGGGACTTAAGAAATTTTACCTTTGATTTAGGAGGGAGGCAATTATTCTTGGTTAGCTGTATATAGTATTTTACTTTCAGTTTCCTTCCCTATTTTCCTTAAGTGCAGTTTACACAGGTAGTGTTTTTTTATCCTTGTGTGTTTCCCTTTGCGTGTGGGGTAAGAAGCTTCATGTTTTGATTCTCAGATCTTTTGGGGCTATTGCTAACTTTATTCAAAGCTGCATCTGACTCCGTGCCCATGGACTACAAGGCAACTGGTCTTTAAGCATAACATGCATGCTTCCCCTGGGAGTCACCAATTTGTTGACCATTTTTTGCCCAACAGGCCAAAAATTGGTCCCCTTCTGTCCCTATTGTTCTAGGCCATTTCATTTTTTAATTTTTCATGAATTTGTTCATTTCTATAGACTCTACATAATTTTTACGGACTCTGTAGGTCTAAATCTACGGACTCTGCAGGTTAGTCCTTTGGCGCATGAAGTATTAGTTCAGAGAGTGCTGGGTTTTACAAGGCTTCTTCAGGCTCTTGTCTGAAGAAAATCATGAAGAAGGTTGGCATCGTTGAACCATTAAACCCAGTTTAATGCCTTGGTTCAATGCCTGGTTCAATCGCTTGGTTAAATTGGCCTTGGTTCAATGCCTGGTTCAATCGACAGTTCAATCGCTCCATTTCAAGCCTGGTTCATCACTTCATTTTACAGGCTTGGTTCAACACCTTTGGTTTAGCGGCTTTGGTTCAACGCATTTTGGTTCATCGGCGTGCAGCTTTGAACTGTTGAACCAGTTCAAAGGCTTGGTTCAATGGTTTGGTTCAAAGGTGTGCCCTACAGCGGGAGGGCAGTTCGAGATCCAAATGCCCTTGCAGAGGGTAAGAAGACCAAAAAGCCAAAGGACACAACCAAAGGTCCAGAAGCCCTTGCAGAGGGTAGTTCAAGGTCTGAAAGCCCTTGTGGAAGGCAAAAAGAGCTTTAAAGAGCCTGAAAGACAAAGACAAAGACCGAGACAATTCTTGCAGACTTTTTGTCTACAGGAAAAGCTTGAAACAAAAGACCCATGGGAAAAAAGCTACAGAAAACCCTGATGACTTTTGCCAAGGATGATGACGTCTCGAAAGCCATCAATTTTAAGCAAATGAACTAGCCATTGGGTGACGGCCATGCGAACGTCAAATTTAATGTAGTGAAATATCTGTTTGCTTTTGAATTGTAAAGAGTGCCAAACCACGGAAAAGGCCCAAAGAATGCAACGACCCACCATAAGATCACCCTCGAGGGTTGAAAGAGCAAGAAGACGACAAAGAGCAAAAATGACAAAGCATTCAAGTGGAAAAGAGATGGAGAGTTATTGTAGATGAGCGGTGCGACCTATTTTTTTGTAGTTGGCATTGATGAGGGGACATACAGTAGTCTGTTTACGAAAAAGAGGCGCGACCATGCTCTTACATTAATGTTTGAACACCAAAGTCAATTTGGGTGATTGTGTAGTATGGTTCTAGTAGGCCTCTTCTGAAGAATGACATTAGTAACAGTGGCTATCCTCTTCCCGATGTGTTCATAACACACATGGGCCACTTGCAAAAATGAGCGCCAAAAAATCTTTCCAAGAAGCGCCAAGTTTTCTTCCTCTTTTTATATATTGTAAACTTCTCTTTGGAGAAAGGATCCGCTCTCAGCCTTAAGGCAAAACTCTGCCCAAAAATCTCTCAGGCTTGTAAGGCAGAGCTCTGCCAGAAATTTACCTTGAATCGAAACATAGCATTTTTACCTCCACTCTGAGTTTTGCATCTTTAGTATGTGTCTATGCATTTGATTCTGTGTTAAGTAATTTTATTAATGCTTTTATAGAATGATTGCAGCATGTCTGGTGCATTTTCAAGTTTCCTTTTACAGGTTTGTCAGAAGTGTCCCTAGAGGAGTATAGGTGAAGTGGATAGGCTGCTGCAGCGTGTCTCAGAATGCCTCTAGTAGTTATTTCCTCCCTGTATCTCCACGGACCCCTGACCCACTAATGCAGAAGGTTTTCTCACTTCAGGTGAAGTGTATAGGTGCTTCTTTTTGGTGAAAAGTGTATAGTCGGGCTGGGTGGATCACATTTTCTGGTGTATCAGCTTTTCTTCTTTTTAGGCTTAGGTTCTATTTTTAGCATCTCCTTCTCGCTTTTCATCCCCCCCCTTTTTTTACATTTTATTTGTTACCAGTAGGAGAAACCAGGGCCTAAATGATACATCAGAGGGAGCTAGCCCTCTTCTAGAGACTCTCCCCTCCAGCTTTGTCGGTCCCACAGGCGAGAGGGGAGTTTCCATTATTGCGTGAAGAAGGCAGGAGCTCGGCCTCCTGCCAAGGGTGCAATCTTCTGCATCAACAATAATGCTATGCATAAATATCATTTGTTGTATTTGTCAATAAAAACCTTGAAGAATTCCCAATTATTATCAATGAATTAGTGAACATATGGATAATGTGCCACACCACCACCTTGCATATTGTTTGATGCAATATAATACAACATTAAGATGCACGTGACCCTATTGGACAAAGTATCACACCAAGTTAATTGACTTGTCACAACAAATTGGAACACTAACAATTTTATTCACTTTGAGTGGTGCTAAATACATTTGCTTAACCTACATGCCCTAATGCCATAAATACCACCAATAAATCCCTAGGAAGCACATAAATGACAATGAAAAAATATTATAGATATAGTGGCATACTAAATGCAACTTCAAAATATAATGTTTCTATTAAGATTTTTTATTACATTTACAAAAAAATATTGAATGCACCACCTATGGGTGCTACTTACTTAGATATCTTAAATGCATATATCTAAAAAAATTCCAATAGTTATCAGTTTCAAAGTACCTATTATATTGTATTTGAGTTGAATATAAAGAATTCAATATAGTTACATTGAAATTGATACATTTTAGTATTTTTTAATTTTGTATTTAAGATATCTAATCTAGTTGTATATCTTTGTCAATATATACTTCATGCAAATACCAATGTTATGATTATGATAAAATATATTTTGATTGTTTTTTTACTATAATATTTATAAATATTATTATGATTACGTTCATAGGCATAACCTATGATGGCATTTGCTTGTGGTGGTTGATTATATTGTTTGCGAGATGTCAAAAATTAATAGATGATCTTAAATTTGACATTTATTTAACCATTATATGAAAGTTTTTTCTTATTGTTTGGAGAAGTCAATCTAAAATTGTAATATCTTGAGTACACAGTGGAATTTGGAGTTCATTCTTTTTTTGAAAGATTTTTTTGATCCTGATATATTGGTGGAGCTAGGTTGAGGCCACCTATCATTTGTCAAAGGGAAATTTAAAGAGAAATTAATGGATTAATTAATTAATATGGTATATATAGAAAATTAAGATAGACACCTTCAAATTGATATCTCTAAACATTTTTCTAAATATATATATTTAAGATAGATGTACTGGTTATGACGATATATATTTTGATTTTTTTAAAACTATGATACATGCAAATATTCTTATAATTATGATCACATATATTTTCCTTTGTTTTGAATTCAAACTAATCAACTCGAGTTACAAGTATTAGGAGCAAAGGTTAAATTTGATGGTGAATCTTTCTTACCACATATAATTATGATGACATTTATTATGCCAAGAGACATAAATTACCGTAACAACCAAAAGAGATGGAAGGAATAAATATAATAATATATCATTAAAGAAAATATTAAATTCATGTATTTCAAAAATAAATATATAAAGAAGAAAAAATATTAATAAAATATAAAATTTTAAAAGAAAAGACTCATAACAAAACCGGATAGAACTATTAAAAAAATGAGACAAAGCACCAAAGGTAAGAATTTAATTTAATGAACTACGATCTTTCTTTTATATCTGTAACTATTTAACTCCTTGTAAGGTAAAAATTAAACGATAGTATAATATGTGAACTATCTAATTTAATATAGATATACTGGTTATGATGATATATATTTTTCTAAAAAGATATATTTAAGATAGATGTACTAGTTATGACGATATATATTTTGACTTTTTTAAAACTATGATACATGGAAATATTCTTATAATTATGATTATATATTATCTCCCTTGTTTTGATTTCAAAGTGATCAACTCAAGTTACAAGTATTAAGAGCAAAAGTTAAATTTGATGATGATTTTTTCTTATCACATATAATAATGATAACATTTATTATGTTAAGAAACAACTTACCGTAACCACCAAAAAAATGGAAAGAATAAATATAATAATATAAAATATTAATAAAGAATTTAAAAAATTATTAAATTCATATATTTCAAAAATAAATATATGAAAAAGAAAAAAATATTAATAAAATATAAAATTTTAAAATAAAATTTAAAAAGACCCCTAACAAACCGGATAAAACTATTGAAAAAATGAGACAAAGCAACGAAGGTAAGAATTTAATTTAATGAACTACTATCTTTGTTTTATATCTTTAACTATCTAATATAACTCCTTGTAAGGTAAAAATTGAACTACAATATAATATAACTCCTTGTAAGGTAAATATTTGAACTACAATATAAGGTTATACATACTTCTCATATATATATTTAAAATATATTATTGTAGGAGGTACCTTGTTGCATGGTAGTTTAATTATGTTAATAGGTAAATTATAAAGGAAGTTTGGGGTTGTAGTGAATTGTAATGTTTTTTAAATTAATAATTAATGATAATTTTAGATTTGATTTTGATATTTGATTGTGATAAGATAATTTTAATTGATGTTTATTTGAGTGTTATATAGAATTATTTTTCCTTTTTACTTAAATAAATGGGTTTAAAAATCGAAATATTTTGGATACACGATAAAATTTAGAAACCTTTTTTTCTGTAAACTTTTAATCAAATTAGATATAATAATGATATAATTAGATTGAAGCCATCTATCACCAATCAACAATAAATATATATTTAGAAAGTAATAGAAGCATTAATCAATGTAGTATATTTCTGTGCATTCTTTTTCCAGGATTGGCTTGGGTTTTTTTATGTTCTTTTTCTGAATTTTTTGGATGAAGATTTCATCTGGTCCTTTGGGCCCTGGGTCTTTCACAACTTTGGTCTTTTCCCCTCTGCCTATCTCCCCCTCCCTGTTGGAGTTAAGTCTTCAATCTCTCCCCTTGTGCATGCTGGTAAAACCAAAACTGATGTGGGCACCACTGCAAAGAAGAAAGGCATGTATTTTGAGGTGAAAATATTGAGATTAAAGATAAAAGATTTGGTGCGTAATGGCTCTCAATGGACAATAAAAGATCTCTTGTCAAGCACTGAGAGAAAATAGGGTTCAGCTTGCGGTTGATGGTCGCAACTCCTTTGGTTAGACCCCTCTTGGTTAGCGTCTGCTCCAGCGTCTTCTTTCTGATTTTTCAACTGCGTTTTCGCTGAAGACACACACTTTTGGTTTTTTTTAGTTTTTTGCTATCTATGGGCAGAAGACTTATGTCTTGAAGCTGCTCTTGTCATTTTTTATGTCTTTTGTCTCCGTGCGGGGGATGTCTCATCGATTCAATTTTTTTATTTTTTGTTCTTTTTCTCCCTTCCATTCGTTGCAGGCGCTGGCACTTGATTGTACTCTAGAACCGATTCATTACTTCAATAAAAAAATGTTCACTTTATCTAATAAAATCAATATAATATGTAACAAATATAAAATAAACGTTTCAATATTAATATTTATCTTTTAAATACATATATTTAAAATATTTATACTAATCTATTCAACATTACTTTTTATATATTAATATAACTTATAATATATATTTTTAAAAACGACAACCCGTTAAATTATGATAATTTAATTGAATTGAATTTAAATATATACTTATTCAGCATATTATAATCTACTAAATCTAATTCATATATAATATCCATACTTATATAATTTAATTAATCTCAATTTAAAAAAGAAAAAAAGGCAACCTTAAAAATATTAAATCCCCTGTTACAAGTACATGGTTGTCTGTTCCAAGTATAATTTAATTTATGGGAACTCCTCATTGAATTATTGCTACGAAATGGCCCCTGGGGCCACCTAGTCAAACTTGTGCATCCTCATGATAAGTCCCCTGAGCTCCCCTCCTTATCCTTCCATCTCTTTCAGACATTATTTACAATATGTTCATTATTTGTGAATATTATATCTTAATACACATCATGCTTTTCCCAACAAGGGTTGGCTTCCTAATTTCTAAGTCCAAACTTCCACATTGATAAACTAAAACACCCAAATTATTAATTCAATTTCCCCCTTCGAACCTTCATGTGGACACCATTATCTATTTTTTTTCCCCTAGATTATCAATATATTTGCTTGCTTTCTCCCTGATACACATCCTTGTGCTCCATGTTGTCTACACCTTGCCCCCTATTGCATATATAAACTAAACCCACCATGCATCCTTCAAAAAAATTAGCCTTGGATATACCAAAAAGTAGGAACTCTGCTCCCAAAGTCCTTAAACAACTCTAATGCAAAAGTATTTCCTTATCCTTAGGCCACCATTTTCTGTGCTAAAGTCTAGATTGTTTCACATTGTCCCCTTTATTTAAAATTTAAATTAATAAGAAAATATGGTTTTTAAAAAATGTGTATTTTTATTTAAATAAAATATATAAATATATAGGGCCTTTTTTTTTTGGGGTTTTAATGGTTAATATAGAGTTAAATGTAGCGTCTTATTTATATAAAAGGGTTTTCTCTTCTATATAGATAGGGCGTTACACTCAAGGATAAGGATATACCCTTATTTTATTTATATATGGGTTGGGGTGGTACATCTTATCTATGGTAGATGTATTGACGAAAGAAAGTTAGTGTAGTGTTTGTCTTTTGTTTGTGTATGTTCGATCAATTCTCTGAAAGATCAATTACTTTATAAATATTCAATCCCTACAATCCATTATTGAGCGTAGCTCCATATATATAAAGCACTTCACTTAAAAGTCTTAGTAACTCTCTTATTTAAAAATTAAAAACATTTTTTAGTAAAACTATGAACTATCTAAAACAAAATTTTACATAAACTAAAATTAAAAACTGAAACTTAAACTTAATAAAAAGCCCAATCACCAAAAAAGACAAATCATAATATATTTATTAAAAAATATATATATATATTAAAATAATAAATAATTTAAACGAAATATATTGGTAAAAAATTCAATCACAATTTTTTTCGAAAACTCAAAAAAACTATGAAAACTTAAAACCCCTAAAATATAGTTTGAAAACCTTAAATCTTTAAATTAATAACTTAATTTACAAGCGTTTAGGCTTTAAATAAGTTGATTTGTGGGCACCAAATACTTTTTTAAGCTACAAACAACCCTTTTTCCATGCATGTTTGCATGAATCGAAATCATTACTATTTTAGAGCAACTTTATTGCTTTCTCATCCCAGATATATTATATTTTTTTTAAAAATAAAATAAAATCAACTTGCCATTATTGAAGTATGAACTTTTGCACGAAAGTTTTATTAAAATATTTTAATACATTATTAAATTTGCCTCACATAGTTCGAATAAAAATTTGACCGAGTCATACACATTAATATATTAAATCTAAAGCTCCTCATCTCAAGATTTAATATTAAATGGCAAGGAGAGCCTTTATATACTCCACACCAACATTTTCCACAACCAAATGTCTCCCCAGTTATATACTCCACACCAACATTCTAAATAGAAACCCTTGACGAATGCTAATTCCCTATGTCTATTGGAATTATGGATTAAGGCTTAATGGTGCCAAGTAACACCATAAGAATAGTGGAAGGTTAAAGGTGTGTTAATAAAATATTGTTGCAATGGAAAGAGTTATTATTGGTCAAAGATGAGTGCAAATGTCAAGGATTTAGAGTTTTCTAATATCGTAAAAGTAAAAGTTAAAATTTTGGTTTGAAAATGGTCTTTAATGTATTTATTAATGGTTAAATTGTATGATTTTAGGTTATTTGCGTACGTATCGATTATCGGTCTAAATTAAATATTCTTGGTATGTTATGTTGACTTACAATATTTTCTAACCCTTCTTCCAACTCTGTAATTATCGTATTCTTTATCCCCTGATTTGATGTTGTTTTGCACTGTTATTTTTTATGATCAGAATTGAAACGTTCAGTAAATGTAACACAATGAACAATGAACACAACAATATACCTTGGGAAAACCCTCCAATTTGAACGGAAAAACCCAACAACAATATATCTCTTATATATTGAATGATAAGAACAACAATCTGCTTTACAATGGCCAAATCCAAGGCCTACAAGTATGGCTTCACTTCTTGAAGCACAATGAATAAGATCACACTTGATAAATCTGATTTGCTCTTGAAATAACTTGATCTACTCCTTAGAAGTCTACTCTGCCTTGTAAATTATACTCATTATTCTCTTGAACAATGAGAAATCACTCTATATATATACAAGTGAGAGGAAAGAGACGCATCTCTTCATTTTCCCTGTCGGCCTCCACCAAACAAATTGTCTTAAATAATATAATAAGTTGGGCAGGAAGTGGAATCCCGACGCTGCTCCTTCAACATCAACACTCCCTCTCAGCTAGGGAGGATACTTCCAATTGCATAAGACATATCACCTCATCGTGATGTCAACCACAATGGCTACAACAATGCATAGTATGTACAAGTGTTCATCACTTTACATGATATCCACCATGGTTCTTCTAGAGGGTGGAATCAAGGGATTTCACCTTGAAATTCTCTCACAGAGAAGAACTTGTTATCAAGGGATTTCACCTTGAACTTCTCTCACAAAGAAGAAAACATTATCAAGGGATTTCACCTCAAACTTCTCTCACAGAGAAGAACTTGTTATCAAGGGATTTCACCTTGAACTTTTCTCACAGAGAAGAACTAGTTATCAAGGGATTTCACTTCGAACTTCTCTCATAGAGAAAAACTCGTTATCAATGGATTTCACCTCAAACTTCTCTCACAAAGAAGAACTCGTTATCAAGGGATTTCACCTCAAACTTCTCTCACAGAGAAGAACTCGTTATCAAAGCTTTGGCAGCTTCTACAATAGATTTATTCTGCCTTTCTGCAACACCATTCTGTTGAGGATTGTAAGGGACACATATTTCCCTCTTAATCCCTGCTTCAATGCAAAAGTTACATAATTCTTTAGAGGTGTACTTCCCTCCATTGTCAAATCTCAAAACTTTGATTCTCTTCCCAAATAAGTTCTCTACTTGAGCCTTAAACTCTTTGAACCTCTCAAGTACTTTTTTTAGATTCCATGGCACAACCCTTGTAGGTACCTACATGATCCTGGTAGAATTTTGGAAGACCCATGACCAATATTAATATGTATTGTATACAATATTAATATTTTAGAAGCAGCCTTGATGGAGAGTAGGGGACTCGAACTAGGGGTGGCAGGGTGCTAGGCCCTTTGCCCTACCACTACACCCCTGCCCGTGGTCATCTTCTCCATGATAGGTAGAGCTCGAAAGTGTAGGTGAGCCAATCTTTGATGCCAAAGATCACACAAGCTTGAAAAATCATGTACTAATGCCTGAAGTGGACAAGTGATTAGCCTATAGAGGCTCACATGTCTAACTCCAATTATAAGCACAGTGGGGTAGTTTTGCATAGGATGGTCTGATGGACCAAAGTACATCACACAATGTCCCGTGCAGGCTAAAATTTAGTCCTTGCATATACACCCTCTAAATTCTTTGCGCATTCCAGCCTTAGGTTTGCTTCTTCACTCTTCGTAGCTACAAACTGATTTGATCTATAGTTTGTGTTAAGTAGCTACTTTGGACAGTTGTGTTTCTTCTGACATTACATTCTGCAATGCTGATCTCTTATGGCTTACACTTTTCATTGGCCTATACAATAGCCTTCAATAGAAATGCGACACTCTTTGAAACTTGGTACATTTGTCACGATTAGGTGACTACAACTCCATTATCTTTTGCATCAGGGTTTACTCGATTCATTCACTCTCATCACGCCTCTAGCCTGGGTGTTTCATTTTAATAGCTCGACTACTTTGTTCTCCTTTTGACACAGCTGGCTCTACCTTGAATGCTCAATAATTGCTACTGCTTCTCTTTTCATGAACTACTATGTGTCTACTTCTTTGAGCTCTTCTCTGACGAAACTAATGTTGTTTTTACTGTTGTAACTTTCCAAGATTTGCACCATGGGCTACAACATAAGATTGCTAACTAGCTTCTAACCTGCATGCTTGTTAGTCTGAGCCTGTAGTCTCTTCAACTGCCTCACCGTCATCTCCAAAATAGCTCATTATTTCTTATCTCTTATCTTTTATGAACACTCAACTAGAAGCTCCATTTCACCTCTCTTGCTAACAGGTTCTCTTTAAACCACCACAATTATGCTCTCTCTTTTATTTGTCTTTTACACTCACACCTGAAGCAACTGCAACTTCTCTTCTTCCTCTGATGGTTCAGGAACTTTGGTTTCCACAAACTCAGCCAAGTCATTTTATTCCAAGGTGAACATGATTCTAAACCTCTATGATGTGAAGTTGGATGCTCCTTCGAGTCTATCCTTAATTTTAAGACTGTTCACCATCTTGACTAAAATAGGGATAGATAGGAGATATAAAGAACAACATAGTATTGCTGCAATGACAAATTTGATCATGATCTTTTTCAAATCTGCTCTGATAACATGTTAGTTTTTATAATTAGAATTGAAATATTCAGTAAATGCAACACAATGAACAATGAACACAACAATATACCCTGGGAAAACCCTTCAACTTGAACGAAAAAACCCAGCAACAATATATCTCTCATACATTGAATGATAAGAACAACAATCTGCTTTACAATGGCCAAATCCAAGGCCTACAGGTATGGCTTCACTTCTTGAAGCATAATGAATAAGATCACACTTGATAAATCGCTCTTGAAATAACTTGATCTACTTCTTAGAAGTCTGTTATGCCTTGTAAATTATACTTATTATTCTCTCGAACAATGAGAAATCACTCTATATATATACAAGTGAGAGGAAAGAGACTCATCTCTTCATTTTCCCTGTCGAAAATAACTTGATCTACTTCTTAGAAGTTTTCTCTGCCTTGGAAATTATACTTATTATTCTCTTGAACAATGAGAAATCACTATATATATACAAGTGAGAGGAAAGAGACGCATCTCTTCATTTTCCCTGTCAGCCTCCACCAAACAAATTATCTTACATAATATAATAAGTTGGGCAGGAAGTGGAAGCCCGATGCTGCTCCTTCAACATCAACATGAACATTTGTACAAATCATGCACTAATGTTCCAAATAGTTTAGAACATTAGTATATAGCCACATAAAACTTTCATGTCTCTTTCTAGCTAAAATGCACCTTCCTTTTTTCAACCTTTTTCTTCTTGTGACCATTTGACGTCAGTTTGTGTACCAATAAATTCACAATTCAAATTTCATTTGTTTATAAATACACAAATATTATAGTTCATTTTCATCCAAGAAAATTATATAATTCTTTTATTGTTCACATGAGTCTATTGAGCATTTTCAAACAATAAATTTAGAAGCAAGCAATCATTAGAATATTCATTGAAGCATATAAAGTTTATATTAGACACACTTGTTTGTTTGATGTTGATCATTGAGATTTGTTGTTTTCAACATTGTTATTTGATTCAACTTATTTTGGGAATAATGGAGTTTTATTCCTATTTTAGTTAAGGGTTTGGATTAATAAATTAGTAATTAATATTGCAATAATAACAGTCCTGATTTGTATAATTTATTTATCTTTTATACCTTTCCAAAAATAACAATAAATTAAGAAAAATATAACTTAGCTTAAAACAAGCTGAAACGGTTGTTACAGGGTTTGAAACTAGTTATACAAGATTGGGATAGTGTCACAAATTAGAATCTAGCTTTCATTCAGTGAAAGGATAAGACCACCGAAAACAAGACACCCTAGGGTCTGATGTTGTTGTCCTCTTCTGCCACTATTGTCCAAATTACTCATAGAGACCTAATTTTTTTGGGTTCTTTACATTGTTCCTGTGTGAACCTGCTTATGAAATTTCAAGTTTTGAATGTCGATGGAGCTCATTCTAGAGATGATTTAATATTAAAACCCTAATCCTCCATCATGCTTGATAAAATGGGATTTGAATCACTTGAAAGGGGGGGTTAGTGTGTGTAAGATGCACTAAACATGTGATCCACACCCCTTGTGTGGGCATGTTGCCTACATACCAATATTTTGAAGAAGGATCAAGCCATATGTAGTTCTCCCACTTGATGTGTTTTGTGCAATAGTGTGATGCAGATGCAAAAATGTCAAATTAAGTGTGCTTGAAGTGGCTAGGGACTGGTGTGAGGGTTTGAATATGTTTGCCGCTGTGTTGGGTGATTATATATAGATAATAGGGAATTTTGCCTTAGTGGCTTGTTTGTATTCTTGCTTTCTTTGTAATATTTTGTCACCTTCTTTTGTAAATAAATTTTGAATGGGCTATTATAGGGAACCATTTGTCATGGGTTAGATATATTTGCTCTAGGTCGACATGATGAAGGATAAGAATTAGATGAAATCAACCATTTGGGCTTAAAGTGTGATTGGATAGGAGCACCAAAAATGAGATACCCTAGGTTCTAGCGCTATAGTACAGGTATGGCACTCTTGTCTTCAAGGATTGGGACCTGGGGGGATTGGATTGGCCTAGGAAATAGAGTCTAGCTGAGCTGGCATCAGGGTTCAAAAGTCTACAGATGACCAGTAATAAGTAAAAAAATGTTTAGAGGGGTCACAAGAGCATGCAAAAGGAGCTATGGATAGGGTGTCAACAAGTCACACTCAAACTACCAATTTGCACATTTTATATGACTACATTACTATCTAGGACCTTGATAAAAATCATGATAGTTCAACTTCTCTAGTGTAACATAGGTGCATGTAGATAGCTAAAACTAGATCCTAAACATTTATCAACTATTAAATTACATATTTCTAAGATGTTTTTGTACTTATCAATTTTAAGTTTAAATTGAACATTATTGGCACAATTACTAACTTTTAAGGGCGCTCCCATCTTCCATTGACTTCCTCCAATTGACGTTTTACTTACCCCTAGGTTTGGTCCCATTCTGCTTCCCTGTACAGAGTGTGATTGCTCAGAGCATGTAGTTATGCTCTATACATGTTTGGAGCATAACTATAAGGTATTGGTAGGGAACATTTGGGCCATCCTACCCATTATCCTATATGAAACTCATCCCACCATTTTTTCTCTTCTGGCCATCAGATGCCAATTTGCATCCCAATAGGGTGATAATTTTGATTTAAGTCTTCTATAAATATACAAACACTATAGTGCATTTAGTATCTAGTAATAATATAACACTTGGAAATAATTCATTTTTTTAGGAATGTATTGAGCATCTATACACATTTAGATAAGTCAAATAATAATTACAACATTCATTGTAGAATATAAGTTCATGTTAGTAACACATTGCATTGCACTATTTTACTTGGCTGATGCATTTCTTAAATTAATAGAGTGTTTTTCTTATATTATATATTATGAAGGGGCCTAAAAAATATCAAGAGAGATAATTTATTCCATGGTATAATGCATAACCTAAAACATATGTTGTTTTCCTTACAAATTTCAAATCTAGCTACCTAATTAGAGAAATAAGAAGTCTATTTTCCCAACGATCTGAGCAGAGATACAAAAAATTGAGTGAGGTTTTTAGAGCCCAATTCAAAATATATTTCACCTATTTGGAATTTCCTAAGAATATAAATTGACTACCTAGACATTGATAGGTTTGAAACTTGACAATTTATACAATATTCTCTAATTGTTATGAGTTTTCTAGGTCATCTTGTCACTGTTGTTGATCATTGTTTACCATTTCAAGATATTGATGAGTGTCCTCTGGTATTATTATATTCAAGAATAGTTACATCGCTAATATGATTATGAAAATTAAGTTTTATAGCTAAAATTAGTTGTGCATAATACATTAAAGTGCACCATCATTTTTACAAAATACACAAATATACTAAGGGTTAATATATGGAGCCAACTCTCACATGTTTTAAAATCCTTCAATTGATAATGTTCCTTATATTTCTCAACAAACATTTTATTCTAAAATTCCTCAAATTTATTCATATATTATTAATCCTTCTCTTACACAAAATTCCCTTATTTCAATATATTCTACTTCTTCACCTTTTATTTTTATACCAAAGAAGAAAATGACTACTATGATACATACATTGTGTGACTTACAAAATCAAATCAAAATTTTATCTCAAGGGTATACAATATAATTATTAGGGTGACTTATAATGATATTCTCTTAAACCCCTTTGCTTATGAAATGCTTATAGATCTTTTCTCAATGGATTTAAGGTTCCAAAATTTAAATTATTCAATGGAAAGGGAGACATTTCACAACACATTATGACCTTCTATACCTCTTTCTTATATGTTTCTCAAGATGATAAATTGTTAACAAATCTATTTCCAATAAGCTTAAAGGATTATGCACTTGATTAGTTCTATGCTTTACCAGGTATATTTTTACATTGTTTTACAACCCTAGTTGGTGATTTCTTAACTCATTTTGAAAGCAATATTGCATAGAAGGTGACATTTATGCAATTAGCTCAAATTAGAAAAGAGGCCAATGAGTACATTATAGATTATGTGCTTATGTTTAAGACTATGATCACTGATTTAACCTTTTTAGGTTTTTACTATGAAATTCCTATGCTAGATTAAAGGGGCCGAGATGCCTAAATAAATCAAATAAATATTCATTAATTAAGTATTGATTTGTTATGGATTTTGACTTTGTTTGAATTTATAGTAATAATAATAAATAGGCATAAATAATGACTTATCTAAAAACTAATTGTCATGGATGATTTGGGTTCTAAAAGATAAGATCTAGGTAGTAGTCTTTATCATCAATAGGATTTTGATATTCATCTACTCAGTGGATAATAACACCTAGTTTGGATAGTAACACCATCTATGTGTAGTGTTCCTCAATGTGGAACTAATTTCACCTTTGTAGGTCTATTATTATTTTCTAGCAGCACTTATGCTTATGTCTATATGTCATATTATTGCATGACCAAAAACTAGAGCTTTGTATAGTACCTAGAAAACTTGATTTGATGTGCAAACCCTAATCTCCTTATAAGTATGGCATACACAATAATTTTATGTGTGTTAGTAGGATGGAATGGTTATCTTCAACACCCCACTGTGTAGAGAGTTGCCTACATACCAATACTCTAAAGAGGGATCAAGCTCGATGTAGTTCTCCTTCCTAGTGCTTGATGTATGTGCATTTGAATGCTAGAATGAGAGTGGCCTTGGATGCCTTAAATGTGCTTAAGATTTGAAATGTTTAAAAATTGGGCTTAGGGATGCTATAGATGGTAGTATGTAAAAAGTAGGGAAGAATAGGGATAAAATACCTTTATTTTTCATAATTTGTCTTTGGTTTGAATAACTTTTGCATCTATTTTCCATCTAGTGAATAGAGGTGGATTGGACTTATATTTATAGGTTTTGTTGCTTGTGCAGATAAGAAAATGAGCTTAGGCTGACCTTAGGAGGGGTACACATTTAAAAAACTATTTGTTAGAAAGAGCTAGGGCTAAGGATACTAGCACCTAGTTGTGGACACTAGTGTCATGTGGCTATAGTGTCCCAAATGTGGTGCTAATATCCTCTTTATAGATTGTTAAGCAATTTAGATTAGGGATCAAGATGATAGTTATAGAACTATGTCTTGACTGGCTGTAGGTGACTGTTGTCTACTGAATAACTGGACAAGTAAGTATAATGCTTAAGGATAGGTCTATGGATAGCCTAGGGATAGGGTAACTCAAACGACTCTTAGTATCTAATTACCACTTTTAGGTGATTACATGTACCCCCCATTAATGTAGCAAATAGAAATGACTAGTATATAAGGAAAAATAAGCATACCTAGACTTACCTTGGAAGTGAAGCCTGCATAGTTGAGTTTTAATATTGGAATTTGGGTCTACGTATGTGTAACATGATCTAAAGCAATATCTTATAATAAAACATGAAAAAATTAGTCCTTACTTAAGAGATAATTAAAAGCAAAAGACTATGCTAAAATGAGATAACTAAGTAAAGCTGAGTAAAAAAAGAGGAAAGTAATGAATACACCTCATTGGGTACGTGAACTAATGCATGAGCCTGGTGATAACCTATGTGTGAATGTGCATAGTGATCATATCATTGAATAGCTTGAACTAAGTTGATGGCTTGCTCAATCTTCATATGGGTGGCTTAAGAACTCACTTTAGTTTTGACTCCATCATTGCCTACCCCTGGTTGGTGGATCTTGATCCTGTGAATAGATTGGGTAAGACTGTAAGTGTGTTTAACCCTCTCATATAGGTGGCTCAAGAACTCAAGTAAGCCATGACTCCATTATTTCCCTCTGTGTGAAGTGGATGCATCTATAACTAAACTGCACAAAGTGTTGAAAGTATTTAACTATGTATTCAAATCTATAACCACTCGGGTATATTAGGTAGCTTTGGGCCATTCACGAATGCCAACCACTACGAATGGAGTAAGGCATTAATATGGTGACAACATAGAATGTGATAGAAAGTGTATACAACATAGATAGTGACATGGAGTTTGATATTCTATCTGATCAACTTGTTTGATGTTAAGTATATGGAAACTAATGCGTTATACACATGCCCCCAATATGGTATCTGAGTATAATGAATTTGAATCAATTATGAAGTAGCTAATTCTATGTAGCTTATATGAATGTATGAGTGATCATGCCTTGCATAATGCCCCCAAATCTAATAAACTGATATGAATATGAACTAAAACAAATGAATCTAAGCTAAATATGAACATAACTACTAAGCTTGTGGTAATACCTGTGCAAATATATACTATACTTGGTGGACTAGTCTAAATTATTTAGACTGTCTTGAAGCTGGGGCTACTAGAAAATAACACCTTGTAGTGGACAATAGTTCCCTATGGCGTTAGTGTCCCAATCTAGATGCTAATGACTATTTAGTTTGATTTCTTAGTGATATGGATTGAATTTTGAATCTCTACTCTATTTTATGTCTGCCCTGATTTTGATATTTGAAATTAAGCTTATGTGATGAAATTTATATGTGAAAATCAATGAAGGAGCTTGATCTTTATGACAAAACCCCTATAAATTCCCCCTCCTTTGAGGGAAGTTGTGAAATCTATGTAATAACAGCCCTCTAAAGAAGTAGCCCTATAAAATGTGTTAGGTAGAGCATGTGTATGATATTCAAATATAATGTACAAACGTAACATCAAAATGTAAATGTATATGAACATAAAATGAAATGTAAGATGTATGTTATAATGTAGCATTGCACAAGGGTGTTAAGATAGATGTAATCAATGTATAAAAATAAAATCTGAGTAACTACCTAGGTGGATGGGGCATGCTATCCATCAAGGCTCCCAAATAGGATAGGTAGATGCATGAGATCTCTCATGGCATTAAAAACTGGTGTGTGTGTGTGTGTAACAAAAAAATACAAGTGTCATGGTGTAGAAGCATACAAGGAAGCAAACATATAAGCACATGAGTCATGCAAAAGGTAGACCAAGGGGACACAATATAAGGGACATAGGCACATGTTACTAAATTTGAGAATGAAGACATAAAAGGATAGGTTAAACTGTTGATATACACAAAAATTTTTTTTGGTGTAGATTCATATATAAGGACATGTTCAAATGTCCACATATAGAAGCATGGAAGCACATGAGACATGGGCACATGTCCAAGGTATACAAATAAAGAAGCGGCATAGATGCTAAAGAACAATAGCATATTTAAATGCCCTCAAAGATGGAAGAATCATAGGAAACACAATAAAGTCTAATCTAGGAACTCCAAATGAAAGCATGTATAACAGTATAATACAAATGTATGTAGATGCTAGGATGCATATATATTGAGTCTAACCAGTGATAGTCAATAAAATATAAGTAATGAATAGTAATGATTAATATCAAGATAAATCAATGCATAAATTGGAGTGTAATGTATGTAAAATAAAACTTGGTAGTAACAATTGTGTATGAGATGCCCCCAGGTGGGTAGATGTATCAAATGTATAAATCTAGATCAGTGTAAATGCCCGTAATGGGTAGATGATAACTAGTCTAGATTAGCATAGTGGACTAGAGTCATATATGTAATCTACAAGCACTCAACATGAACAAGTGAAGAATATGTGTATGATAAAACTAAATATACTAGGATAACTAGCAAATTGAAATCTTGAAAGTAGTAGAAATGTAAACATAACAATGCATCCAATCTAGAAAATTTTGTGTTCTTGAAATATTTGAACGTTTTGGTATTTTGACATATTATATTATTTTTGTGTTTTTTGAGTATAAGATATGTAAGATAAAATGAAAATAAACTATGTACAATGGGTGAAAGAGAGAAGGAAGTATGTACAAGGGTACAAACCATACTAACCAATGAGTCTCATGGGAGACTCGCTATCACTGTGGCCTATGTCAAAAATAGGAATGGTAATCTTTTGTGAAGTATGATTACTATGTTGTAGTTGAATGTTGTTGCGGTGGTAGTCTAATTATTGTTCCTCATCATTATTTCTCTAGATTTTCACTAATTCATTCAAATGAGGAAGAAACTAAAGTTAAGAGGTTATGGGTTTGATGTTACCCAGATTTAGTGTGCACCGTATCCAAGCCTTGTGGGAGCTCCTCTTTGGCTATGGAGGAAACAACTACAACAAGAATGAAACTTAAACAAGAAAGATGTTAGAAGAGTATATGGTGGACTACCAAGCTACGCGCTCCATCTCAGAAGCGTGAAGCTCCTTAAGAGATGACAGTCTACTATTTAAAGATAAAAGTATTGTAAAGGAAGAAATGATAAATGACTAAAGAAATAGAAAAGTAGATGGTGTGTACTTGTTCCCTACAGCCTGTGTATCTCAGAATGCTACAGAAGGCTAGCTGAAGTTTCTGTCTGGTCTAGATGGGTTGTTTGGATGGCTTTCTGGTTTGCTAGTTTAGAACACAGTCACCGACGTCGGTGGGTCTGTCGAGGTCGGTCAGGCAAATGGTACCAATGTCGGTTGGGTTGCTGATGTCAGTTGGGGTTGTCAGCCTTGGATAGCTTTTGGAGTATTTTTGGGATAGACATAGGAGTTTTTGGAAGTTCAGAGGTTGGTGCTGGGTTGTGAGAAGGTGAATGAGGTCTGAGGAAGGATATAGGTGGAGAGTTGGTGTGAAAAGGGGGTGAGAACAAGGGGAAGGCCTTTCAACCCCTCCATATAAGAAGTCAGGCCTCTCGACAGTATTTAGAAACATCAATGAAAACTAATTGACAATATATTTTAAAACACTAAAATGAAAACTAGAGTACTTAGCTTTATAAGGTGAAGAACCAGAGATGTTATAATAGTGATTCCTGTTGTGGCTGATGTGACTGGTGTTGTGAGCCAATAAAGCAAACATGGATTGTTTCAATTCAGTAGCTTGAGGTCCTCGTACAATCTTTCAATCCAATATCTAGAATGATTTGTGCAGAGCTTCAGTAGCCAAGAGAACAATAGTTGAGTTCTGGTGCTTGAAATCTCAGAATGTGCATACTAATGTGCGAAAAGGTGGGGGCTAGCTTAATGTTAGAGCTTGGCTTATGTAACCAACCTCGGTGGTCCCTCTTGTGTTAGCCGCAGGTTGACCGACGTTAGCAGAGAAAGAATAGGTAAAAGGGATATTTTTAGCTCTTTGCTTATTTCTCCACCTGCCAAGTGCCTTTTCTATTGGAGAATGGTTAAAATAAGGGCTTATGAGGCACGAGAGTTGGTTAGGGAGTTAAGATGGGGTGAGAATAGGTCATGGGTAGTTAGGATTTGGAGGACTTAGTCTCAGGCTGACTCATAGGCTAAGAAATGGTCTTAGGGTGAGGTGTCTAAGGTGAGGTAATTAATTTAAAATAAGTAGTTTTTAAATTAATAAGGTGTGCAAGTGTGGGTTAGGAGTGTTAACGTTTATAAGGGGACCAAGAGGGTTTGACACGATATTGGTGTCTACATTTGCCCTTTTTTGTCTTGTGGTTTGTTCTGATGAACTACAAGACAAAAATAGATGTAAGTTGCCCCAGGTATCGGATGAGGTATTCCCCCTCAAAGCAAGAATCGAGAGAAGGTAATCCAAAATTGGGTGCTGATTTGATAGGCAGTGGATGGGTAGGATGAGGTTGGAGTGTGAATACTACAATAGTTTAGATTACACATATACCACTTCACTTGATAGGTAGGTCAAATTGTCACAAGAAAGGTCAAGGAGGACTAAAATCGAAGTAACTAGTCCCCAAATTATTAGTGGTAGCTGATTGGGTTAAAATGATCAAAGTCATAGCTCCAATGGTTGAGGAGGACTAAAATCAAAGTAACCGGTCCCTAGCTTATTAGTGGTAGCTGATTAGGTTAGATCGATCAAAGCTGTAGCTCCAATGGGCATCGTGTTCCAAGTATCTGAGCTAAGAAGTGCTCTTGGAAAACATGAAAATGTCATAGATATTGGGGATCAACTTGGTCGTGATCTGACAATAGGTGTGAGGGGTGCGTACAATTTGCTAACTATTTGTGAGGTAGCATACACAATTAAAACAACCAAGGCAAAGTTGTCTCGAAAATGGTCATGGTCTGAGGAGATAGTCACGATCTTAGAGGTCATTTGTTGAATCGGGCTGAGATATAAGTGATCTTGAATGTTGTTTGTTGTGGTTAGGGAGATGTATGTGATCTCCAATATGCCCCATGAGAAGGCTAAGGTGACTTGTACAGTGTTAGGGCTGGTTGTTTGGTCATGATTTTAGGCAGTTTTAGAGAAGACCTATATTTTTAGGTCACTAACGTTGGTTAGGCAACTGATGTCGATAATATAGAAAAGCATTACATTGTCGATGTCGGTAGAGATTGGTTGATGTCGGTGGCCTAAGGCACAATTTTGCCGACGCCAATGGCCTAATGAACTCAACAAAAGCAGATTGGTGGCCCACCAAAAGTCATTTGTGACTTTTGAAGTGTTGAAAAAGAGAGCTCTGAGTTTTTGAGTGATAGAGACCTCCTATTTGTCTGTGTCAGTAGTGTTAGGTGTTAGGGTGTGAGTGGTGAGGAGTGTTGGTGAGTGTGGTAGTGTTTATGCATTTTGGGGAGCATTGTGGGCCATTGGTGATTGGAGTAAGGAGACAAGGTAGATAGAGATGGCAGACATTAGAGGAGGCCCGGTAGGAGGACCACCACCATCGACACCCGTTATACCACCTCGATGGTGATGACGAGATGAGGTAGGGTGTGTTATTTGAATTTTTGATTGGTTTTAAATTTGATGCTATTTTTGTAATTTTTTGAGTTTTTAGGAATAGATCAAGGGGGGAGGGTTTTTAGAAGGGTTGGTAGGCTAGGTAGGGTATCTTAGGTAGCTTTAGGAGTGTTTTGGGGAGTTTTAAGGGGGGAATTAGGGAAGCCCTAAATTTTAGGGCTCGCCTTGTTTGGCCCTAAGGCAGAAAAAAATCACCGATGTCAGTAGTTTCACCGACATCAGCCGATAAAGTGACCGATGTTGGTCAATACAACCGACATCAGTCATGTTTAGCTACCAATGTTGGCAAGTTAAATGCTGATGTTAGTTAGGTTAGAGCCGTTGTTGGCACCCTAACCGTTGTCAGTTGCCTATTAAAGGTTGTTTAGGCTTTGGAAAGGTTGAAAATGATAATCTAGAGGGCCTAAGTCATGCCAATGCACTCTTGGGTGTGGTGATGGGCATATAGGTTTGTTTGATGGGAAAGTATAAGTTAGTTGCAGTGGTTATGTGGTGACTTAGTTGAGCTAACCCTAGAAGACCTCGTGTCAACTAAGTGCTGCCTACATAGCCCATGCGAGGGGCCTCAGGAAGATGTAGTTCTCCCAAAAAGGGAAAGTGGAGGGTAGGTTATGGATTGGGTTTGACTAGTTAGGTCATGGTTAAAGGTTAGATGGTTAAATAGACTAAAAATGAGGTTGTTTAGGATAGGCAGTGAGCCTAGGGTTTAGGGTAGGCAGTGAGCCTAGGGTTTTGATAGTTGGTCCATTAGGTAGATGAATGAACAAATGGCTGAGCTAACCTCAGAAGACCCTATGTCAACTGAGTGCTGCCTAAATAGCCCCTATTTTAAGGGCCTCAAGTCAATGTAGTTCTCCTAAAAAAGGAAGAAGAGTCAAAGAGGTTGGTAGTTGTTTGTGTAATGTTTGCTAATGTTGTTGCATGTGTATTGGTTGGATATAGGCTAGGCAGACATTGACGCTGTGAGATCATCTCCCTACATTACTGACGTAGATGCATTGAGACATCATAGGGGAAGAGTGGGCACATATGGCCATTGTAGGGCTCAATGAGTTGTAATGATATTGCCGAGTTACCAGAGATGTAAGTTTGATGGTGGCATTGATCGAGCGGTGGGATCATACCACCAACACATTTCACCTGTCAACCAGAGAGTTGACTGTGATAGTGGAGGACATGTATCAAATTTTGTGGTTGCCAATACATGAGGTAGATTTATATGCATGCTCGAGAGAGGAACATGACATTCATATGGTTACATTATTTGGGGAGCACGCTGTTGAGGTGACCTACCATTCGGTGAGTTTTGCCTATGAGCCTATTTATGTAGTTGATGAGGATGAACATCAACTAGCCATCCTGATGATGATGAACATCACTGTATACGCCCTTCTTGATGCAGAGGGAGGGAGATTCCCAATCTTGATGACTGAGGTTTTGGCAGACATGTTAGGAGAGTAGACAATTTTTACATGGGCTCCATTATTTTTAGCTCAGTTATACAAGGAGCTATAGGGGATCAGCTGGTGGTGGTGGTACAACTTGTGTGTGGACCACCTCCTACACTATTAGGCTTACAAGCCTATCATGGTTACATGACCTCTTGGCCTCCTAGAAGCAATCCAGGTCAGCTTTAGAGTTGGTTTCAAGTGGTGGCGAGAGGTCATAACACGGACACATGTGGATGCCATCGTCTGAGATACTGAGTATTACAGGGGGTATTAGATGCCCTAATCCCAACAAATATCATTTGGGGGCTGTATTTGTTATATCCAACATTTAGAGATCAGGCAAAGTAGTTAGTGGGGGTCCAGAGCCTGTGATGGGTGAGGGGCAGGCGAGCTCGAGAGAGTTCTTGCTGAGAGAGTGCAACACCAGTACGGGCTTTTACAGGATGTGCCACCTACTTTTCCATAATATAGATATGATGATATTGAGGTGCCCCTCCCACTGCTAGAGGAGACAGAGCGACTGAATTTTGAGGAGATACCTATAGATTCAGGTGTGGTAGATCTGAGTTATACAATAGCCTACTTGGCTTGGTGGGCAGGTCACTATGTTGCAATTTTGAGGAACCACCTCCTGATCTACAAGTAGTCAGTAGAGAGAGGGATGCCACCATTCATGTGAGAGATGTAGCATGAGCACAAGTGGCAGTGCTTTAGGGACAGGTGACAGTTTTGACATGTAAGTGGCTACCCTGACAGGGTAGGTTACTACATTATAGGGGCAATTATCTGTAGCCCAGGCATATGTATTGGCAAGGTAGGGGTTTAGAGGGCAAGGCCCTATTCAGCCACCACCATAGTAGCCAGCTCAGCCACCACCATAGCAACCACTGCAGCCACCGGTTCAGTAGCCACCTTAGCCACAGCCGTAGAGTTCTCTACAGAGCATGGCATCGAGATCAATGGGTCCATTGTATACTGTACCTATATCTAGGTATAATACTGCACTAGATGAGATCACGTATTATGAGGGTGCCATCAAGAATTTCCATAGATCTAGTGGTATTTTGAGATGCTATTTTAGTAGAGATCTATTTTGCGTGCCACTGCCTCTAGTTCTTAGAGACAGCGATGGTCAGAGTGTAGAGATGATTCAGCATCTTCGCGACCACCACCACCACCACATCCTTGAGGTGTTAGTAGTTAGTTGAGGTGTATATATATACCGACCTACATGCTGTTGATGTGAGATGTACATACATTTTGAGAGAGGCACATATATATTATACTATTTCAGATATTTTTGATGTATACCTTCATTTGACAGTTATATATATGTGTGATGTTTGAGAGATTGACATGTTATGGATGTGACTTTGTGTTAGTTGTTTTGGTTATGTTAGTGTTTTTAGCATTTCCCATATGTTTGATGGTACATGCTTGAAATGATGAGTGTATGATGATGTTATAGCCTTTTCCATATTGTGTGATGGTGTATGCTATAACATAGGTTATGTGGTTTTTCATCCTTAGCAATTTTCCATATTGGTGATGGTGTATGCTAAAAATGAAATGAGTTTATTTATGCTTCAGCAGGTTTTCATATTGGTGATGGTATATGCTTGACATAAATTATGTTTGGTTGATATTTTCCATGTGTATTGTTTTCCACAGAAACTAATGTGAATGGGCTATGATAATTTAGATAACACAAATTGGTATTTACATTAAATAAATCATGATGTTATGTTAGTGGTTAGAAAATGTTTTAGTTGTATTTTATTAGAAACATGTCATGTTATTTATGATAAAATTGAGTTGAATGTTAGGTTCATAACTGTATAGTGAGAATTATGAGATGACAATATGCGAGCATATAATTTTAAGACACTACATCCTAAAAAATAAACTGGCATGAGACGAAGGTGTGTAAAAAGTGAAAGACGCATTGCTCTTTCATTGACAAGGACCATAATGATAACATAGATAGGGTTTTTGCAAACAAAAGCCCCATTCATGCATTACGTCTTTGACCATTGGTTTTTGTTAGAAAAGTACCCTAATCACTTGACGTTAAGTGAGCTCAAAATCCCTTGGGTATTTTGGGGTAATAGGTGTGATTATGTGATATGTGAGGATAGCGTAACCCTTTTTAGTAGGGATAACTTTGCCCCTTTTATCGGTGACCCTAAGAATGACTATAGGCAAGTCCATGACTTAATAGTTTATCAGTCAATTTTTTTTGGTAGACTGATCAATGTGAGAAGTCTACTTGGAGATGTTGTTTTTGTTTTGTGGTCATGTGAAGCTGATCGATGCGAGAAGCTTCTGAGAGGGTGCTATGTTTGTAGCAAAATTTGGGCATAGCCATCCTTCGAGGGAGTGGTCTATATTTTGCTTTGTATGTTTTGATTTCTTTGAAGAACTGTCCTTCAAGGGAGCAGTCTATTAATTATAGCAATAATGCAGCTGTCCTTCGAGGGAGCAGTCTACATTTATAGTTTATGACCTTTTAATATTTTGTTAGGCATCCCAGTTTTATGTTTTTTTTTGTTAACCAAACTTTTAGTCATGGACTAGACTATAGAGGTTTATGGGTTTTCCTTTTATTAGGATAAAACATTAATGCTTAAAAAAGGGTTAACTAATTGTTATAGGGAAAAAGGGTTGAAAGGTATAGGAATGAGGATGACAGGGGTTGCTCAAGGGACGAGCTCAAGTTAAACATCAAGTGAATGATTACTTGGTTAACAATAGAATGGTCATAGATGTAAGGCATTAAGGGGCTCAGATTTTGGCCAGCCTTCTAGAGAAGACAAATGATAAGTGCCTGATCCATACTTGTGCATTATTATATAAGGTCTGAGCCAATTATGATCAAACTTGCCTCGTTTGCTTCTTTCCATATTGGTCATGTGTTGGTTTTCTTTAAGGATGAGATCTCCAATTTTGAAATCTCGCTCTTTCAGATTTTTGTTGTAGGCATGCTTGATAGATATGAAGATGATTAAGAGCAGCAAGACGACGTTCATCGAGTAATTCGAGTTGTGTTAATCGATCTTGACAAAATTCATCGTTAGAGAGTATGTCATGCAAGGAGATGTGAAGAGATGGTATTTATACTTCAAGAGGCAAGACAGCCTTGGTTCCATACACTAAGGAGAAAGGTGTAGCACCCGTAGGGGTTTAGATGTTAGTGCAGTAGGCCCACAAAGCGAAGGGAATGTGAGTGTGCCAATCCCTTCTAGTATCGTTGACCACCTTCATTAGGATTTTAGTTAAGATTTTGTTAGAAGCTTTTGCCTGTCCATTTGCTTGTGGATAGTAAGGCGAGGAGAAGCTGAGTTTGATGTCAAAAGCGTTGCAAAGCTTTTGGATGGTTTTGTTTTTGAAAGATTTGCCATTATCGGTGATTATCTTGTGAGGTACACTAAAATGATAGATGATGTGGTGGTTAATGAAGTCGATGATTTTATCACCTTTAGTGGAGATGAGGGGAACAACTTCCACCCATTTAGTGAAATATTTAGTCGCTATGATAATAGACTGATGTCGGAGAGATGAATGAGGGTTAATCTCACCAATTAGATTTAAGCCCCATTGTGAAAAGGGCTAGAAATCCTTAGCGACTTGTAAAGTGTGGCTAGGGATGTGAAGTAGATTAGCATGTTGCTAGCATTTGATACAACGCTGAACATAGTCATTTCAGTCTTGGTTAAGAGTGGGCCAATAATAGCCCAGGCGGAGGATGTGCTTTGCAACTGAGTTACCATTGAAATGTCCTCCACAAATCCCATCATGGACTTATTTGATGGCATGATATGTCTCAGTGGTGGTTAGGCATCAGAGAAGGAGGTCATCAAAACCTCATTTGTAGAGAAGACCCCCTAGCATAGTGTAGCGAGTAGTACTCTAGATAAAATCCTGCTGTCTATTGCTAGAGAGGTCAGGAGGAATGATAGAATAAGTTAAGTAGTCAACAAGTTGTTTATACCAAACATCATGTGGACTAGAGTTGATATTGCCAACAAAGTTGATGTCAGTTGAGATATATGAGGGCAATGCCAAATAGTGTATCGTGACATAGATTTTCTAGGAAGCAAATGAAGATGGGATGTGTGAGACGAGAGAGGCCATTGTGTCGGCAAATTTATTCATAGAGTGAGGAATAATTTGCAAGAGATAACGGTCAAAAGACCCTAACAATGTGTCAACACAGTGTTTATATCATTGCAAAACTTTGTTTTTACAAAGATATGAACTGTTAATTTGATTAACAACTAGTTGTGAGTCGCCAAAGATATTGATTGTCTTAATGCCCAAGAAAAGGGTAGTTTGAAGCCCCAAAATTAAGGCTTCATACTCAGCCATGTTATTGGTACATTCGAAGTCGAGTTTGAAAGATAGAGGCATGGGCTCGCCCTCATGAGGGATGAGAATGACCCCCACACCCCCACCGAGTTGACATTTAGATCCATCAAAGAACATTATCATTTGATAAGGGATGTCATCGATGGATAGCATGGCAATAGACTCATCAGGAAATTCATAGTTAGAGGGTTAGTTATCAGGTAAAGGGGCATCTGCTAGTTGGTCAGCGATCGTTTGCCCCTTTATAGACTTTTGTTGAATGAATTACAAATTAAACTCAGTGAGAAGCATGAGACAACGAGCCATACATTAGTTTTGGTATGGCTTGGAATGCATGTATTTGAGAGGGTCAGTATGGGTGATGATGTAAGTCTTATGGTTGAGGAGATAATGGCAGAGTTTGGAGGTGGCAAAGACTAATGCCAAGCAAAGTTTTTTGATATGAGTATACCGAGTTTTGTAGTCAATGAGCATTTGAATTATATAATAAACCACTTGCTCATGATGTTATTCATCTCGATGCATGATCATGGCACCTAAGGAATGATCTATTGCCAAAATGTAAAGATAGAAGGGTTGGTCGTCTTTAGGTGGAATAAGGACTGGTGGAGAGACAAGATAATTTTTAAGAGCCTCAAAAGCCTCTTGGCAATCCTTATTCCAATTAAAGGAGACATCCTTCTTGAGTAGGTGATGGAAGGGTTGACATTAGTCAGATAGCTGCAAGATGAAGCGATGAATAGATTGAAGCTTCCCTTGCAGGCTGCGAAGTTGTTTTAGGTTAGTTGGTGGGGGCATCTCGAGTATGGCTCGAATCTTAGCTGGATCTACCTCAATGCCATAGAGAGAAATGATGAAACCCAAAAGCTTCCTTGAGAGAACCCTAAAGATGCATTTCTTGGGGTTGAGTCAAACATTATATTGTATTAGGTGAGTGAATATTATTTTGAGAATGGTTAGGTGGTCATGGAAAAGCTTAGATTTCCCTAGCAGGTCATCCACATAGTCCTCCATGATTTTTTGGAGGAGATCATGAAAGATATAAGTCATGGCGCATTGGTATGTAGCGCCTACATTTTTTAGGCCAAAAGGCATGACCCTATAGCAAAATGTCCCCCATGGGGTGATGAAGGTGGTTTTATGTTGATCTTCTGGGGTAATCAAGATTTGGTTATATCCTAAAAATTCATCCATGAGGGATAACATCTCATGACCAGTCGTAAGATCAATAAGTTGGTTGATGTTTGGCAAAGGAAAGTCATCCTTTGGGCAAGCTAGGTTGAGGTCAGGATAGTCAGAACAAATTTGAATTCCCCCTATTGCTTTTGTGATAGGGACAATGTTTGACACCCATTGCAGATAATCAATGGGTTGGATAAATGAGACAGAGAGAAGACATTGAAGCTCCTCTTTGATAAGGAGTGCGACGTGAGGATGCATCCTACAAAGCTTTTGCCTGATATGTTTAGCTTTGTAGTTCATGATGATGTTGTGAATGATAATGTTAGGGTCAATACTAGGCATATCTCTATAGGACCAAGCAAAGGCTTTGATATGATCTGTAAGGAATGTGGTATAGTTGATTTGTTCCTGGGCATCTAAAGATTGACCAATCTTCAAAATGTGAGGAACATCAAAAGATGGGAGATTAATGTCAAAAATTGATTTGTTTAACATAACCTGTGTTTTTGAAGGAAGTGATCATTGTATGGAGTCATCCGCACCCATGTAGGTGAGTATGGTGTCATCGTCCAGGCATTGGACAGTGTTGATGCTAGAAGATTCATCATCTATCATGTCTGGATAAATGAGAGGAAGAAACCTTGATACCTCACCTAGTTGATAGGTAAGGGGTTCCAAGTGAATGGCATTTATGAAAAAAAACTAGGAGGGATGGAGACCACCGATTCCATAGGTGAGGGTGGGGGACTAGGTGAGGTTGGAGGAGAATGCTCTATGACAGTTTCATGGTGAGGGATCTTAGAGGGTTTTGTTGGTTCTTTGAAACCCATGCCATGTCGTTTCTTGGCATTTTTGATTGCCTCATCATTCGGAGGCTCAATGGGCTTGTGGGGACCTTGTTCATAACACCCAAAGCCAAAACCCTTCCATGCACACCTATGAAGATAGGTGTGAGCAAAGCTAGGGTTGTTGAGGAAGGAGAAATCACAAGTGAATAGTCGAGGTGATGAGAGAGGATTTCCAACAGTAAGAGCCTGATCTAGCCCTCCATAGGTGAGATTAGTTTGGAGATCGGGAGGACCATATGGGATGACCATTCTGATGCGATGGTCATAGTTAGGGTGGTGATAAAGTTTTCCATATTATTACAGAGTTTGGAACATGTCAAAGGTAAGAAAACGATACTCCCCAAGTAAAAGATGCTGGAAAGTATCTTCCATAAGATCTTTCATGGTCACTTGAGGAGTAGGCGTAGGTGTGATCGGTGTCTGCGAGCTTGTTGAAGCTTTCACGGGCAGAGGTGGTGTTTGGGTGGATGTTTTCAAATGGATGAGAACATCAATAGGTTGATAGGTTGTGTTGCATGTTTTAAAGGGGAAGGGTCAACAGGAATGACATGAACCTACCCCTCATGTTTAAACTTGACACAATGATGCAACGTGGAAGGGACACAGGTCATGGAATGTATCCAAGGTCATCCCAACAACATGTTATATTAGAACTCCCCCTTGATGATATAGAAGAGTTCCAAAATTGTATGTGGGCCAACACAAACATGCAAGACCATAGTGCCAATGGTAGTAGAAGTGGCATCATTGAAAGAATGAAGAATTGCGTCAATTTTTGACATGCAATTCTTCAGGAGGGCTAGTTGATCATATGCATGGGTAGAAATGATGTTGATGCTAGTACCTCCATCAATAATAACCCACTTAATGTGAGTTTGATCAACATAAGCTATGATAAAGAGGGCAATATATTGATCTTTTAGGTTGTAAATAGGAATCTCAGAATCACTGAAGGTGATGGAGGCAATGGTGGGTAACGATTTGACTAAAGTAGCCAGTGGTTGGGGGTCTTCAGGTTGGACCTCCACTGCCTGTAAAGCTTTGATCAAGGCTTGGCGATGTTTTGGAGAGCTTTGTATTAGGTCATACAAAGGCATCTTCATAGGGGTTTGGTTAAGTTGTTACACCATGGAGTCATGAATTGCCCCTGAAGATGTTGGTTGAGATGAGCCTAAGATAGAAATCTTGGGCTTTAGTGGTAGAGAGGGCTTGGTGAATGGATATGTCCAAGGGGTAGAAACCTACTCTTTTCTTTTATTTTTTAGGGTTTGGGACATGGTGGCCACATTAATAGTGTTGATTTCGAATAAAGGGGGAGAAGGTGGTAGAGGGACCATAATCTTGCATTGGGATCCTGATTCAAGTGAGGAGGTTTGGGAGGCATGGGATGGTGTCAGTAGTTTGTCAAAAAGGTGGTCAAGAGAATCCTCAATGAGAAGGGTGTACTTTTCTAGGTGTTGGTGAATGACAACCATAAGAGTGTAACAACTCTTAGTATCATGCCTAGGGGTGCGATGATATAAGTAGATTTGAGTGTCGTCGAACCAAGATGGTTTTGATCTGACAGGTTGGTATGGCTTAATGGGCAAGAAAACAATGCTAGAAGACTACAACAATCAGTGTAACAGTGAAGCATAAGAACCCACTAATGGGTCTGCACTCATTGTTGTAGTAGGGGTTGACAACTTCTATTTAGGAGTTGTAAGGGGAGTTTTTCATACCACCTTTTTGGTTGGTGGTGTAGCCACACGTGTAGATGGCACTTTCTTGATGAGAGGTATCAAATTTCTTGGAGGAAACATGTTTTTGATGAGTAGAGAGAGTAATGGAGGTAGTTTGTCTTTGTGAGGTGTTGGAATAGGGAGCACTCCTGTTAAAGTGGAAGGATGTGGACCCAAGATAGAGGGCTATGGTGAAGGTGGGGGAAGAGTATACCAACGTGGTTTAGCATCCTCCTTTAGTATGGTGCAAGGACCACTACTATGTGGGGTGAGGTTTAAATCTAACTTCACTTGTGGGTGAGTTAGGTTTGATACAGGGCAAACACCAAGAGATCTAATCTGTTTCAGCATGGTGGATGCCTGTGAGGGTTTGGATTCAGACATGGAAGGCTGAGCTTTTGATGATTTAGAAGTGAAAAACCAATCCTCATCAAAGACTTTGGGTAAATCATCACATAAGGGTTAGTAGTATAAGGTGAAGTGAGATGTGTAGGATAAGGAGCCCTAAGTCATTCCCATAACGCTTCATACTCTAAGTTCCTAGAATGGAGGAATCCTAAGTTTTTTTCTAATTGAGAGAAGGGTTTAGATGATGTCGTGTGAGGCCTTATAGTCAGTCCTTTAGAGGAGTTGGGTGATTACAAGAGTAGAAAAGTGTTGGACGTAGTGATCACGGGCCAAAGGTGAGAGAGAACCATCACCAGATCTTCCTCAGCTAAAGTGGGTGAGGTGGCGAGTTCTTCTCTCAGTAGAGAAGGGATTGGAGAATTTGACTCTTCAAGCGAATAGAGTGTAGAAATGATCATGCCTTCCATGTGTGGTCTAGGAGCATGGAAAGTATGATCCTCTATTGGTAATAAGAAGGATAAGGGCGGGGCCACCTGCGTTGGTACCATCAAAGCATCCTCCAAAATGGGAGAGGTCAAAGTAGACTCTCCTACGTGTGAAAGGGGGGTGGATGGAGGACTATCCTCCATCGGTGGAGGAGAAATAGAAGAGGAAGGCTCCTCTAAAGGGTGAAGCAGAGGGATGATGGCCCCTTCTACATGAGGGTGTGGGGTATGAATGGTAAATTCTTCCAATGGTGAAATAAGAGGGAAGGTGGGTGAAAGAGGAATAGGTAATACAAGATCCTCACGAGGTAGAAGAATGGGTAGATGAGGTGTTTGATGTCATGAGGGTGATACAGGTGAAATGGGTTCATCCACGTGAGGAAGAGGATGAGGCAAAGGGAACTCTTCATTATGAGGGGGTGGTATGGGTAAAATAGGCTCTTCTACCTGTGGTGGAGAAATGGGTTGACCAACCTCTTTAGATTGTGGGAGAGGTTGGATATGATTAAAAGGAAAGACTATGTTGACCATGCGTATGTTACATTCTTGAGGGTCATTAGCCATGGTCTGAACATTGTTCTGACTTGGGGGATGGTTAGGAAATGGTTGTGTAAAGACATCCATGTTTTGGTTGGCCTACGCATTAGGGTTATCCAAAACAAGGTCCCCTTTGTCTAACATGTCTTGAACAATGTTTGTTAGGGTTTTGTAATTATTCGTGTCATGACCCTTGACACGATGATAGTTACAAAAGTCATTTTCCCTATACCATGCAGGGATGGCTTGTGAGGGGTCAAATTGGATAGGTGGTCAGATTTGAGGGAGGTTGAGGCCTCCCTAATTCACTAATTTATCCAATATGGAATCATATGATTCTCCTATTGGAGTGTATCATCGCTGTTCATACCATTGTTGGAATTGTCTAGTGATGTTTTGTGAAGTGGAGGGCTCAGATTAGTTGGTTATGGTAGAAGATGGTGACTTAAGGACCACAACATTCACTGATCCCTTAGACTTGGGGTGAGAAGAAGAAGGTTTGGAAGAAGAAGGGTCATTGGGTTTTGCATTGGTATTTTTGCTATGTAATTTGACCCTATCTTCCTCGATTACATGGAGTTTAAGCTTTCAGGCCATGGTGAAAGCTTCATCAAATGTGCAGAAAATTTGAACCCATAGAGTGGATGAGATGTGCTTAGCACATGCTCTTGAAAAGAGCTTAATGAGCTCAGGTTGAGGTAGTGAGAAGGAGAGTTGGTTGATCAAACCTCTCTAATGGGCGATTGATAGGACCTAAGTTCCCCAAAGCTCTGACACAACTTGTCAGATTTAAGAGCACACATGATTACCTTTGTATAAGCAACTTAAACATGCGGAAATAACCAGAAGAACAAATAACTATCAATGAGAAAACACATAGAATATGAGAGGCAACACACAATTGTATTCAACTCATTACAAAGGAAATTAAAATAAAGAGATCACACTCTTCTTCCACCTCTGTGAGGCTTCCTCCTCAAGGGCTCCAAGTAATCTTCCCACCTGAGTAATCTTCTCTCATAGGTCACAACACACATCTAACACAAGCTGTTGTTCACCTCATTGTACATCCAGTACAGTCGAGTATGAACTGGTACTCCAAGTAGATCTCACCATGATCCTGCTCCTTGATGTATTGCTGTCACCTTGATCTTGCTCCCCCGTCGATCCTATTTTGACCCTCGCATACACACATCCCTGGAGACCAACTTGATCTTACTTATCACATGTAGATCTCCACCATGATCCTGCAACACCCTGCATATCAAACCTGATCTTACATACATGAGGAATCCTACTTGATTCCACCATGGGAAGAACTCTCCAAGTTCTACTTAGTTCTCCATAGTTCTTCACTTAACAATACAACCCATGAGTCTATTATATAGATCTCATGCATACACTAATTTAGACAGGTGGCTCAAAGACTCGAACTGGTCTTCATCATGCAAACTCTCCATTCACTTAACTGACTGTTCGTCAACAACAATTCTGATCGCCACAGGCAACCGACATCGGTCCCTGCCTGAATGGAGGTGACTAATGCCAGTCGATCCCTGCCGATGCCGATTTCCTTCTGCACTGTCCCCTGACTAACGTTGATTGTGGCTTGCCGACATCGGTGACTGTCATGCTCAGAAACCTCCCAGTTTACATTAAGGTGAAGCTTTTAGCTCCACACCCTAACAATCTCCCACTTGGAGATAAACAGCTGCACCTATACCTAAACTAGTACTCTGTCTAACCTGCATCCTAGCTTGTATTCCTCTTCAAGCTCCCACTTGAAGACTACCCACCACACTCCTTGTGGTGTTAATCTTGTGCCTGACTTTCTTCATTCTTAGCGTACCTTCTTCTGCCATTGCTATACTCCCACTCAATCGGAAACCCCTGTGAGTAACCTGTAATCAACAAACCACTAACTAGATCTGACCATCTGTTAGTCAAACCCGATCTGAGAACATCCAACCTTGCTCTGATACCACTTTTTGGGGATCAACCAACAATGTTGATTACACTTATGAAAGCAATAAACGCGAAATTAAATCAGAATGATAAGTAACTAGAATGATAAATAACAAAGAACAAGAGATACAAAAAACCACCCTAAAAACTTGTATTAAACTCTTTACAGAAGGAATACAATTGAAAAAAATTCTTTTCTTCCACACCTCTCTCAGATGTACAGATCTCTCTCTAGATCTCTTTCCCTTAAGAGCTCTCTCTCTCAAGTACAATCAACTCCAACAACCTGGATTGATTCACATATACAATTCTATACTGTTCTTCAACATTCTCATACCATTAGCTAAGAAGATCTATCCAATTATATAATAATTAGAAAACTTGAGCATGCATTTACAACCAACAGTTATGCCTCTTAAACAAGGGCTCTAAAATAGTCTTACTTATAATAGAGACGTAGACTTAAGACTATGACTTAATCTTAACATGCAAACACTCGATTCTGTCTACAAAAATAGCTTTCTAGATGCACAGGTAACTGACATCGGTTCCTGCCTGCTTGCCTGTAACCGACGTCAGCCGATCCCTACCGATGCCGGCATCTCTGAACTACTCCTGACCGACGTCGGTCACTCCTGACCGACACCGGTGACTGTGTAAACCTGCAACTATCAAATCTGCTCACTTGGTGAAGCTTTTAGCTCCACATTTGATAAGACCTAAGTTCCCCAAAGCTCTGACACAACTTGTCAGATTTAAGAGCACACATGATTACCTTTGTATAAGCAACTTAAACATGCAAAAATAACCAGAAGAACAAATAACTATCAATGAGAAAACACATAGAATATGAGAGGCAACACACAATTGTATTCAACTCATTACAAAGGAAATTACAATAAAGAGATCACACTCTTCTTCCACCTCTGTGAGGCTTCCTCCTCAAGGGATCCAAGTAATCTTCCCACCTGAGTAATCTTCTCTCATAGGTCACAACACACAGCTAACACAAGCTGTTGTTCACCTCATTGTACATCCAGTACAACTGAGTACGAATCGGTACTCCAAGTAGATCTCACCATGATCCTGCTCCTTAATGTATTTCTGTCACCTTGATCTTGCTCCCCCGCTAATCCTCTTCTGACCCTCGCATACACACATCCCTACAGACCAACCTGATCTTACTTATCACATGTAGATCTCCACCATGATCCTGCAACACCCTGCATATCAAACCTGATCTTACATACATGAAGAATCCTACTTGATTCCACCATGGGAAGAACTCTCAAAGTTCTACTTAGTTCTCCATAGTTCTTCACTTAACAATACAGCCCATGAGTCTATTATATAGATCTCATGCATACACTAATTTAGACAGGCGGCTCAAAGACTTGAACTAGTCTTCATCATGCAAACTCTCCGTTCACTTAACTGACTATTCGTCAATAGCAATTCTGACTGCCACAGGCGACCAACGTCGGTCCCTGCCTGACTGGAGGTGACCGATGCCGATAGATCCCTGCCGATGCTAGTTTCCTTCTGCGCTATTCCCTGACCGACGTTAGTTGTGGCCTACCGACACTGACAACTGTCATGCTCAGAAACCTCCTAGTTTGCATTAAGGTGAAGCTTTTAGCTCCACACCTTAACAACGATGAAGTCTGCTATTGACTCATCCTCAAATTGTCTAATAGAATAAAGGTTTATGATGGAGACCTTCTTGGTAATATTGATTGAGAAATGATCGAGGAATAGTTGAGTGAGTTGAACGAAGGTGAAGAGAGAATGACTGGTAATGGAGCTATACCAGTCAAGGGTGGTGCCAAAAAGTGACATAGGGAATATGTGAAGCAATAATGCATCATCATGCACTATGAGGTAGAAAGCGTGTCTAAATACTTGCAAATGTTGTTGTAGGTCCTCTTTACTCTAAAAGCGAGTAAATTTTGGGAGTTCCCACTAGCTAGGGTATGGTCGAATAGGAACTGAAGGGTAGATAGGTTCATTGCAGATTTATTTGTATGAAAGAACACTCCTCAAACTTGAAATAGATGTCTCAAGGTTGGACATCTTATCCATCAGCATCTTAATTAGATCGGTAGATGGATTGGCATGAGGAGCACCCCCTAAGTTATAGGGTACCTAGAAGGCATTGGAAGGGGTGCATGACATACTTGGTTGCATTTGTGTAGGTGTAATATACTGATAGTTCGTCATAGGGGCTGATGTCAAGGCCACGGGGAATTATGCCACAAAGTTGGAGGGCACAACTTGACTAGATGCTGCCAAGGGTGGTTGAATGGTGGCAACACTAGTTAAAGGATAAGTGGTCAGTCTCATGTTTATAGGCACAAGAGTGGATGGGATAGAGACAATCAAGTTCTGGAAAGGTGTCAAACTTGGTTGAATTGTTTGTGGTTGAGGGAGTACGGAAACCCTGATGGAGGTAGTGCAAGAAAGGATAGAATGGGAGGCCAAATCTTGAACATTGGCCATGGTTGGGTTATTGGTCGAGGCAGTGGCTTGAGTGACCATAGGTTGGGTAGCGGATGTTGTTGATATCATTGCCGCTTCAACCAAAGAAGTTGGCATCCCATAAATAGGGTTACCTAAAGGATCTCACATTTGGCTTCTAGTGAGATAATGTTGGAGAGCCTTGATGTTATGGTCAAGGAATCTCTCAAAATCTTGATCCCCTTCAGGAATAATAGGAGGTTGATCGGGGGTAGGTTAAATAGGAGTATGCTCGGTGTCTGAAGTATACTCCATTAGATGACTTGGCACAAAGGGCAAAGGTGGGAGTGGTTGTTGACTCACATGGTCAACAAGGAATTTGGCTTGATTGCGTGTCAGGACCATCTAAGGTGAAAGGGGTTCAGGTTCCAAAAACTCTGTGTTTTCATTTCAAAAAACTAGAATTTGTGTTAAACAATAAGAAATATGGGTTTTGAGCTTATTGTTTGGAAAGTTTTTTTTAATCTATTTATTTATTAACAGTGATCAATGTCAGTTGTTTAATTGATATCGGTTAGAAAATGTTGTCGGTGAAGGTTTGGTTGTCGACATCGGTGGAGAAATCGATGTCGATTTCTGTGTAATTACAGAAACACAAAAAATTGATAATTTTTGGAAGAAAAAGATATTTTGAGTTGTTTTGGACTTCAGAATGGTACGACCTTACCAGCTCAAACACTCAGATAAAATGAGCAGAATAGATGATTAGGCATGCAACCTCTAAAATGTTAGATTCCAAGGAATGAGTTTTAAAGTCATGGTGGCTTATGCCTTAAGAGAATGTGTTGGGAGTTGGGCTTGTAGAACAGTTCCTAGAGAAGAAGTCTATGGCCAGTTTCAAGTTGTGTTATGGTGCTTAAAGATATCTGTGTCAGGGTCAGTATGTGGCCTGGTGTTGGGGCTTGCTCCCTTCACTTCACGAACCTAGAGCTGAGCTGGGCTGCTTAGCTAGAATATACCTTCCCTATAGTTTATACTCTGCCAGAGAATAGAGTGGGTCCTCCTCTTGGTGGTGAAATCCAAGTAGGATCACCAGGTGGGGTAAGGTATCCACTAGGTGATGAAATCCTAGACGGGCCTTATCTCTAGTAATTTTATGTGTTTGATTTGAAGTGATTGTGCTTTGGTTGTGTCACATTTGTGCACTATGATTCATTCATAATGCTTTAATTACTAAGTGGGCTAAGTGTGCATCCAAGCAAGAATGAAATGCAATAGTTTTTAACCCAAATCAAAATATGTTATTCAAATGCAAACAAATGGAGAAGAGGTAAAGAGTATGAGTTTTTGACTACTCTATGATGCATGCAAGAAGTAACAAGAAGAAAAAGAGATGTTCTTTTTAACATCTGCTAATGATTTCTTTTTGAAACAAAAAGATAGAAGATGGGATGCAAGAAGTGAATATTTTTCTAATGCATCTACATGAAAATTTGATTTTTAAAAGAAGAAGAATGAACCCAAGGAAAACTCCAAGGGTCCCACTGGGCGTGCCAGAATGTTTCTCTAGATTTTAACTAATTCATTCAAATGAGGAAGAAACTAAGGTTAAGAGGTTATGGGTTTGATGTTACTCAGATTTAGTGCACACCGTATCCAAGCCTTGTGGGAGCTCCTCTTTAACTGTGGAGGAAACACCTGCAATAAAAATGAAACTTAAACAAGAAAGATTTTAGAAGAGTATATGGTGGACTGCCAAGCTACGCGCTCGATCTCAAAAGCGTGAAGCTCTTTAAGGGATGACAGTCCACTGTTTAAAGATAAAAGTATTGTAAAGGAAGAAATGATAAATGACTAAAGAAATGAAAAAGTATATGGTGTGTACCTATTCCCTATAGTCTGTGTATCTCAGAATGCTACAGAAGGCTGGTTGAAGGTTCTATCTGGTCTAGATGGGTTGTTTGGATGGCTTTCTGGTTTGCTAGTTTAGAACACAGTTGCTGATGTTGGTGGGTCTATCGAGGTCGGTCGAGCAAATGGTATCGACGTCAGTTGGGTTGCTGATGTCAGTTGGGGTTGTCAGCCTTGGATGGCTTTTAGAGTATTTTTGAGATAGATAGAGGAGTTTTTAGAAGTTTAGAGGTTGGTGCAGGGTTGCGGGAAGGTGAATGAGGTCTAAGGAAGGATATAAGTGGAGAGTTGGTGTGAAAAGGGGGTGAGAATAAGGGGAAGGCCTTTTAGCCCCTCCACAGAAGAAGTTGGGCCTCTTGATAGTATTTAGAAATATCAATGAAAACTAATTGACAATATATTTTAAAACACTGAAATGAAAACCAGAGTACTTAGCTTTATAAGGTGAAGAACCAAAGATGTCAGAATAGTGATTCCTATTTTGGTTGATGTGACTGGTGTTATGAGCCAATGAAGTGAACATGGATTGCTTCAATTTAGTAGCTTGAAGTCCTTGTACAATCTTTCAATTCAGGCTCTGGAATGATTTATGTAGAGCTTTGATAGCCAGGATAATAATAGTTGAGTTCTGGTGCTTGAAATCTCAGAATGTGCGTGCTAATGTGTGAAAAGGTAGGGGATAGCTCAATGTTAGAGCTTGGCTTATGTAACCAACGTCGGTGATCCCATCGGCATCGGCTGTGGGTTGACTGACATTGACATAGAGAGCATAGGTAAAAGGGCTATTTTTAGCTCTTTGCCCATTTCTCCACCTACCAAGTGCCTTTTCTGTTGGAAAACAGTCAAAACAAGGGCTTATGAGGCACGAGAGTTGGTTAGGGATTTAAGATGGGGTGAGAATAGGTCATGGGTAGTTAGGATTTGGAGGACTTAGTCTTAGGCTGACTCATAGGCTAAGAAATGGTCTTAGGGTGAGGTGTTTAGGTGAGGTGTCCAAGGTGAGGTAATTAATTTAAAATAAGTAGTTTTTAAATTAATAAGGTGTGCAAGTGTGGGTTAGGAGTGTTAACATTTATAAGGGGACCAAGGGGGGTTGACATGATATTGGTGTCTACAATCATAATCATAATATTGTTCTACATCAGGATCATAATAACTTGGTGTGATAGAAGGAATTGTCGCATACTATGGAGTTGACCCTTCTAAATTGTGCTTTGGAAGAATGATTCTCATTTTTCCCTTTGAAATTATGCTTATTGGAGACATATGGTGTTATGGAGGATCTTTTAATATAAAACCTATTTTGAGAATGCTTATTGGTTGAGCATGATTTTGATTGTGTAACTTAGGATCTTGCTCTTTCTGTAACATGTCCTATTTATCTGGATGTTTTGCCTTGATAAACTGTATATGGATGTTTTACCTTGATAAATTATATTTGTGTTTGATGCACTTTAGGATTTTCAATTAATCCCAAACCTTGTTTACCAATATTATCCACTTCTAGAATAGGAGTAGTGATGCCTTGAGCTTGCTTGCCCAATCTTGACCATGATAATCATATTATTGTAGACACTTTTAAGAAAACCCATACCATATTGAATGTTGAGCCTCCTTTTGGAGAGGTAGATGTGATTGATTTATATTTACTTGTTATACTATTTTTTACTATGATTGTACTTTTGGAACCATTTTCTATTTTGAGTTATACTTTGGTAACCATTTTTGTACTATTTTTGATTCTGACCCTTTTTGAATTGGTAGATGTGACAGTGTATATTATTTGGACAAATTGTCACTGTGTGAGTCATTTGTATCCATGATCTGTTGTATTATCCTTTTCAATGCTAAACGTGAATTGGTGTGGTACCCATGCATTTTATAATATGAATAAAAATATCTAGATCTCCTTATTGGGTGTAGAGGAGGTAGGTTGATCAACTTAGCTTTATCATTTACCTTAGTGTCTCACTTGAAATCTTATTTGATATTTGAATGTTTTTTATATCACTAGTTTTAGATGTACCTTTTTATGATTTTGTGGTCTGATATGTAACCTTGTTTGCCACAAATTGACTAGTTGAACATGTATAAACATGATTTACACTATTGTGCCATATAGGCCTTTGTCTTGTAAATTGTTTTTCCAATATTTTAATATTTTCATGTAGTTGTTTATTTTGATTTTGTAAACCTTTAATTAACTTGATCATATTGATAAGTTGATCACATATATTTTCACAAGTGCAAACCCTAGCTATTTTTGTTTGAACATGTGGGCACACACCCTGTAGGGAATAGGTGTGAATAGGTTGAGTAAGGGGATTAATGACATTGGTATAGGCTGCTTCATCTTGTGGAGATATGATAGAATAGATATAGTTAGAGGTAAATTAGCTCTCACCCTCATCGAGATGAGGAGGAGATTGTATCCTTTACATAAAATATGACATTGAAGCTTGAAACATAGTTGTTAGCTTATGCGCTAAATCCTCTATGTGTGTATAGATTTGCTTGTTAATGGAATTCCATATAGGATAAATATAACATGCTATGATATATGACATATATTTAAATTGATATAAATCATCATCTATACATGTGTTTATGTCTTTTTTGAGTTCATTTTGAATTAAAGGTAGCAAGCATGTAAATGAAAGTATTAGAATTTGCAATAAAAAGTGATTGATTTATTCTATCATTATGATCATATTATATGAATTAGAAGATATATGAATCTAAAATTTGAGTATAAATAGAAAATGATACAAACCCTAAGTTTGTCTAGGGTTAGGGTTTTTGAATCTAGGGTTTCTTTATACCAATGTAAATTATACGTAAAATAAATTGAAACCCTAATATGAAATTGATTTAATTTAGCTAGGTTGTCTATAAAAAAAAATTAGAAGTATACATCCCTAATGTATTGCACAAAAATATAGATTAATACAAACTAAGGTTTGAAGCAATATTCGAAGTAAGTCAAGTTCACCAAATAATTTAACCTTTTTGGGTTTTTACTATAAAAATCCTATGTTAGATTAAAGGGGTTGAGATGCCTAAATTAGGCAAATAAATATGCAATAATTAAGTAATGATTTTTTATGGATTTTGAATTTATTTTAATTTCTAATAATAAAAATAAATAGGCATGACTAATGACTTATCATAAAACTATCACAAATGATTTAGGTTTTGAAAGATAAAATCTGGGCAATAATTTGTGTCATCAACAAGATTTTGATATTTGTCTACTCACTAGATATTAGCACCATCTATGTGTAGTGTCCTCAATGTACTGTTAATGTCCCCTTTATAGGATTATTCTTTTTTGGGATCACCTACACATGTGTCTGTATGTCCTATTCTTACATGACCAAAACTTAGAGCTCTATGTTGTACCTGAAAAACCTAATTTGATGTGCAAACCCTAATCTCATTTTAAGTATGACATGAGTTTGTGTGTGTTAGTAGGATGTATTAGACATCCCCAACACCTTGCTGTGTAGAGAGTTTCCTACATACTAATACTCTGAAGAGGGATCAAATTTGATGTAATTCTTCCACTTAGTGTTTAATGTATGTGTAAGTTAATGCTAGAATGAGAGTTCCCTTGGATGCCTCGAATTTGTTTAAGCTTTGAAATGTTTGAAAATTAGGCTTAGGGATACTATAGATGATAGTATGTAGAAATTAGGGTAGAATAGGATAAAATACATTGATTTTTCATAACTTTATCTTTGGTTTGATGGATTTTGCATCTATTTTCCATTTAGTGAATAAAAGTGGATTAGACTTGTATTTATAGGGTTATGTTTCTTATGCGTATAAGAAAATGAGCTTAGGGAAACCTTAGGAGGGGCACACATTTGAAAAACTATCAGTTGAGAAGAACTAGGGATAAGGATAGCAGTGCCCAATTGGGGACACTAACGCCATGCAATTGTAGTGTCTCAAACATGGCACTATTGTCCTCTTTATAGATTGTTAGGCAATTTAGATTAGGGTTTGGGATGACAATTCTGGGACTGTGTCTTAAATAGCTATAGGTGATTTTTGTCTATTAAATGAATGTAAAAGTAAGTCTAATGCTCAAGGATAGGTCTATGGATAGCTTAGGGATATGGTAACTCAAGAAACACTCTTAACATCTAATTATCAAGTTTAGGTGATTACAATCACTAAGATGAGTTATGAGCCACCTAAAAATGAAATTAAAAATATATTTGGTAATAGTTTTCTTCTAGTTATTAAGTAAAAAGGTTAGGTTCAATTCTTATACTTGTTTTGAGGAGCTTTGTCCTGCTATTATTAAATGAGAAATCAAGATCTTACTTGTAAATATCCTTAAGTATTCTCCTAGTGTGTATATATTTAAAAACACGTCAAGATTTAAGACTAGAGGATATAATGATAAAGTTCCAATCAAGAATGATCTTAAAAATGAAGTCAGAGAAACCATCTCAAAGGCTCAACTTTACTCAAAAAAAGGAACATAGACAATTTACTAAGCTTAATGAATGCCCATACAAAATATTAGAGAAGTTAATTAAATATAATATGATTAACTTATCTCCAGTAATGGAGTTATATCCTTCAAAACCTTTCCATTTATCTTATGACTCTAGTGAATTTTACGGTTATCATAAATTATAAGGACAATTAACAAATGTTTACATGGATTTGAAGTGTCATATTTAAGATCTAATTGACAATAATCAAATAAATTGGATGAAACAAATAATAACATGATTACATAAGAAGATCCACCAAGTTACAAAAATAAATCTAATGACAAAGGAAATATCCATATGGTAGACAAACCAAAGTATAAAAATTTGCCTATAGACTATGAAAAATACTCACTTGATGGTTTTATTGGAGTATTTGATTCAATCAAGAAAAATAAGAAATATATTCTAATTATGTCTAATGAGAATGATATCTCACATGATAATTCATATGATGGAAATTTATTCATAAGAGAATCATATATGGTATATAAAATATGCATAAATGTCAATAATAGCTCAAGCTTGAACATATGGACTAAACAATTTATCTATAGTCTTGGAATTGGTATTGATGATCTATCATACACCTCCACAATTATTATTGGAAATGATGGTATTGGTAGAGATTCCATTAGTATTATTATATCACCTCTTAGAGTGGATCCAAAGATAGTTCAAAGCTTATTTCATGTGGTATTTAATCATCAATCATATAATGTTTTGATAAATATATAGTGGATACATCAAATGAAAGTAGTTCCTTATACTATACATCAATGTTTAAAATTAAAATACTAAGGCCAAGTGGTTACAAATAAAAGAGACATTAGTTTTATAAAATAATAAATTTAGGTAGAAATTGTATTTAAGGTAGTAGCCAAAGAATTACCAAAATATATAATGTATAAGTACATAAATATATCCCAATGAGGGTGAAAACCACAAGATCATTAATAAAATCAACATATGCAAGAAATTATCCCTAAGAACAATATCATAAAGGAACATAATGAATATGATGATTTTTTATCTTTAGATTTGTGGGTGCCTCTACACCTCGAGTGAAATGTTAGTGATCATAGTGATCCATCTTATTTATATTATGGATACTATCATGGATAACTTAGTAACCAATCCCTTTTGATATAAACTAAAAAATATCTATTTATATGATTCATTGTAGTACTTTGGGTTTTAGGACTATAGTTTGTTATAGATTCCATTACTTGTCTAGTGATTGTTACAAATATATATTTATATATGATATATTAGTATGATGTTTTATGCTATGATGAATTCTTTATATTTTATCAAATTATTTCAAATTATTAATATATTATGATTATGATAGAGTACACATTGCATGTTCTTGAATGTATGCCTATAGACAGATGTATTACTTCATCAATGTTTATATATATGTTACTTCAATGAAATCATTGAGATAGATGCAATTTTTACTATCCACCAGGTTACGGGTTCATAATTGTGACTTCACAATAAGATGGGGGCACATCCCATGTTCACTTCAAGAACTATATGGGGGGAAATATGGGGAATTTACTTGTCCCACTTTAAAAATACTTCATTAATTATTTTTCATCATACTATGCTTTCACTTCATCTTGTGTTTTGTGTTTATGATATATATTATCCACTATATCATATATAATGGATGTGTCATTATATGCTTGGTGTTATCATGTGACTAGTGTGTATTCATGTGATTAATGTGTTTTCACATGCCTAATATGTCTTTAGCTACATCATGTGTATGTAATTATTTTTATTATCTAATATGTTCCTCTATGTATCTGATATACATTATAACTAAATTTGTATTTGATGTGTCTTCATAATGCTTGCTATGTTGTCTATATCCATGTTAAGTGTCTACTCCATGTTTAGTCACATAGGTGACTAGATTACTAAGTTATTTATGTTTATTCATTTATTTTTGGGCTTATTAATTGTTTGAAGTGTCTTCACTACTGTATGTGCCTATAATGTGTTTGATGTGATTTCATTACCTTATGTGCTGTCCACATGATAGGTGTGATTGCACAATGCTTTCCATGTGTTTGGCATGATTCCATTATCTAAAGTGTTTTATATGTGCTTAGTCATATATATAACTCTTCTATTATATTTGTATGCATTAAGTGTTTGATGTGTTTTACGGTGCCATGATTTATATTATGCACGATGCTCTTATTATTTTCCTTTGTTGTCATGATTCCTATTATGCATTTATTAGGGAAAGAACCAATACTTATTATTTAAATTTATATATCTTACAAGACTAATATGACACTACTTATATCATATGCCCATATGGGGTACTTTTCTGATTTTACATTGGTTATATTTTCCCCAAATGGGACACATTATTACTTTGCACTTATATTGATTCTATCATAGGCCCACATAAGGAAAATTATTTATAATATATTTGATTCAAGGAATATATATTTATATATTCAACATCATTGGTTTTTATATCTTATCATATACATGATGTAATTAATTGGTTTCTTTTAAGATAACATGATTTAAAGATTCATCCCAAATCTCAAAAGGAGGGAATATATCATATTCATCATATTCAGATACAATTTATTGGGGAATGTGTATTTTTTATTAGATATGGTAAACTTGGGTTTTACAAGGGCCCCAAAACCACAAACATGAAATACAAAGTTTTAAACAGGTCTAACAAGGCTAAATGAGCAAAAAGAGAAAGACTAAACAACAAAAATAAAAGCAAACACAATAAACATGTTAATTGGGGGGGCCCTCTTGGGTGTGCTCCTCAATATAATTATCCTTAGGTGGGAAATTAGTCTTGTCTTTCAAATCTTTTGCTTTAGTTTATTTCTTAGGACCCTCAGCTTGTTCACCTGGAAGGATCATCCTCAGGTGTTTGCTGCCTTTCACCTGGGGGAAGGGATGCTTAGGGGGGACCCACCTAGGGGCCCCTAGGGGGGAATTAGGGTCCAAGTGGATTTTGGAACTAGGGAAAGGGAAGGGGGTAGGGTAGAATGAACCAACACATGGGTCATGGTCTTCACTACTCAGTGAAGCTCATTCAAATCTTGGATCAATTTTGCCAAATCAAACCCTACCTGCTAAACCTTTATGTTAAAGTTTTACAACATAAATTTTTTATTCTCATGTTCCTCTATTACAATGGCATTAACTTTCTAATCATGGGTAGAGGGAGAGCTAAGGGTGATGGGTTTGGGTTTAGGGATGAAGAGAATTTTCGAGGGGAGGTCATCCAGAGGTGAGTGGGGCAAACTGTTGCGAGGAGAAAATTTAGTGGTGAGAAGGGAACACGCAGAAGGATCTCCCTTCAGAGGGCCCTCCAGGGAGTCATCCTCAGAGGAAGATCCTTCAGGGGGAAATTTTTTCCAAGCAGGGTACGACCATGTTTCACAAGTAGAAAGATAAGGCCTTTATGCAAAATTAGGTTAGCAACATTAACCTGGTGAAAGAGGACCCTATATTACTTTATTCAACATGATTTATTTGGAGGTATTTAATTGATAAATTTCATAACTCTTCTTATTAATGCTTCATATTATATTCACATGTGATAAGGGTTTATAGCTCCACCTCACATTAATATAACATTATAATTATTTAGGATTGAAATCAAGATTGTATCCATGTTTTTTAAGAGTAGAACTTAGAATTTTATCTATATTTTATCCAAAATATTAATAAAAAATTGTACTCAGAAGTATGTTCAATATTGTACATAGATTTGGAGGAACTTGGTTTCACATGGGCATTATACCCACCTTTCAGTCAAATCAAGTATATTATTTTTAGTTTTATATATTTTTATAGAATATCATCATTGGCACTCACCAATGCATGTGTAGAAAATTAAATAATGTTCTTGCATGAGTCATATGTAAATTAGAATTTTCTTTAGGATTTTTAGGGGCAATTTTTTTTGTATCCATACCATGCCCTTAGCTAATAACATGTATTGGGATATGTGTGGCTGACTTGTGGCTATCATAACATTTAATTAAGTCATATAATCATTTATTTGGATCCATATTAGTATTAGGGTCAACCTAAGTTATTTCTATAGTATAATTAGGGTACATATAGGAGGTAGTGGTTAGTATATTATCATCATATTATGAATTCTATTTTTATTATAAGTCTATGAAGGTTGCCCGCTTAACGTGGTACATAATATATTAATATATTATACTTTATTTTAATCATATTTTGATATTTTTTTGTGATTCTAAATTATTAGTGAATTAATTTTATTACAAGTAGTATCATAGCTTTGATTTGGGTAAAATTATGGCCAAAACCCAAATTTGGAAGAAATGCCTATATCTTGCAAACCATTGTGAATGTTTCTAATTTTTTTAATTAAAGTTGGAGGATAATTCAAGAAAGTTAAAATAAAAATATTAGGGTTTATTGATCATTTTAAGGTGAATTATTGTGATTTAATGGTTTTTCCTAAACTCACTCTATAGGCTACAATTTTAGATTTTTTTTTTGCTTTCTTTACATATTCATAAAGATATAAAAAAATTAGAATGGGATTATGTTTTAGAGTTTTTGATTTTAGTCCAACATATGTAAAAAAAGTTTTGGTCAAAGTTTGATAAAAGGTGAAAATCAATTTTGCATATTCAAGCCTTTTCTAGTCATATAAAATGTCACTTGAGTGCAATGAGTGTCACTTGAGACCACCCTATCTCTAACTTAGCCCTAGACATATCTGAGGGCCTCTTTCAATCCTTATCCAACTTTTTTTTGGGTTTAACCCATTTAAAAATGCAACAAAAGTAGTCCTAAAATATCTCCTAGGCACCAAGTCCCTAGTGCACCGAATTTCACCACCTGGACACTAGTGTGGCCCTTTGGACACTAGTGCACTGCACTAGTTAATAAGGGAACACACTACTTTCCCTTACCTCTTTTTTCCTCCAATGGACATATTTCCATTTCTCAAGACACCTTAGGGTTGGCCTAGACCTATTCCACATCCTGAAAAGTACTAGATTAGTATATATACACCACTTTTATCCTTTTACCCACTAGATGGAAATAAGAGACAAATACACATAAACAAGCTTAGAAACAAGTTGTGAAAATCAAGGTCATTGATATTTATTATTCCCTACTTCTAAATAAAATCATATAAAATAATCCTAGGATCATATTACTTATGTTTCCAATATCAAGTCATACTCAAAGTACTCAAGCCAACACTCATACCAACATTCACTTACACTTGCACTAGTACTTAGTTTGGGAGAACTACATCAAGCTTGACCCCCTCTCGAGGTATTGGTATATAGGAAAATATCAACATAGTGGGGTGTTGAGGTCACATCCAACCTATTTAGCTAACATCAAACTTTTTCTACTTCTACTCCTCAAATATCTTAACAACATGGAGGTCTAGGGTTTTGCTTCCAAATTAGTAAAAAATAGGTCATAGGTAGCACATTTGGGCTTACCCACATAGGCACAGGAATATCAAACCCAGACAAAGGCACATTCATAAGTTCATATTGTTTTATATAGAAGGACATTTCCATGCCCCTAAGGACACTGATGTAATGTACTACTGTCTAAAATACCATGTTACTATCTCAGAAGACTTTTGAGTACTGATTCTAATTGATGAAATTATTAGTAGTTTCTATACCAGTTTCCATCCTTTTATTCATCCATCTCAGTTAATTTCCATCTAAGTACATCTTTATGTAGTTAATTTATTTTTTTAGAATAATTAGATTAGGTTAATTATTATACAAATTTAGTGGCTATATTTATTACTATATTTATTTCCTAATTTATTATTCTAACACTTTAGGAAACTAGAGTTTGAAAATCCATAATCCACTTAAAAGTTAAACCACCTTTGTATGGAAACAACACACACTTGGGGATGAGGAAAGGGTTCCAAAACTCTTAAAAAACTCTGAACAAAGGGGATATGGAGTTAAAAATAATAATCAGTAGATCTTATGGTTCAATTTTTTCTTATAGAGATCACAAATTGAGCCAACTTTAGTATAGTGTGCAAAACATACAATATGATATATCCAATAAAGGGGATGTGGGTAATATCAATAAATAATTAGATATGCTTTGGAAATAATTCAATAAATTGTGTAATGTTCCACTTAATCTACCAAATCAGCCATAATTCATTACTATGCAGACCAACCAGTGTGGATATTTGGGTCAACACAATGCTATCCCTAATACAACATAAACACTGCCTTTGTGTGGTTCCCATATAGGGATGAAAAATATGATGTAAAAAGTGGAAATATACAAATTTTATGGGAAGGTACCAGTTACATAGATCAACCAAATGGAGAAATTATTTGATGTAGATGTGGATAGTGGTAATGACATATTTATATTTATAATCTGAGCAATTAATTTGGTATCAATGGATTTGTGCTCAAAATAAGAAGGATGTTAGTGTCAATTAGTCAAGTTTTATTGATGAATTAAAGTTACACTATCATGATAGTTTGATAGAGAATTAATTCAATCAGTTAGTAAAGCTATGCCAAACAGGGCTTGTCATGGATTTTTTTTGTAGTTATAGAACCTATCCTTACAAGTGGAATCATATATGAAATTTTTAATGAATTATTTCTTGGTAGGCTCAAGGATCACATGTAACATGAGGTTCAAATGTTTAATCTAAGTTCTAACTCTAAGGCAATCGTCTTGGCACACAAATCAGAGGAGAGGGCACTAGTATCCAAAAGACAACCATTCACAAGTATAAAAGATAGGAACACTTTAAAAAAGTTATTCCCTCATCTTATCAGACTAAAACCTTAAAAAATTTAACATAAGAGGGGAAAAGGTTATGTTTTAACTATGATATCAAGTATAGTCAAGGACATAAATGTGTAGAAAAATAATTATTCTACATTGATGAGGCTAATGAAGAATAAGATGATGATTAAGAAAAATAAGAGGATAATGATGAGCCAAAAGAGGAATGCAAATAAACCCAACCAATTATTTTTTCCATGCACTTTATGGCATTAGCACTCTACAAACCCTCAAGGTAGTGTTTTTTTTAAAGTAGAAGGTAAAAATATTATTTGACTTTGGTAGTACTCACAAATTCACCAAAAAGAAATTGTCTATGCACTTTAATTTATCTCTAGAGTTTCAAGTCATGATTATAAATGATGGATTGTTTTAATTGAAAATGCCATAGTATTAAACTCATCGTGGGATAATATCTACTATAAATCCATATGTTTTTCATTCCTATGGGTGGAACAAACATTACATTGAGAGTCCAATGGATATATATAGTTGGAATGATTGAGATGGATTTCTAAGAGCTATTCATGTGTTTCCATTCTAAGGGTAAGAATATTGAACTGTGTGCGTTACATGCAAAGTCCCCATAATTAATGAGTTCTCATCAAATGTAGAATATTCTAAAAAAGGAAGTGAATGGGTTCGTGGTTCATATTTTTTCAATAGAGGATCATCCACCAAACGGGTCTACATCGTCAGATATAAAGGCTATTATAGAGGAGATTTCAGTAATTTTTGGTGATATTACAAAAATAATTTCTCCCAAAAGGGATCATGATTATGCCTTTTAATGAGTTCTAGGGTGCCAACCACCCAACATCAAGCCTTAAAAGTATCCATATGTTTAATAGAGTAAGATTGAGAAGATGGTGTATGAGATGTTGGAAGTAGGTATTATCCCTCATAGTCAGAACACTTATTCCTCTCTAGTGGTGATGGTGCATAATAAGGATGAGACTTAGTGTATGTGTCCCAACTACAGGGAACTCAAAAATTATGCCATCAAAGATAAGTTCCTTATTCTTGTAATTGATTATTTAATAGATGAATTACCTTGTATTGTTTATTTTACATAACTTGATCTTTGTTTTTTGGTATCATTAAATCTGAATCAAAGATGATAATATTCACATGATAGATTTAAGAGCCCATGAGGGCCAGTATAAATTTTTGGTGATGATTTTTTTGCCTCATTAATGCACCATCTACATTTCATGGTTTGATGAATTCTATTTTATAGCCATTTATATAGAATTTTGTCTTTGTATTCTTTGATGATATTTTAATATAGATCAAAACATGGGATGAACACTTGCATCATATGAATGAGGCTTGGATATTATTGAAAAACACCATATTTATGCCAAGCCTTCCAAATGTAATTTTGGAGTCAAGGAGGTTGAGTGTATGGGCCACATTATTTCACATGAGGGCATTAAGGTCAATCAACACAAAATCAAGGCTATGGTAGATTGGAAAGTGCTTAAAAACCTCAAAAACCTCTAAGTATTCTTGAAGTCTCACATATTACTACCATTGTTTGTAAAAACTTATGGTAGCATAGCATTTCCATTGAAAACCTTATTTAAAAATGACTCCCATTAGAATGAGGCAACCACCTAGTCATTTTAGGTAAAAGGAAACCATGTGCACCATCTTAGTTCTAGCTACTCCAAATTTATCCACAACCTTCATTATGGAATGTGATGCTTTAGGATATGGAATGGGAGCAAAAATATTGTAAGAAGGATGACCCATTACATTAAAGAGTATCTAAATCAAAGGTAAGAATTTGTTAAATCCTATTTATTAGAATGAAATGATGTCCATCCTTCATGAAGTAAAATAATGGTGACCGTATCTATGGGAAGACACTTTAAAGTGAAGATAGATTATGATAGTCTAAAATAATTCTTGGAAGATAGGTTTTCATCATAAGAATAATGAAATTGGGTAATTAAGATGTTGGGATATGAATTTGAGATTAAATATAATAAAGGAAAGGATAATTTCATCGATTATTCACTATCGGGGAAGGAAGAGTCCACAAAGGTAATGTTGGGCACCCTATCCATATTATAGGCCTACTGGCTAGATGAAACAATATTAGAGTGAGAGATTGATGTTGTTACACATGATATTATTTAAAATATGTAATAATATCTAGGTGCATCTGATAATTTTTTGTGGAAATGGGATGATCTATGGTACAATGATAGGTTGTACCTCTAAAAAAATTCAACCTTTAATCTAAGGTGCTTACAAAACATTACTCTTCTCCAGTAAGTGGGAGCTTAGGCTTCTTGAAAACTTATCATAAAGTCAAACATGATTTTTTTGGGAGGGGATAAAAGGAGAAGTCCAAAAATGTGTGGTAGAATGTATGAAATGTAAAAAAAATGGGTGAAAATCAAGACTCTAGGTTTGATGTAACATCTATCTATTCCTAGTTAGAGGTGGGAGGAGGTTTCAATGGATTTCATAATGGGTATGCCAAAGTATGAAGGAAAAAATGTCATCATGGTTATTTTGGATAGAATCATGAAATAATCCATTTTTAATGCATTATCAAATCTATTTGTAGTAAGTACATTAGAAACAACATTTATGAATACAATTTAGAATCTATAAGGGACCCCAAACATAATATTAAGTGATTGTGATACTATCTCTACCAATAACTCTTGGATTTAGTTATTCTCATGTTATGGTACCCAACTAACTCATAACTCATCTTATCATACCCAATCCAATGGGAAAATAGAGGTGATGAAAAAGTGCTTAGAGGGTTATCTTCATTATTTTGATTCAGATAAACAAGAGAGATGGGTTTAATGGTTGACACTAGTAGAATGGTTTTATAACACTTCTTTCCATACCTCATCCAAAATGTCTCCATTTTTGGCATTGTATGGGTACCATAAATTATCCATCATCTCATCTTTGAGGGCTTAGACAAAGGTTTGAATAGTCAAAGAACACATTCAACACCAATAGGATATACTCTATAGTCTAAAACAGAACTTGGCAATTCCACAAAATTGCATGAAGAAACAAGCTGAATAACACCAAAGTGAAAGACATTTTGAATTTAGAGATTGGATTTTTATACATTTATAACAATATAAGTAAATGCCCTTGAATAATCAAAAGGATAACAAGCTTTCACCTAAGTATTACAGTCCTTATCAAATCTTACAAAATATTGAAAATGTAGCATGTAAACTGGAGTTACCTCACTTAGCATAAATACATCTGGTCTTCCATGTTTGTTGCTTGAATAAAGTATTTTGATAAAAATTTTAAACCCAAACATAGTTCCCAAATATTGATGAGGGTGGAAGAATCATTTTATAACTTGAGGTAATAATTTAGACATGCACTAAGAGGTTGTAGGTTGAGGGTGATTATAGAGTATCTAATCAAGTAGAAGAATCTAACCAATGAAGATGTGACATGGGTGTTGTCAATTAGAATTTCACCCCTATGAAGGTAGTTTTAGGCCTTCACGGTTTACTAAAACATGGAAACAATCCTAGGTTGTGGGTGACCTAATCGGTGGATTAAATCTCTAGATTCTAAGGGCTAGCTCCCTTTGGTGTATCAATTAGGATCTTTGCTCTGCACTTCAAATTATGAGGAAAAGAGAGAGAAACTTGAATGTAAATCCTATCTAATGATGCTAATACACATGTATTTTTTGACTTATCCACTCAATTTGAGCTCATAAGAACACTGATTTAGACAAGAAAAGGGCTAAACTTTCAACTCCAATTGACCAATATGCATAAGTATTTCATGAAAATGTTTTATCTGGTGATCCAAGCTTGAGGGAAATGAAAGAATAGGCCTGATTTAAGGTAGTAACCAACCACTTATATCCATTATAAACTCAGCTAATAGACATCAAACATAGATCATGATCTACATAAACTAACTAGCTAGTAACTAGATAAGAACCAATACTTGACATGGAAGATAAATTTCTATCACTTATGCAAATCATGGACATAGATACACTATAAAATAAAAAAATAGTCCTATTAATATAAAAAAGGTTACAACTCAATCTTTGGCAGAATTTTTTCTTTCCAAAAGAGAGATACAATTCAAGGCTAAAAATCCAACTTATGTAGAAAAGTATACAACAACCAAGAGATTGGCACTAAAAATTAGAAGAGAAGCCAACTCAAAATTAACTTTTGTTGTCCAAAGACCTAAAAATAAATCCCTTTATCTTATTCTTGCATGAAAAATCCTTTTGGCATTAAAAATGGGTGGTGAGATAATATTCTTCATGCATGAACAACGCATCAAATCTTTAAAGAAAACACTACTTGATTCATTGGAAGTTGCATTGAAAAGAAATAAAAAAAATTATTTGCGTAGAATGCTAAGCCAAAACTGAAATTAGAACTCCACTCAAACTAATAGAATGTTGAAAGTCTTCAACAAGCTAATTAAACATGCATGCATGACTTATCAACTAGTCAGCCATAGTGTAAGGATAGTCAACTCCAAAACTAAAACATGCTTAAAATTCCATGTTAGCGTAGAAGGGATGAGGTGGACCCAAGTTTGACAAGTCAAACTCTTGCATGGAAAGCCATGCCACATCTCGGACTGAGAACTCCACTTGAACTACTAAGTTATACCTTTGGATGTATGAGAGTGACTTGTCAAACTTGAATATAATAAATAGTCAACTGAAACTTAGCCCAACCAACTCTAAGTGACCCTCCACTTGCATGAAATTCCATGTTGAATCCATCTCCTGTTCTTATGAATGTATTGCTTCGAGCCATTTGCTTATGGTTTTCATCTTTGGCAATTTGTTTGTATATGGCTTTTGTCTCTATATATTGATCTCTTTAGACAAATTATTAATGGCTCTTTTCTTTATTCATTTTCCTATGGCATGCTCTTTTGGCTTGTCTTTCCCCTTAGCCTTAGGAATTTTCTTGTTCATTTCTTCTAGAGTTATTGATTCAAACATTTATTCTTCAGCCTTTTTTCTTAACCATATTCCTATGGGAATTGTCTTAGGTCTCTAGCTTTTCCTTGAACCATTAATTTGGAAAAAAAGTCTAAAAGAATTAGGTATTCAATATTTTCTCTCAGGCATTAGCCTTCGGATAAATTATCTGAAGCTTATTCTTTGTGTTCTCTCATTTCTTTAGGGAAAATTTCTTAAAAGAATTATATTAGATTTTTACCTATCACCTTCCCATGGACAAATTATCTATGGGAATTCATGTTGAGTGACCCTTTAGAACTTAAAGAAAATTCCCTTAGAACTTCTGTAAATGGTCCATTTCCTTGTAAAGAACCTTCCCGAAGTGAACATACCCTTCGAAAGAAATGAAAGTGACCCTTTATAGATGCATATGGACCTTTTATTTCCTTTGATTTTTGTCATTTATTTCTTCAAACTTTTCTCTTCTAAAAGAATTAATTCAAATAAATTGCCTTTGCCTTTCCTTCAGACAATTTGAAACTGTCCTTTTAAGATTTTTGATAATGAATTTCCTGAAGAGAAAGAGACCCTGCGGGCTTCCTATATATCCCTTTAGGATTTTTACAAGCATCTTTTTTTTAAGGATAAATACCTCTCAACATTCAAAATAACCCTTTGGGATTGTGTAAAAGAGCCCTTTTGTAGATAAAAAGACCTTCTAAGTTATGAAAATTAACTTTTTTGAAAGGAAAATAACCCCTTTGGAAAATTTGAACAAGCCCAATCTTTGAAATTTGGATAAAGAAACATGCTGTGGAAAGTTTAGAATGATAAAGGTGATAATTTGACCTATAGGGTCAAATTTATCAACATTTTGGTGACTCAGCTAGGAAGCATGCCTGTTATGCTCGAGAACTCAGACCATAAACATGATATTGAACTCACAAAAAAATTGTAAACTTGGTCCATGATTACAAATTGCCTTTGACCAGACAAGAAGTAACCTTCATCCTCCAAAATAGAAGGGAAACACAAAATAGGAAAGCTAACTAACAAAGAAAATGTGCAAACAAGCACTTATTAGGATAAAATAAAATGAAACTACTATGCTTGAACAACACTTGGAGGAAAACCAAACTAAAAAAGAACCTATCTAACCATGACAAAGCATGATATGCTTGGATCAAAAGGAAAATTCATGAACTCACTCATTCCAAGAGATGGTACAATTTGTAAATCAGGATTTTTATTAATCATAAGCTTTGATGAGGCATTTTTATTGTCCACCAATTGTATTAACATCTTCTTAAATGAGTCATCAACAAAAAACTAGTCACCAACAAAGACAAACTCATAAAGTACTTCTTGATCTTTTTGATATTGCTTGTCATCTACCACCTTGTCAAGTGATATCTCATCTATGAATTGTTCTTGAGTGACCTCATCCTTCTTATCAAATGCTGTAAGTTCATCTAATTCTTCAAGGAGATTTGAATAGGCAACCCAATCTATATTATGATCTTGAATAGGTGATTCTTGATCAAATTTCTTATAAACATGCTCTTCCATAGGCAACATATCCATATAGATCTCTTAAATATCTTTCATAGATTTAAGGTACAACTACCAATCATCCTTTTGTTCCTCACTTTGATTAAGTTGAATAGGATTATCTTGAAAGTTATCTGGATCCTTCTCAATAGGAGATATCTCTAACTCAGCTATGATCCTCTTGGAGTTCCTTCTCATCAAGATCAACCTTCTCACTCTCAACTATAATTATATTCTCAACTACAACCTTAAGTGAAGTATCAATGTGAAACTCTTCCACAAACACACCTAAAACACCCTCTTCACATTTTGTAAGAACTTGACCTATAACTGCAACCCCTTTTTCAATCTTCCAGAGAACAAGCTCCTCTTGAATAAGGGAGATGGTGGGAGGGTGATGAAATTCATTTGTTTGAGAGGGAAAATGAAGCATAGGAGGTTGATCATGATCAAATTTTTGGATTTGGAGGGAAATGGAATTATCTAGGGAGTTTTGGAGAGGAGGGAAAGAGAAACTCTTAAAGACCTCTGTATTATGTTCTTTCCACTTGGCCATTACCTCATCAAAGTCTGAAATCTCCTTGTCCTCATGGAAAACTTGTGCTTGAGAGATGAGAGGTGAGGAAAGGAGACTATAAGAAGGTTTAGGCTCCTAAATAGTCTCTTGAATAGGCTCTTTAATAAAACTAGGAATCTCCCTTGGCACACAATCGACATGGTTAAAAACTTCATGGGAATAAGGAACACAAGAACCCTTTGTAGACAAGTGACTCAACTCAATTTTCTACCTCTCCCAAGCCTCCATCTTCTCTAATACAAAAATACACAACTCATTTATCTCTTTTGGATCATTGGACACATTTTGGAATAAACCATTCACTTCTTCATACTGAGAGTTTGAATAAAATTTTCTTGCATATGCTAGTACTCTGAGCTCTATTTCACCCATTCTTTCTTGGAGCCAAGGCTGATCATATGCAACATCATATATATATGATAAAGGTGAAAACTGATCTTGAGACTGATATGGATCATAAGGAGGGTAAGACTCATGCTCTTGATAATAAGGATCATGAGAAACTTGATAAGGCTCAACATATCTTTGATAATACTCCTGATAAGGCTGATTAGGCTCATATGTATTATGACAAGGATGGTATGATCCATCATTGGGCTGCTAAGAAAACATAACATATGAATTATTTTCATACACAACCATCAAAACTCATTCATGATAATACAATAAAAATAGACTTACATAGAAACTGTGACTGGATTATTAGAAGCAATTGCTTGAGCTTGGAATCACCAAATACTTCTTGAAGAACACTACTAAAACTACAATTTCATCAAGACCAGCTCTAATGGGTCCCATTGGGCATACCAAAAACTATTATCAATCAGACTTACACCCCTGTGAAACAATCCTAGGTTGTGGGTGACCTAATCATTGGATTGAATCTCTAGATTCTAAGGGCTAGCTCCTTTTGGTGTATCAATTAGGATCTTTGCTCTATGCTACAAACTGATTGGAAAAGAGAGAAAATTGATCAGAAATCCTATCTAATGATGGTGATACACCTATATTTTTTGAATTATCCACTCAATTTGATCTCCTAAGAACATTGATTTAGACAAGTAAATGGCTAAACTTTCAACTCTAATTGACCACTATGCATAATTATTTCACAAAAAGGTTTTATCTAGTGATTCAAGCTTGAGGGAAATGAAAGAATAACCTAATTTAAGGCACTAACTAGCCACTTTTATCCACTGTAAACTCAGCCAATAAACATCAAACATAGAACATGACCTACATAAATTGACCAGCTAGTAACTAGGTAAGAACCAAGACTTGACAAGGAAGAGAAATTTAGATCACTTATGCAAATCATGGACATAGATACACTATACCGGTAGCTAGAAAATAAAAAAAAATAGTCCTTATATTAATCTAAAAAAGGTTACAACTCAATCTTTGGTAGAATTTTGTCTTGCCAAAAGAGAGATACAATTCAAGGTTGAAAATCCAACTTATATAGAAAAGTATACAATAGCCAAGAGATTGGCACTAAAAATAGAAGAGAAGTCAACTCAAAATCAACTTATGTTATCCAAAGACCTAAAATTAAATCCCCTTGTCTTATGCTTGCATGAAAACTCCTTTTGGCATTAAAAATGGATGGTGAGATAATCTTCTTCATGCATGAATAACATGTCAAATCTTTAAAGAGAACTCTACTTGATTCATTGGAAGTTGCATTGAAATGAAAGAAAAAATCTTTTCCACATGGAATTCTATGCCAAAATTGAAATTAGAACTCCATTCAAACTGATGAAATGTTGAAAGCCTTCAACAAACTAAACAAATGTGCATGCATGACTTGTCAAATAGTCAACCATAGTGCAAGGCTAGTCAACTCTAGAACTGAAACCTGCCTAAAATTTCATGTTGGCATAGAAGGGATGAGGTGGACCCAAGTTTGACAAGTCAAACTCTTGCATGGAAAGCCATGCCACATCTCAGACTGAGAACTCCACTTGAACTACTGAGTTGGACCTTTGGATGTAAGAGTGTGACTTATCAAACTTGAATACAATGAATAGTCAATTGAAATTTAGCCCAACCAACTCTAAATGAGCCTCCACTTACATTAAATTCCATGTTGACTCTATCTCTTGTTCTTGTGTATGTATTGCTTTGAGTCATTTGCTTATGGTTTTCATCTTTGGATATTTGTTTGTTTGTGGTTTTTGTCTCTATTTCTTGATCTCTTTGGATAAATTATCCATGGCTCTCTTCTTTATTCATTTTCCTGTGGCAAGCTCTTTTGGCTTGTCTTTCCCCTTGGACTTAGGACTTTTTTTGCTCATTTCTTCTGGAGTTGTTGAGTCAGGCATTTGTTCTTTGGACTTTTTGCTCAGTCATTTTCTCACAAGAATTGTCTTATGTCTTTGGCTTTTCCTTAAACCATTCCTTCGAATAAAAAGTGTGAAGGAATTAGGTCTTTGGGATTTTCTCTCAGACATTCATCTTCAAACAAATTATCCAAAGCTTATTCTTTGTGTTCTCTCCTTTCTTTCAGGCAAATTTCTTGAAATAATTATTTTAGATTTTTTCCTATCACCTTGCTATAGATAAATTATCTATGGGAATTCATGTCGAGTGACCCTTTCGAACTTAAATAAAATGCCCTTCAAACTTCTGTAAATGGTCCATTTCCTTGTAAAGAACCATCCCAAAGGGAACATACCCTTTGGAAGAAGTGAAGCGACCCTTCAAAGATGCATATGGAATTTTTATTTCATTTGGTTTTCATCATTTATTTCTTTGGACTTCTCTCTTTCAAAAGAATTCCTTCAGACAAATTATCATTGCCTTTCCTTCAGACAATTTTAAACTGTCCTTTCGATATTTATGATATTGACTTTCCTGAAGGGAAAGAGACCCTTTGGGCTTCCTATATATCCCTTCAAGATTTTTGAAAGCATATTTTTTTGAAGGATAGATACCTCTCAACATTTGAAATAACCCCTTGGGATTGTGTAAAATAACCCTTCTAAAGAGAAAAAGACCTTCAAAATTGTGCAAATTGACTTTTTCGAAAGGAAGAGAACCCCTTTGGAAAATCTAAACAAGCCCAATCTCTGACATTTGGACAAAGAAACATGTTGTGGAAAGTTTATAAGATAAAGGTGACAATTTGACTTGTGGGGTCAAAATTATCAATAATGGGGAGATGAATCATTCCTATAGTAGCATCCAATGATCATCAACATTGAGGATAATGTTGGTTTGATGGTAAGGGGCATGCTATACCCTTAGATTATAATGTGTATTGGGATATGTGTGGCTGACTTGTGGTTATCATAAATTTTAATTAAGTCATATGATAATTTATTTATCTTCATATTTGTAGTAGGGCCAGCTTAGGGTGTTTCCACATCATAATTATGGTACACATAGGAGGTAGTGGTTAGTATTTTATCATCATATTTAATTTTTTTTCTTAGTATACCAACACTACTATCCCAATATAGCTTAAATTTCACTATCACCCCATGAAAAAATTCTAGTAGAAGATTTTATTATCAAGTAGAGGTGTATAATAAAAATATTTCAATTGATGTCATCAAGGATGTTAGACAAGAATGCGTTGTGACTATACGGAAATCTAGACCTCCCAATGAAAACATTAGTAGAGAAGAAACCATTGCCCTAAAAATAAGGAATAATAAAGATATTACTATAATTAATGCTAATAAAAGATAATTACAAAATTTCATATCTAAGCATTCATTTATTCAAGATGACATTATTTGTATTGTCCAAAAAGAGATACAAAAGTCCAATGTTATTCAATATTATAACCCCATAGATGCTAATAAAATTACACTTACTATAGGGGAAACTCATATCTATAATAACCAAATATAGCCTAGCAACCTTCACTAGTGGAAACACCTCATATGGCTAGTATGCATTCCTCCTCTCCAGATGTGCAATCTCTTATGCATGAGATCCATTCTATGTAGGTCAAGGTGTTACATCTTGAGCAGATTTCCACTAGGCCATCTCATGCCTTGAATTCTTATGTTCTTATTCATACAACTTTAACATATCATATAGTGGTAACCCCTTTGCCATCTAGATTTTTGGCACCAAATATCACTTTGTATGATGGTAAGGGTGACCCAGAGCATCATCTACATGCTTTTCATGTAGCATGTTTGGACTACGTGTCCAATGATTGGATCCTCACTAAGTTGTTCCCTTAATTTAAAATACTATGCTTTAAAATGGTTCTATGATCTTCCTAATCAACCTATCATAATATTTAATCAACTAGAAGATATGTTTTTGGCACACTTTTCAATCAATACCAGTGACAAGGTTTCATATGCTCAAGTTGCACAACCCAATAAAAATTTTGATAAGCCAATAGCTGAGTATGTCTTGTGATATAAAAATATATTAGCAAAGATGACTAGCCCCATGGCATATAGATAACTACAAGACATATTCAAATAGAGTTTGTTATTGGTATTACATGAAGCTAATCCAATTAATAAGTTTCCATAATTCAAAGAGTTATGCCATATAATGAAAGAGTAGGAAGTCAAGATTTTATCTATGGGCAAGTTAAAGTACATAACTAGATTCAGATTCAACTAATAAGAGTTATAATAACCCCCATACAAGGTCAGGGCCACTACAAATAAGAATGATCAAAATACAATAGTTAATGTCACCTCAAAGCTGGCTCCTCACATGGTTTTATTAGCTCCTCCAAGGAGATATTTTATGCATGTCCCTAAATATCTAGCATGTGTACTCCAACATCTCTTGGAATGCAAAATCATATCTCTCCCTCCCATCAAATAGGTTGATATGACTATACTTATTTCAAATATTTATGATGTTAATACATTTTGTGACTATCATAGGGCACCAGACCATACTACAAACAAATGCATTAGTCTATGCCATAAGATACAAGATTTGATAGATGTTAATATCATTGATGTCAAAAATCTTACAGAGGCACTTAGACCATAAATAATGGAAGCAAAATCATTGAAAATATTTCCATATCTATTTCCAAAGCATACGATTAATGAGATAATAGGCACTTCATGTGTTCATTATACTTATCACACATAACCACCACCAACATCTTATCATAATCATACAATGGACATACACACTCTCCATAATATCATTGGGGTGTATCATAATACAATACTAGATAGACCTCTCATCACTTTCTCAGATCAAGAAATAGTTAATGATGACATAGATTTATACACACTCTTTCTACAATCTTACATTAATCATTGTGCTACTCAGAGTGTCATGGTTGAAAAAGGGTCAAGCATTAACATGTGTACTATCACACTTCTAAAACACTTGGGTTATTCAAAGCAAGATATTTATTAGAAATATATTGTTATTCAAGGTTTCAGTGGCCATGTACAGAGTTTTATTGGGGAGATTATACTTCTATTATAGGTTGCACTTGCAGATATGGCCACAAGATTCTAGTCATGCCTAGTGCCAACACATTTGATATATTATTGGGTAGGCCTTAGATATAATAGTTTCAAGCCATTCCATCCATTGTATACAAATGTCTCAAATATACACATGTTAATTAGGTTTTTATAGTAGAGGGCCTTTCATATGAGTATCCTTTACCTATTCCACAACCAGTTATACAATAGTCACTAGTTATAACTCAAAACATAGAGTCCATTAGCATGCCTCAGATATCAATTGAGCCACTAGTGCAAGTGAGGTATACCACTGCATAATTACCATGTATGCATACTCTACCACATAGACCCTTATTAGAGAGGCCCTTGTGTCATAAACATGTGTTGGATTTTAAAGAGCCATTCTCTATCCCATTACCACATAAATTAGTGTTATAACATAGAGCATCCACTCCAGTTACATTTTCTTCTACTAGATGGGTCCCCAAATAATCCATATTTCATAGGCCTATTTAATCAACTCCATATATTCATAGTGCCACTTCATAGATAATTTCTTCTATAGATCACTTAGTACATCTGATTCTCCAATCTCAGATACTTCATCACACAACACATAATATCACTCTTCCTCTCTTTGATACATGAAAAATTGATTATGAGTATCTTTTGAGACTCATCGGTTAGTAGTATCTCTCCTATTATATATAGCTTATATTTAAAAAACACAAAAATACTATAACATTTGCAAAACTAGAAAAACATTCAAATATTTCTAACAAAACACAAAAAATTTAGATTGTATGTATTTCCATGTTTACATTACTTATATTTGATAGGCACTACATATGTTATCTATGTTAGTGTAGTTTTATTTTATCATACATACATGCTTCACTTATTCTCTTTGATTATTCTTAGATTTTTAAAGGACTCAGGTCCATCACACAAATCTAGATTTTCTACTATTTACCCATAGGGGGCATCTTATACATATCTTTCACTTTATTAGGTTATATAATTTTATACTAAATTGATTTTTTGTCAACTAATAATACTATATAATCAATTTATGTATATATTTGCTCTTATATGGATTTGAACCACATGTTCATGCATACTTTCATTTCTATCTTTCCTAGTTTTAGATTTGATTATGCCTCTTCTCTCTTACATCTATCTGAGGGCATTTGAATATGCCATTATTCTATGACTTTATGCCTATCCTTTTCATTTTGTGTATGCTTTGGACATGTGCCCATGTCATTATGTGTGCATTATTTATTGTGTATGAAGACATTTGAATATGTCCTTTTATGTGGTTCTAAGCCAACCTCGCTTGTTGTGTGCATATGAGGACATTTAAATATGTCCTTGTATGTTTGATCTTTCTCAGACTTAGTGACTTGTGCCCATGTCCCTTGTATTGTGGCCCCTTGAACTACTTTGTATGCCTCATGTCTTTGTATGTATGCTTTAATGTATGCATCATGGACATGACACTTGCCTCTTTCTTGTTACATTCACATCCAATTTGTGATGCCATTAGGGATCTCATGCATCTCCCCTATATCCTTGGGTGCCTTGATGGACACCATGTCCCATCCCCTAGGTAGTTATTCAGATTACACTTAGATTTATTGTTCATATACACACTTACATTGTTATATCTATCTTGTAATCCTTTTGAATGCTAGATCTAACATACATCGTATATTACCAACTTATACTCAAATAATCTTACATTATGATGTCATGTATATATATTATATTGGTTTATCACACAAATATCAAATATTTTTAGTATAACACACATGATGTAGAGATTTTATTCTAAGGACAATTATTGTACAGGTTCAAAAACTCCCCTCAAAAGAAGGGGCATTCATAGGGGTTTGTCACAAAGATCAGGGCATTCGAGTGCACTTAGAACATAGTTTCCAACATGCAAACACAGATTAAAGAGATTAGAATTAGAAAAGCATAATGGAAAATGGTAAGATAGAACAATTTTAGTTTGGCACAAAAGGACACTGGCACAACATAGAGGACACTAGCATAGAGTGCTACTATCTAAGGGACTGCACTACTAGCTAGTAGCCCCAAAAATAAGAAATTCCAAAATGTCTAGAAATATATAAAAGTTATAGTTTAGGTTTGTATAATATCAATAATAGATTATTAGTTATGCTAAAATCATTCTCATGTTTACACATAATCATACTGGTTTGCTTAGATTAGGGGCATAATGCATGGCACGATCACTCCTATTTTAGTTTTAGATATGCTCAAATATAAATTACTATAACTTGGTCTAGAATTCATATGCACATATATCATAATTGGAGACATGTGCATGTCATTTTATTTTCATTTACTTACTTATGCACTAGTTGATTAGATATAATGGAAAAATCCATGTCATTCTATGTGTTGTATACTCCAAACACCATTTACACTAGATTTAAACCATATTGATGCTTTATTCCATCTGCAATAGTTGACATTACTGAGTAGTCCCTGAGCTACATACCCAATGGAGCATGCTTCAAAAACTCAAATCCATATTCATGGGATTCACCTCATAGGTAAGGATACACAATGGAGCATGCTTATTTTTCCTTTATCCTAGTCATTCCACTTTGATATATTTATAGAATAAGTAGAGGATGTAGTCATATAAAATGTTACTTAAGACCACCCTATCCCTAACTTAGCCCTAGATATATCTTATTGCCTCTTTCTATCCATATCTAGCTTTTGTGTGGGTCTAACTCATCCCTAAACTACTAAAAGTAGTCTTAGACCATATCCTAGGCATACAAGCCCCTAGTGCACCATGTTTTACCACTTAGACACTAACACAACCCTTTGGACACTAGCACACTACACTAGTGACCAAAGGACCATCATACTATCCATTACCTCTTTTCTACTCTGATGGACATATTTCCATTTCTTAAGACACCTTAGGGTTATCCTAGACACATTACACATCTTGATAAGCACCATATCAGTATATATACACCACTTTTATCACTTTACCCACTAGATGGAAATCAAAGGCAAATACACACAAATAAGCTCAAAAATAAGTTATGCACATCAAGGTCATTGATCCCTATTCTTATATACTTATGCATACAACAATCTACAACAATCCTAAGCTTAGATTACTTAGATTTATAGTCTCAAGTCATACTCAAATCACTCAAGCCAAAAATCATACTAACATTCACTTGCACTTCCACCGACACTTAGATTTGGAGAACTACATTAGGTTTGATCCCTTCTCAAGGTATTGGTATGTAGGAAACTCTCATTATAGTGGGGTGTTGAGGTCATATCAAACATATCTAGCTAAGATCACATTTTTTCTACTTATGCTCCTCAAATATATTAATAACACATAGTTCTAGGGTTTTAATTCCAAATCAATAAAAAATAGATCACAAACAATGAATCAGGGCTCACCTGCACAGGCATAGGCATATCAGACCCAAATGAAGGTACATCCATGAGTTCACATTATTCTCTATAAAAGGACATTGTCACATCCCTAAGGACACTAGTATAATGAAATATTGTCCAAAGTATCACACTACTATCCATAAAGACTTTTGAGTCCTGATTATAATTGATGACACTCTAAGCAAAGTCTATACCAAATTTTAGCCTTTTATTCATTTGTCTCAGTTTGTTTATAGCTAAGTACATATTTGTGTAACTAATTACTATTTTTATAATAATTAGATTAGGTTAATTATTGTATAAAATTAGTGCATGTATTTATTCCCCGATTTATTATTCCAATAGTTTAGAAAACTAGGGGTTTAAACTCCTTAATCCCCTTAAAATTTAAACACCTTTATATGGAGGGAACACACACTCAGGGATGAGGAAAGGGTTCCAAAAATTTAAAAAACTCCTAACAAAGAGGATATGGAGTCAAAAATAAGAATTTGTAGTTCTTATGGTTCAATTTTTTCTTACAGAGATCACAAAGTGAGCCAACTTGAGGAAAATGTGAAAAACATTCAATATGATATGTCCAATAAAGGAGATGTATAAAATATCAATCACCAATTAGATGTGCCTAGGAAGCAACACAATAAATTATTTAATTTTCCATTTCATCTACTAAATCAACCACATTCAGTACTACTCAAACCAATGAGTGTGGATCTTTTGTTTAACATAATACAACCCCTAATACAACAAAAACATTGCCTTTGTATGGTTCCCATATAGGGATGAAAAACATGATGTAAAAAGTGTAAATGCATATATTTTATGGGAAGGAACCAATCACATGGATCAACCAAATAAAGAAATTTTTTGATGTAGATCACAGCGTGTGTGGATAATGGTAATGGCATATTTATATTCATAATTTAAGATTCATTTGGTATCAATGGATTTTTGCCCAAAATGAGATGGGTATTAGTGTCAATTAGTCAATTTTAATTGATGAATTAAAGTTACACTATCATGATAGTTTGATAGAGAATTAATTTAACTAGTTAATAAAGTTATGCTAAATAGGGCTTATCATGGATTATATTTGGTAGTTCTAGAACCTATCCTTGTGAATGGAATCATAAATGAAAATTTGAATGAAATATTTCTTGGCAAGCACAAGGATCACATGTATCATGAGGTTCAAATGTTTAATCTAAATTCTACCTCTATGGCTATCATCTTGGTACACAGATCAGAGGAGATAACACTAGTCTCCAAAAGGCAACCATTCACAAGTTTAATAGATATGAGTAATCTAAAAAAGTCATTACCTCATCTTATTAGATTTACTCCTCAAAAAATTAAACATAAGAGAGAAAAAAGGGTTATGTTTTAACTATGATATCAAGTATAGTCAAGGAGATAAATGTGTATAAAACAATTATTGTACATTGATGATGCTAATAAAGAATAAGAGGATGGAGAAGAAACATGAGAAGATGAGGATGAGCTAAGAGAGGAATTAGATAAAACCCAACCAATTATTTTTTCCATGCACTTTATGGCATTAACACTCCATAAACCATCAAGGTAGTGGATTTTTTGAAAAATTAGAAGGTGAGAATATTGTTTGACTTGGGTATTACTCATAATTTCATCAACAAAAAATTGGATATGCACTGAATTGATCTCTAAAGTTTCAAAGCCATGAATATAAATAGTGGAAAATTTGTTTTTTATGGAAAATGCCATAGTATTTGTTGTTTTCCAAAAATAACAGTCATTTTTGGGACAACATTTGAACTATTTTGGTCTTATAGACCAAAATTGTCTCTTCCATTTCCAAAATTTGTCCTAGACATTCAAATTCCTCATTTTCCAAGCTTCTCAAAAAATCTACAAACTTTTTAGTAGGAAGAGAAGTCTACGGACTGTGCAGGCATGTTTATTTACACATGTTCAAAGATTTTTGCAAGCGGTTTCAGTCAAAAGAATCAGTTTTCAACACTTAGTCATTCTCCAGGATTGGTCCAGAGCTTTGGTTCAGTTGAAAATATTCATTGGAAAGCATTTGAATACAAAAAGAGACTTGAACCATTGAACCATTGAACCACTTTGGTTCAAAGGTTCAACGGGTTCAAGGTTTAACAAGTTCAACATTTTTGGCAAGAGTTAAGCGCTTCATCAAGGTTCAAAGTTCAATCGTTGCAATTGGTTCATCACATTCCAAACATTTAACCAAATCAAGGTAGCTTGAACCATTGAACCATTGAACCACTTTGGTTCAATGGGTTCAACGGGTTCAAGGTTCAATGGTGGGTTCAACCAAAGGAACGGTTCAATGGCTCGATTCAACCAAGCAGTTCAATGCTTTATTTTAATCAGTGTCTTTTGGTTCAACCAAATAGTTCACTTAGTTGGTTCATTCTTTTAGTTCATCCTTTGGTTCAACATCTACAAGTTTAAAAACAGGTTCAAAGACATTTTTCAAAGCTTTTTTTGAACCGTTGAACCAAAACTTGGTTCAACGTCTTGGTTCAATGAACAGGTTCAACAGCAGGTTCATTCACTCAGTTCATTCGATTGAACCATTGGCTTGAACCATTTTGGTTCAAAACCTTGGTTCAATCAATTGGTTCAATGAGATGGTTCAACTGTTGGTTCAAAGGAAAGTTCATAATGTTTGGTTCAATGCTTAGTTCATCGGCTTGTTTCATCCAATTGAAGTATCGGCTTGAACCATCGGCTTGAACCATTTTTTGGTTCAACCTATTGGTTCAACCAATTGGTTCAACGTCTTGGTTCAACAGAATGGTTCATCACCAAAGTTCAAAGGGGCGGTTTAATGTAGAAGGAAACTTATCAAAGGACAAGTGCCCTTGCGGAGGACACTTAATCAATAAAAGCAACCTTCAAAAGAGGTCATTTTTCAAGAAAGCCGAAAGGTAATTCTTTCAGATTTGTTTAAGGTATTTAAAAAATGGCTAAGACTTAATTCTTTCAAATTTTTGTTCGAAGGAATTCCTTCAGATAAAAAGCCTGAAATAATTCTAAGTGGTAGCAGGTGCAAAAAATTTGAAGACTAGTCAAAGACTTTGTGAAACAAATTTTTGCAGACTTTTTGTTCGCGGGAATTTTCCTCAGACTTTTTGTCTACAGGAATTTTCCCCAAGTAAATTGTCTACGGGAATTTTCCACGAGACAAATGTCTGCAGAAATTACCCATGGGAGAAAACACCCAGGAATTTGCCAGAAGGATAGTTTGCAGGAGACTCAAATAGAAAGCCTGGGGATTTGTCTGCGGGAACTGCCAAGGCAAAGGGCTGCCAAAGGACCCCGAAGGATAGGTGCCCTTGCGGGGGACTCTCAGCGGCTAAAGTAAAGGGTTATTTCTGACCCATTCAAGGATCATTTCTTAAGGTCTGAAAGGGCAAAGTTGAAAGCCAAAAGAGGACCAAGGGGTGATGCACCTAAAGACGTCAAATTCAAAACAATGAACTAACCATTAAGAACACATTGATGGGCATGTAAACGTCAATTTTAAAGTCCATAAAATAGCTGTTGATCCTTTGAATTTATAGACTTGAATGCATTCCCATAATTTAAGACCAAACCAACAAAAAGCAAAGAAAGACAGAATAATGAATGAATCCATGACCCGATTCAATTAACCAAAAAAGGAGGAATGATGAAGACAAGATCAGACTGCCAGGTGGACATTGAAAGTTGCAATATTTCAATTGCGTGACTTGTTTCTCTATATTGATAAAATCAAATGGGTAAAATGCCCCTAATTTCTAGCCTGTCTTCTTATCAGTTTCCAATGCAACATGATGTATCACTTTTTTCAAGTCCTCCTTGAAGAGGCTATATAAAGGACTTTCTTTCATTGTAAATGTATCTTTTTTCTGACAATTGAAATGAAACTCTGCCCAAATTGAGAGGCATCATTGAGACTTTGTGCTCAGTCTGTTGATCATATTTTGTTATTGGAATAAGATAACAAGGAAATTTTTCAGACTTTGTGCTGTGATATCTTTATTGTTAAGGAAGATGTTCTTATGTCTTTTTCCTTGATATATTTTCTGTTCCATTAATTTAACAAGTAGGATTAGTAAAATTGTTCAGGAAGGTGTCCTGAAGAATCAACTGTGGAGAGACTTTCTGCCCCCATAGCTATCTTCAATTTGTTTTCTTTTCATTGATGTGTAAATGACTATGGGATGACTTTGTGCCCTCATTGTCCTTCGTATATTACTCTTGAGCATTTCAGGTAGAGACTTTGTGCTGTATCTTGATTTGTTGGTTACTACGTCCTCAGTTACATTCTACTTTTATTTCCAGGAGTATTCTTGTGGCTAGCTGAATAGTTCTTTTGAAAGAAGAGGAGTGCTGTCTCTCATTTCCCTTAGTTTTTTCTGTGTTTTGCACACATCATCTCTGAAGAAAGAGAGATGGATGTCTTGTCCTACCCTTGAGTATTATTTTCTATTTATACATATATATATAGCATATCCACAGGGAACCTCCCCTTGATGAGAGGAGAGAGCAGTCTCCTTTTGATTTGATAAACTTACACATTTGGATGACTAATCTTCCTACTTTGGATGATCAGACCTATTTTGTTTACCAGTACACTGATAGAAAAAATATTCAACCAATTATTTTTGGTGACTCCACTAGGGAAATACCCATTATCCATTTATAGCCTATTCATTCACCTCCACACTAATAGGGAAAGAATGCACAATTTAAAGCCTCAAGCTTCAAATTGAAGCAAAGTCAAATCTTTTCCATTTTTATTTCAAAATCTGGCAGATTCAAGGTATACATGAAGCCAAAGGGCTAAAGGTATTGTTGATCGTGTATTTGAGCTAGTGAAACAAAGTGATTTTGATCTATTTCCTTCACCATCTCATCTCCAACAAACCAAGAGCTTCCCTCCTAGTAAAGCCAGATCTCCATTACCAGATAAAGTATCTACTTCTATTGTTGATAAAGCTGTGCCTATAATTACCCTTTGGAGATTTGTTATCCCTCCTTTTCAGAATCCTATAATGGCAATTCAAGGCCCCTGGGGTAATGCTTTTGGTCCTCTCAATCTTACTCCTCCTCTACATGAACTTCCATGCAGTTCTAGGAAGAATTTCTCTAAATTCTATGGTGATAGGAAAGTTCATCCTAATGAACACATTACAACATTCAGTATAGCTTGTGGAGTAATCAAAGTAGAATTTGAAGATGTAGTAGTTAGTATTTTTGTTGAAACACTATAAGATGCTACTGCAGATTGGTTTTACCATCTATAGGCTTGATTTGTGATTGATTGAAATACTCTTAAAGCTAAGTTTGAAGCCAGATTCAAACTTGCAGAAGATGCACATACACTTCTGGCTCAACTTACACAGATGAAAAAAGAGCCATATGAGCCTATGAGAGAATTCATAGCCAAATTTGACAAATTGAGAAATAGAATTCCTGTCATTGCTTGACCTACAGCTAAGAATCTTGAATGCTTTTTCATTAATTCTTAGCTACCTAAATTTAGTTTCCTCTTGAGGCATGCTGGTCAAATAGATCTCATTGTAGCTCAACTTTTGGCCACTGAAGTAGAAGATGATCTCATCTTAGTAGGAAAGATAAGAAGAGATCCAAATAGAAATAGAGCTTCATCATCTTCTAAATTTGCATCTACAAGCACCACCGATCCAATGGTGCAGAAATTAGCAAATGAGTTGCTTGCTCTTAAGAAGAAAATGGCTCAAGGAATGCCTTCTACTCTTACATACAGAAAGACATTCCCAAATCAGTCATATCAAGGCAATGTTGCCAGGAACCAAGGGCAACAAAATCGCCTTCCTCCCTCACAAGGAAAACTTTCCCTGGAAGCTCCTCCAACCAATTTAGCAATGGAATACCTTGAAGCAGAATCAAAGTTTTCTTTCTAGCCTGAATTGAATCAAAAAAATGATGCTGATATCATTGAAGACAATTAAGAAGAATCAGTTGGCGACTCCAACATTGGTTTCCTGAATTACCAGGATGAACCCAAAAGCAAAGGAGAAGCTTCAAATGGATCATATGTAGTGTTTACTAGATCCAAGAACCAATCAGTCCAGCAACTTGATAAAGAAAAAATAGAAGAACAACCTCAACCAACAATCACAATTGCTAAACATGGGACCGCTCTGCCTTTTCAATCAAAAGATTTGGTCATCACCCAAAATGTAAATACATCTATTTTGCCTTCACTTTCTACTCCCAATTCACAAACTAACCCACCTTTCATCCCTCCTAAAACTTAGAAAGTTTAAGTATCTTTCTCTATACCTAGCTCAATTCAACCATTTGACATAATTGATCATGTCAAAAAGATAAAAATACAGATGTCTGAATTTTAATACTTGCAATCTAATCCAGATCAACTAAATAAACTAGTTCAATATGTTAAAAATCAAACCATCCCTGCAAGACAAAAAGATAAAAAAATAACTCTTGATTTTCCAAAGAACACGCCTATTTCAAATAATTTGATCATTACTCCTCTAGCTGCTCCTAGAAAAATAGAACCCTTCTATGTTTCCCTATTAATCAATGGCCACAAGCTGAGTAACTGTATAATAGACTCAGGTGCATTTGACAATGTCATGCCTACTAAAGTAGATGAGTCTCTTAGTCTCACACTAACCAAAACATTTGGGAGATGTTTTTCTATGGAGAACAAGCAAGTACCATTGCTGGGGCAAATTAAAGATGCCCAATTTGCATTCACAGCCTTTCCATACAAGAGGATTAAGATGACTGTCTTGGTGGCTGACGTCCCAACATCTTATGGCATTTTGCTTGGATAAAATTTATATAAGAGCATGGGAGGAGAACTAAACATGGATCTATTTGAGGTAAGGATCCCTATCCAAGGCGTGATGAAGAGGTTACTCCCTAAAAAGGAGGCAAAATACGTAGTTACCTAGACATCAGCTCCTAAAGCAGATCCTTTTTGAATCCATAGGTATGGGTAGCTACTTTCTATATACAGATGAAGAAAGACCCTCCATCTTTGATGAGGGAAAGTCTAAAAAAAGTCAGTGTCTGATGAGATTTAGACTCTGGAATTTGACAGTAGCTGTTTCTCTATTGGTTCAGGAGCTGGGATTGTCTTGATATCTCCTCAAGGAGATATGTTTCCTTCATCCTATAAATTACAATCTAGCAACACTAAAAATACAATTGAATATGAATCTCTATTGCTTGGTATGAAGGCTGCTCAAGAAAGAGGCATCAAGTTTCTTCATGCCAAAGGGGATGCTGAATTAGTGGTCTGTCAAGTGAGAAATCTATATCAGACCAAGAATGAGAGGTTATGCCACTACTGTATCCTAGTTTGGGACCAGATTGAAAGCTTTGATGCTTTCAATATTTTTTCCATACCTAGAGAGTCTAATGACAGAGCTGATGCACTTACTATTTTAGGTACTCTTTTAGTTCCTCATTTAGATTTCAAATAAGACAAGTATACCATTGAGTTGGTCTATAGTCCAAGTGTTCTTGACAATGCTGATCATTGGCAAATATTCAATGATGATCATCAAATCATTACCTTCTTGGAATGAAAAGACAATTTTGAATAGCTATATTTTAAAGGCAGTGAATCTTAGAAGTTTGAGTCTATTTCTAAATCCAGTTTAGATATAAATGAAGAATTCCTATAGCTAAAAGGAAACAAAATTCCCAAAGGCCTAGTTTCTCTCGAGAAGCTGTTTGACAAGCATGATAGATTTGTCAAACAACAACAAACATATTCAAGTTTCTCTCAGGGATTTGACCAAGTAAATCTGACCAACAAAGAAAATCCCAAGATGGTCAACATTGGTAAGTGCTACATACCTAAAGAAAGATTCAAGTTCACCTCTTTACTTCGTCAATACATTGATGTCTTAGCGTATTCTTATGAAGACCTGAAGTCTCTCAGACCTAATAAAATCTGCCATCACATTCCTCTCAAGGCTGAATCAATGCCCTACAAGCAAAAATCTAGACAATACAATTTGAAAATTTTAGGTACTATTATGTCTGAGATATAAAAAATGTTAAATGATAGAATTATCTTCTCAATCCATCATTCTACATGGATTGTGAACATAATACCTATAAGGAAGAAAAATGGAAAAATTTGCATTTGTGTAGATTTTAAGAATCTAAATCAGTCATCTTTGAAAGACAATTACCCTTTGCCAATCATGGACCAAGTGCTTCAAACAGTAACAGGGTCAAAGATGTTATCAATGCTGGATGGCTTCTTAGGTTATAATCAAGTTAAAGTTGGTGAAGCAGACCAACACAAGATTGCATTCACCACACCTTGGGGTACATTTGCATATAAAAGAATGCCTTTTGGTTTAATAAATGTTGGTGCTACCTTTTAGAGAGCTATGGACATGGCTTTTAAAAATGAGATTGGAAAATTTATAGTGGTATATCTTGATGACTTAACTATCTTTTCAAAGCATCGATCTGATCATGTACGCCACTTATAACAAGTGCTGGAGTGCTGCCACCAGAATGGTATTTATTTGAATCCTAAGAAGTCTATTTTTAGAGTAATAAAAGGGAAACTCCTTAGACACATTGTGTCCAAAGAAGACATAAAAATTGACTCAGGCAGAGTCAAGTCTATTCAAGAGCTAAATTTGCCTACAAGTAAAAATGTTGTTCACTCTTTCTTTAGAAAAGTGAATTTCTTACAGAGATTCATCTCTGAATTTGCTGAGAAGACAAGACACATTGTAAACATGATGAAATAGAAGACTACCTTCAGTTGGACTAAAAAAGGAAAATCAACATTTCAAAATATCAAGACTGCCATTGCTGACACCCCTACCTTAGTTTGTCTAGATTACCACAAAAATTTCATCATATACCGCTATGCATCTGAACACACTCTTTCAACGATTCTTGTTCAATAGGACAAGGAAGGTATGGAATCCCCCATCTCTTTCATGAGTTACCCTCTCAAAACCTATGAAATGAAGTATTCAAATATAGAGAAGCATGCCTTTGCATTGGTAAAAGGAGTCAAACATTTTCGCTTCTATATTCTGAATTCACACACTACTACCTTAGTTCTTGACACTATAGTCAAGTCTATATTAACTCAGTAAGAGTTTGGCACAAAAAGAGGTAATTGGATTGAAAATATCCAAGAGTTTGATCTAGATATCAAGGCAACAAAGTTGGTCAGGGGTAAAGGCCTATGCCAATTAATGGCTGACAATAAGCCAGAAGATACACAGTGTGAAGAAGCTAAAGTGAAAGATATGCCAACAATCCTTTTTGTCTCCACTACCAATGAATGGTACTTAGGTATTGCCTATTTTTTGACTTATGGTGAATGTCCTGCTCATTTGTCTTACAAAGAAAGGAGGACTATCAAGTTGAAAGCTGCCAATTTTGTCCTTTGGGATAACGACCTGTATAAGAGAAACATAGATGGAGTTTTCCTTCGCTGTGTAGACAAAGAACAACAAACCTAGCTTTTGAAATCTTTCCATAATCTGGCCTGTGGAGGACATTTTTTTGCTCTTGTGACTACTCAAAAAATTTTCTGAGCAAGGTATTACTGGCCAACTCTTTTCCAAGATGCACATAAGTGGGTGAGGAAATGTGAACTTTGCTAGCAATTTGTTGGAAGACCCAAGTTGGCTGCCCTGCCTCTCAAGCTAGTAATCATAGAGGAACCTTTCTAGCAATGGGGACTTGATTTTATTGGGACAATAAACCCATCTTCAAGTGCTAGACATGATTATGTCCTTACGGCGACTGATTATTTCACCAAGTGGGTAAAAGCAATTCTAACTAAGCATGCTACTTTAGAAGTTGTATGCAACTTCCTCAAAGAGAATATCATTTCTAGGTTTGGAGTTCCACTCAAAATTATTATTGATAATACAGCTTGTTTAACCTCTCAAGAGATTACATAATTCTATTTTCATTATGGAATTACACTCTCTCATTCTTTTGATTATTTTCCACAAGGGAATGGACAAGTTGAGTCCAGCAATAAGAATTTGGTAACTATTATCAAAAAGCTAGCAGATGATAATCAAATGACATGGCATAAAGCATTGGTTGATGCTCTATGGGTAGACAAGATCACACCAAAAAGGGCAATTGATATGTCCCCTTTTCAACTTCTTTACGGTATCAATGCTAAGATACCAATCACCTTAGAGTTACCAGCCTTGAAAATAGCAAAGGCCATTGAAGATCAAACATATGAGAGTTCTCTTGACAAAAGAATCATGTGCCTGAATCAGCTGGAGGAACAAAAAACCATGGTGGTGGATAGAATTGCTGCTCATCAAAGTCTGGTAAAGAAACTCTTTGATCAGAAGGCTAGAAATTGTGATTTCCAGATTGGGGATCAAGTCTTGCTGTGGGACAAAAGAAGAGAACCAAAAGGGATGTATGGAAAGTTTGGCTCCCTTTGGAGAGGCCCATTTATAATTCATTAACACATTGGTGAAAACAACTTTCTATTGAAATACCAAGATGGCACACTCTTTTCTCTACCCCATAATGGGCAACATTTGAAACACTTCAACTCTTGAAGTATCAGATCATTGCCTCTGTATATATGTATATTTGTATAGTTTTAATTCTATTTTGTTTTATTTATTTTCTTTTTGATGCCTTTCATTTCTAGGTAGTATGACTCTGAAGCCCAATGGTGCACATGAAGACACTAGAAATTTTGGATTCTACTCCTTTCAATTTGTTTTGCAATTGACAGAAACTTCTCAATTGGAACTAGTTGTTGTCCTCCAAAAATAACAGTCATTTTTGGGACAACATTTGAACTATTTTGGTCTTACAGACCAAAATAGTCTCTTCCATTTCCAAAATTTGTCCTAGACATTCAAATTCCTCATTTTCCAAGCTTCTCAAAAAATCTATGGACTTTTCAGCAGGAAGAGAAGTCTATGGACTGTGCAGGTAGGTTCATTTACACAGGTTCAAAGATTTTTGCAAGTGGTTTCAGTCAAAAGAATCAATTTTCAACACTTAGTCATTCTCTAAGATTGGTTTAGAGCTTTGGTTCAGTTGAAAATCTTCATCGGCAAGCATTTGAGTACAAAAAGATACTTTAACCATTGAACCATTGAACAATTGAACCACTTTGGTTCAAAGGTTCAACGAGTTCAAGGTTCAACAAGTTGAACATTTTTGGCAAGAGTTAAGCGCTTCATCAAGGTTCAAAGTTCAATCATTACAATTGGTTTATCGGATTCCAAACACTTAACCAAATCAAGGCATCTTGAACCATTGAACCATTGAACCACTTTGGTTCAATGGGTTCAACGGGTTCAAGGTTCAACGGTGGGTTCAACCAAAGGAACAGTTCAATGGTTCGGTTCAACCAAGCAGTTCAATGCTTTATTTCACTCAGTGTCTTTTGGTTCAACCAAATAGTTCACTCAGTTGGTTCATTCTTTCAGTTCATCATTTGGTTCAATGTCGACAGGTTCAATAGTAGGTTCAAAGACATTTTTCAAAGCTTTGTTTGAACCGTTGAACCAAACTTGGTTTAACGTCTTGGTTCAATGAACAGGTTCAACAGCAGGTTCATTCACTCAGTTCGTTCGATTGACCATTAGCTTGAACCATTTTGGTTCAAAGCCTTGGTTTGACTGATTGGTTCAATGAGATGGTTCAACTGTTGGTTTAAAGGCAAGTTCATAATGTTTGGTTCAATGCTTAGTTCATCGGCTTGTTTCATCCAATTGAACTATCAGCTTGAACCATTTTTGGTTCAACCGACTGGTTCAATGTCTTGGTTCAATAGAATGGTTCATCACCAAAGTTCAAACGGGGGGTTTAATGTAGAAGGAGACTTCTTGAAGGACAAGTGCCCTTGCAGAGGACACTTAATCAATAAAAACACCCTTCAAAAGGGTCTTTTTCAAGGAAGCCGAAAGGTAATTCTTTCAAATTTGTTTAAGGCATTTAAAAATTGGCTAAGACTTAATTCTTTCAATTTTTTGTATGAAGGAATTCCTTTAGACAAAAAGCTTGAAAGAATTCTAAGTGGTATCAGGCGCAAAAAATTTGAAGACCAGTCAAAGACTTTGCAGAACAAATTTGTGCAGACATTTTGTTTGCAAGAATTTTCCCAAGACTTTTTATCCGTAGGAATTTTCCCTAGGTAAATTGTCTACGGGAATTTTCTATGGAACAAATGTCCATGGAAATTAATCGTGGGAGAAAACACCCAGGAATTTGCCTGAAGGATAGTTTGCGAGAGACTCAAATAGAAAGCCTGGGGATTTGTCCGCGGGAACTGCCAAGGCAAAGGGTTGTCAAAGGACCCTGAAGGATAGGTACCCTTGTGGGGGACTCTCTGTGGCCAAAGTAAAGGGTTCTTTTTGACCCATTCAAGGATCATTTCTTAAGGCCCAAAAGGGCAAAGCTGAAAGCTGAAAGAGGACCAAGGGGTGACGCACTCGAAGATGTCAAATTCAAGGCAATGAACTAGCTATTGAGAGCACATCGATGGGCATGTAAATGTCAATTTTAAAGTCCATGAAATAGCCATTGATCCTTTGAATTTATAGACCTGAATGCATTCCCAAAATTTAAGACCAAAACTAGCAAAAAGTGAGGAAAGATAGAATAACAAATGAATCCAGGACCCTATTCAATTAACCAAAAAAGGAGGAATGATGAAGACAATATCAGACTACCAGGTGGACATTGAAAGTTGTAATCTTTCAATTACATGACTTGTTTCTCTACATTGATAAAATCAAATGGGTAAAATGCCCCTAATTCTAGCCTGTCTTCTTATCAGTTCCCAATGCAACATGATGTATTACTATTTCTGAGTCCTCCTTGAAGAGGCTATATAAAGGACTTTCTTTCATCGTAAATGTATCTTTTTTTTGACAATCAGAACGAAACTCTGCCTAAATTAAGAGGCATCATTGAGACTTTGTGCTCAGTCTGTTGATCATATTTTGTTATTGGAATAAGAAAGCAAGGAACTTTTTTAGACTTTGTGCTGTGATATCTTTGCTGTTAAGGAAGATGTTCTTATGTCTTTTTCCTTGATATATTTTCTGTTTCATTAATTTAACAAGCAGGATTAGTAAAATTGTTCAGGAAGGTGTCCTAAAGAATCAACTGTGGAGGGACTTTATGCCCCCATAGCTATCTTTAGTGTGTTTTATTTTCATTGATGTGTAAAGGACTTTGGGATGACTTTACATCCTCATTGTCCTTCATATATTACTCTTGAGCATTTCAGGTAGAGACTTGTGCTATATCTCAATTTGCTAGTTACTACGCCCTCAATTACATTCTGCTTTTATTTCCAGGAGTATTCTTGTGGTTGAATGAATAGTTCTTCTGAAAGAAGAGGAGTGCTGTCTATCATTTCCCTTGAGTTTTTCTTGTGTTTTGCACACATCATCTTTGAAGAAAGAGAGATGGATGTCTTGTCCTACCCTTGAGTATTGTTTTCTATTTATACATATATATAGTATATCCACAGGGAACCTCCCCTTGATGAGAGGAGAGAGCAGTCTCCTTTTGATGTGATAAACTTACACATTTGGATGACTAATCTTCCTACTTTGGCTGATCAGACCTATTTTGTTTACCAGTACGCTGATAGACAAAACATTCAACCAACAATATTAAACTCATCTTGGAAGAATATCTACTAGATATCCCCATGTTTTTCATTCCTATGGGTGGAAAAAACATTATGTTAAGAATATAATGGATAAATACCTTGGGAATGATTGAGATAGATTTCCAAGATCTATTCATGCATTTCAATTCCAAGGGTAGTAAAATTAAACTACATGGGTTACATGCAAAGTCCTCACAATTAGCGAGTTCTCATCAAATGTAGAATATTATAAACAAAGGGAGTGAATGGGTTTATGGTTCATCTTTTTTCAATAGAGGAACATCCACCAAATGGGTCTACAACATCAGATCTAAAGGCTATTATGGAGTAGATTTCAGTAGTTCTTGGTGATATCACAAAAATAATTTCTCCCAAAAGGGATCATGATTATGTTATTCAATGAGTTTTAGGATGCCAACCACCTAACATCAGGCCTTACAAGTACCCATATGTTCATAAGAGTAAGATTGAGAAGATGGTATAAGAGATGTTGGAAGTAGGTATTATCCCTCATAGTCATAATGCTTATTCCTCTCTAGTGGTGATGGTGCATAAGAAGTATGACACCTAGTGCATGTGTCTTGACTATAGGGATCTCAAAAATCACACCATCAAAGATAAGTTCCTTATTACTGTAATTGATTATTTGCTAGTTAAATTGCCTAGTGTTGTTTATTTTATATAACTTGATCTTTATTTTTTGGTATCATCAAATCTGAAATAGAGATGATATTCATAAGATACATTTAAGATCCCATGAGTACCATTATAATTTTTTTATGATGCTTTTTTGCCTCAATAATGCACCATATATATTCTATGGTTTGATAAGCTCTATTTTATAGCCATTTATATATAATTTTGTATTTGTATTATTTGTTTATGTTTTAATATACATCAAAACATTGGAAGAACATTTTCATCATGTGAATCAGGCTTAGATATTGTTTAAAAGCACCATCTTTATGTGAAGCATCCCAAATTTAATTTTGGAGTCAAGGAGGTTGAGTGTATGGGCCACATTATTTCACATGAGGGTGTCAAGTTTGATCAACACATGATCAAGGCTATGGTAGATTGGGAAGTACCTAAGAACCTTAAAAACCTCCAAGGACTCTTCAAGGCTCACATGTTACTATTTTTGTTTGTAAAAACTTATGGTAGCATAGCATTGTCACAACCTTATTTAAAAATGAATCTTATTATAATGAGGTAACCATTTGGGCATTTGAGGTAAAAGGAATCCATGTGCACCATCTTAGTTATAACTACTCCAAATTTCTCCATAACCTTCATTATGGAATGCGATGCTTTAGGAAATGGAATGGGAGAAATACTTTTGTAAGAAGGATTACCCATTACATTTGAGAGTCTCCAAATCAAAGGTAAGAATTTGTTAAACACTATTTATGAGAATGAAATGGTGGCCATCCTTCATGTAGTAAAACAATGGCAACCGTATCTGATGGGAAGACACTTTACAGTGAAGATAAATTTTTATAGTCCAAAATAATTATTGAAACATAGGTTTTCATCAGAAAAATAATTAAATTGGGTAAATAAGATATGGTATATGGATTGGAGATTATATATAAGGAAGGAAAGGATAATTTCATGGATTATTCACTATCAAGGAAGGATGAGTCCATAGAGGTAATGTTGGGCACCCTTTCCATATTATATGCCTATTGAATGGATGAAGAAATATTAGAGTGACAGATGGATGTTGTTACACATGATATTATTTAAAATCTCCAATAACATATAGGTTGTTGAAATGTGATGTTATATGGTACAATGACAGGTTGTACCTCTATAAAAATCAACCTTTAATCATAAGGTGCTTTCAAAACTTTACTCTTCTCTAGTAAGTGGGCACTTGGGATTCTTGAAAACTTATCATAGAGTTAAACATGATTTTTTTGGGGAGGAGATAAAAGGGGAAGTCTCAAAATTTGTGGTAGAATATATGATGTTTTAGAAAACCAAAGGGGTGAAAATCAAGACTCTAGGTTTGATGTAACATCTATCTATTCCTAGTTAAAGGTGGAAGGAGGTTTCCATGGATTTCATAATGGGCATGCAAAAATCTAAAGGAAAAAATGTCATCATGGTTGTTGTGGATATACTCAACAAATAATCCATGTTTTAAGCATTATCACATCCATTTGTAGCAAATATAGTAACAAGAACATTTATGAATATAATTTGTAATCTCTAAGGGACCCCAAAGATAATAGCAAGTGATTGTGATACTATCTCTACCAATTAATCTTGGATTTAGTTATTCTCATGTTATGGTACCCAACTAGTTATTAGCTCATCTTATCATCCCAAAACCATTGGTAAAATAGAGGTGGTAAAAAAATTACTTGGAGGGTTATCTGCATTTTTTGGTTTCACATAAACAAGAGAGATGGGTTTAATGGTTGACACTAGTAGAATGGTTGTATAACACTTCTTTCCATAACTCATCCAAAAAATATCCATTTTTGGCACTATATGGGTACCATCCACTATCCATCATCTCATCTTTTAAGGCCTAAAAAAAGGTTTGAATAGTCTAAGAACACATTCAACACCAATAGGAGATACTCTATAGTTTAAAATAGAACTTGGCAATGACACAAAATTGCATGAAGCAACAAGATTAACAAAACCAAAGTGAAAGACATTTTGAATTTGGAGATTGGATATTTATACATTTACAACAATATAAGTAAATGTCTTTGAATAATAAATAAAATATAACAAGTTTTCACCTAAGTATTATAGTCCTTATCAAATCTTACAAAATATTGAATAAGTAGCACACAAATTGGAGTTAACTCACTTAGCACAAATACATCTAGTCTTCCATGTTTCTTGATTGAATATGGTCATTTGATAAAATGTTTCAACCCAAACATAGTTACCAAAGATTGATGAGGGTGGAAGAATCATTTTTTGACTTGAGGTAATAATTCAGACACACACTAAGAAGTTACAAATGAGGGTGATTTGATGTAGGAGCATCAAGAGAACTATGTGAATTTGATCATGTGTAAGTGTATTAGTTCTCATAGCATCCTTTAGAAGGCATTGGAGTCTTAAGAAGAGTCTTGTAGTGTGATTTGACAACCCTTTGACATTTCCCTGCCAAAATGGGCATTTGAATATTTAAAATTGAGTGTGTTTAGGAGTCTTTTGAGAAATTTTAAAGGAATGTCATGTTAGTAAATGTTTCTGCAAGGTCAAGTATGGGTCTAGGTTGGTGTAGGTAGGTGTCTTACATGCATATCATGAGGTAAATTATATAGCCTAAGATTTTGAATGTACCTATCTTGTATAGGTAGCTGTCATAAGAGGTAGTTATGTAAGAAGGTAGTTTCTCATGTAAAAATGGAAATACAATGAGTTTTGGAAGGTAGATAGGTGGTATTTTTGGTGGTAAGAGTCAGTTATAAGTGGAGAAAGATAGAGGTATAAAGAGGATGATGATGAGAGAGAATTAAGACATCTGTATTATGTTCAAATGATAAAGTTCTTAATTTACATACATAGAATCAATAAAAGTTGAAAATTAAAAGTGATGCCTTTTAATATTCACTATTTACGAGAATGAAATGGTGGCCATCCTTCATGTATTAAAATAATGGCAACCGTATCTGATGGGAAGACACTTTACAGTGAAGATAAATTTTTATAGTCCAAAATAATTATTGAAACACAGGTTTTCATCAGAAAAATAATGAAATTGGGTAAATAAGATATGGTATATGGATTGGAGATTATATATAAAGAAGGAAAGGATAATTTCATGGATTATTCACTATCAAGGAAGGATGAGTCCATAGAGGTAATGTTTGGCACCCTTTCCATATTATATGCCTATTGAATGGATGAAGAAATATTAGAGTGATAGATGGATGTTGTTACACATGATATTATTTAAAATCTCCAATAATATATAGGTTGTTGAAATGTGATGTTATATGGTACAATGACAGGTTGTACCTCTATAAAAATCAACCTTTAATCATAAGGTGCTTTCAAAACTTTACTCTTCTCTGGTATGTGGGCACTTGGGCTTCTTGAAAACTTATCATAGAGTCAAACATGATTTTTTTGGGGAGGAGATAAAAGGGGAAGTATAAAAATTTGTGGTATAATATATGATGTTTTAGAAAAACAAAGGGGTGAAAATCGAGACTCTAGGTTTGATGTAACATCTATCTATTCCTAGTTAAAGGTGGAAGGAGGTTTCCATGGATTTCATAATGGGCATGCAAAAATCTAAAGGAAAAAATGTCATCATGGTTGTTGTGGATATACTCAACAAATAATCCATGTTTTAAGCATTATCACATCCATTTGTAGCAAATACAGTAACAAGAACATTTATGAATATAATTTGTAATCTCTAAGGGACCCCAAAGATAATAGCAAGTGATTGTGATACTATCTCTACCAATTAATCTTGGATTTAGTTATTCTCATGTTATGGTACCCAACTAGTTATTGGCTCATCTTATCATCCCAAAACCATTGGTAAAATAGAGCTATTAAAAAAATTACTTGGAGGGTTATCTGCATTTTTTGGTTTCACATAAACAAGAGAGATGGGTTTAATGGTTGACACTAGTAGAATGGTTGTGTAACACTTCTTTCCATAACTCATCCAAAAAATATCCATTTTTGGCACTATATGGGTACCATACACAATCCATCATCTCATCTTTTAATGCCTAAAAAAAGGTTTGAATAGTCCAAGAAAACATTCAACACCAATAGGAGATACTCTATAGTTTAAAATAGAACTTGGCAATGACACAAAATTGCATGAAGCAACAAGATTAACAAAACCAAAGTGAAAGACATTTTGAATTTGGAGATTGGATTTTTATACATTTACAACAATATAAGTAAATGTCTTTGAATAATAAATAAAATATAACAAGTTTTCACCTAAGTATTATAGTCCTTATCAAATCTTACAAAATATTGAATAAGTAGCACACAAATTGGAGTTAACTCACTTAGCATAAATGCATCTAGTCTTCCATGTTTCTTGATTGAATATGGTCATTTGATAAAATGTTTCAACCCAAACATAGTTACCCAAGATTGATGAGGGTGGAAGAATCATTTTTTGACTTGAGGTAATAATTAAGACACACACTAAGAGGTTACAGATGAGGGTGATTTGATGTAGGAGCATCAAGAAAACTATGTGAATTTGATCATGTGTAAGTGTATTAGTTCTCATAGAATCCTTTAGAAGGCATTGGAGTCTTTAAAAGAGTCTTGTAGTGTGATTTGACAACCCTTTGACATTTTCTTGCCAAAATGGGCATTTGAATATTTAAAATTGAGTGTGTTTAGGAGTCTTTTGAGAAATTTTAAAGGAATGTCATGTTAGTAAATGTTTCTGCAAGGTCAAGTATGGGTCTAGGTGGGTGTAGGTAGGTGTCTTACATGCATATCATGAGGTAAATTATATAGCCTAAGATTTTGAATGTACCTATCTTGTATAGGTAGCTGTCATAAGAGGTAGTTATGTAAGAAGGTAGTTTCTCATGTAAAAATGGAAATATAATGAGTTTTGGAAGGTAGATAGGTGGTATTTTTGGTGGTAAGAGTCAGTTATAAGTGGAGAAAGATAGAGGTATAAAGAGGATGACGATGAGAGAGAATTAAGACATCCGTATTATGTTCAAATGATAAAGTTCTTAATTTACATACATAAAATCAATAAAAGTTGAAAATTAAAAGTGATGCCTTTGAATATTCATTATTTATGAGAATGAAATGGTGGCCATCCTTCATGTATTAAAACAATGGCAACCGTATCTGATGGGAAGACACTTTACAGTGAAGATAAATTTTTATAGTCCAAAATAATTATTGAAACACAGGTTTTCATCAGAAAAATAATGAAATTGGGTAAATAAGATATGGTATATGGATTGGAGATTATATATAAAGAAGGAATGGATAATTTCATGGATTATTCACTATCAAGGAAGGATGAGTCCATAGAGGTAATGTTTGGCACCCTTTCCATATTATATGCCTATTGAATGGATGAACAAATATTAGAGTGACAGATGGATGTTGTTACACATGATATTATTTAAAATCTCCAATAATATATAGGTTGTTGAAATGTGATGTTATATGGTACAATGACAGGTTGTACCTCTATAAAAATCAACCTTTAATCATAAGGTGCTTTCAAAACTTTACTCTTCTCTAGTAAGTGGGCACTTGGGCTTCTTGAAAACTTATCATAGAGTCAAACATGATTTTTTTGGGGAGGAGATAAAAGGGGAAGTCTAAAAATTTGTGGTAGAATATATGATGTTTTAGAAAAACAAAGGGGTGAAAATCGAGACTCTAGGTTTGATGTAACATCTATCTATTCCTAGTTAAAGGTGGAAGGAGGTTTCCATGGATTTCATAATGGGCATGCAAAAATCTAAAGGAAAAAATGTCATCATGGTTGTTGTGGATATAATCAACAAATAATCCATGTTTTAAGCATTATCACATCCATTTGTAGCAAATACAGTAACAAGAACATTTATGAATATAATTTGTAATCTCTAAGGGACCCCAAAGATAATAGCAAGTGATTGTGATACTATCTCTACCAATTAGTCTTGGATTTAGTTATTCTCATGTTATGGTACCCAACTAGTTATTAGCTCATCTTATCATCCCAAAACCACTGGTAAAATAGAGGTGTTAAAAAAATTACTTGGAGGGTTATCTGCATTTTTTGGTTTCACATAAACAAGAGAGATGGGTTTAATGGTTGACACTAGTAGAATGGTTGTATAACACTTCTTTCCATACCTCATCCAAAAGATATCCATTTTTAGCACTGTATGGGTACCATCCACTATCCATCATCTCATCTTTTAATGCCTAAAAAAAGGTTTGAATAGTCCAAGAACACATTCAACACCAATAGGAGATACTCTATAGTCTAAAATAGAACTTGGCAATGACACAAAATTGCATGAAGCAACAAGATTAACAAAACCAAAGTGAAAGACATTTTGAATTTGGAGATTGGATTTTTATACATTTACAACAATATAAGTAAATGTCTTTGAATAATAAATAAAATATAACAAGTTTTCACCTAAGTATTATAGTCCTTATCAAATCTTACAAAATATTGAATAAGTAGCACACAAATTGGAGTTAACTCACTTAGCACAAATGCATCTAGTCTTCCATGTTTTTTGATTGAATATGGTCATTTGATAAAATGTTTCAACCCAAACATAGTTACCCATGATTGATGAGGGTGGAAGAATCATTTTTTGACTTGAGGTAATAATTCAGACACACACTAAGAGGTTACCGATGAGGGTGATTTGATGTAGGAGCATCAAGAGAACTATGTGAATTTGATCATGTGTAAGTGTATTAGTTCTCATAACATCCTTTAGAAGGCATTGGAGTCTTTAGAAGAGTCTTGTAGTGTGATTTGACAACCCTTTGACATTTTCTTGCCAAAATGGGCATTTGAATATTTAAAATTGAGTGTGTTTAGGAGTCTTTTGAGAAATTTTAAAGGAATGTCATGTTAGTAAATGTTTCTGCAAGGTCAAGTATGGGTCTAGGTAGGTGTCTTACATGCATATCATGAGGTAAATTATATATCCTAAGATTTTGAATGTACCTATCTTGTATAGGTAGCTGTCATAAGAGGTAGTTATGTAAGAAGGTAGTTTCTCATGTAAAAATGGAAATAGAATGAGTTTTGGAAGGTAGATAGGTGGTATTTTTGGTGGTAAGAGTCATTTATAAGTGGAGAAAGATAGAGGTATAAAGAGGATGATGATGAGAGAGAATTAAGACATCCGTATTATGTTCAAATGATAAAGTTCTTAACTTACATACATAAAATCAATAAAAGTTGAAAATTAAAAGTGATGCCTTTGAATATTCACTATTTACGAGAATGAAATGGTGGCCATCCTTCATGTATTAAAACAATGGCAACCGTATCTGATGGGAAGACACTTTACAGTGAAGATAAGTTTTTATAGTCCAAAATAATTATTGAAACATAGGTTTTCATCAGAAAAATAATGAAATTGGGTAAATAAGATATGGTATATGGATTGGAGATTATATATAAAGAAGGAAAGGATAATTTCATGGATTATTCACTATTAAGGAAGGATGAGTCCATAGAGGTAATGTTGGGCACCCTTTCCATATTATATGCCTATTGAATGGATGAAGAAATATTAGAGTGACAGATGGATGTTGTTACACATGATATTATTTAAAATCTCCAATAATATATAGGTTGTTGAAATGTGATGTTATATGGTACAATGACAGGTTGTACCTCTATAAAAATCAACCTTTAATCATAAGGTGCTTTCAAAACTTTACTCTTCTCTGGTAAGTGGGCACTTGGGCTTCTTAAAAACTTATCATAGAGTCAAACATGATTTTTTTGGGGAGGAGATAAAAGGGGAAGTCTAAAAATTTGTGGTAGAATATATGATGTTTTAGAAAAACAAAGGGGTGAAAATCAAGACTCTAGGTTTGATGTAACATCTATCTATTCCTAGTTAAAGGTGGAAGGAGGTTTCCATGGATTTCATAATGGGCATGCAAAAATCTAAAGGAAAAATGTCATCATGGTTGTTGTGGATATACTCAACAAATAATCCATGTTTTAAGCATTATCACATCCATTTATAGCAAATACAGTAACATGAACATTTATGAATATAATTTGTAATCTCTAAGGGACCCCAAAGATAATAGCAAGTGATTGTGATACTATCTCTACCAATTAATCTTGGATTTAGTTATTCTCATGTTATGGTACCCAACTAGTTATTAGCTCATATTATCATCCCAAAACCATTGGTAAAATAGAGGTGGTAAAAAAATTACTTGGAGGGTTATCTGCATTTTTTGGTTTCACATAAACAAGAGAGATGGGTTTAATGGTTGACACTAGTAGAATGGTTGTATAACACTTCTTTCCATACCTCATCCAAAAAATATCCATTTTTGGCACTATATGGGTACCATGAACTATCCATCATCTCATCTTTTAAGGCCTAAAAAAAGGTTTGAATAGTCCAAGAACACATTCAACACCAATAGGAGATACTCTATAGTCTAAAATAGAACTTGGCAATGACACAAAATTGCATGAAGCAACAAGATTAACAAAACCAAGTGAAAGACATTTTGAATTTGGAGATTGGATTTTTATACATTTACAACAATATAAGTAAATGTCTTTGAATAATAAATAAAATATAACACATTTTCACCTAAGTATTATAGTCCTTATCAAATCTTACAAAATATTGAATAAGTAGCACACAAATTGGAGTTAACTCACTTAGCACAAATACATCTAGTCTTCCATGTTTCTTGCTTGAATATGGTCATTTGATAAAATGTTTCAACCCAAACATAGTTACCAAATATTGATGAGGGTGGAAGAATCATTTTTTGACTTGAGGTAATATTTTAGACACACACTAAGAGGTTACAGATGAGGGTTATTTGATGTAGGAACATCAAGAGAACTATGTGAATTTGATCATGTGAAAGTGTGTTAGTTCTCATAGCATCCTTTAGAAGGCATTGGAGTCTTTAGAAGACTCTTGTAGTGTGATTTGACAACCCTTTGACATTTTCCTGCTAAAATGGGCATTTGAATATTTAAAATTGAGTGTGTTTAGGAGTCTTTTGAGAAATTTTAAAGGAATGTCATGTTAGTAAATGTTTTTGTACGGTCAAGTATGGGTTTAGGTGGGTGTAGGTATGTGTCTTACATGCATATCATGAGGTAAATTATATAGCCTAAGATTTTGAATGTACCTATCTTGTATAGGTAGCTGTCATAAGAGGTAGTTATGTAAGAAGGTAGTTTCTCATGTAAAAATGGAAATACAATGAGTTTTGGAAGGTAGATAGGTGGTATTTTTGGTGGTAAGAGTCAGTTATAAGTGGAGAAAGATAGAGGTATAAAGAGGATGAAGATGAGAGAGAATTAAGACATATGTATTATGTTCAAATGATAAAGTTCTTAATTTACATACATAGAATCAATAAAAGTTGAAAATTAAAAGTGATGCCTTTGAATATTTGTGTTAAAAATGTTTTATGGATTTATTTTGAAGTGATGATAGCCTTAAATCTCTTGGGAGCAATAGTTTTTAATAAAAGTTGCAAGAAATAGTGTTTTACAGGACAGAGTTAAGAATCTTGTGCATATTCATTCAAGCATAAAGGAAAATGAAGAAATAACCTTTTAAGGTAAAGTGGGTGCATGTACATGTGATATTCAGGGGTAGAAAAATCAATGTAAGAAGTCTTTCATGCACATAGTTTTGTGTTTGATTCTAATAAGGAACTAGGATTCAAGACAATAGTCTATGTATGTATTCTATTTTACAAGACACAATCAAGAATGTAAAGGTTTGTCTACTTATTAATGACAAAAAACTTGGTAATAATGTCATTTTGAGGTGTATAAATTTTTTTCAAGTGTTGTTTTATCATACATTTCCCTATGGGCCTTTTGGTACCCTACAATCTTAGTATTCTATGTAGTTAGTCGCAGTCAAGGTAATAAGACTGGAGTTACATAATTTTAGGATTAGTTACCAAGTGAAAAGCCTTTAAAGAATTTTTTTGTGATATAAATACTTTGGTAATGTGAAACTAAGTCTTGAAACTTTTAAATAATCAATGAATCCTTCTTTATATCCCTCGATCTGTATGCAGGATTGGAACCCTAAGAGAAGCTATAATGGATTAACTTTGTTAAGTAACCAATCAAAGGCATTGAAATGGATAAGGGAGAGATTAGAGGTAATTTATTAATGGTTAAATTTGGTTATAAAATTGTTTAGTGGTGTAAGTAGAGAGGTAACTTAGCCACAATGAATGCATACCCTGTGGAACCCTACCAAACATAGTTAAAGGAGCACAAAAGATAGTCAAAACATATATTGCATGTATTGAAAGATATAAGGAGTGGAAATAATGGTTGGATTAGTTATGAAGAAGTTTTTAAGACCTTATTTATGTCTTATAAATATTTTATAACAATAAAAACTCATGAAATAAAAAATTGAAGCCTCTCGGCTAGTCTCTGGACTATGTTAGCCCTGGGTTAGGGTTTCTTTAGAAAACATGTATAAATTGAGACTCCACAATAAAAAAATAATAAAAATTGGTGATTAGGTGTGGAATAATATTTTAAAACATATTTTTAAGGTTGGTAATAATTATGATATGAATTTTTAGGTCAAAAGCTGACTGTGTTGTTAAAAAGGGTAACTAGGCCTAATGAAGGGCTAATTGAAATATGAAGGAGATAGAAAGTGGTGAAGGAAAGTGAATTATGAAATTAAATTTAGACTAGAGATATAAGGGGATAGAGGTTATCCATAAAGGTTATCAAATTTGAAAGATAAGGAAGTACTTATCCATACAAGTCAAAATTGTCAAAAAAAGGCAAATAGGAGAGATAAGTGGTTGAGGGTTTGAGAAGTCTAGAGGGTAGTTAAGTTTGAAATATGGATTTAAGTGAGTTTAAATAAGTTTGTTAAACCTAAGAGATAATATCCAAGATCAATATTGTATACAAGAAACCTAGTTCAAGGATTGAAGTGATTTGGTTAAGAAACTCATAGAGTAGTGATGACTAGTCTGTGAGAGGTGAATAAAAGCAAGTAAGAAGGTGAATGGAATGGGAAGAATGAATGGGTTTGAGATGTATAGAGAGTATATGATAGAAATAAAAAAATAAAATAATCCTTTTGAATGGATCATACAAGATAATGATGTCAAAACCAGTGAGGAGTTGATAAACAAGAGATATTGAGTAGTTTGGTTGTAAGAATTGATGTTTGAAGGTATCAGAGTGGGGTTAGAGAAGAGAATGAAATAGGTATTTGCATCATTTGGTATCAAAGAAAAATGTTAATTGGGATAAGAGTATAAGGACAATCATCAATAAAAAAAAGTACATGTTGATTTTGTTTTCATTTGATGTTTTTTATTTGTTCAAGTAAAGTGTTGAAATGTGAGTGAAAGGTGAGATTATGGTAAGTGTTGTTTCCAAAATCAGATTAGCCCATTTTTGAAAACAACCCCCTAAAAAACTTGTCCATTTCATCTTTTGTCTCTTTAAGTTTGTTTTTGAGATGGATTTCAAATTCGTTCTCGGCTTGGCCTAAGAATGTGAGAGTGACCACGATCTCGTTGCGACCAAGGAACCCCTCTCCCAGACTGCCTCTTCCAGAGTTGGTCTTTTCTTCTTTTATGCACGGGCGGCAAATTTTGCCGCCAGTGCATTTTGACCCTTAGAAAGCAAGGGTGGCAAATTTTTCTTCCCCTACATTTTTCTTTTAAGAGCGGCATATTTTTTTGCCTTGCATCTTGACCTGCAAGGGCAATAAAATTTATCGCCCCTACATTCAGACCCACCAAGACATGCAAGGGCGGCAAATTTTGCCACCTGAGCATGTCTCAATTTCGGTGTGCGACATTTATTTCCACACGTGATGGGTTGTTTGGGTTGATTTTCACCCCATATAAACTAATTTGAACCTCATTTCTTCTCATTGCCTCCTCCTCTCCTCCTGCCTTCTGCGTTCGGGCCATCTGACAAGCGATTTGAGCGCATTTTCACGGATTCGAGCTTGTGGCACGCGTCACTTTCCAGGTAGGTCTTGCTTTTTATTTTTGCTTTTTTTTTTCTTGTTCTTCCTTTGTTTCTTTATCTTTGTTTTAGTTAAATTGTAGAGGCTTTATCCCTACAGGGACAGCTAAAAATGCCATCCCTCTCCCTTCCCCGTGGTTTTGTTCCAACTCGCACGGACGAAAAATCTTGCCGCCCGTACCCCCCATGGGTTTCATCCCAAAAACCACAAGGGTGGCATTTTCTGCCACCCCTATGCCTCAGCTTCCCCCACCCTCATTCTTCACCTTCGCAGGTGGCAAATTTCACCACCCACACTCACTCTTTTATGCAGGGGCGGCAATTTTCGCTGCCCCTACTTTCTGATTTTTTGTCTCACAAGGGCGGCAAAATTTGCTGCCCATGTAGGCCTTCCCTATAGGGGCAGCAAAATATGCCACCCCTACCTCTTGCTCCTCTAACTTGCAAGGGTGGCAAAATTTGCCGCCCGTGCAGGCCTTCCCTGCAGGGGCGGTGAATTTTGCCGCCCTTGCATCTCTTTTATTCCAACATGCAGGGGCGGCAAATTTTGCCTCCCGTGCATCCCTCCTCTAGATTTTCCCAACTCTGGAGGATTTTCTGCGTTGACTTTTTCTTTCCCTTTCTTCCTCATTTTTTGGTCTTTTTTCCAACCCGGCCTTTTTAAGTGACCTCCATTGACCATGATCACTTAAATTGCATTTTCTCCATTTGTCCACTTCCCTCTAAATCTCGTGATCATGTCTGCAACACCTTTAGAGAACTCTTGCTCATCAACACTTGTCTGATCAAAACCAGTTCCCATGTCTAAAGCATCTCCAAAAAAAGCAAATACCATGAAGTACAAATATCAAGGCATCTTCCCGCTCATGTCAGTCTCCTCAAATGTCGATGACATTTGGGACACCGAGATTGGCCACGTGGACATGGCCGAATTCATAGCCCAAACGAAGGCAACAAATCCAAGCACCGGGATGAAGAGGATCATCGAAAGTAAAATCCACCTGGTGACCACTTTTCTTATGGCAGCACATCATACTGAGTTCATTCTCTAATGTGCTCATTTTTACAACAAAGAGACCAGGTTGATCTCAGATGCCAGCGACAACATGGTGATTCGACTAGATCTCAAACTCATCGATAAAGTTTTTATGTGCCCTCCAGCCACTGAAGTAACCAAGATTGACTTCGTGGATGCTTAGAAAGAATACGACAAAGACCCTAAGAGGGTAAAGAAAGTCATGAATTACAAATAGTTGAAGACCCCCAGGACCAGCTTATCAAGATGGCCATGGAACTTTTTGAGAAGTGAATTCATTGAGGAGGTTGGTGACTTGATCACCCTTCTCAGTAGAGTACGAGGCCTCCCGTCTTCTTCACTATTCCATGAATGGATGTACCCATTCATTAAAATCATCCTCCAAGGTAAACATGTCATCTTTTGGGGAGAGCAGATTAGTAATGCCCTCCATGAACAACTAACCAAGGTACAAACTTCTTACAAGTTCTATATGACTTCGTACCTTGTGTACATAGCTGCTGCAATGCAAAATTTTTTGGGCTTAACCACAGAGGGGGATAGAAAGACAACCCCAGTGTACTCATATTACCCTCAGCTGACTCTGCAAGGATTGACCCACCACTTCAAAAGGGTAAATGACACCTTTTTCACCATATTTCTATGCCTCTTTGACCCTCAGCTTGAGCAGAAGAGAGTATCAAATGAGGCCTAGATAGTGGTCAACGATTACCGCTGCATGTTCCTTCAATTCCCCACCTTCTGCTATCTTTGGGTTGGCTTTTTCTAAGGCTACCCCTACATGCTCCCCAAATTCCTTTCAGATAAGTAGGTAATAATGAAACTTTGCTGATAACTGATTGTCATGCATACCAGACAAATGGAGCTGAAGAAACCAGGCTTCAAGTTTCCAATTAAAATTGGCAGGTATTCCATTGCAATAGCAACCAAAGCCAAAGTCATGGAAATAGAAATGCAGATGGTCACTTTGAAACCATTCAAGAGAAGAGAAAAATTTGACTATAGGGGAGTCAAGGACAAAATCAGGAGGAAGACTTAGTTCCATGAGCCCATTATTGAAGACATTTGGATCGACCTGAGAATGGCCAAAGAGATCAGAAAGATAGATTATTGTAGGCTGACCCTAGACTAGATTGAATATGTGGGATTTGTAGAGATCCCCTCTAGTCTGGCCGATGACGAAAACATTGTAAATAGCAAATATCTGGCTAAAAAGGTTGCTGGCTCCCCTCTTCCTCCAACTCAGTGGTCTCAAAAAGAGTTGACTTCTCTGAGAAATAGATTTGAACCAATATTGGCTAACACCAATGATTGGTTAGTAGCCAAAGGGATCATCCTAAAAAAATTTGTCACAGAATCAGAGGCTGAATACCAAGTAGAGTTGAAGAGGAAGGCTGAGAATAGGACCAAGAATAAAGGTGATGTTTCTTCCCCTTCTAGGCCTCACAAGCCTAGAATCATCTTTGTTTCCAAAAAGCCAAAGGCTATTGAAGATTCTGAAGCAGCAGCAAAAGGAACCAAAGAACAGAGCCCTCAGACACATGCAGCCCAGCCAATAGAGACAGATGATTAACCATCAGGGCAACCAAGCACTAGACCTCCACCCTCACAAGAAGAAGCACAGCTACTTAAGAGCGTCTCTCCTTCTCCCCCTCAGTCTCCTGTGGTACCCTCTTCTCCTATCTCTTCGATCAGTGTTCCCTCTTTTGGAGTCGCCTCTCCTTCCAGAGTCATCTTTGGTGATCCTCAGAGCACTTCTGGAGGTTCTCCTTGCTCCTCTGGTTCCATCCCAAGTTTGTCTTCTCCTTCTTTCAACTTGGCAGAAAGCCCTACACAAGAACTAGAATCAGTGGTTGGTGCAATTTTGTCGGTTACTCCAACTGCAACTACTGTCACCACTAGCAGTGTAGAAGCTGCCACAGTAACACCAGCTGAGACAACTATTGCTACAATAGGTACTTCTCTCCTACCCTGGATGTCAGCATTCACCTCCAAAAAAAAGAAGCTGGACATTTCTCCAGATGACTTTGACTTTGGCAAAATAGTGCCGGTGAAAGCTAAGGCTCTAAAGAGGCCAAAGATCCTCTCCAAATTGGTCGAAGAAAAAGAGTAGAAATTTCTGGAAATTGCCAAGCCTCCATAGGATGCAACCCTTGAGAGTTTTGAAATGAGCAGCTATTCCATCTCTCATGTCAAACTTGGCAAAGTTACTCACGAAGGTGGGAAAAGTGACCTTCAGTCTGTAATGGACATCATGGTCCAGAAATTCAACTGAGAGAAAGAGATGAAAGATTATTACAAGGCTAAGACAGAGCAGCTAACCGCAGTAATAAGAAGGTTCACTCTTTCCCCTGAAGTGGCAACTCTAGAGGCCTTCTCCGTGGATTGACCCAGTCATTAAAAAAGCAGAAAAGACTTAATTGAAGGGAAAAGTCTTGGAGGACTATATTGAAAGAATGCATACTCAGGGAGTTTCTTTGCTTTCAGAAGTTGCAAAAAGGACCGGTAAGATGAGGAAGGTAAAAGCAGAGTTAGATGATGTTGTCTCCCTTATCTCTCAAGAGATTGATATTTCAAAAAAGGATCTTAGCAAATGGAAGGAGATGAAGGATATGAAGAAAAGCACCTTGATATCTATCAGTGTCATCTCCAGCAAGGACTCCTATGTTGAAATCAAGGAGTCACTGATCTTCAGGATCTAGGTACTCAAAGATCTAATTGATGATCTCAAAGCTTTCAAGGAGGCTAGTGAGAAGAGTGACCTAAGCCTGTTAAATAAACTAGAAGAGCTGACATGTAGCCTAACCTCTAAGGACAATCAGTTCCTCCTGGTGGAAGAAATGATTCAGAGTTTCAAAGAGATGATTTGGAGAGATTTTGAAGAAAAATCCTTCTCAATGTCTTCTATAGACAATATTCTAGACGCTCAGTTAACTTTGGAAAATATAAAATCTAGGTTAACTGGTCATGCTAAGGCCATCACAGCATTGAAGGATGCATTGATCAGAGCCAGAATCATCTCCAAGAAAATGATTGCGCTAGACAGCGTAGAAATTCAGGCATCCATCACTATGTACGATGCCCATATGAAGAAATTTGGCAGCAAGAACTAAATTTTTCCCCTTCTTTCTTCTTCTCTCCTTATGCACTTTCATTTTGTGAAAAGTGCATGCAATTTTGTAAAATGTAATTACATGTAAATATTTCAGAAAAATATCTCAAAGTCAAAGATGAGTCATCTTTGACTGAGATATTTTTGTATTTTATTATTTTCTAGTTGTTGAGGATTTTCTTCCTATATATAGTGGAGACCTCATTTGTAAATTATCTTGAAAAAATAAAGAGCAAACATTCTGCTGAAATTGAAGCAATTTTTGAGACTTTGTGCTCAAACTTGTAAATCATATTTTGTTAAATGAATGAGAAGCAGGTTTATTTCAGACTTTGTGTTGAAGTTATCTATGTTGTCTAGGAAACAGTTTTTTATGTTGTTTTTTCTGATGATCTCTTATTTATCTAATTTAATAAGCAAAGTGGGTGTAATAATATTATTTAAGAGTTCTTCTAAAAGAAGAGGATAGACTTTGAGCTACCTTTACCTTTGAGATTCAGTTATCTTTTGTAGTTTTAGACGAAGACTTTGTGCTTCGTTTTAATCTACGGTTACGCCTGTCCTAAATCAGTGAAAGAAACTACGGAAGACTTTGTGTTTACGTGAGTGCTCTTGTGGAATTTGTTACTTCAAGTGATTTTTTGCTTCACGTTTGATACCATTCTTGAAAGAAGAGAAATGTTGTTAGCTAAGGACTAGGATTTCCATCTTTTGTTCTTTATACATTACCTTTGAAAAAAGAGAGGTAGATGCTGTTATACCATCCCATGTGTTATTTTTTGCTTAATTATATACATATATCCAGTGCGTAAATATTTATAGGGAACCTCCCCTTGATGAGAGGAGAGATTTACTTCATCCAGATTTGGTAAACCCATACTTGTCATGGTGTAAATCTCCCTATGATGTGGTTGATATACCCATTTTGTCTTCAGTTAGTTGACGACAAAATATTCACCCAACAATTTTTTAGTGACTCCGCTGGCGACCTCGAATGTGCAATCTAAAACCTCAAGTTTCAGATTGAAGCAGTCCCTACCCTTATCCATTACATAGTCTAGCGACTCCATTCCATGTCTTACCCATTATCATTATAGCCTTACCGTCTCCCTCCATCTCCGTTACATTATCTGGTCTGCAAAACCAGAACCGCTGAAAAGAACGTGCATTTTGAAGCCTCAAGCTCCAACTTGAAGCAGTTTCAGTCCCTTTTCCATTTAAAATATGGCAACTCCACACTACACCAGAAGTCAGAGATCTAAGGGTGTTTTTGACCCTGTGTCTGAGTTGGCGTAGTAGAGCAATTTTGACCTGTTTCCTCCACCGCCTTTCCTCCAACGATCTAGAAGTCTTCCTCCTGACCTTATCAAATCACCCCCGCAAGGAAGAGCATCTTTTCCTACCATCAATCACGCCTTGCCTATAAATATCCCACCAAGGTTTGTTATCCCACCATTTAATCATCCCAACATAATGGCTCAAGGCCCATGGGGTAATTCCTTTGGTCCTCTTAATTTGACTGCACCTTTGCATGAACTACCTCGTAGTTCTAAAAAAAAAATTCCTAAGTTTTTTGGTGATGGAAAGGTTCACTCGATGAGCATATTGCCGCTTTCTCCATAGCATGTGGGGTGATCCGCATGGAATTCAAGGATGTAGCAGTTAGACTTTTTGTGGAAACTTTGCAAAGAGCCACCGCAGATTGGTTTTATCACCTATAGGCCAAGTTAGTAACAGATTGGGATACGCTCAAATCCAAATTTAAAGCCAGATTTAAACTTGCTGAAGATGCACACACTTTGTTGGCTCAGCTAACACAGTTGAAAAAAGAATCCTAAGAACCCATGAGGGATTTCATAGCTAAATTCAATAAGTTGAAAAACTGGATTCCAACTGTGGCTCAGCCCACACCAAAAAATCTCAAATGCTTTTTTTATCAATTCACAGCTTCCCGAAGTAAGTTTCTTGTTGAGGCGAGCTAGCCCTATGGATCTAACCTTAGCTCAAAGTTTGGCTACTAAAATTGAGGATGATCTTATCCTGGTAGGTAAGATCAGAAAAGACCCTAGTAAAAATAAATTCTCTTCATCTGCTGAAAGTTTTTTAGGTACTACAGATCCTATGGTACAAAAATTGATGAATGAACTAATAGCTTTGAAGAGGCAAATAGCCCAAAGTAAGTCTACTCCTACCTATCTAAATGCGTCCAAGAGAACATTCTCAAATCAATAATATCAGGGTAATGCTACCCAAAACCAAGGGCAATCCAATCACCTACCTCCCCCTCCAAGGAGATTGGCCATTGAAGCAGCACCTACCAATTCAGCAGTCAGTTATCTGGAGGCTGAGCACAATAATTTGTTTCAACCTCAGTTGGACCGACAAGAAGATGCTAATCTCTTCGATGCACAGGAATAAGAATTAGCTGGCGACTCCAATATTGGTTTCCTAGATTACCAGGATGAAACCAGAAGTAAAGGGGAGGGTTTGGATGGATCTTACGTTGTTTTCACCAGATCTCAAAATTAGTCGGCTTCACAGACTGATAAAGGAAAGTCAGAGGAGGAACCCCGACCAGCGGTTTTCATCACTAAATGTGGGACTCTATTGCCTCCACAATCAAAACAATAGGTAATTCATAAAAAAATAAGTCCCTCCAACCACGCCGTCCCTTCCACTTCTGTTGCTCAGACTAGTGTTCTACCTACTAAAATTCTTGATGATGGACTCTCTCCCTCTGTTACAAGTTTTTTTCAATTATTTGATATAATTGATCATGCTAGAAAGTCTAAAATTCAAATGACAGAGGTTGAATATTTGAGGGCTAATCCAGAATAGTTTGATAGGTTAGCAGAATATGTGAAAAACAATGCCATCTCCGTAAGACAAGATCCTTTGAAGGCCGTTCATGATCCCCCTAAGGATAAACCAGCTCAAAACAATCTTGTTGTGACTCCTCCTATCGCTCCCAAGAAAATAGAACCTTTTTATGTTTCCTTACTTATAAATGGTTATAAACTGAGTAATTGTATTATAGACTTTGGAGCTTCAGATAATGTCATGCCTGTGAAAGTGGTGGATTCTCTTGCCCTGACTTTGACCAAAACTTTTGGGAGGTGTTTTTCCATGAAAAATAAGCAAGTCCCTCTCCTTGGTCAAATAAAAGATGCTCAATATGCCTTCGCAGCTTTTCCAAAAAAGTGGATAAAAATGACGGTTTTAGTGGCCGGTGTTCCAGAATCTTACGAATCCTACTTGGGCAAATTTTTTGCAAAGATGTTGGAGGTGAGCTAAATATGGACTTGTCGGAAGCAAGGATTCCAATTCAAGGTGTCATGAAGAAGTTACTTCTTGAAAAAGAAGTAAGGTACGTAGTTACCAGATAATCAACACTGGAAGCTCAAACTTTATTTGAGTCTTTAGGCATGGGCAACTATTTCCTATCTACAGACGAAACCCATGAGACATATGATGAAACTCCTTCGGGCGATAATTTAAAATTGTGTTCATCTGACACAGTGAAAAAATCAATAAATCAAAATAAACACATGGAAGAACCTCTTTCCCCAAACAAAAGAGTTTTCAAAGGAAAAGTAACACCTAATGAGATATGGACCTTAGAATTTGACGACAGCTGCTCCTCTACTGGTTTGGGAGCTAGAGTTGTGTTGGTATCCCCTCAGAGAAATATTATTATTTTATCTTACAAATTGCAATTTAACAATACCAACAACACGACTGAGTACGAGTCCCTATTGCTTGGACTGTAGGCTGCCAGAGAAAGGGGCATTAGGCTACTCCATGCTAAAGAGGATGCTGAGTTGATAGTCTGCTAGGTGATGAACCTCTATCAAACGAAAAATTAAAGGTTACACCACTATCACAACCTAGTCTGGGTTCAAATTGAAAATTTTGACGCTTTCAACATTTCTGCCGTTCCAAGGGAATTCAATGACCGAGCAGATGCATTAGCTGTCTCTGCACCCTCTTAGTCCCTCACCCAGACTTTAAGGGAGACAAGTACACTATCAAACTAGTTTTTTGGCCAAATATCCCTGATAATGCTAGCCATTGGAAGGTATTTAACAATGATAATCAAATCATTGCCTTCTTGGAGCAAAAAGATAGTTTTGAATAACTGTATTTTGAAGGTAGTGAATCCCGAGAATGTGAAGCAGCTCTTGAGACCAATACAAACACAGGTGAGGATTTCCTACAGCTTAGGGGGAATAAAATTCCCAAAGGTTTGGTTTACTTAGAGAAATTGTTTGATAACCATGACAGGTTTGTTAAACAACAGTGAATAGATTCAAATTTTTCCCAAGATTTTGATCAGGTAAACTTGGGAACCAAGCGCGATCTTAAGATGGTATACATTGGGAAATGCTGCACTCCTAAAGAAAGATTTGAGCTTGCTAATCTACTCTGCCAATATATGGATGTAATGGCCTATTCCTACGATGATTTGAAATCACTCAAGCCAAATGACATCTGTCATGACATTTCCTTGAAAGTCAATTCTGTACCTTACAAGTAAAAATCCAGGCAATATAATCCAAAAATCTCAAGTACTATTGTAGCTGAGATACAAAAGATGCTTGATGCTCGGATAATTTTTCCAATCTATCACTCTACATGGATTGCCAACATAGTGCCTATCAGAAAAAAGAATGGTGAAATTTAAATCTGTGTGGATTTTAGAAACTTAAACTAGTTATCTTTAAAAGATAACTACCCCCTTCCTATTATGGATCAAGTCTTACAGATGGTAACAGATTCAGAAATGTTATCAATGCTAGATGATTTTTTGAGGTACAATCAGGTTGAAGTTAGAAAAGCAGATCAACACAAGACAACGTTCACCACACCTTAGGGCACATTCATTTACCGAAGAATGCCTTTTGGTCTAATAAACGTAGGCACCACTTTTCAAAGGGCGATGGATCTCGCTTTCAAAGATGAGATGGAAAAATTCATTGTAGTGTACCTGGATGATCTGACAGTGTTTTCAAAACATCATTCTGAGCATATTCACCATTTGCAAAAGATACTGGAATGCTTTCGTCAGAACGGTATTTCTTTAAACCCAAAGAAATCTGTCTTCAGAGTAACTGAAGGAAAACTTCTCGGACACATCGTGTCCTGAGAAGGTATTAAAATTGATTCAGAAAGAGTCAAATCCATCTATGAATTTACTCTACCTACCAGCAAGACTAAAATTCACTCCTTCTTTAGAAAGGTGAATTTTTTTTGAAAGTTTATTCCTGAATTTGCTGAGAAAACCTAACACATTGTCAACATGATGAAAGACAATGCTACATTTAAGTGGACTGCTGAGGGTAAATCAACATTCAAAGAGATTAAGAAAGCAATCACCCATGCACCAGTCTTGGTCTATCCAGATTATACTAAAAGTTTCAAAATATATAGTTATGCCTCTGAACATACACTATCGGCCATTTTGGTCCAACAGAATCCAGAAGGTGTAGAATCTCCTATCTCTTTCATGAGTTGTCCACTTAAGGATCATGAGCTGAAATATTCCCATATGGAGAAGCATGCATATGTAGTGGTCAAACACTTCAAGTTTTATATCTTGAAATCTCACACCGAAGTTCTCATACCAGACACAACAGTAAAATCCATTTTGACTCAACAGGAGTTCGGTACAAAAAAAGGTAACTGGATTGCCAAGACTTAGGAGTTTGATCTAGACATCAAACTAACCAAGCTCGTACGAGGAAAGGGTCTTTGCCAGTTGATTGCCAACAACATTCTAGGCGAAGCAAAAAGTGAAGAAGGATTGATCAAAAGCATACCTATGGTCCTCTTTGTTGCCACTACTAATGAGTGGTATTCTAACATTGCTTATTTTCTGACATATGGTGAGTGTCCTACTCATCTTTCTTTTAAAGAGAAATGGAATGTTAAATTGAAAGCAGTTGGTTATGTTCTATGGGACAATGGCCTTTATAAGTGAAACTTGGACGGGGCATTTCTTCGTTGTGTTGACAAGGCACAACAAAAAAGACTCTTAAAATCTTTCCATAATCTAGCCTATGGGGGACATTATTTTGCACCGGTGATAATGCACAAAATTCTATGAGCAAGGTATAATTGGCCCACGCTTTTCCAGGATGCCTACAAATGGGTGCGTAGGTGTGAATTGTGCCAACAATTCGTTGGGAAGCCTAAGCTTCTTGTATTGCCTCTCAAGCTGGTAGTGAACGAAGAACCATTTCAGTAGTGAGGTATTGACTTCATTAGGGTAGTCAACCCATCTTCAAGTGCTAGACATGATTATGTCCTTATGGCAATAGATTATTTTACTAAGTGGGTGGAGGCCATCCCAACCAAGTATGCTACGTCTGAAGTGGTGTGCAGTTTTCTCAAAGAAAATATCATCTCCAGGTTTGGGGTCCCACTAAAGATCGTAATAGATAATGTGGCCTATTTTTCATCGCATGAAATTACTCAATTCTATTTTTATTATGGGATTACCTTATCCCATACTTCGAATTATTTTCCTCAAGGAAATGGCCAAGCAGAATCAAGTAACAAGAACTTGGTCACTATTATCAGAAAGTTGGTGGATGACAATTAGAGATCGTGGCACAAAGCATTATATGATGTTTTATGGGCAGATAGAATAACACCCAAAAGGGCTATAGGTATGTCCCCTTTCTAGCTTCTTTATGGTTTAAATGCAGAAATCCCCATCACCCTTGAACTGCCAGCGCTCAGGTTAACTAAAGTAATCAAAGACTCAACCTTCAAAAGCTCGGTTGACAAAAGAATCATGTGTCTAAACAAGCTGAATGAGCATCAAGTTATGGTAGTGGATCGGATTAAGAAACATCAGAATCGGGTGAAGGCACTCTTTGATAAGAAAGCTAAAATTCACAAATTCCAAGTCAGAGATCAAGTCTTGTTGTGGGACAAGAGGCGAGAATCAAAAGGGATGCACGAAAAAATTTGACTCCCTGTGGAGAGGCCCGTTCACCATTTGATAGCTCTGTGGTGAGGCTAGCTTCTTGCTAGAGTACCAAGATGGAACACCATTTGCACTACCTCACAGCGAACAACATCTAAAGTTGTTCAATCTTTGAGGCTTGGAGAAGTCCATTTGTATATATGTACAATTTTTATGTTTTATCCGTTTTTCTTTTTTTTTTTAGCCTGACTCCATAGCCCAATGGCTTGGATGAAGGCACTTAGAGACTGATTTCTACTCCCGCTAATCAATTTGATTAACGAAAGTTCCCCAGTAGGAGCCAACTATTGTTTCCAAAATCAGATTAGCCTATTTTTGAAAACAACCCCCTACAAAACTTGTTTGTTTCATCTTTTGTCTCTCTAAGTTTGTTTTCGAGACAGATTTCAAATTCATTCTCAACTTGGCTTAAGAACATGAGAGTGACCATGATCTTGTTGCGACCAAGGAACCCCTCTCCTAGACTACCTCTTCCGGAGTTGGTCTTTTCTTCTTTTATGCATGGGCGACAAATTTTGCTGCAAGTGCATTTTGACCCTTAGAAAGCAAGGGCGGGAAATTTCGCTGCCCCTACATTTTTCTTGCAAGAGCTAAAAAATTTTCTGCCCTTGCATCTTGACCTGAAAGGGCAGCAAAATTTGTCACCCCTGCATTCGAACCCACCAAGACATGCAAGGGCGGCAAATTTTGCCACCCGAGCATGTCTCAATTTTTGTGCACAACATTTATTGCCGCACACGGCAGGTTGTTGGGGTTGATTTTCACCCCATATAAACTAATTTAAACCTCATTTCTTCTCATTACCTCCTCCTCTCCTCCTTCCTTCTGCGTTTGGGCCATTTGACGAGTGATTTGAGCACATTTTCATGGATTCGAGCTTGTTACGCGCGTGACTTTTCAGGTAGGTCTTGCTTTTTATTTTTGCTTTTGTTTTTCTTGTTCTTCATTTATTTCTTTATCTTTGTTTTAGTTAAATTGTGGAGGCTTTATCCCTATAGGGATGGCTAAAAATGCCATCCCTCTCCCTTCCTCGCGGTTTTGTTCTAACTCGCACAGACGACAAATCTTGCCGCCCGTACCCCCCGCGAGTTTCATCCCAAAAACCGCAAGGGCGGCATTTTCCACCGTTCCTATGCCTCAGCTTCCCCCCACCCTCCTTCAACTTCACGGGTGGTGAATTTCACCACCCGCACTCACTCTTTAATGTAGGGGTAGCAATTTTCATCACCCCTACTTTCTGTCTTTTTGTCTCGCAAGGGCGGCAAAATTCGATGCCCGTGCAGGCCTTCCCTGCAGGGGTGGAAAAATTTGCCGCCCCTACCTCTTCCTCCTCTAACTTGCAAGGGTAGTGAAATTCATTTCCTGTGCAGGCCTTCCCTACAGGGGCGGCAAATTTTGCCGCCCTTGCATCTCTTTTATTCCAACATGCAAGGGCAGCAAATTTTGCCTCCCGTGCATCCCTCCTCTGGATTTTCCCAACTCTGGAGGATTTTTTGTGTTGACTTTTTCTTTCCCTTTCTTCCTCATTTTCTAGTCCTTTTTCCAACCTGGCCTTTTTAAGTGACCTCCATTGACCATGATCACTTAAATTGCATTTTCTCCATTCGTTCACTTCCCTCTAAATCTCGTGATCATGTCTGTAACACCTTTAGAGAACTCTTACTCATCAACACCTGTCCAATCAAAACCAGTTCCCATGTCTAAAGCGTCTCCAAAAAAAGCAAAGACCATGAAGTACAAATATCAAGGCATCTTCCCACTCACGTCAATCTCCTCAAATGTCGATGATATTTGGGACACCGAGATTGGCCACGTGGACATAGCCAAATTCATAGCCCGAACAAAGGCGACAAATCCAAGCACTGGGATGAAGAAGATCATTGAAAGTAAAATCCACCTAGTGGCCACTTTTCTGGTGGCAACACATCATACTGAGTTCATTCTCTAATGTGCTCGCTTTTACAACAAAGAGACCAGGTTGATCTCAGATGCCAGCGGCAACATGGTGATTCAGCTGGATCTTGAATTCATCGATATAGTTTTTATGTGCCCTCCAGCCACTGAAGTAACCAAGATTGACTTCATGGATGCTTAGAAAGAATATGACAAAGACCCTGAGAGGGCAAAGAAAGTCATGAATTACAAATGGTTGAAGACCCCCAGGACCAGCTTATCAAGATGGCCATGAAACTTTCTGAGAAGTGACTTCATTGAGGAGGTTGGTGACTTGATCACCCTTCTTAGCAGAGTACGAGGCCTCTCGTCTTCTTCACTATTCCATGAATAGATGTATCCATTCATTAAAATCATCCTCCAAGGCAAATAGGTCATCTTTTGGGGAGAGCAGATCAGCAATGCCCTCCATGAAAAACTAACCAAGGTACAAACTTCTTACAAGTTTTATATGACTTCATACCTTGTGTACATATCTACTGTAATGTAAAATTTTCTAGGCTTAACCACAGAGGGGGATAGAAAGACAACCCCAGTGTACTCATATTACCCTCAGCTAACTCTGCAAGGATCGACCCGCCACTTTAAAAAGGTAAATGATGCTTTTTTCACCATATTTCTATGCCTCTTCGACCCTCAACTTGAGTAGAAGAGAGTATCAGACGAGGCCTGGACAGTGGTCAATGATTACGGCTGCATGTTCCTTCAATTCCCCACCTTTTGCTATCTTTAGGTTGGCTTTTTCTAAGGCTACCCCTACATGCTCCCCAAATTCCCTTCAAATAAGTTGGTAATAATGGAACTTTATCGACAACTGATTGTCGTGCATACCAGACAAATGGAGCTAAAGAAATTAGGCTTCAAGTTTTCAATAAAAATTGGTAGGTATTTCATTGTAACAACAGCCAAAGCCAAAGTCATGGAAATAGAAATGCAGATGGTCACTTTGAAACCATTCAAGAGAAGAGAAAAATTTGACTACAGGGGAGTCAAGGACAAAATCAAGAGGAAGACTCAGTTCCATGAGCCCATGATTGAAGACATTTGGATCGACCTAAGGACAGCTGAAGAGATCAAAAAGATGGATTATTGCAGGCTGACCCTAGACCAGATTGAATATCTGGGACTTGTAGAGATCCCCTCCAATCTGGCCGATGATAGGAACATCGTAAATAGCAAATATCTGGCTGAAAAGGTTGCTGGCTCCCCTCTTCCTCTAACTCAGTGGTCTCAGAAAGAGCTGATTTCTCTGAGAAAAAGATTTTAACTAATATTGGCTAACACCAATCATTGGTTAGCAGCCAAAGGGATCATCCTAAAAGAATTTGTCACGGGATCAGAGGCTGAATACCAAGCAGAGTTGAAGAGGAAGGCTGAGAATAGGACCAAGAATAAAGGTGATGTTCCTTCCCTTTCTAGGCCTCACAAGCTTAGAATTATCTTTGTTTCCAAAAAACCAAAGGTTACTGAAGAGCTTGAAGCAGTAGCAAAAGGAACCAAAAAATAGAGCCCTCAAACACAGGCATCCCAGCTAATAGAGACAGACGATCAACTGTCAGGGCAACCAAGCACTGGACCTCCGCTCTCACAAGAAGAAGCACAGCCACTTAAGAGCGTCTCTCCTTCTCCCCCTCAGTCTCCTATGGTACCCTCTTCTCTTATCTCTTCGATCAGTGTTCCCTCTTTTGGAGTTGCCTCTCCTTCTAGAGTCATCATTGGTGATCCTCAGGGCGCTTTTAGAGGTTCTCCTTGCTCCTCTAGTTCTATCCCAAGTTTGTCTTCTCCTTCTTTCAACTTGGCAGAAAGCTCTACACAAGAACCAAAATTAGTGGTTGATGCAGTTTCGCCGATTACTCCAACTGTAACTACTATTACCACTAGCAGTGTAGAAGCTGCCACTATAACACCAGCTGAGACAACTATTACCACAACAGGTACTTCTCTCCTGCCCTGGATGTCAGCATTCACCCCAAAATAAACAAGTTGGATATTTCTCCAGATGACTTTATCTTTGGAAAAATAGTGCCGGTGAAAGCTAAGGCTCCGAAGAGGCCAAAGATCCTCTCAAAATTGGTCGAGGAAAAAGGGCAAATTTTTTTGGAAATTGCCAAGCCTCCATAGGACGCAACCCTTGAGGGTTTCAAAATGAGCAGCTATTCCATCTCTCGTGTCAAACTTGGCAAAGTTACTCATGAAGGTGTGAAAAGCGACCTTCAGTCTGCTATGGACATCATGGTCTAGAAATTTGATCGAGAGAAAGAGATGAAAGATTATTACAAGGCTAAAACAGAGCAGCTAACGGTAGTAATAAGAAGGTTCACTCTTCCCCCTGAAGTGGCAACTCCAGAGGCCTTCTCTGTGGATGACCCAGTCATTAAAAAAGTAGAAAAGACTTACTTGAAGGGAAAAGTCCTGGAGGACTATATTGAAAGAATGCATACTCAGGGAGTTTCTTTGCTTTCAGAAGTTGCAGAAAGGACGGGTAAGATGAGGAAGGTAAAAGCAGAGTTAGATGAATTTGTCTCCCTTATCTCTCAAGAGATTGATATTTCAGAAAAGGATCTTAGCAAATGGAAGGAGATGAAGGATATAAAAAAAGCACTTTGATATCTATCGGTGTCATCTCTAGCAAGGACTCCTATGTTGAAATCAAAGAGTCACTGATCTTCAGGATCTAGGTACTCAAAGATCTAATTAATGATCTCAAAGCTTTCAAGGAGGCTAGTGAGAAGAGTGACCTAAGCCTGTTAAATAAAATAGAAGAGCTGCCATGCAACCTAACCTCTAAGGACAATCAGTTCCTCCCGACGGAAGAAATGATTTAGAGTTTTAAAGAGATGATTTGGAGAGATTTTGAAGAAAAATCCTTCTCAATGTCTTCTATAGACAATATTCTTGACGCTTAGTTAACTTTGGAAAATCTAAAATCTAGGTTAACTGGTCATGCTAAGGCCATCACAGGATTGAAGGATGCATTGATCAGAGCCAGAATCATCTCCAAGAACATGGTTGCGCTAGACAGCGTAAAAATTCAGGCATCTATCACTATGTACGATGCCCATATGAAGAAATCTGGTAGCAAGAACTGATTTTTTCCCCTTCTTTCTTCTTCTCTCCTTATGCACTTTCATTTTGTGAAAAGTGCATGCAATTTTGTAAAATGTAATTACATGTAAATATTTCAGAAAAATATCTCAAAGTCAAAGATGAGTCATCTTTGACTGAGATATTTTTGTATTTTATTATTTTCTATTTTTTGAAGATTTTCTCCCTATATATAGTGGAGACCTCATTTGTAAATTATCTTAGAAAAATAGAGAGCAAACATTCTGCTGAAATTGAAGCAATTTTTGACACTTTGTGCTCAAACTTGTAAATCATATTTTGTTAAATGAATGAGAAGCAGGTTTATTTCAGACTTTGTGTTGAAGTTATCTGTGTTGTCTAGGAAACAGTTTCTTATGTTCTTTTTCCTAATGATCTCTTGTTTATCTAATTCAATAAGCAAAGTGGGTGTGTTAATATTATCTGAGAGTGCTTCTAAAAGAAGAGGATAGACTTTGAGCTACCTTTACCTTTGAGATTCAGTTATCTTTTGTAGTTTCAGACGAAGACTTTGTGCTCCATTTTACTCTACAATTACGCCTGTCCTAAATCAGTGAAAGAAACTACGAAAGACTTTGTGCTTACATGAGTGCTCTTGTGGAATTTGTTACTTCAGGTGATTTTTTGCTTCACGTTTGATACCATTCTTGAAAGAAGAGGAATGTTGTTGGCTAAGGACCAGGATTTCCCTCTTTTGTTCTTTATACATTACATCTGAAAAAAGAGAGGTAGATGCTATTATACCATCCCATGTGTTATTTTCTACTTAATTATATACATATATCCAGCGCGTAAATATTTATAGGGAACCTCCCCTTGATGAGAGGAGAGATTTACTTCGTTCAGATCTGGTAAACCCATACTTGTTGTGGTGTAAATCTCCCTATGCTGTGATTGATATACCCATTTTGTCTTCAGTTAGTTGACGACAAAATATTCACCCAACAATAAGCAGTCCTAAATCTAGTGAGGCTTGATAAGAGAGATAGAACTATTGGAAATATCAAGAGTGTGAAGCTCAAGAAGATATTTAAGAGAGAGAAAGGATTCCTAGGAAGAGGACATGAAAGGAGATAGACCCAAGTGAGGTCATAGATATTAAGATAGACCCAAATGAGAGGTCATGAGGAAGAATAAATTCAAGTGGACAATAAGGCTACAGATAAAGAAGATAAAGATAAAATCTAAGAGATAGAAAAGAAATCAGAAGAAGAATAAGTGAGATAATGAGGTATAGAATAAGTGAGAAACATAGTGAGAAAGAAGAAGATGTGGATGAATAGTACCTTGAAAAGGATGAGGAAGGTTTTAATGAGGAGAAAGAATATATTTGCAAATAGTTACGTGATGGGAAGGATAAATAAGAAGTAGCTCAATTTGAAGGCCTCACTAAAGGCTTGGAAAAAGAAGTGCAATTGATTGACCAAGGTAAAAAATTTGATTATACATTTGTTTATGTGAGTCAAGATTAGTTAGAGGTAGAAATAATAGTAATAGAACATGCATTCAATGGTTAAATGATGAAAAATGAAAAGAAGGTACAGGTTGCAGTAGATGAGGTCCACATGATGGAGGACCAAGAGAGTGAAGAAGGATTGATAACAGGAGTGTAATAGATTGAAGCAGGTAAGCAATAAATTGTATTTATTCTTGTTCAAATCATGTAGATGATAATAAGTGTAGGTGAGAGAATAAGTGTGGTAGCATTGTTTTAGAGCATATAAATATCATATGATAGAGGAAAATAATAGAGTATAAGTATACAATAGTTGCTAGTTAATACAAGCAAGCATTGTAAGCAAGAAGGAAAAATAGTCTATGATAGAGGCAAGCAAGAAAGAAAAGAAGAAGAGAAGCTGAAGCATGAAAGAGAAGCAAAAGAGAAAGAGGATCTAAGAGACATGAACTGGAAGACATGGAAGTAAAGTAAATCAATCCATTGGAGCTCAAATTCTTTCTTGCCTTGGATTATAATGTTGGAACATCAAGCAAACTATGTGAATTTAATCTGTAAGCATCTTAGGTCCTATACCATCCTTTATAAGGCACTAGAATCTTTAAATGAGTCTTGTAATGTGATTTGATAACCCTTTGGCATTTTCCCACCAAAACGGGTATTTGAATATTTGAAATTGAGTTAGTGTGTTCAGGAGTCTTTTGAGAAATTTTCAAGGAATGTCATGTTAGTAAATGTTTGTGCAAGGTCAAATATGGGTCTAGGTGGGTGTAGGTAGGTGTATTATGTGCATATAATGAGGAAAATGATATAGCCTAAGATTTTGAATGTACCTATCTTGTCTAGGTAGTTGTCATAAGAGGTAGTTATGTAAGAAGGTAGTTTCTCATGTAAAAATGGAAATATAATGAGTTTTGGATGGAAGATAGGTAGTAGTTTTGGTAGTAATATTTAGTTAGAATCAGAGAAAGATAGAGGTACAAATAAGATGAAGATGAGAGAAAACTAAAACCTCTATATTTTGTTTAAAAGATAGATTTCTTATTGTACATACATAGAATCAATAAAAGTTGAAAATGAAAAGTGATGCCTTTGACTCTTTGTGTTGACAATGTTTTATGGATGTAATTTGATGTGATGATAGTCTTAAATATCTTGGGATCAATAGTTTGTAATAAAAGTTTCAAGAAATAGTGTTTTGCAGGACTGAGACAAGAATCCTATGCATATTCATTCAAGCATAAAGATAAATGAAGAAAGAACCTTTGAAGGTAAAGTGAGTGCATGTGAATGTGATATTTAGGGGTAGAACTATTAGTGTAAGAAGTCTTTCATTCACATAGTTTTGTGTTTGATTCCAATAAGGAACTAGGATTCAAGACAATAGTCTATGTATGTGTTCTATTTTGCAAGACAAAGTGAAGAATGTAAAGGTTTGTCTCCTTATTAATGAGAGAAAACATGGTAAGGATGTCATTTTAAGGTGTATAAAACTTTTTTAGGTGTTTTTTTATCATACATTTCCTTGTGGGCTATTTGGTATCCTACAGCCTTAGTGTTCTATGTAGTTAGTCATAGTCAAGGTAATAAGAGTGGAGTTACATGATTTTAGGATTAATTACCAAGTCAAAATCCTATAAAGAAGTTGTGTTGTGATAGACTTTGGGAAGGTGAAACCAAGTTTGGAAAATTTTAAATAATTAATGAATCCTTCTTTATATCCCTCAGTTTGTATGTAGGGATGGAACCCTAAGAGAAGGTATAATGGATTGACTTTGTTAAGTAACCAATAAAAGGTCTTGAAATGGATAAGGGAGAGATTATAGTTTGTTTATTAATTGTTAAAGGTGGTCATAATATTTTTTAGTGGTGTAATTATATAGGTTACTTAGCCACAATGAACGCAGACCCTATGGAACCTTGCCAATCACAGTTATAGGAACACAAAAGATAGTCAAAACATATATTGCATGTATTGAAAGATATAATGAGTGGAAATTATGGTTGGATTAGTTATTAATAAGTGGTTTAGACCTTATTTATGTCTTATAAATATTTTATAACAATAAAAACTCATGAAATTTAAATTTGAAGCCTCTTGGCTAGTTTTTGGACAGTGTTAACCTTGGATTAGGGTTTCTTTAGAAAATGTGTATAACTTGAGACTCTACCATCCAAAAATCATAAAAATTGGTGATTAGGTGTGGGATAATATATTAAAATATATTTTAAATTTTGGGAGTCATTACAATACATATTTGTATGTCAAAAGATGATTGTGTTGTTAAAGGGGTAACTAGGTCTAATGAAGGGCTAATTGAAAGATGAAGGAGATAGAAAGTGGTGAAGGCAAGTGAATTAGGAAATGAAATTTGGAATGGAGATATAAGGGGATAGAGGGTATTCATAAAAGGTTATCAAATTTGAAGGACAAGGAAGCACTTGTCCGTACAAGTCAAAATTGTGAAAAAAGGCTAATAGGAGAGTTGAGTGGTTAAGGGTGTGAGAAGTCTAGAGAGTAATTAAGTTTGAAATAGGGATTTAAGTGAGTTAAAATTATTTTTTTAAACCTAAGAGAGAATATACAAGATTAATATTGTCTACAAGAAACCTAGTTCAAGGATTGAAGTGATTTGGTCAAGAAACTCATAGAGTAGTGATGACTAGTGTGAGAGAGGTGAATGAAAGTGAGTCAGAAGGTGAATTGAATGGGAAGAATGAATGGGTGTGATATGTATGGAGAGTATAAGAGAGAAATAAATAACTCAAAAAATCCTTGCAAATGGATCATATAAGAGAATATTTTCAAAACTAGTGAGGAGTTGATAAATAAGAGAGAATGAGTAGTTTGGTTGCAAGAGTTGATGTTTGCAGGTATCAGTGTGGGATTAGAGTAGAGAATGAAATATGTGTTTGCATCATGATTATAGAGTATTTAATCAAGTGGAATAATATTTCCATTGAATATGTGACATGGGGAGGTGAATCATTCTTGTAGAAGCATCCAATGATCATCGACATTAAGGATAATGTTGGTTTAAAGGGGAAGGGCATGCTACACCCTTAGATTATAATGTTTATTAGGATATTTGTGGCCAATTTATGGTTATCATAACTTTTAATTAAGTCATATTATAGTTTTTTGGCTTCATATTAGTATTAGGGCCATACTAGGGTGTTCCATAACATAATTTGGGTACACATAAGAGGTAGTGGTTAGTATTTCATCATCATATTTATAATTGTTTCTTAGTATATCAACACTAATATCCTAATATGGCTTAAATATCACTATCACCCTATGATAAATCCTAGTATAAGATTATATCAACAAAGTAGATGTGTATATGAAAAATCTTTCGATTGATGTCATCAAGGATGTTAGACAAGAATGTGCTATCACTATAAGGGAAACTAGACCTCATAAGGAAAACATTAGAAGGGAATAAGCCATCACCCTAAAAAATCTAAGGAATAATAAAGATATTATTATACTTAAATTTGATAAAGGAAATGCCAGTATTGTCATAAATATAATATACTATGAAAATAAAATAATAATCATTGGACAACATCGGGTAGCTACAAAATGATAGAAAAAACTCGATCAATAAACTTTGGAAAGAAGCTAAAAATAATATAAAAAACCATAAAGAAGGGTTTCTCATATATATGGTTTGCTGAAAATTCATAAATAAGGGATTCCTATTAGCTCTATTGTTAATACTATTGGTTCACTTACTTACCCTTTCACCAAATTTATTTCATAGAAGCTTAAAATCATTTTGGGTAAATTAAATTCTTTTATCATGGAATCAACTCATTTTTTTAATGAAATAAGGAATTTAAGAGTTGATAAATATGAATTATTAGTTAGCTTTGACATGGTCTTGTTTTTCACAAAAATACCCATAGATGATGCCATTGAGATTTTTTAAAATTGCTCAGATGATGAGACTACCTAGTTGATTATAATTTGTTTGAAATAATTTATTTATCTTTAGAGGTAACTTTTTGAGTAGATTGTAGGTTTTGCAATGGGATCTCCCCTCTCACTAGTTTTGGCTAACATATAAATGGGATATTTTCAAAACTTAGCTCTTGAGCCCTGAACTCTAAAATCAAAATGGTAGAAATGGTTTGTGGATGACATGAATGAAAATTATCCACATGGTAGGAAAAATTTGGATAGATTTCTTGATCTTCTAAATAGTATACCAGACCATGTAAAATTCACTATGGAGGTGGAGGATAATAACCAAATCTATTTTTTGGATGTCATCATGAAAAAACATTGATAGTTAATTTGTCCCATACGGTCTACAAAGATAAAACTCACATGAACAATTAATTACATGTTGAATCACATCACCATCCAACATAGGAAATTGGCATTATGAACACCTTGATGACTCATGCTTTGATATTTTTTATAAAGATCACTTTAATCAAGAAATTAAACATCTCTCTATGGATTTCAAAAGGAATGGTTATGAGAAAGGATAGATTAAAAATATTATCCATAAAACACAAAGGTAACCTAGAATTAGACAAAATGAGGAAGAAAATAACAACATGGTTACTCTTCCATATATCAAAGGGACTGTTGTAGCATGAAAATGCACCCTTGTGGGAGATTTTTTTAGGCTCTCTCACCCCCAAATAAAAAATTAGAACAACCTCAAGCAGTGGGTATCCTATAGTGAGGTTGAACCTCTAGGCTTTTAAATGAGCTAGCTCCTTAGATGCCTCACTTCAAATTTTCCCACACACTGAAACCTATTATTAATCAAGGAAAAGGGAGAAAAAGGTAACATAAAAAGGGAAAAATTAATTAATAAAGGTGATGCACCAAATAGAGAGTGACCCACATAAGAATGAAATAAATGCTTAATTCAACATAAGATAATTTTGCTTACACAACCTCACAACCAATTAATTTGCATCAGTGTTTCATAAACTAGGCCCACTGAGCCATATATGAAGCAGAGAGGAATTTAAAAATTCACACCAAGCATCCATTAATGGTAGAAATATCTCAATTTTAGACCTGTAACTAACCTAAAAATACCTGAAAATAGGTAATAAGGAAGGAAAAGGGACATGGAAGAACACTTCACAAAACCATCATATAAAAGCTTGCTAAACATGATTTTCAGATAAGAGATGGGTAAAAATATTCTTTACTTCTTCAAAATGTCTTTCTAATAAATTTTGATAGGGTTCTTCCTTGTCAAATTAGGATATCTTCTTTTGAAAAGAATCGAGACATATATAGAAAAGGGGAAGACCCAAAGAGAAGAGCCGAGCAAACAAAAATCAATAAATGAGATGCAACCACCCTCCATGAATTCTCACCCACACGTGGGTAAATTAGAACTAATATTTATCTAATGAAATAACTTACATTAGCTCCAAAAATCTTTCAGCCCTTTCATTGGCTAAGAAATTCACTAGAAGACAAAACTTGCTGAGGATGACAATGTCATGATCCACTACGAAGGAAAAGTCCAAGAATGTCTTAAATGCTCGGGCTATATTTTATAATTGCTTGATATTTATTTTTCATCTCCACACCATCCTCCACTTGTCTACTTATGTATGAGGATAAAAATTCTTACATATATAAACCTAATTGAGCCATGTTGTTTTTATATTTATCGACCATTTGTCAGAGATGATGGCCATGTCAAAGGATGAGGACTCCCCATTAAATTCACCTACCAACTCTTCCCTTAAAACCTAGATCATATCTTCCCTATAGATGGAAAACAAATCTATGTCAGTGCGAGTCCATAGATTGTGTAGCTCCTTTTGGTCATTTAAAAGCCAACAACTAATTGCAAGGGCTCAAACTTGATGTTTGCATGCCCATCATCAAATTCTTCAAACTTTCATTTCAGGCATTGTCTTCGACATCCTTTCAGGATATTTTTATCAGGATTTTATTTATCTCTTTCTCATAGATAATTTATCTAAAGGAATTTATGTCTTCAGAAAAAATTCCTTTCAGACTTTTGCAAGGTACCCTTCAGGTTTGTGAAATGGTCCCTTTTCGAAGGTAATGTACCCTTCAGATTTTTTGAAAATGAACTTTCCTGAAGGGAAAGATCCCTTTAGGTTTATTGAAAAGGAATTTATTGAAGGGAAATATCCATTTGGAAATCTTTAAATGATCCTTCATATTTTTTTTGTTTCAGCCACTTTACTTTGAAAGATATCTTTAAAAACTTTTGCTTGGAACAATTATTTTGAAACAATTTTCTTGAAGAATTTCTGACACTTGAATGAAATAAATTGAGAGAAAAATCTCAAAGAGAGAACACTTAGATAAAATAAACACTTAACTAAAAGGATAAAGAATTCCTCTGGGGAAATTGTCTACATAATTTTCTTGAAAGGAAAATGAAACCAAAATAAGCCCAAAAGAAATCACCTTTCACTTGTTCTCTGAAAGAATGAACAAGTAAAAGACTTAGCCGAAAAAGATATTTTTCATTTAGATTTTGGCTTAAAATATTATCCATGAACATTGATTTTGGATCCATTTCTAAGCGTTTGACCCAATGTTTCATCAAACCATGCAATAACTTCATATGTGGGCCAAAAATGGCCAACATCTTTGGCAGCTCACGGGGGTTACATGCCTATCAATGCAAGAGAACTTAGACCATGTTGCCTCTTTAAACCCATCCATTGGGCATGGATTCAAGTCACTTTTTCTCTAAATTGGAACCTCCCTTTGAAGTAATAAGGACAATTAGAACAAAACAAAAATGTGCCCAAAGCACTTAGGGAAGGGAAACACATAGCTATAAAGGATGTCCACAGGGGACTTAGAGGAAAACATGAAAAACTATACAAGATGTACAATATATATAATGTCTGTAAACTCTTCTAATAACATGGCTTTAGATTAATCCCATTAACTAGGATGGATAGTACCTCTCCATCTAATTAGGCCAGTTGGAAAGCATTATGTTGTTTGCATCTATGGATCAAATAAGGACCACTCCACAAGCTATCAAATTTGGTATGATTTTTTAGATTGGACTTATTTGAATCCCATTTAAGGACTAAATCCCCTTCTCTAAAGTCCCTTTCTATGGATCTCTTGTCAAAAGCTTTCTTGACTTGGGCTTGATGTGACTCTAGTGTCTTCATTACAAGGTTTCTTATTTCTTCACGCTTCATGAGTTCTGCCAACCTCACATTCATGGGCTCATCTTCCAGTAGCTCCAACTGATGGGCAAGCTCTAATGCAGGTAGCTTAAGAGAAATGAATAACTTGGCCTCCCTTACATATACTAAAACATATGGAGAATTTCTAATGACAACTTTAAGAGTCACCTAGTTAGCCCATAAGGTTGTCTTTAGTTTAGTGTGCCATGTCCTCTGGTTCTCTTCCATGGTTCTCCTGATGATTCTTAGCAAATTTTTATTTTTCGACTCAGCCAATCCATTTCCTTGAGGATAATAGTTGGAAGAGGTGCTGCGTTAAATCCCCATTTTGATATCCCATTAACTCATTTTTCTATCGAGGAATGCTAGTGCATTATTAGAAATGATAGTGGATGAAACACCAAACCTAGTTATGATGATATTATAGAATTCTAAGACTACACTTTCATTAGCTTATTTCATTACAATGGATTTCGCCCACCTGGTAAAGTAGTTAGTTGTAGTAAGCACCCACTTATGCCCCACACTTGATGGAGGGTTGATCATTCCTATGAAATCTAACCCCCACTGCATGAAGGGTTGCTCTACTTGAATTGGGTTCAGAAGAAGGGCTGACAATATTTGCTTACCCATAAAGAGATCACACTTTTGACACATTCTTACCCATGCATATGCATCTTTTAAAATATTGGGCTAGTAATAACCTACCCTCATTATCTTTGTTGCTATGGTCCTTGGAGTAAAATGGCCTCCTGTAGATCTATCATGGAAATGCTCCAAAAGCTTGGTCACCTAGTTACCATCTATGCATCTTAGGAGCACTCCATTGAGGTCCTTTCTTAATACCACCTCACCAACCAATGCATAAGGTATGGATTAAAGTCTAAAATACCTTCTCTTTGCTCTATACATACCTTGTGGGCATTCACCTATCATCAAGAAACATTTCATATCCTGGAGCCAACTAGTGTGAGGTAGGACTGCATCCATTTGTGAGTTATCTTTTGTTACCAAAATAACCTATTTATTTTCATTAAGGTCATCAACCATGTGCTTCAAAAAACCTTTGCCTCTTAGTAGATTAGTGACCTTGATCTTTACATCATGCTCCATGACCTTTGTAATCTAACCAACTCTTTTTTCATTCAAGTCTTTGTTAAGAAGGAAATCTCTCACTCCAGGATGAGACACCATAATATATATTTTTCTAGTGGAGAGCATGGGCTTGAACCTTTCAAGGCTTCTTACTGTTACAAAGACTTATTTTTCTATGAAATTATACCTCACCTCATATCTTTCCATCCCTTAATTAAAAAAACTATTGGCTATTCAAGTCCTTCACCGTTATTTTACATCAACATAACTGATATTTTATCAATATTGGTAAAGGTGTACAATAAGAAAGCTCTTGATAAATCAAGGTTCATGAGTGTGGGTGCTTTGGAAATGGCCTACTTGATAGCCTTGAATGCTAATTTACCTTCATTTGACCAAGTGAACGTTTGGTTCTTCTTAAACATAGTAGTGATGGGTTTAGCCAATTTTTTAAAACCAAGTATAAATCTCTTCACAAAGTTTATTTTCCCAAGGAAAATTTGGAGTCCTTTCTTATGCTTGGGTAAGGATAAGACCAAGATGGCACTCATTTTATCAAGATCAATAAATAATCCTTATTTTGAAATAACATGGCCTAACAACTTACCTTCATCCACAAAAAACACACATTTCTTGGGATTCAAAAAGATTCCATACTCTCTACATCTCTTAAAGATCAAACTCAGGTGGTCCATGTGATCATTGGAATCCTTGGAGAAAACTATGATGTCATCCAAGTAAACCAACACCATTTGATTTAGCAGCCCCTGGAAAGCCATGCCCATTTCCATTTGAAAAGTGGCCCTAGTATTTGATAAGCCAAAAGACATTTTTTGATAAGTATACATGCCCCACTTGGTGGTGAAGGAAGTATTGTATTGATCTTCCTCTTTCACCAACACTTGGTTGTAACCTGAGTACCCATCCAAAAGAGAAAAAATATTTTGAACCTACAACCATTTGAAGAAGCTGCTCCATGGATGGTAGAGGGTAATGGTCCTTCAAGGAAGCCCTATTTAGATCTTTGAAGTCAACACACAAACATATCTCACTGTTCTTCTTCTTTATAGGCACTAAATTGGCTACCCATAATGAGTGTTTGATGGGAAAGATAATATTGGATTCAATCAACTTGGTTAGTTCTTTCCTCATAAGCTCTTCTATTTTGGGGTTGATGGGTCTTTGCTTTTGCCTCACAAGCTTAGTATTAGCCTCCATCTCTATAGTATGATGGGCTAACTTTGGATCAAAGCCTCTCAAATCACTATACTCCTAAGAAAAAATGTTTGAAAATTCTTTACAAAGTTCAATAAAGACATGCCTTTTAGATTTTTTTCTTACCTTCCCAAGATTGAGAAGCTTGTCCTTGAAGATGAGGACTCTCTCATAGTTTTCTTCATTAGTTGACATTACTGCCTTAGCTTTCTTCATATGGTCTCCCTCATGGAAAAGACCTTCAAGGGTGACCAAACCTTTAGGGATATTTTAAGATTTCAATTGAATAATTTGATTATCATACTGGTGTTGAAACTTCTCTTGGTTGGTAGAAGAGAACTAGGCTTCTTGCTGTAAGAAATAAGCTATTTGTTTGTCATTTTGAAAAACCTACCAATGGGCCTCATTGTCTAGCATTGATGGCCTCACCACCACCTTGACATGTGGCTAAACCTTGGCTTCTTTTAGCTTACTTGGGATGTTGAACTGAGCCCCTATGGCTGCCAACCTATCAACATGCTGATTTTGGTTCCTTGTCATAACTCAAATGCCAAAGCCTTTGAAATAATCAATTAGGTCCCACACCCTATTTTTGTAGGACCTCATCAAAGGATTATTCATAATGTTTAGTCCCTTGACTTGGTTTACTATAATCTCACTGTCTCCATATGTTTGTAGCTGCTTGATTCCTTTCTTGCTAGCCCATTAAAGGCCATGGATTAAGCCTTCATATTCTGTTACATTTGAAGAGAAACTAAAATGGAACATATAAGAAGAGAAAAACTTATCATCTAAAGGGTAAACCAACATTTCCCCTACACCTACTCCATTATTTCTCCTTGAGCCATCAAAGAACAAATTTCACACACCATTGAGGTCATCTCTAGGTCGAGTGAGAGAAGGCATGAGTTGATTTTCTTCATGTAGTAAATAGACACCCATGTCTCTTTATTGAACACCTTATAAAGGGTTGATAAATTGATTATCCCCCCATAGATCATCCAACAATAAATATATAATTTCTTCAAGATAAGTGTTCAGATCTTGACCAATTATAAACTCATCCTCATCAAAGATAGTACAATTGAGGTTTATGTTATCTAGCTGATGGGGTTTAATGTGAAAGTGTGCCATGGGTTCAGCCTTTATTGATACCTTAGTCCTATACCTATTTATAAATGTCATATATGACCAATCTACTATGAAATAACCTCTTATCTTTGTTGTGAATTCTCTAGATAAGCATAGAGCAAAATGAGGATGCACCTCTAGAATCAACACATCTTGAGCCACTGAAACACTAGGATAAGCATGTAAGGTTAGGCTGAGACATTTGATAATACCAACTAGTTTAGTGGAAGATCCATAAAGCTAAAAAAATCCCTTAGATTAGGGTTCATGATTTAAACCAAGTTGGTCTGTTATTGATTTTGGCATTATTGAAGTGGTAGCCCCACTATCTACCAAGAAATTGTGCACCAAGGAATCATTGAAAATTAATGAAATGTAGAATGGAGGGGGTTTGGATACACTAGTTGGCCTTTCTTCCAGAGGAACTTGGGTTGTAATAGTGAGGACCTCAGTTTCTTTTCTTGGTTGTCTACCTATAGTTATTGTAAAACTTATCTTGGACAAACCTTCTTAAAGGATGTCCACTTGATCGGGCATGGAAATCATGTCCTATAATGGTATGCTCACATTGGATTTATTCATTTGTTCAATAATGTTGATTAGTTTACCACCAACCTTTTCTTGAGTTTTGGGAGCTACTACTACTGGCTTGATCAATGAAGGAGCAGTGAGAAGAGGCTCCTTGAATGCCTCCTTGTTGTCCCCCATATTCTTTCTTTTGAATTTTATGTTTCCTGAGACTAGGATGTGGGTTAAACCGAGGATGGTCTACTGATTAGATGCATAACACTCTTCCTGGTCACTGATAAAAATTATAGATTCTAGCTAGTTTGATACCTGATTCGGTCCTTATTCTTTTGGAGGCTTCTTTGGCTTTATCATCATGGGGATCTCCATGATTTGAACATAGGAGATTGATTTTACCCATAAGTAATAGCCTATTTCCATTGGTCATTGAAAGCCTAGTTGGAACCATTAGTTGGGACAATGGATTGCCCAAAATATTAATTCTAAGGCATTGTCCCTTCAACCTCTTGAGCAATATTATTTTGAATAAGAACCAGGCAATTAGAAGGGCCTACAACATTTGGATTATAATTGTGTTATCTAGAATAATTAGGCTACCTCTGTCTTTGGAAACCTCCTTTGTAGGGTGGCCTATTTGATTGATAAGGCTTCTACTGAGGCTAATATGGAGTTTGATATGGCTTTCTGTAAGCTTGCTACCTCTTGACATTAACCACATCATTTCCCAAGGATTGGAGCATGCTCTTAAGTTCCAAGTAGTTATTTTTCTCTTGCGAGTCATTGGATCTATTAGTGGAGGCCTTCTCTTACTTTGGTGAAGGCACAATAACAATAGTTTGAGTTGGAAAGATAACATCAAGTGAGGGGACAATTGCAAGAGGTGGTCTGATCTCTAGGGAAAGGGGCATTGGGGGTCTAAGAGTAAGCTTGCCAGCCTAGACTAGATAATTTTTAGCTTTGGTAGCCACCTCATAAGCACTTGGCAAAATGTCCCCTCACATGGATTGGATCATTACAACTATGTCACTATTTAGAGCCTTTAAATAATATAAGAAGGCAAAGTTTGGGGATGGTCTAACAAAAATTGAAATTCTATCCCAAGACTTTTGAAATCTCATATTGAAGTCTTGTATGGATTCATGGGGGGCTCTTTCGATTATGGTAAGCTACTTTGTTAGTGACAAATGGTCACTCTTATCTACAAACCTCTTGCATAAGGCTATTCCCAGCTAATCTCATGATTAAATTGAGTTAGGATTTAGGCATCTATACCAATCTAAAGCCTTTCCCTTCAAGCATACAACCAATAACCTAATGGATACATTTTCTACTGTGACATTATGAATGTTAAAAAAATTGGCAATGTCTATTATGTGTTCAGTAGGAGTTATAGCTTGGTCTCCTATGAAATATGGGACACTTTTGAGGGATGTTATTGTCATAGGGTCATATTGTGGCAAATTCAAAGTACTTTGGCTGCTGAAACCCAAAAAAGTTCTTTGGATAATCATGGTAGCAAGAGGGGATAACAAGGATCTTGTCACGTAGGTATACCTTATGACTGGTTTAGGAAAGTAGTTTCCTATGTATGGGTGAGTATGGCTGAACCTTAACCTTCTTGCCAAGTTTAAAGGTAATTCAACAAATTCAAAAGGAATTTTTATAGAAGTCAATCTTGTAGTTACCTTTGGCATGAAAGATAGTTACCGTTCTACCACTAGATTATTGAGTGTTCTTTGGAGTTACCATATACTAAAAGATTAAAGCTACAACCGATGCAAATTGATCAAACCAACATCAAAATTGACCAATATTTCTTGAAAAGGTCCCACCAGATGTGCTAAAAAATATTATAGTGTGGAAATTCACCCTTATGAGAGAGCCTTTCAGACTCTCTCACTCCCAGCTACAAAATTGGAGTAACTTTGGGTAGTGGGTATCCTATAGTGAGGTTGAGTCTCTAGGATTTTTAATGATGCTAGCTCCTTAGATGCTTTACTTTAACTATTCCCACACACTAATACCTATTATTGACCAAGGAAGAGGGAGAGAAAGGTAACATAAAAAGGGAAAACTAAACTAAGAAAGGTGATACATCAAATAGAGAGTGACCCGCATAAGCATGAAATAAACACTTAATTCAACATAAGATAATTCTACTTACATAAACTCACAACTGGTTAATTTACATCAATGTTTCCTAAACTAGGCTCACTAAGCCATATATGAAGTAGAGAGGAATTTTAAAATTCACACCAAGCATCCATCAATGGTAGAAGGAGCTCAAGTTTAGACCTACAACTAACCTAAAAATAGGTAAGTAGGAAGGATAAGGGACATGGAAGAACACTTCTTTACAAGGCCATCATGCATAAGCTTGCTAAACATAATTTTTAGATAAGGGATAGGTAAAAATAATATTTATTGCTTCAAAAGGTCTTTCTTAAAAAAATTGACAGGGTTCTTCCTTGTCAAATGAGGATATCTTAATTTGAAAATAATCAATACATATATAGAAAAGGGGAAGACCTAAAGAGAAGAGGTGAGCAAACAAAAACCAATAAATGAGATCTAACCACCCTTCATGAATTCTCACCCACACTTGGGTTATTTAGAACTAATCTTTGTCTAACAAAATAACCACCATTAGCTCCAAAATTCTTCCAACCCTCTCATTGGTCATGAAATGCACTAGAAGACAAAACTCATTGAGGATGATGATGTCATGGTCCACTAAGAAGGAAAAGTCCAGGAACATCTTAAATGCCTGAGCTATCTTTTCTAATTACTTGATCTTTATCTTTCATCTCCATGCCATCCTCCACTTGTCTGCTTATGTATGAGGATAAAAATTCTTACATCTATAAACTTGATTGAGCCATGCAACTTCTACATTTGTTAGCTATTTGTTGGAGATGATGGCCATGTCAAAGGACAAGGAATCTCCATTAACTTCACCTACCAGTTTTTGCCTTGAAACCTGGACTATATCTTCCTTATAGATGGAAAACTAATCTAAGGACATTGGTTTTCTTGAATTTATCTTATTTATGTCAATGCGAGTCCAAATGTTATGCAACTCCTTTTGGTCTTTTAAATGCTAATAGCTACTTGTAAGGGCTCAAACTTGACAATTGTGGGCCCACCATCAAATTCTTTAGACTTTCATTTCAAGCATTGTCTTCGACATCCTTTCAGGATATTTTCTCAAGATTTTATTTATCTCTTTCCTGTGAACAATTTGTCTAAAGGAATTTATGTATTTAGAAAAAATGCCTTTCAAACTTTTGCAAGGTACCCTTTAAGTTTGTGAAATGGTCCCTTTCTGAAGGTAAGGTACCCTTCAATTTTTTTGAAAATGAAATTTCTCAAAGGGAAAGAGCCCTTCGAGTTTCTCGAAATGGACTTTCCCAAAGGGAAAGATCCCTTTGAAAATCTTGAAATGATCCTTCAGAGTTTTTTTGTGTTGGCCACTTCACTTTAAAAGATATCTTTTAGAACTTTTGTTTGGAATAATTCTTTTAGAACAATTTTCCCAAAAAATATTTGACACTTGATCGAAATAAACTAAGACAAAATTCCCAAAGAGAGAACACTTAGTTGAAAGAAGAAAGAATTCCCATGGGGAAATTGTCCGCATAATTTTCTTGAAAGAAAAATGAAACCAAAATAGGCCCGAAAGAAATCACCTTTTACTTGTTCTTTGAAAGAATGAATAAGTAAAAGACTTAGCTAAAAAAGAGATTTTTCATTTAGCTTTTGGCTTACAGGGTTATCCTTGAACACTGCTAATGGATCCATTTCTAAGCCTTTAACCCAATGTTTCATTGAACCATGCACAACAAGGACTATAGATAAGTTAGCAAGCATCCTTAAGAGAAGAAACATCAAGGTATTTTTTCCCCTCCTAATTTAATCATGGAAATTCTTGATAAAGATAAATATCAAAATAATCCCAACTTTCACAAAGAAATCTATGCTATACCATGAAAGTATGGTAAGGTATATTTTGGCAATATGATTGTCATTGATATTTGAGGATAAGGAACGATTGATGGAGAGAATATCATGTTTTAAAGTTTCAAAATGTAAATTTGTCATGATTTTATATAGACCATTTCTAGACCACTTAAAGAGAAATTAATAGAAGATCTATTATGGGTTTTTCAAGAGCATATTAAATATATGGTTCACAAGTTCAATTGAGAAGAAATGAGCTCAAAATTGATTTATCTTTACTCTTAAACATTACAGGGTTTCTCAATTAAACCCTATGGGTTTAAGCCATGGCATTCACATGCATGTTCTATTTTTATGTTGACTGGCTATAGATAGGAACTAGTTAAGTTATAACTTAAGTCTTCCTCATCATTGTGTAATCGGCCCCTGCAGCCTAGCAATTACCAAATCAAAAATTGTTCTAAGAATTTATATTTCCTAAGTCCTCAACTTAAGATTTGTCCCATCTCAATCAATGTTTAGCACTTAATCGTATGTTAAAGATCCAATGAAGCATAGGAAATTCAATTTATCAAAGGCACCTCTGAGTAAATCTGCTAGTGACAAGCGTCATAATCATGAAGCTTGTATAGTAAATCTATGGAGTGGTTTAAAGTCAAATTGTCAAGGATTAATGTGAGAATTTCAAGTGTCACAATAGTGGGAATTGATAACAAATGTGAAGAAGACACACAAGGATGCCAAGTGACACATTCATGACAGCTTATCATAGATAAAGTTTGAGCTTATTAGAAGATGAGATGGTGAATGTGTGATCATGCAATGAAGATCTAACAGAGCAAGTGGACTCAATGGGATCAAGTGATCGATGTTTAATGAGATAGAGGTGAGTTAAATACTGAGCTAGTTTGATGAGATCAATAGAGCGTATTCTTTCCAAAGACTCAGGAGGTAGCATGATGAGATTAAGAGATCAATGTTTAATGACAAGTAGAGGTAAAGTTCAAGAAAATTTGAAGATCTAATGACACGTAGGATCTCAGATCAAATATCTAATAGATGCATTTTAAAGATGGAACATTAAATGTTGAAAGTGCACAAAGATCCAATGGATCATGTGAGCTTGTTAGAACTTGATCTAATAGATGCATTTTAAATTTGAGAAAATTAAATGAGGATCATTAGATCATGGCACAAAACTTAAGATTAATTGTCAGTATTCATAGGTTTATTCATCACAATAGTCAAGAGGAGGAACATGCAGGTAAGCCATAAAATACTATACAAATAATGAAATAGATTATAATGATTGATCTAATTTGTGTATTATGGCATGTGCATCAAAAAAAGATCATATTATATACTAAAAATAGTAATGAGACCAAGAATCATGCTGGTGAAACATGAGTTCAAGACATGATAAACCTTCTATTCAAGAAATATGAACTGAGTCTAAAATTGGCATGATGTGTTAGAAAACAAGTGTGAACATAGAGAAGATGTAAAAACCTATAGAGAAGATGTAAAAACCTAGATCCAATGCTTATATATATATATATATATATATATATATATATATATGTCATCTAGGGTATAGTAAAGTGAGCTATTATTTCTTAATAGAGTCAAATAGAGAGAGAGGTAGAGAGTTGAAGATTGATGAAGTGTGTCAAATAGAGAAATATAGAGACACAAAAATAAAGGGACAAAGTGGAAGAGATGAGAAAGATGAAAAGAAAATCATGAGCAGTTACAGAACAAACTTGTAACAAAGAATTAAAACTAGATTAATTTATTAATAAACATTGTAATATGGAGTTTTAGCTCCATATTTTTAATATAAATATGATTGGTGGGTACCATCAGGTAAGTTGAATTGGTGCACAGTTGGGAGTTGGTGCTTGCTTAGAGTAGGTGCTCTTAAATTAGGGGATTGGTGTCTCTTTAGGGTCAATTTCTTTAAACATTATAACCAATGAGGTTCCTTATTATGAGGCTCGATTAGAATAGTAGATTCTATCAACTATTCTCATGGTGTTTTTTCCCATATTGGGTTTTCCATAGTATATCTAGTGTTATGTATATTTGTGTGTATATGATATTTTCATATATTTTAGTCTATATTAAATTTTAAAAAAAGACCAAGTTAGTTAATATACTGATTCACCCCCCCTCTCAGTAGATAGTTGTGTTCTAATAATTGGTATCATAACCTTGGTTCCTTAGAAGAAGCCTAATCAACTCAAGTAGATCTTAAATGGAGAACATAAATCGTTAGTTAAGAAGGCTCTTCCTCAAATAGAGCACCTCTCTTTGATGGATCAAACTATGTATTTTAGAGCATTAGAATGGAAACATATTTATCTTCATTAAGGTTTGATGTATGAATGCTTGTTGTAAATGGATATACAACCCCTATTACAACTCTTACTGATCAAACTTCAAAGAAGGCATATGAGAGCAATGCTATGACAAAGAATGCTATCCTTTGTAGATTGTCTAATTCATAGTTTGTCAAAGTGATGAATTGACAAAAAGCACAAGATATCTAGAAAAAATTAAATATCATCTATGAAGGTGTTGACAAGGTAAAACAAGCCAAACTACAAACATTCAAAGGCAAGTTTGAAATCCTTAAAATGAATGAAGAATATAAAATTTCAGACTACCTCCTCAGAGTAGATGAAATAGTCAATGCAATTAGAGGCCTTGTAGAAGAGATGAAATATCCAATCATTGTCAAAAAAGTCCTAATATCTCTACCATCAAGGTACAACTCAAAAATATTTGTAATAGAGGAAACAAGAGATTTGGATAAAATCACTATTGATGAGTTGCATAGAACATTCATAGCCTATGAGATGAGAATAGGAGAAATAGATACCTTCAAAAGAGAAGATACAGTCAAAGCATCCAAAATAGTAAATGCAAAATCACCTACATTCGAATCTAAGGAGACTAATGAAGAAGAAGCCAACTTTGTTAGAAGATTAAGAAGAGGGTCTAGAAAGTACAAAGGTAAGTTACCCTTCAAATGCTTTAACTATAGCAAGGTAGGACATTTTGCTACTAAATGCCCCTATAATAAAAAAGATAACTTTGAGAAAGAAAAATATAGTAAGAAGGTGAAACACCACTACCTTAATAAGATGAACTTATTTAAAAATAAGAAGGGCCTATACACAAGAGAAGATAGTGATTCATTGGATGATAGTGATAGTTCTGATGATGACCATGACTATGCCTTTATGGCTAAGGAAAAGGAAGTCCTATTCATGACATTAGGATCAACTTCTATGAATCAAGAAGAAGTTGAAGACTCAAATGAATATGGTAAAGGAGAAGTGGATATAGAGTGTGAAATCATATATGCTCTAGATTAAATTGACAAGTTGAGAAAAGAGAACTCAAAACATAAGAAGATTAGACAAAAAAAGATTGAAAAATGTCCAAAAGTTTTGAAAAATATGATCAGATGGTGGTTAGCCTAAAGACACAAGTTGAAAATGCTAAAAGAATAGAATATGTAGTTAAACCTGAACTACAATCTAAATCTAATGAATGCATGAGGTTAGAAGCATAAATAGTGGCTTTGAGAAAAAAACTTGATAAAGCTAAATAACAAATAGATAAAGGTTTGAAGCTTAAAGTAGGATCAAACATTCTTGATGATTTGATCAAATCTTAAAAACCCTCAAAAGATAGATTTGGTCTTTGTTATGAAAAAGAAAAAAGTTCCATAACTAGTACATCTACAAACTTATATGACAACTTCAAAGGAGAAGGAGAATCAAGAACACATAAAGAGAAAGCTTGTAAGAATACAAAGACAAACACAAGTATTGTTGATGTGAAGAAAGCTGAAGGAGAAAATAAACCTAAAGAAAAGAAGAAGAGAAATGAGCAAATCATTACAAATTTAAGGAAGATGCAGAACATAAAGGTAGTTGATGCAGATGATTACACAAAAATGAGAGACTTGAAGAAGTTAGATTTTAGAAGAGCTCCTTATCTTGCAGAAAGAAATGATATGAATAGGTATTCCTCATCTTTCTATGGTTGTTATTATACCTATAATTAGTTTGGTCATAGGGTTATTGATTTTAGAGTTGTACCTAAAAGGAGAACAAATTTTACAAGTAGAAATTCATTTGCACCCTTATGAAATACAAATGTAGTATGCTATAATTGTAATAATTTTGGTTACATAGCTAAACAATGTAGAAAAAACTTTGTAAGACCAAAAATACAAAATAAAACATGCCTCCCAGTGTGAAAAAAGGTTCAAAAGTCTCTAAACGAAGGGAAAATAAGCCAAATAAGTGACCTAAAGATGTGTGGAAAGTGAAAGATCAATCTATGATTTCTAAAACTGCCCTCCATGCCAAAGAATAGAATTTGTGGGTAATAGACAATGGTTTCTCAAAACACATGACTGGTGATAAGATCAAGTTCATCAAAATGAGAAAATATAAGGAAGGATATATCAGTGTGGGATATAACACTACAATAAATATATGAGGTAAAGGAACATTAAACATAGACGGAAAATTGCCTTCACATAATCTCCTTTATATTGAAGGATTGAATAATAATATGTTAAGTGTCTACTAAATGTGTGATAATGGATATAAGGTCACATTTAATTTTGAATGTGTCAAGATAAGGAGATCTAGAAGATTAGTTGTAGAAGGGAAAAAACTTAAAGAAACATTTATAATCTTAGTGAAGTGAATAGTAATAGCTGCCTGATAGGAAAGATTGATGAGAGTTGGTTATGGCATAGAAGAATGGGCCATGTCAATTTTTACAACTTGGTAAAGGTGATCTCAAATAAGTGTGTTAGACACATGCCTAAGATAACCAAACTTGTAGACACTGCTTGTAAGGAATGTCAACAAGATGAGCAGACAAGGGTCATATTTCAAACAAAGGAGTATGCAACTACAAAGCCTCTAGAATTAGTTCATACTAATCTTTGTGGTCCTACTAAGAAAAGAGGATCTAAAGGAGAAATATACTTCATGTTATTTGTAGATGATTACTTAAGAATGGCATGGGTAACCTTTTTTAAGGACAAATCATAGGCATTTGAGAGATTCAAGATCTTTAGGCCATGGTGGAGAATGAGATTGGATGAAAAAATCAAATGCTTAAGATATGATAAAGGTGGAGAATTCACCTCAAATGAGTTTATAGAGTTTGTGAGAAACATGGAATCAAAAGGCATTACTCTTTAATAAGGACTCCACAATAGAATAGAGTTATTGAAATAAAGAATAAGACAATCAAGGAGTTGGCTAGAACAATGCTAAAAGGGCCAAGTTACCTGATGGATACTGGAAAGAAGCAGTCTAAACAACAATATATATCTTGGATAGAGCTCAATTGAGGGTAAACAATGATAAAACTCCCTATGAACTATGGTATGGAAAACTTGCCTCTATTAAGTATTTTAGAGTGTTTGGTAGCAAATGCTACATTAGGAGAAAAGAGGACAAATTGGGAAGATTTGAATTAAGATGTAATGAAAAAATATTTCTTGGTTATTCCAACCAAAGCAAAGCCTACATATGTTGCATTAAAAGGCTAAAGAAGATTGTAGAGAACATCAATGTCAAATTTAAAGAAGGCTTGAAACATGTTAAACCTGATAGAGAAATCTATAATGAAGAATCAAATTATGAAGAGAAAGTAGGTAATGAAGAGCATAAGGAAGAAAGTGAAAATACATGTACAAGATGTGTTCAAAAGGATCGTCATATAGAGCAGATTATTGGTAATACAAATAAAGGAGTTAAGACAAGAAGAAGAGTTTTAGTGAACAAGGAGCAAGTAAGTTTTGCTCTAATGTCTGAAATTGAGCCTAAGAGCTATGTTGAAGCTAACAAGGATGAGAATTGGATAAAATCTATGGAATAAGAACTAGGTTGAATTGAGAAGATCAAAACTTGGGAAGTAGTTCCAAGACCTCCAAACAAGAATGTAATAGGTATAAAGTGGGTCTTTAGAAACAAACTCAATGAAGATGGAACTATTATAAGGAATAAGGCTATATTAGTGTGCAAATGATATGCACAAGTTAAAGGAATAGATTTTGAGGAAACATTTGCTCTAGTTGGTAGATTGAAATCCATAAGATGTTTCTAGCATTCTCTATTTACAAGAAATTCAAAGTCTTTCAACTGAATGTTAAGTCTATTTTCTTGAATGAAAACCTAGAATAAGAAGTCTACATAGAACAACTTGAAGGTTTTCAGCTATCAGAGGAAGAAGATTATGTATGCAAACTAAAGAAAGATTTGTATGGTCTAAAATAGGCACCTATAATATGGTATTCAAGATTAAAATAGTACCTAAAACAATAAGGATTCAATAAAGGATGTGCAGACAACAATTTGTAATTCAAATTAGAAGGTGAGCATATGTTGACGATATATTTTTGGTGGAAACAATAATACAATGGTGAAAGAATTTTCTACTCAAATGCAAAATGAGTTTGAGATGTCTATGATTTGAGAAATTTATTTCTTCCTAGGTCTATAGATAACACAAACTAATGAAGTGATATTTATATCTCAAAGCAATTATGCTAAGGAAATGCTCAAGAAGTTTGAAATGGAAGATATAAAATAGTTAGTACTCCCATGATAATTATATGTAAGTTGAGAAACAAGGATGAGTCCCTTGATGCAAATTAGACTATATATAGATCAATGATAAGTAGCTTGTTATACCTAATTTCATCAAATCTTGATATCATGTAAGCAATATGAATGGTTATAAGACTTCAAGTTGCTCCTAAAGAATCACATGTCAATACAGTGAAAATAATCTTTAGATATATCATGAGAACAATTGACTATGGTCTATGGTATCTCAAAGATGAATATTTCACTTTGAAAACATATACAAATGTTGATTAATAAGCAAGTGTGGATGATAGAATAAACACCGGTGGTGGTGCATTTTTCCTTGGAAACAAACTTGTTTCATGGCTGAGTAAAAAACAAGAGTCAATTATTCTTTCTACAACAAAAGTAGTTATGTGGTAGTAGTGGCATGTTGCACTCAAGTCTTGTAGATGAAGCAAAAACTCATAGACATCAAGGTAGAGTATAAATCACCTATGTCTATTCTTTCTAACAATTATAGTGTTATTAATATATCAAAGAATCTAGTGATGCATTCTAGAGTTAAGCATATATCAATCAAGTATCACTTCTTAAGAGAAAAGGTTGTAGATCAAGAGGTAATAATGGAGTATGTGCCAAATAAAGATCAAGTTATAGACATATTCACCAAACCTCTTCCCAAGGAACAATTTGATTATCTGAGATAAAAATTGGGAGTGGCAGATCCTACATCACATCACTAGATCCTAGTGATAGGGCATGAGTCCTGGGGGAGTATCACAGAAGTCTTGTTAATCATTAGAAGAAGAGAGAAAAGGCAACTTAGGTATTCATATTTTTTGCAAATATATAATGAGTTTATGGTTACATATTCGTATACAAACTCCTTTATCTGATAAAGGGGAAGAAAAACTTGGATAAATAATGATAAAGTTAGAGTTCATTTACCATTGATGTCAAAGGGGAGAAAAAAATAAAATGATCTCTATAAAAGTTTGAAAGAGTAGAGCATGTGTACAAGTTGAGTTTAGGAAATGTTCCATTTCTTAAGGGGAATCAAGTTTGGTATGAAGAGTTTTAACTCAAGTTAATCAAAATCCAATGCAAGCAATGTTAAAGAAGGAGTAGAGTATTATACGATCAATTAATTTAGTTTACAATAAATTCCAAAGGGGGATATTGTTAGAATATGATTGTTATTGATGTTAGAGGATCAAGAAGGATTGATGAAGAGAAGATCATGTTTTAAAGTTGCACAATGCAAAGTTGTCATGCTTTTTCAGAGACTATTTCTAGACCACTTAAAGAGAAATTAATAGAAGATCTATTATGGGTTTTTTAAGAGCATCTTAAATATATGGTCCACAAGTTTAGTTGAGAAGAAATGAGATAAAAATTGATTTATCTTTGATCTCAAACATTATAGGGTTTCTCAGTTAAACCCTAAGGTTTTAAGCCATGTCATTTACATACATGTTCTATTTTTATGTTGACTAGCTATAAATGAGAACTAGTTACTTAAGTTATAACTTAACTCTTCCTCATCATTATGCAATAGGCCCCTTTGACCTAGAAATTACCGACTCAAGAAATATTATAAGACTTTATATTTCCTAATTCATCAACTTAAAATTTGTCTCATCTCGATAAAAAAATAGTGCTTAATCATACATTGAAGATCCAATGAAGTGTAAAAAAGTTAATTTGTCAAAGGTACCTCTGAGTAAATGCACTAGTGACAAGTATCACAATCATGAAGATTGAACAATAAATCTACATAGTGATTTAAATTCAAATGGTCAAGGATTAATGTGGGAATGACAAGTGTCACAATAGTGGGAACTTATAGCAAATTTGTAGAAGGCATGTGAGGATTCCATGTGACACATTCACAAGAGATTATCAGAGATAAAGTTTGAGCTTGTCATAAGATCAAACAATGAGCATGTGATCATGAAATGAATATCTAATAGAATGAGTGGACTCAATGGCATCAAGTGATCGATGTTTGATGAAACAAGGTGAGTTAAATATTGAGCTAGTTTGATGAGATCGATGAAGCATATTTATTTCAAAGACTCAAGAAATAGAGAGATGAGATTAAGAGCTCGATGTTTAATGACAAGCAGAGGTAAAGTTCATGTAACTTTGAAGATATATTGGCACACAAGAGATCGAATCAAAAAATACAATGGATGCATTTTAAATATGGAACATTAAAGCTCATAAGCGTACAAGGATCCAAAGGAGTGTGTGAGCCTGTAAAAACTTGATATAATGAATGCATTTTAAAGTTGAGAAAATTGAATAAGGATCATCAGATTATGGTGCAAAACTTAAGATCAATGGTTAGTATTGAAATGTTTTTTCATCACAATGGCCAAGTGGAGGAACATGCAGGTTAGCCATAAAATATGACATAAATAATGAAATAAATTACAGTAATTGATTAAATTTGTGTAATATGGCATGTGTCTCAAAACAAGAGCCTAGTATTTACTAAAAATAGTAATAAGACCAAGAATCATGATGGTGGGACATGATTTCAAGAGACAGGAAACTTTTTGTTTAAGAAATATGAACTGAGTCTAGAATTGGCATGATGTGTTAGCAAACAAGTGTGAACACAAAGAAGATACGAAAACCTAGATCCAATTCTTATATAAATATGCCATCTATGGTACAATAAAGTGAGATGTTGCTACTGAATAGAGTCAAATTGAGAGAGATGTAGAGAGAAAGATATTGATGAAGTGTGTCAAACATAGAAATATAGAGACACATAGTAGAGGGGTATAATAGAAGAGAAGAGAGAGATGAAGAGCAGAGTTTGAGTAGTTACAGAATAACACTTGTAATAAAGAATTAAAACTAAATTCATTTATGAATCAACATTGTAATTTGGAGTTGTACATCCATATTTTGAATATAGATCTGATTGGTGGGTGCCATCAGATAAGCTAAGTTGGTGATCAGTTAGGGAGTTATTGCTTCCTTAGAGTAGGTGATCTTAAATCAAGGGATTGGTGTGTCCTTTAGGTCGGTGCTCTTAAAAACTGTAAAGAGTGAGGTTATTGATTGTGAGGATGGACCAGAATAGTAGATTGTAGAAGCTATTTTCATGGTGGTTTTTCCCATATTGGGTTTTCCATAGTATATCTAGTGTTATGCATATTTGTGTGTATGTGATCTCTACATATATTTTTAGTCTACATTAAAAGTTTTAAAAAGGACTAAGTCAATCTACTAATTAACCCTCCCTCTTATTAGATAGTTGTGTTGAAATAGTATACATCAGTGAAATAAGTCATTCATTTCAAGTTAGAATAAAAGAGCATTATGTTAATCTTTCTCACAACTGGGTCCAAAAATTTGCCCTAGGAGAGCATTCTTATACTTTTTGTCATCCCATTTTTATGGATAAAGTCAATATTATCTCCAAAGATGACCATTACATGAGTAGGAAGGTCCAAGAATTGGTGGAAATTGAGAAGAACCCAAATAATTTAAATAGAGATGATGGTTGGATTCTTAATGACAACTAGAAATTTGTTATTCGTGTTGTTAAAAATAAGTATAATCATGATAAGTAGAGGCAACCCACCCTAAATACATTATAATTAATACTTATAGTAAATCATATTTTATTTTTTATTCATGGATCTCATTTATCTCTTCCTCTTGATGATAGGCCTTACATAAGGATTGAAATGTTGAGAGTTTCAAATCACATTAATGCAATTTTATGATTATTTATGATATTTTAACTACTGACATTGTCGATGATGATGAAAATGATATGCCTCCAATTGAAGACATCCCATTGAATGAAATTTAATTTTAATCACTGGAAGGAGTGGATAACAATTATACTTTTGTAATGCCAACATCTATCCAATTTAATGTTAGAAGTGTAAATTCTAGTAGTCAAGGAAATTACACCACCAAAAATATTCTAGGGACAAAGATTTATTCCAAAATGTATAGTAGTACATAATAATTATTGGGTATGCATGTATATTCATATTGTTCACAATCATATGATTTATTATTCCATTATAATAAATTGTTATATACTAATAATTAGATTTTAAAAATTTTATAGGTGAAGACACACATTGCACAATCACTAACGTTTGCGATCCTATTGAAATATAAAATGAATTATAATAAATAGAAAATAAATTTTATGTTTTTGATCATTTCTAATATTTTTAAAATTTATGAACGTTTAATACATGCAAAGATTTGGTAGTCCTGTAATGTTTTTATGTACTCAAAATTGATTAAAAAACACTAGGAAATTATCATGGAAGAGTAGTTTGTTAGGTAATAGATGAAATGAATTCTTAACTTTTGGTATTAATGATTAAACATTGCCTTTCATAGTATTCCATTATTTCATAAAATCCTCTAGATGAATATTCTAACCTCATTCCTTAGCTAGAGTGGTACTCACCTCCTCCATTGAGAGGGCATCAGATCACTAGAGTAATAACTTGGCTACGTCAATCTCCATATCAAAATCGATAAGAAGATATTTGACACATTATTGATATAAATTTATCATTATATATAAGGACTTATTTATCATGATATACACCATTTGATGAGTTAAAATAGTTGAAAGTTGATGCTCCTCCACTTGCATTCACTGTAAATATTATTAATGAATGCCCACCTCCCCATGTCATATGCAATCACTTGAAACCTTGATGCTTTCAAATAGATTATTAACATAATGATGTTATTATAATTAGAGAAAAACCCAATTATATGAAGGCCTTCCTAATCTCATGGCCTCCTTCACCTTTTTTTAGACATCTACCATACGTTGTTACATAGTGTAATATTATTTTAGATAATATGTAATAACCACATACAAGTAGTTTTTTAATTTTTTAGAAGGTGAATGGTCACCATAGGAGATGAAGTGAAAAACCATCTTGTGGATATAAATGTAATATTTATCTTCTTCATTTGTTAAAGCAATAAAAGTTTGGTTTGCATTGATCTAGTATTATTTTTTGTCCAAATACCTGGCTTGACATTGGTATCAGAGTGTAGGGTTTTTTCAAAAATAATTCTTCCTCCATTAAGCTATTTTTCAGTTGTATGGACTATATATATATATATATATATATATATATATATATATATATATATATATATATATATATATATATATATATATATATATATATATATATATATATATATATATATATTCTAAGTGGCATTTCAAATTGATTATAAATGAAGATTTATTTTATCTTCATTGGCACTTCAGCTTATGAAAGATAAATAAACATTTCATGATTAATGACATATTTTTATTCTAACCTACATTTTATTGGTGGCATTCACACCTACAAGGAATCATAATTATTAAGAAAGGAATTCCAAATATTAATATAATTGTGACATGTTTCAATGCTGATTTTAATTAATTAAAATTAGCTAAAATATCCTATAGAAGGCATCAATTTCTTTGGATGGACTAAGGAGTTCAAATGCAAATATAATTTTTTTTGGTAAGCTTCAAACAAGGCATTCCAAGTGGCTTGTGAGAGTTGCATATAAATACCCTGATCTCTTAATGTCGCCCTACATTTGGTGGAGTTTGGTGTTTTTAATTTTTTTTTTATCTCTTTAAAGCTATTCCAGTTAAGAAAAGTCTAATTTCAATTTAGAAATTATTATATTCATTTATGATCTTAATTTACAAATAAAAACATATAATTTTGATGGAAGAGTTTCCAAAATAAAGGAATTTGATTTTTCAACTTATTTAAAATGATTAATAAGTCATTTTTTACAAACTAGACTTAAAATAAAAAATATTCTTTTTCAAAATAAAACTAATTTTTAAAAACATTTTTTTTTACAAAAATCACAACATTCATATTATTGATGCATTTACGAGTAATGTTGTTGTGATTGAACTACATATATCACCTAATATATCCACAACAATGAAATTTGAGGCATTGTCCCTATACATTTCTAGGGAGAAATAAGGGTAAAACAATATTTTTTACATTTTCCCTCCATTACCCATTCACATCTATTTCTAGACATAAATCCTATATACAAAAACATCTGTGTATATAGGGAAGCTATGCCCACATATAGGGATTTATCACTAAGTGGGTGTTATAGATAAAATGAATCAATTACATATATTATATTAGTACCACCTATCATTCTTCTCTTACATGCTTTAACATCTCTTTCACATACCTCTGATATATAGAAATGATGAACTTATTATGTGTATCACTGGGCATATATGAAGGACAAGCATATCAAGAGGTTTAGTTTATTAGTCTGGTCATATATAAAAAATGAAAACTTTATGGAGTGATAAGGAACCAATCCATCTCCATAAAAAAAATGCACTCAATCAAAATAGTTTTTGGTACAACATTAACTAAGAAGGACAATTGGTTAAAATGGCTAATATAGGTAGAGAAAACTCATCTTCAATGACTTATGGTTTGAAATTTGTGATAGTGATGTAAAACCAATTGAACCAAATGAAGCAAAGGAAATACAATCCTAGAAACACAAAAATTCAAAAGCATTAGCCTTGATGAGGGACTTATTTGATGGTGACATTTTTTGTCACATATGGGGTTGAAACCCTCCTTGGGAAGCACTACATAAATTGAAGGACTTGTATAATTATTACTCAAATTTGGAGTTCATATAATTTCAAGTTAAAATTATTCAACCTTGAATTGAAGTATAGTGATGCCATGAGTTTGAATTTAGAAATATGATAAATCAAACATGATGTTGATGTTGTCGGTATAAAGATTATGTTTAACCCTAAATTTAGAAGTGTGGGCATAGGGTTAAGAACATAGAAATAATTATAACATAAGGGTGATAAACTAATCTATAGTAGGCCAATTAGTAGAAAACTTAGATAAATAATATTCTGAATTCATACAATTGAGATTGTTAAAAATAGTAAAGTTCAACTATTGAAAGGTATTAAAATAAATAAGAAATAATGGTATTTAACTAGTTTATTATACACAGATAGATTTAGAATGGAAATATGTGTATAATATGTAGGATAAGTGTTTTCGATTAGTCATCAGATTCTATAATTTTTTTTTGTATGGTTGTAGACACTACTATATGAATTGGATACTATTGTTGATGTTAGTATCTTACTATGATGTAGGTGTCCAGTACGACATAATGAATTGATCTAGATGTGACCATCTTCATTGTTATAGATTTTATGTCACCTTTATATTTATGTATTTAGATATGGGATATAGGTGTCACTCTTTACTGATTGATAAAACCTTAGATCTTCACCCTTGGAATGAGTTTGCTAAAAAATGGCATCCATTAAAAAAGTAACAAAAAAAATGTAGCAATTGAAAATGTAGCATGAAAAACATAACGAGGATAAAACATAACAAGGAAAAAAGTAGTGAGGAGAAAACATCATAGTAACAAAATATAGTAAAGGATGAGCTCACACAAAAGATGACACAAATTTTAACTAAAGTTCCAAACTCACAAAATCTTATTTTCCTCTATTATTTTGCTTGTAAATTCGGTGCATTACTTTTCCACCATAAAATGTTAACTAATATCACCAAAGTAATCTAGACAAGAAATAAACAATGTGATAATCACTAAAATGTACCAATTATGCTCTTCACAACATTTTTGTGACATTACCAATACTGCTATGTTTTTCTTCACTATGTTTTGTCCTCATGACATTTTTGTCATACTACATTTTTACTACTACATTTTTTGCCACTACATTTTTGTCTACTACATTATCACATAGAACCTTAAAATGGGTTAATGGGCCCATAGTTTCAAGCTACCCCAAAGATCCCTATGTCAATGGGTGCTTCTTACATAACTAATACTCCAATGAGGGACTCAAACTTATATTGATATTCCTTATGTGTGGGAAAGTGTGTGCACAAGGGTGAAATATGATATATGATGATGAATGTAGTGATCTAGCTTGTAATTTGAAAAATATTGCTCAAGAGTGTTCTTTGAATGTTTCAAACCTATATTATGAATACTCCTACGCTTTTTATGAAAATAGGAATGAATGGGACATAATAGAGTGATTGTGAAATTGATTTAGATTTAGTAGGTGTTTACTTGGAATTTTTTAGATGAGAAATGATAAAGCTTAGACTTGTATTTATACCACACCTTTTAAAATTATCTCTCGGTAGGGTTCAATAAGATAAATTGGTTGACCCATAGGTTTTAAATCATTTTAAATTTAGATGAATTTTGGCAACTGAAAACTAGATAAGGATGTGGACACTATCGTCGACAGTAGTGTCCCTCTATGGCATGTAGTGTTTAAAAGGATAGAAAATCGGTATGAATCTAAATCTAACATTAAATGATGTTTATCATGTTTTAATATTTTTGTGAAGTATAAGAGACATGGGTCACTAAAATGATATGGATCAGACTGAGAGATAAGCATTTAGATAAAGTGAGATGGTAAATGCTAGCCTTTCAATAATAGGGAGGTCTAAAACTAAAGAGTAGAGCCCTGGTTGATATTTGTCAAATATACAAGACTAAGATTCATAAATATTTAGTTTTGGTATCTACATCCCCCCCTTTAATATAGTAATGCATAAGAATGAAATTACTAGGTTAAAGAAAGTAAATGCATACCTTAGTGTGTATAACACACCTTATCTTTGCTTAAGTCCACTTTGAATGTTTTGATGGTATATGACCTATAACCCAAAGCATGTTATAGTATAAATTATTGCATATAATATAAAATTTGACATAATTGAAATGTTTGAACAGAGAAAGAGTAAAAAAGGAGTACACTTATGTGTTAATGCAATTGTGTTTCCTTTTGATGATTTAAGTTGATAATGATGCTTCCTAATGAAGCATTACAGATAGAAAAGGTTCAGACTTAAACCTTAGATATTTGAAGAGGTAAATTGGAAGGTATTATTCCCTCAATATGGTCTAAGGATGAGTAGTTATATGGTCATTTACATCATTATATCTCAATTGCACAACTCGAGTGTAAATACATATAATCTAATGAGGATGAGTGATTTAATCAACTCATCCTTTTAATATAGTGAGATTAGATGATTTAATCACTCTGATCTATAAATATGGTGAGGTTAAATTATTTAATCACTTTAACCTAAAATATGAACCCATTTATGCATAAAAAAGGCTCAATAATAATGCATCTTAGTGTAATTGCAATGTCCTAGTGATTAGTATAATTGGTAAGGTTTGAAAAAGTGTAATAACATGGCATATGCACCTATAATATGTTTAATCTAGAGTATATGTCATAAATATGAAAAAATATGTTTCAAATCTATGCAAAATCGATGTAATATATAGGATTGTAACCCAAGTGTATATCTGAATCATGAAATTGAACTAGAGTTTGTGAAAGTGTGGAGGTCATGTCTTTGTGACATGCTCCCATTAAATTATCAAGACATCGAATAAGTACGTAATTATGGAGGTCATGTTTTTATGACATGAGCCCACTAAAATCTAGAAATTGAGAATGTGTTTAAATGTGGAGGTCATGTTCTTATGACATGCCCCAACTAAAATTTAGAAATGTGAAAAATGTGGATGTCATGATTATATGACATGCCCCCACTAATATGCCCCCCATTTTATGTGAGTGAACTATAATCTGGAATATACCTTACCTCAAAATGATAAGGTAGTTGTATAATTTATGTATTAATCATGTAACATATAGGGATAACATGTTGAAGTACATATATCATTTAAGATCATATTATGTGACTATATCAAGTACTAAGATGCATGATATAGATCATGGAAATATCTAGAGAGTAATTGTACACGATCAACAAATAATCAAGCACACACATAAGAGTATTCAATGTAATTAAAATAAATGTTCCAAGGAGACCTTATACAAGGGGCATATTCAAATATCACACAATAAAAAATAATGACATATTTAGATGTATAATAAATATGGAATGACTTATTAAAATGTTTAAACAACATATAATGGCACATGGGCCAATAAGAAAGGAACATATTTAAATGTTCCAAAAGTAATACAATAGAAATAAATGTAATACACTCAAGGAAGTAATAATATGAATAAATGAAACATAAACAACCATCATAAGTATATTATACTAGTCCCTACAAATATGTGTTAGCAAAAAATGTTATGTAGTAGGGCATATAAAGTACATTGTGAAAGATATAAACATGGATATAGACATGTGTTAACAATAAAATATCAAACATGATAATGTATAAATGATCATAAAGGATATGTAACCTGTATCAATCATGATCAAATAAGTAGGCACCCCCAACATACTATATGATGTGAGTAGAGGAAATGTCTAACATCTGGGAATGCATATATATCATATGTCTAGATATGCCTGTATCACACTCAAAGATGTGTGAAACATGTGTATACATAGGAATGAAATTATATGCTATCTACTAACATAAATAAAACAACATAGATGCCAAGGAGATAATAAAATATGGGAATACTAAATAATTTTGTAATTTTTTGAATTTCTTTGATTATTTTTATATTTTTATATTTGGAATGTTTGAAAAGAAAAGGCTATCAGAGGATCCCATTCAAGTGATGATCATAGGTAGATCCAAGATTTTAATATGGTATGTGAAATTGGTGGTACTACCAAGGAGCATACATAGGTGTCATATTTGGATTTATAGAATATGTGGTATCTTGTGTATATGTAAAAAGACTCTGTGGTTGTGAAAAAACACTAGAAGAAGTTGGGGTTTGTGGAACCCATATTTTAGTGATATGTGGTTTCTTTGGAGGATATATAATATAAAATTTTTATTTTCTCTAGGTAATTGAGTATCTTGTGTAGGCATATATGAAGATTCTATTGAATCAATTATGTGTCTCTAGTGCACAGGCCTTTCAAATAGGAGCCACCTAGGAAAGGGGATTGCCTATTGATTAACCTTTCATAGAGAATTAACTTTAATGGGTTTGATAATTATTTGTTTTGAAATAAAATTATCTTGTTCAAGTAAATGTTTATATCAAATTTTAGGAATTGTGACTACCTTGTTGGTATGAATGCACTTAATACACCCATGCACTATGGAAGGTACTGCACAAAGATTATGTATCCAAGGTCATCCTAATAACATATCAAATAATTCTATATATGGTATAATTGAAAAGGTGGGAACAACATGTGTCAAAAAAACCTATAAAGGTAAATAAATCTCACCAATAACATGTTGTGATGTTCTATTAAATGCTTTGACAGTTTTGGTCGAAGGGTATAAATCATCATGTGTATATCCCAAATGTGTAAGTAGTGTCATGGTAAAAACATTCTCACTAGAACCATTATTGATCATAACACTATATAGGTTTAAGATCAAGGTATGATTTAATAAATAATGAATGAAGAGCTGAGTCATCATCCACTATTTCACTATCATCAAATGTAATAGTTCTTTGAATCATAAGAGATATTGTGCATGTATAAGTACCAATAATAATATCTAATGGGTTACCATAATGTGATGGAGGAGAGTTTGCATTGTATGCCTTATGTTCTTCTGGATGTTTTTTTGAATGATCCTATAAAGTATTGTTAAATATTTTTTGATTTATCAAGTTATGAACCTAAATCCTTTCAAGGATCATCGAAGGTCATATTTTGTTCATCAATGAAGTCTTAGATCTTAAGGTTCAAGGTAAAACATTTATTCATATAATGTCTAGGCCTTGAGAAACATGTGTTTACATAGGAATGAAATGATATGCTATCTACTAACATAAATCAAACAATATAGATGTCAAGGAGCTAATAAAATCTGGGAATGCTGAATAATTTTGTAGTTTTTAAATATTTTATTTTTTTGGAATGTTTGAAAAGAAAAGGACATCCTATGATCACATAAAATTGATTCTCTTAAGTAGATCCAAGCTTTGAATATGGTATGTGAAACTAGTGGTATTGCCAAGGAGCATGCATAGGTGTCATATCTATATCTATAAAATCTATGGTAACCTATGCATGTTTAATAAGACTTCATGGTTGTGAAGAAATAATAAAAGTAGGGGTTTATATAACCCATATTTTAGTGATATGTGGTTTATTTAGAGTAGCTATAATGGGAACATGTTTATTTTCTCTAGGTAACTAAGTATGTTGTGTAGCCATAGATGAAAATTCCTTGGAATCAACTATGTGTCTTTGGTGCAAAGGCATATCAAATATAGACTTATAACTAAATGGGATTGCCTTTTGTGTACCCTTTCATAGAGGATTAAACTTAGTAGGTTTTATAATTATCTATATTGAAAAAAATGTATCTTGTTCAAGTGGATGTTCATGTGAAATTCAAGAATTATGACTACCCTATTGATATGAATGCATTTAGTATACCCATGTGCTATGGAAGGTACTACACAAGTTTATGTATCTAAAATCATCCTAATAACATATCAAATAATCTTGTCTATGGTATAATTGAGAAGCTGGTAACCACATGTGCTAGACAAACTTATAAAGGTAAATTAATTGCACCAATAATATGTTGTGATGTGCCATCGAATGCTTTGATATTTTTGGTCTAAGGGTAAAAATCAGTGTGTATATCCAAAATGTGTAATAAGTTTCATGATACATATTTTATCAATAGAACCATTATTGATCATAACACTATCTATAAACTGATGGTCAAGGTATGCTCAAATAAATAATGAATGAAGATTTTAGTCATTATCCACTATTTCACTGTCATCAAATGTAATATAAGGTCTTTGAATCATAAGAGATATTATGCATGTATAAGTAACAATATATATATATATATATATATATATATATATATATATATATATATATATATATATATATATATATATATATATATATATATATATATATATATATATATATATATATATATATAATGGGTTCCCATAATGTGATGGATGAGGGTTTTTATTGTATTCCATTTCCAGTTCTAGATATTTTTTAGAATGCTCCTACAAAGGATTGTTAAATATTTTTTGATTCTAGTGATCACTAGGTTATGAACCTTAATCCTTTATAGGAACATCAAAGGTAATATTTTGTTCATTAATGAGGTCTTGGATCTTATGATTTAAGATATAAAAAATTTCATAGAACACCCAGGGCCTTGGTAATAGTCACAATATAGATTAGCATCATATCCTTTGGGTAGAGGTCAACTCATATAAACTTCTATGGGAGGAGGGAGAGATATGAGATGACACTCCACAAGCTTCTAAAGTAAAGATGATGGAGACTCATTAATATTATAAATTATATCTTAGGTTCATTAAATGAGATGAGATGATTAGGTTATTATGACAATACATTAACCATTTTGGTTGTTTCTTTTTTAAGTTATATTGGTTTGACCTTGTAGCTTGGATTGATATAAAACTTGGTATTGGATGTAGTTGGTTTTTTACTAAATACTCAAGTTTTTTCAAGGAAATAAGTTTCATTTCAAGGTATCAAAAAATATGGCATAAGTCATCAAAATGTTTAAAATTTAAAAATAAAATGGAGTCATGTAATGGGGCAAGCAAACTTTGCTTGAAGATGTCTTGAAGTTATTTATCTACCATTAGATTTCTCATTTTAGCCAACATTATTTGGTATCTAAAAACATATTAATTTATAGGTTCATTTGTCCCTTGTTTGATATTTGAAATATGGGCATATGACATATTTTCAATGATGTTGATATAGATGTTCTAGGATTGATTGGCTAAAGGTTTGAATGTTTTTACTGATTGGATTGGCAAATCATAGAACCATTGTAAAGCATAGTCCTTGAGGCTCCTTGGAAAAAATGGTCAAAATTTTATCATTAAAAGAATAATCAAGACATGCCATATATATTGATCAAAGATTCTTTTGGGATCACCTTTGACATTGTAAAATTTGAACTTGCGTGAAAGAAAACCAATAGGTAAAGTGTGCAAATGTATTTCAGGTGCAAGTGGATTAAGTAACACATCTTGTGAATCAATAACATAAGGTGATTTCATATAATTTTCATCAATATTAGTAACTTGAACTTGAATTTTTTTATATTTTGTATAGGTTATTGTATAATTTGATCACTAATTTTTGAAGTTTGAGAAGTCACCAAAGGGGATGTACCTATTGTTTGAGTTGATATAGGCATTGAGATTGGGTTGAATTGCTAATGTTTCCCATGGAAGATGTTGCAATAATAGGATTTGTTTTAGGTAACAATGGTGGAAACACCTAACATGTGCCCCCATTAGATGTAAGAAGTGATGGCGTGATCAAGGGGAGAGAAATAGGAATATGGGGATGTCCCATAACATTAATAACATGATCAATAGATGCACATGGTTGGTTATCTATGAATTTTATTATTTTAGTTTCCAATATGGTTTAAGGTTCTCATCAAGATCTTCAAATTTTTGATGGGTACACTCTCAAATCATAACATTAAATTATAATTTATCTTGATCTATTTATTTATGAACATTATTTGCATTATATTCATTATTTTTATGATCATAATAATCTTCTATGGTAATCTCTTCAATATTTTGTTTAGTTACATTATTAACACTTTCATTAGGCATATGATTTGAACTTCATTGGTTTGAGCCATAAGAAGAATCTCTAAGTGTTCAATAGAAACACCACCTAGTCTAGGGATACACCTAGGTTGTATACAAATAATATAATAGATCTAGAAAAAAGTAAGGAAAAATTTCAGTAGGCTAAATACCCTAGGTAAACTAGGGTTTGCATAGAAAGACACAACGGTTGGGTTCACCAAATGTTTAACCCTTAATTTAAAAGTAGGGGTATAGGACTAAGAATATAGAAATGGTTTTAACATAAGGGTGATACAATAATCTATAGTAGGTCAATCCATTGAAAACTTAGATAAATAATATTATTAATTTATAAAACTAAGATAGCTAAAAATAGTAAAGTACAACTATTTAAAGATATTGCAATAAATTAGAAACAATGGTACTTAGCTAGTTCAATGTGCACAAATAGATCTAGACTAGAAATAAGTGTATAATATGTAGGATAAGTGTTCTAGATTAGTCATTAAATTTGAGAAATTGTACTTCTATGGACATATACACTACTGTAAGATATGAACACTACCATCAACACTAGCATCCGACTATGACATAAGTGTCTAATATGAAATAATGACTAGAAATAGACGTGACTAACCTCACTATTCTAAGTTTTTGTCACCTTTCTATTGATGTATTCATATCTAGGATACAAGTTGTTTCTATTTGTTGATTGATAAAACCCTATCTATTCACCCTTCTTCACCCTTAGAATGAGTTTTCTAAAAAATAGGTTAGTGGGCTTATAATGTTGAGCTACACTAAAGACCCATCTATTAATGGGTTATACCTACATATCCAATTCTCTAAGGAGGGCCTAAAACTTATGTAGTTCTCCCTTGTGTGTGAAAAAGGTGCAATATGCTATATGATAATGCATTTAGTTATCTATCTTATAATTTGAAAAATACCTCTCATGTTCTATTCTTTGAATGATTTAGACCTATAATTTGACTACTTATATACTTGATATGAAAATATGGATGAATAGGGTAGAACATAGTGCTTGTGCAGTTGATTAATTTATCTTTAGTAGGCATTTAATTGGTATTTTATAGATGAGGAATGAGAAGGCTTAAACTTGTATTTATATCACATATTTTGAAAATATCTCACAATAGAGTTTAATAAGACAAATAGGTTATCCCATAGGTTCTAAATCATTTACAGGTGATTTATAGTTTAGATGAATTTTGACAACTAGACATTAGATAAGGATCTAGACACTACCATTAGTGGTAGTGTCTCTCTGTGGCCAGTAGTGTCCATAAGGATAGAAAATAGGTATGAATCTAAAATTGATAGTGAACGATGTATATTAGGTTTTAATATTTATATGCAGTATAGGAGAATTGGGTCATCATAATGATATGGATTAGACTAATAAATAATCATTTAGGCATAATGAGATGATGAAAGCAAGCCTTTCAGCAACAGTGAGGTTTATAACTAAAGGGTAGAGCCATGATTGATATTTCTCAAATGTACAAGATTAAGATGCTATAAATTTTTAGTTTTACTATCTACAAATTTATTTATACATGACTGGCTTCATAAAATCTATTCTCCCTACATATTCAAAGTATTTGGAGTCTTTGTAAGCAAGTAATCTATTGAAGACTCACTTTTAATCAACTCATTGAGAAGATGGTTGAGAGAGAAAAAAACATTTATAAGAAAGACTAAGTCCATTTAATAAATTATTTGCTATAATAATCAAAATGAAGATTCTTACAAGAATTCAAGAAATTAAAGGCAAATGAAAAAATAAAGGGTAGGGTGAAAAAGCTGGAAAAAATAATGGTCAATATCAGGGGAAACAAAATGATAGAAAACACTTGTTTTGAAAATATTGTGAAATAAAAAGTAATCACGAGATCCAAGAATTCAAAACATCGTGGGATAAGATTTAAGCCTATAGAAAAAAAATGAAAATAAAAAAAGTTCAGAACTAGACTCAACTCAATTTTCAAGTGAATGTGTGTTTTCTATCTCAGATGAAACAAATAATGCCTCAGTGATTGTAACCTGGGATAATTTTTGGGTCCTAGACACTTGTGCCATGTAACATATTAATTTTAAAAGGGATTTCTTTGATGACTTTCATGAATAAAGTTTTGGTATTGTATATTTGACAAATAAAACACCTCTGTAACCTCAAGGAAAAGGTTTGATTTGAATGAAGTCATCAAGTTTTATAGATTTAATTTTTCACAATCTCATACACCTTAATTAAAAATAAATTTGTTATTTATAGTGCTCATTCAACAATAAGATCGTTCTATTTTTTTTAATGATAGAGAGGTGAAGATCATAAGAAAATGTGACAATGCATTTATTTTGTTTTAATTTTAGAAAGTAAAATTATTAGAAATCAAGGGTGAACACTTAGTTCCAAGAAAGTTTACTAATCTCACTAAAGAAGGAATGCCAAAAAATCTTCTCTGGCATGTAAAATTTTATGCATACTCACTATGACATCATTCAAACAATGCAAAATAATGGTGTGTTAGGTTTTCCAACACTATCTAAAAATATTGAAAAGTGGGAAGCTTACATATTACCTAAACATGAAAGGGAACCATTTCAAAGGTTAGAATGGAAAGATGATATTTTTTATAGTAAGTCTACTCTGATTTGTGTTCTCTTCCAATCTTTCCAATGATGGTCATAATTACTTCATGTTGTTCATTAATCAATACAATAAAATGACTTGGATATACATTTTGAAACAAAAATCAGAAGCCTTCGTAACCTTTTAAAGGTTTAAAATAATGATTGAAAATGAAACACATTTACATATTGAGATACTAATGACTGACATCGATGGTGAATTCACATTAAAGGTGTTTGAATCCTATCTCAAGTAAAATTAGATCAAACATCATCTTACAGTCCCTTACAGTCCTCAACAAAAAGTACTAGTTGATAGGATGAACAAAACCATGATGAACATAGTTCAAGCAATGTTATATTTCAAAGGGATAAATATAAATCTATAGGTAGAAGTATCTCAAAAAATAATTTATCTCCACAATAGGTCACCATCAATAACACTTCAAATGAATAATCCATATGAATTTTTGTGTGGTCATATTACTTAAGTGTGACATTTTTGTGTTTTCAGCTCCACTTTCTACACATTAATTCCCAAGGATAAAATGAATACATTAAACCATAAGATTTGAAATATATCTTTTTTGGATACTCAAAATCCTCAAAGGCATACAAACTATATGATGATAACAATAAGAATATTCTCATCATAAAACATGTTTTCTTTTGTGAAACTACAAATGACATAATAAGCATAAATTAACATTTCAATCAACTTGAAAATTGTGTGAAATTTATTTTTTTCAAGGAGATTGAGATGGAGGTTTGAAAAAATGAAGGGGGACCTATAATTGAGAAATGGTTGAATTTATATTAACTCTCATAATTTAAAATGACACTCCCCATCTGGAATAAAATGAAACTTCATCAAAAGGTGGTCATATATTAGAAAATGAAGGAACTTTAGATCAAGAAAATGAGACACCAACTATTCAACAATCAACTTTGAAAAAGATTCCAAAATAGAACACATAAACATTAAAATATGTGAGACCTGATGAGGTTGGAAAAAATGTACTCAAAGTGTTGGAACATATAATGCTTAAGTTGTACCTTTATTGGGCCCTTAATACATTTACATAGGTAAATAATAAATGTTTTAATCTTATTATTTAACATGGCTTAAATCATCATGTAAATACAATAATAAAACATATTAATTGTTACCATTGGTGTTATGTTTCTTGGGGAAAGGTTTGGACCCATTGGTTATAACAGTCCACCTCTACACCCTTATATAAAAAGGGTTTTACCCATTTGGTAATACAGACCTATGTGTGATAAATGATTATTATGTCATTATAATATTTGTATGTGGAAAATATCACTGTAAAATATTATGTGAAGATTGATTAGAGGAGAAGTGAGAAGAGAAGGATTGTATTGGGTACTAAAATTTTCCCATTTATATGAATATATCAACTCATGGTTTTCTTTTACCTCTTTAAGGTTTTCCATGTTAAATTCTCTATGTCAAATGTGTTTGACTTTGTCATTAATCAAACATCTATATTTGTCATGTACATTGCATATTCAATATACATTTCAAATTCTTTCATGGTAGCAGAGTTATGTGATGTGGTGTATTGGTGGCAAGGATTATTGAGATCTCTATGTGTAAAGCCTCACTTTAAATTTATCTCTGTTAATTATTATTATTTTTCCTTCAAAATTAATCTTGGTGTGTTTGTATGGCATAGAGGAAGATTTTTTTATAATTGATCTCTTTGGAAGCCTATTTCTTAGACTTTGAGCATCCAAAACTTAATCTAATATCTGTTGGATCACTCTAAGATCTCTGAACATCATAGATTACATGAAAAATCTAGGAGTAGGTTAGATCAATGCAAAACAAAAGTAAGCTTCATATTATTTCATTATCCAAAAATTACAAAGAAGGTACATTATATAGTGAGAGATTAAGTCACCAAAAAGGTAAAAACTCAACTCACTATTAGAAAATACATTAAGTGTATCTCCACTAATGACCTTAAAAACCCTAATCAAGTTGACTAACAACCATGTAGGTAAAATTTAAAGAAATAAAAATTATACATTAACACCCCCTAAAGTGTAGCTTAGATGGGTAAAATAATTGAGTCCTAACGACAAGGCTTGATGAGGTATCCAAACACAATGTAACTCCCATAAAATAGATAAAAGGAAAAAACCTACAGGACATAAATTCTCTCTAAAAAGAGATAAAAAATAGAAGAGGACTTAAAATCACCACTAGAGTCTAAAACTTCATGTAGCCATCTGGTATCTTACAATGGAGTTCTAGGAAGTGACTATGGATCAAAAGTATATGTAGTGAAGAATGGACCACCTTGGAATAGTGAATGTGTCCACTAAGTGTTTGATAGATATTTAACCAAGGTGTGATTCCTATACAAGGAACTATTCTCCTCATGTAACATAGGAGGGTCAACTACTGTATGCAATTATGGTTCAAAGGGATCAGAGGCTATACAAAATTATGGAATGCCCTAAAAATGTGGAATAGATTACATGATGTTTGATGAGTCCTAGATAAATATACCTATTACTTATAATGTCTAAAGTGGACTAGAGGTTGGTGGATGAGGAACTAACTCAATTTATGGAAGATGATAAGGATATGGTGGAGGTGTGTCTTCATCACTATTGTAGTAATCTGAGCTAGAAGAAGAGTCATCAATATCAGATGAGTGCTTAGGATCAGAAATGTTATAAAGTTCAAGTGAGTCTGAAGAATAAAAATTTGAAGGAGAGTCAAGAATAAAGTGTGAGAAGTTATATAGTCAAATCTAATGATCAACTATTCCCAATATAAATGTAATCTCACTTTGCATCTCTCTAACATTGAATCTAGAGTGAACTCAATTTACATGCCTGGTCTAAAGTGAATAATCTAGTAAATTGATAGGAGATTAGTTGAAAGTGAGGGAATACGTAAAAAATTATTTAATATTATACCACTTGGTTTAACAGACCCTATCCCAAGAACCTTTTTAGAAGTGTCATCACCCAAACATATAAAATACATGTCACATGGCTCAAAGGAACTAAACTATATCTATGAAGAGGCCATGTGATGTGAAGCACTAGAGTCAATGACCCATGTACGAGTTAGAGAGATAATGAACCATGTATGAGTTAGAGGCACAATTTTTATTAGGTCCTTATCTTTTGACTTCCCCTTACCATTCTCTTTTACCCTTTTTCACCATGATCATTTGCCTTAGAGGATTCATGTATTAATGAACTCTGATTAGTAGAATTAGGGACACTGATATTATGTTTCTTAAGCATCTTAATCAGTTGGTCAATCTACTTCTTCAAACATTTGTTTTCATCATGCTTTCACAAGCAAAACCCACATTTGATCCTATATTTCTTAGGATTAAGATTGGAAGAGGAGGTCACATTATTTGATTTGTGGGTGGGAGGATTTACATCCTTCTCTTGATTCTTTTTGTTTTATTTATTCTATTTATTGTTTGAATCATTTTATTTCTTAGCAAAAAGTGCATGAGATTTTGAGGACTTCACTATGCCCATATGTATCAACTTATCTTACTTATGAGTCAAGTCAGAAACAAAGGTATTTAAAAAAGGCATCTTCCATGTAGCTCCAAGAATACTTTTTTTGACATGGAAAGTGGACACAAACACAAAATAGTTTGGACCCAGTTTGGAGAGTATAAACAAAATACGAATATCATATTTATTATCTATTCCACATTATTTTAACTACAACGTCAGAGATTTGAACTTAGTGAAGAAATATTATAGTGTGTCAAAGTCACGTGGGCTCAAACTGATGCACTTATTCTCTAGTTCATGACCTCTCATTAAATCTTGCTTCCTAAATATTTTTCTACTATGTTCCATACATTATTAGGTGTTTTAGTAGATTTAATGTGAAAATATAATTAAGGAGAAATAGAAAAATTGATACAAACATGTGATTGATATTATCTATTAAACCATTTATTTTTATTTGCATCTACTACAGGTTTAGTTTCTTCATTCATAGTTATCCTATAGAAGCCTTATTTTCTTAGAGTAAGTCACATGTTACTTTTATATTCGTGATAATTGAATGCTATAAGAGGTGGAAATGACCAACAATCCATGATGTAAGAAAATAAGGTATTGCATAAAATAAATAAGAAATAAAGAAAAGAAAATTTTCATAGCACAACATAGTACCCCCTCAGAATTATTAGAGTAACTCCCCTCAAAATTATAATTACATGCATGCTCGTATAGACATCATGCACAATCGATAATGCATCTTGAATAATTTGTGCATAAATATGAAAGAATTAGAGGGATGTTAGGATTGATTGATAATGCATACAAGAGTGTACAATAATTGATTTGAAGTAAATTTTATTGGACCCAATAAGGTCACCAATGCATAGAACTTGAGAAAATAAGCAATCTTGAAGAAGATGACACTCAAAAAGGAGTTATCGATCAAAACTTATGCATGTTTGAAAATATTGTTTGCATGGAAAATTTGAATGGAAATAGTGGTGGAAATGTTTTTTTTAATCAACTTCCCCAAAAGAAAATTTGCTGCATCAAAATTTCACAAAAAAAAAACATAAGCCTCTTTTGTTTAAAAGTTAAGCACTTTTATGTTGAAAGTGAACAGGGGTTTATTTCCCATATGACTAGGGGGATGAGACCTTTTATGAGTATCCCCCCTCCCTCTTTTGATTGATGTACTTGAAGTGAGAGTGACATCATCTAAAAATGCCTCCAAATTTAAAATGATGAATAGTAACACTCTTTACCTGATTAAATTTGATGGTCTTTTAGATGTCATAATGTGCAAAGAGGGTGTTCAGAGCCCACAGGGTGTTTTTGCAATGGTTGGAATCTATGGTGTGTACTTGTAAGAGGGACAAAGTTCAATGATCATGCCTACAAAGGTTTTGGGTTCCTATGGTTATGCTTGCAAAGGTCATGAGGTCTAGGTAGTGTTTGTACACGCGATAGGATCTAATGGTGTGCCAGGATTTGATAGTGTGTTGGGCATGTTTTTAGGATCAAAAACTTGCTTGAATAGGTGTCAAGTTATACTAACCTTGCATGGAGAAACTTGAATGTCTAATGACATTCCAATTTCTACCTATGCTTATATTTGAAGGGGTCCTTATTTTCATTAAGGCAAATTTTTGACATTTAGTGTTTTACTACCTATTAAAGTTTGATAAGCATGAGAATTTTGTTGAAAGGTGATTGTCCATATAGGCTTGTAAACCCAATGTCAGAAGTCCAAAACATTTCCAAAATTACCTGTAAGGGTTAAAAACTCTACCAAAATTGGAAAGCCAAGAAATCTGTAGATTTGGTATGACTTATCTAAAAACTAAGAAAGACCCATTTGAGAACTTGAAAAACTTAAAAAAATCTTGAAATTATTTCCTAATTTGAGAATCTTGCTGGCATGAAATCACTAAAAAATCTCTGAAACCCTTTTAAAATGGCTAAAAATGTTTGTCACAAATCTAGGTCATGTTTACTGCCAATTTTAGGGTTTTGTTTCTATGCAAAATTGCTTTCTACATTCAAAGAAGAAATAAGAAACTAAAAGAAATGGTCAAGGCTAGAAGTACCTGATAAAGTCATGCACACCAAAATCAGACGTTGGAAGATTCTCCTCTTTGGCTGTGGAGGAATGACACCTGCGAAGAAAAGGCTAAAACATGGAAAAACGTTAGTCAAAGATATGGTGGGCTGTCAGGCGAACGCCCGATCCTGAAAGTATGAAGACTTCCTAGAAGGATATCAACCCACTGATAAAAAAGCAGAATATTGGACGAAAGTAGATAATAATGAAAGATAAAATGACAAAAATAAATGACAGAAAATAAAAGTGCGTACCTGATATGCAACACTGTTCTGCACAGTTGCCGGCGTCGGTCTCTGTGGTGCCGGCGTCGGTTAGGGAAGGTGCCGACGTCGGTTGAGGTGCCGTCGTCGGTCGGGGTAGTGACCGGCGTCGGTAGGGGCAGGTTCTGGACAAGTTACAGAAGGCTTTGGGAGAGTCGGGACAGGATCTTGACAGGGTCGGGATGAGGTTTAGACAGAGTCGGGACAGGGTTTGGACAGGGTCAGGACAGGGTCTGATAAGGTCAGGGTCTGAGAGAGTCGGGACAGGGTCTGGGCAAGGTAAGGTCGGGTTTTGGATAGAGTCGAGACAGGGTTTGGACAGAGGCAGGGATGTAAACGAGAGATGCTGGGTCTATGGTTGAAAGAATTGGGACGACAGAACTGATAAAGAATAACCAAGAAGAAATAAAACAAATAGAATAAATACTTACCTGCCAGAAGACGCGATGAAAGCCATAGTTGAAGTTGTCTATGCAGTGCCGGATTGAATGCAGATTGGTTGATGTCGAGAATGGGTTGATGCCGAGAGTGTTGATCGTGAGAGTGTTGATGTCGGAGTTCGCAGGTTGATTGAATGATTGATCGGTTTGATTGATCAACAAAAATGGTTGAATCACGTTCGGGATGGTTGGCGGACGCTGATGAAGGCAAGGGACGGTTCCCGAAACGGTTCGTCAACCATTTCGGGAAACCGAATGATAACTGGTAACGGATAACAGCAAGGTGACCGACGTCGGCAGGATTGCCGACGTCGGCCGATAGGTGACCGACGTCGGCGACATCGGCCGGGTAAAAGACCGTCGTCGGCAGATGCACAATGGGGATAGAGTCTAGCTTTAGCTCTGTGCTCATTTTTACATGCTGCCAGGGTCAAGGTTGGTGGAACAAGTGATCGGCAAGGGTTCAATAGGCGAAGAAGAATAAGACGGGGAATGACCAGGGGAGTTGACACGATTTCGGTGTCTACATTTGCCCCTTTTTGTCTTGTTGGTTGTTCTGGACGAACTGCAAGACAAAAATAGGAGTGATTGCCCTAGGTGAGGGATAAGGTTGATTTCGTCTTGTTGGTTGTTCGAATGAACTGCAAGACAAAAATATGAAGTGAAATGCCCTGAGTAAGGATAAGGTATTCCCCCTCAAAGCAGGAGTCGAGGGAAGGGAACCGGGAATCGGGTGCTGATTTGATAAAGAGTGGATGAAAAAGGGGTGAGGGTGAACGCTGCAAAGGTCGTGATTGTGTGCATACCACTACACGAGATGGTTAGGTCAAAGTGTCGCAGGTCAAGGGTCGAGGAGTGCCAAAATTGAAATAACCGGGCCCCAGCATTTAGTCGTCTGCTGATCGGGTCACTCAATCGAAGCTGAAGCTCCAAATGGTCGTCGTGTTCCAGGTATCCCAGGCTCAGGAAGTGCTCCTAAAAACATGAAAAAGTCACAAGTAGTGCGGATCAACCGGTTTGCGATCCTATACTTGTGAGGGTCCAGAAAGTCTGCGCACAATTCTGCTAACCAGTCATGAGGTAGCATACATGCAAAAACAACCAAGGCAACAATGTCTTGGAAGTGGTCGAGGTCGGAGGAGATAGGCATGATCTCCAATGGTTGGTGGTCGATGGATGGATGAATGGATGAAAGGATGCAGCCGAGATAACCCCAGAAGACCCCATGTCAACTGAGTGCTGCCTACATAGCCCTGGTGATAGGGCCTCAGGCCGATGTAGTTCTCCCTAGAAGGGAGGGAGGGTCAAAGGGATGGAAATGGGTCGTGGTGAAGGGCAAGGTTATGGTTAAAAGAAGGCAAGAAGGTTTGTCCATCAGAGAGACGAACAAATGAGAATGGTCGAGCTAACCCCAGAAGACGGTCGTGTCATCTGAGTGCTGCCTACATAGCCCCTGTGGAAGGGCCTCAGACCAATGTAGTTCAGACAAAGGGTCCAAGTGGTAGACAGGTGGTTAAAATGGTTGATAGATTGGTCATGGTTATGATGAAATGATGAGGAAAAAAAGATGTTGCAGCCTTTTCCAAATGGTGTATTCTGCAACATTGGTTGAGGGGTTATTCATCCCTAGCAATATTCCATATTCGTGATGGATGTATGCTAAAAATGAATGGAGGTCTATTTATGCTTCAGCAAGTATTGGTTTATGCTGAACATAAATTGGGTCTGGTCTGTAGTTTCCATGTGTATTGGTGTCCATAGAAACTAAGGTGAATAGGCTAGGTCATGTTGATGGTCTGAAAAGAGAGTTGAGCTGAGTCGAGTGACAAGTGATGAAGGTGAATGTGACCAAAGTGTAGAGAAAAGATGAAAGGCGAATCACTCTTTTATTGACAAGGACCAAAAAGATAGCATAGATAGGGGTTATGAGAACCAAGAGCCCCATTCATGCGTGACGTCGTTGACCATAGTTATGTTAGAGCGGTAATCGAATCACTTAGACATTAAAGTGAGCTCGAAGTCCCTTGAGCAAGTAATAGGAGGAGGAAAGAGGGTAACCCGTTTTTAAGAGCAGAGATAACTATGCCCCTTTTTATAGGAGACCCTGAGACAACTATAAGTCAAGTCCATGACTTTTTTTTTTTTTTAAGGTGCAGACTGATCAATGCGGGAAGCCTGCATAGAGATGTCATTTGCTTGGTGGTCAGGTTGTGAAGCTGATCAATGCGGGAAGCTTCTAAAATAGTGTTGTTTATTGCCAGATTAGTCATAGCCATCCTTCGAGGGAGTGGTCTAGATTTTGTTTAATATAAAGGCTTTTGAATAGCTGTCCTTCAAGGGAGCAGTCTATTTATTACAGCAATGATAGTACAGCTGTCCTTCGAGGGAGCAGTCTATTTTTTTTGATTTGATATTGATATAGTGACCATGGATATGTTTGGACATCTTGATTTGTATATATTTGATTTTTGATTTTGAGTCATGGACAAGGCTGTAGAAGTTCAAGGACGCCCTTTTTATTAGGACAAAGCATCCATACAGCATAAAAGGGTTATAGGAATTGTTAAGAGGAATAGGGTTGAAAGGAAGTAGGACTAAAGAGGACGGGGATTGCTCAAGGGACGAGCTCAAGTTAAGTGTCAAGTAGACGAGTACTCGACTAGCAGAAGAAAGGTCGAAGACGCAAGACATAAAGAAGGGGTTTAAGGTCTAATAAGACCCTGAGCCATGCTAGTATGTTGAGGTCCGAGTCAATTGGGAGCAAACTTGCCCCATTTGTCTCTTTCCAGATTGGTCAGGTGTTGATTGACGAATGTGAAGTTGGTTGACATTGTCGTTGGTTGGTTGAAAAAGGTTGTATGCTTTGATAAAAGGGTTGGGTCGAATGTTTGGTTGAGATTTGGTCATTTGATAATTGGTCAATGGTTGGTCGAGGGTTGATTGGTTGGTATTTGGTCTTTGGTTGGGTCGAATGTTTGGTTGAGGTCGGGTTAAATGTTTGGTTGCTAGTCTGGTTGAGGTTAAGTTGAAAGAGTGATTGATATGTGGTCGAGTACTGTGTTGAAAAATTGGTCAAAGTTTGGATAAAGGTTGAATTCCCCCAGCGGCTAGGGAGAATGTTTGACGGATTAGTTAAGGTCGATTGAGGTTTAGTGGTCAGATGGACTGTGTTGATGTCGAATAAAAGGGTTAAAGGCAGCGAAGGGACCTTAGTCTGTCGTGGAGATCCCGATTTAGATGACGAGGTTGGAGAGGTATGGGTTGGTGTTGATAATTTGTCAAAGGGGTGGTCAAGAGGATCCTTGATAAGAAGGGAATCCTTTTTCCGGTGGTGACGAATGACAGCTTTAAGAGCGCAACAATGCTCGGTGTCATGTCCTAGAGTGTGATGATAATGACAGAATTTAGAGTTGTCGAACCAAGATGGCCTTGATCTGAGAGTTGATGAGTGGGGTGGTGTTGAAGGTTTGTTGATAACGTGGTCGAGAAGAGAGGTGTCATTCCCCAGACATTGGTGAACGACAACCTTGAGGGCATGACAATGCTCCGTGTCGTGCCCAGGCGTGCGATGATACGCACAAATGCAAGTGTCATCGAACCATGGTGGTTTTGGTCCGAGAGAGTGATATGGTCTAAGAGGTGGGAGATAGAGACGAGAGGACTGCAACAATTGCCGTAAGAGCAAGGCATATGAACCTGCTAACGGGTCGGGATGTTTTATTGCAGAGAGGGTTGGTGACATTGGTTTGGGAGGCGAAGGAGGCGTTGGTCGATGGTTTGAAGGAGGTATAAGTCTGACGGGTTGATAGAATAATGGAGGTGACTTACCTCTGTGAAGTATGGGAGTGGGAAGCACTCCGAGTAAAGTAGACGGATGTGGGCCCAAGATTGAAGGTAATGATGAAGATAGGGGAGGAGGCCTCTGGTGTGGTTTAGTAGCCTTCTTTGGTTTGGGTTGAGGGCCACCTTTGTGCGAGGCGAGATTAGATGTGGGGCGAACACCAAGAGGTTTAGTCTCTTTGGGCATGATGGACGCCTGCGCGGGTTTAGACTTAGATGTGGACGGTTCTTCTCTCGATGGAGAAGAGATTGAAGGTGTGGGCTCGTTAAGAGGAAAGAGCACCGGAGTAGTCATGGCTTCTGTGTATGGTTGGGGAGTCAAAAAGGTGTGATCATCTATAGATGATAAAAAGAATGAAGGCGAGGTAGCTGGTGTTGATGTGGCCAAAGCGTCTTCCAATATGGGAGAAGTCGCTGGAGGACAAGTGGGAGAAGAAAGTTCTTCGCCATGTGGAGGAGGTATAGGGGAAGAAAGGTCTTCCACCTGTGAAAAAGGTTGGTCAGGGATAAGAGAAAAGATAGTGTCGACCGTGTGTATATCATGGTCTTGAGGGTCATTGATCATGGTTTGGACGTTGTCTTGAGTAGGCGGGTGATTAGAAAAGGGTTGCTTGAAGATGTCAAGGTTTTGGTTGGGCGGTGCATTCGCGTTATCCAAGATGAGATCCCCCTTGTCTAGCATGTCTTGGACGATGTTTTTGAAAGTTTGACAGTGATCCGTGTCATGGCCTTTGACACGGTGATAGTTGCAAAAGTGATTTTCCCTGTACCATGCAGGGATAGGTGTTGAGGGGTTGAATTGATGTGGTCGGATTGGAGGGAGATTGAGGACCCCCTGCTTGACGAGTTTATCCAAGACAGAGGCATATGACTCCCCAATTGGAGTGAATTGACGCTGTAAGGATTGACGTTGAAAATGTTTATTGATGTAGTCTAATGTTGAAGATGTTGATCGGTTGGTTATTGTTGAAGATGATGGTCTAAAGATGACAGTGTTTGCCGACCCCTTGGATTGAGAGTGGGCAGAAGAAGGTCTGGAAGAAGAATGGTCATTGGTTCTTGCGTTAGTGTTACACAATTTGACCTTATCTTCTTCAATGGCACGGAGTTCAAGCTTTCGGGCCATGGTGAAGGCCTCGTCGAAAGTGTGGAATGTTTGAACCCGCAAGGTGGATGAGATGTAACTGACACATGCTCGGGAAAAGAGCTCAATGAGCTCGGGTTGAGGCAAGGAGAAGGAGAGCTGATTAATCAAGCTTCTCCAACGGGCGACAAAATTGACTATGGATTCGTCGTCAAATTGCCTGATGGAGTAAAGGTCTGTGATTGAGACTTGTTTGGTGATGTTGATTGAGAAATGGTCAAGAAATAGTTGGGCGAGTTGAATGAATGAAAAGATAGAGTGTCTGGCAAGAGAACTATACCAGTCAAGGGCAGGGCCAGAAAGGGACATAGGGAATGTGTGTAAAAGCAACGCATCGTCATGGGTAATAAGATAACAGGCGTGTTTAAATGCCCGTAGATGTTGTTGAGGGTCTTCCTTACTCTGAAAGTGAGTGAATTTAGGAAGCTCCCAATGGGTAGGGTATGGTCGAATAGGGACGGAAGGATGGATGGGCTCACTGCAAATTTGCCCATATGACAAAGTATTGCTTGAACCGGAAATAGAGGCTTTGAGACTGGACATTTTATCCATCAGCATTTTGATAAGATCTGATGACGGATTGGCAGGTTGAGCGCCCCCTAGGTTGTAAGGTGCTTGGAAGAGGCCAGAGGAGACGTGCGACGTAGTCAGTTGTACAACGTACGGATGACTAGTCGCAGGGGCAGAAGTAGAGGCTAAAGGTGGTTGCGTTATAAAGGTCGAAGGTATAGGCTGACTAGATACCGCCAAAGGAGGTTGTGTGACGGCATTGACAAAGGGCGAGGTAGGCACTCCTGCATATATAGGTGCAAGAGTGTGTGGGGTCGAGACAATCAAGTTCTGGTATGATGTAGAACTTGGTTGAATTACAGGTGGTTGAGGGGGTAACGAAACCCCGATGGAGGTTGGTCTAAAAATAGACGAGGAGGCCGAACTTTGCGTATAGGCCATGGTCGGGTTAATGGTTGAGGCGAAAGGTTGAGTCGTAAAAGGTTGGGTGGCGAACGGTGTTGATGTCGTCGCCACGTCGCCCGAAAGGTCCCGCATTGGGTTTCTCGCGAGATAGTTTTGGAGGGCTGCGGTATTGAGGTCCAAGAATCTTGCAAAATCTTGGTCCCCTTCTGGGATGATAGGCGTCTGGGTTGGAGATAGTCTAGTAGGAATTCTTTCGGTCTTCGAGTAGAACTCCATTATAGGGTTGGTTGTAGGCGGGGTAGATGGAAGAGGATGATGCCTCGCGTGATCAACTAGAGCCTTGGCTTGGCTACGAGTCAGAACCATTCAAGGCAAGGAAGAACGTCCTCACAAGCTCAAACAAGTAGATAAGAACCAAAAAGATGAAGACACAAGCAGATCCTAAAACCCTAGAAGTAAATTATTAGGATTATAGTGGCTTATGCCTTAGAATGTGTGTAGAGGAAGATTGGCTTTGTGAGTCAGGTCTTAGAAGAAGCAGTCTATGGATGGTTTCGGGTTTTGTTATGGTGCTCAAAGTCTGTGTTAGGGTCTGGTATGCAGCCTGGTGCTAAGGAGCAAGCTCCCCTCACTTCACGATTCCAGTGGTTAGCTGGTTTCGCTTAGCCAAAATATACCTCGCCTAGAGTTTAGACTCCGCCAGAGAATGGAGTGGGCTTCCCCCTTGGTGATGAAATCCAAGTAGGGTCACCGGGACGGGTAAGGTATCCACTGGGGGATGAAATCCCAGTCGGGCCTTGTCTCAAGTAAGTTAAAATGTTTGTTTTGTGCAGGTGGTTTGGTTGTGTAACATCAAGTGATCTAGATTGATTCAATATGCGTTTTAATTACTATGTGTGGTCTAAAAGATGCAGGCAAATAGAAATGAATGCAAAGTGTTTTTAATGCCCAAGTCGAAATGTTTGTTCGTATGAAGACGAATGGAGAAAGAGTCGAAGAATATGAGTTTTAGCTAGTCTAGAAGTGTAAGAAAGAAAGAAATGTTCGTTTTAGTCCTGCTTATGATGTCGTTTAAGAAGAGACGAAAGGAGGCGAAAAGGAAGAAACCTAATGCACCTAAATGAATGAAAGAAAGAAAGAACCCAAGGAGGACCTAGGGTCCCACCGGGCGTGCCAGAATGTTTCTATGCAAAATTGCTTTCTACATTCAAAGAAGAAATAAGAAACTAAAAGAAATGGTCAAGGCTAGAAGTACCTGATAAAGTCGTGCGCACTGAAATCAGACGTTGGAAGATTCTCCTCTTTGGCTGTGGAGGAATGACACCTGTGAAGAAAAGGCTAAAAGATGGAAAAACGTTAGTCAAAGATATGGTGGGCTGTCAGGCGAACGCCCGATCCCGAAAGTACGAAGACTTCCTAGAAGGATATCAACCCACTGATAAAAAAGCAGAATATTGGACGAAAGTAGATAATAATGAAAGATAAAATGACAGAAATAAATGACAAAAAATAAAAGTGCGTACCTGATATGCAACACTATTCTGCACAGTCGCCGGCGTCGGTCTCTGTGGTGCCGACGTCGGTTAGGGAAGGTGCCGACGTCGGTTGAGGTGCCGTCGTCGGTCGGGGTAGTGACCGGCGTCGGTAGGGGCAGGTTCTGGACAAGTTACAGAAGGCTTTGGGAGAGTCGGGATAGGGTCTTGATAGGGTCAGGACGAGGTTTAGACAGAGTCGGGACAGGGTTTGGATAGGGTCAGGACAGGGTCTGATAAGGTCAGGGTCTGAGAGAGTCGGGACAGGGTCTGGGCAAGGTAAGGTCGGGTTTTGGATAGAGTCGGGACAGGGTCTGGACAGAGGCAGGGATGTAAACGAGAGATGCTGGGTCTGTGGTTGAAAGAATCAGGACGACAGAACTGATAAAGAATAACCAAGAAGAAATAAAACAAATAGAATAAATACTTACCTGCCAGAAGACGCGATGAAAGCCATAGTTGAAGTTGTCTGTGCAGTGCCAGATTGAATGCAGATTGGTTGATGCCGAGAATGGGTTGATGCCGAGAGTGTTGATCGCGAGAGTGTTGATGTCGGAGTTCGCAGGTTGATTGAATGATTGATCGGTTTGATTGATCAGCAAAAAAGGTTGAATCGCGTTCGAGATGGTTAGCAGACGCTAATGAAGGCAAGGGACGGTTCCCGAAACGGTTCGTCAACCGTTTCGGGAAACCGAATGATAACTGGTAACGGATAACGGCAAGGTGATCGACGTCGGCAGATAGGTGACCGACGTCGGCGACATCGGCCGGGTAAAAGACCGTCGTCGGCAGATGCACAATGGGGATAGAGTCTAGCTTTAGATCTGTGCTCATTTTTACATGCTGCCAGGGTCAAGGTTGGTGGAACAAGTGATCGGCAAGGGTTCAATAGGCGAAGAAGAATAAGACGGGGAATGACCAGGGGAGTTGACACGATTTCGGTGTCTACAGGTTTAAATACTTTATGAATCTGATGGAACTATCTATTTTGTGATTAGAGACTTTGGTTGTATGGTTTATATGGATTTTATGGAAATCCCACCAAACCTATAAAATTTGAAAAATAAAAAAAGCACTAGGAATGCATACAAGAAAAATCTCATCGAGGATTTTAGAAATGTTAAAATAACTATCAGATCAGATCTCTTATACTATTTCGTATCATTCCAAGATCTCTGAATGTTACAGATTGCATGAAAACCCTAGTAGGTGAGAGTAGTGTAGATCAAAAATGAGCTTCATATTAGTTCATTATCTAAAAAGTACAAAGCAGGTACATTATATAGTGAGAGATCATATCACCAAAAAAGTAACAACTCAACTCACTATTAGAAAACAAATTAAATGTATCTCCCTTAATGACCTTACCAACCTTAAGCAAGCTAGCTAACAACCATGTAGGTAAAACTGAAAGTGAGAAAAAGCCTACACTAATAAGATCTTTTAGCATCTAAAACAACCATAGATCAATTTTTTCCACATAAAATTTATGTGTACCACAGTGGTACAACCCATTGTACAACTATATGGCATTTTGGAGCCTAAAAATAATAAAAAATGTTTCTTAGATCTTTATTAACCCTCCTTTTGGTGTTTAAACCTCTATTTCATCATTTTTGGTGAATCAAATCACTTGGAGGGCCTGTGAATGCTTCTTAAAGCCCATGAATTTTTTTATCTTCATTTGGAGCACATATGTACAATTGAAACAACCATAAAAATCTGAAAGTGGACATTTTTTCACTGCAAAATTGATTTTTTTAAGGATTATGGATGCTTCATATGACCATTTAAGGGAGATCCACAATATTTTAAGAGTTATGGTGGCTTGTACAACCTATTGTGTTCTCCTTTGTTCCACCTAAACACCATACATATGTCATAATTAACTACAAAAAGATATAAGGTTATTAAAGTTTTTAAAACTTTATTTATTAAATAGGTTTTTTTATTAAATCCCGTAATTGAATACAAAAAGATATAAGGTTAGTAAAGTTTTTGAAACTTTATTTATTAAACCTTCCATAATCCATGAAAGTTTTTCTATAAAATCTTCCATAATCCATGCAAGTTTAAGTGGCCCCCCACCTTCCTTATATTTATTTTTATTTTTTTCACCAAAAAGTTTTTTTTTTGAATTTTTTTACATGTAGATTTGTTCACAATTTTTTTTTTAAAAATTTAATATAAAAATCAGTTTAAAAAGGTTTAATTATAAATTTGTGTATATAAACTTCTAGGTAATTTACTAGATGAATTGGTAGTGATCTTTTTGGTAAAAACTTGTAAAAGGGGAGGTCAAGGGTTTAAAACTTGTTACCTTTAATTTTTTGGTCACTATTAGTCAAATATAATTTATTTTTTCAAATTATTAATTAGAAAATATTTTTTGATTTACGGGCTTAGTATCTCACATTCAAAACCTTAGTCATTTTTTGATATTTTACAACACTTTATTGACCATAGTCATGTGACCAGTTAATTTCTATGTTTTTGGGCATTTTCAGACACATTAGTATGGTCTATTTATTGATTTAAATCTTATTTATATATTTTTATAGCAACCTTTATAGCATAGATTTTGTCTTTCATCACTTACAACTTTTTACGACACTTACGACTGTCATTTTTATTACTTTTCTTTGCATTTTTTTGAATTGTTTTACAATAAAATAAGTGGATATTATTGTTTAAACCATAGAATATTTGTTTTAATTGTAAAATAATGTATAAATTCACATTAAAAGAGTATTTTTGAAAAAATTATAGTAATTTAGTGTCTATTTTAAAGGGAGCTTATGAATTCTAATTTTACGTTAGATAACTCTCAAATGCTTAATAGATATAACTATAATATTTGTAAAAATTGAATTAAAGTAGAATTTATGTCCTACAATCTATAGAACATAGTTGCTGGGATGAAAAAAATACTATTTAAGATGATATGTTTAACCCTAGCTTTGAAATGTATTCCAATAGATATCAGTAATAAAGAGTCTCCCAATGATGCATGGAACTCCTTGCGTCTATGTACGAGGGCTCTTATCTCTCTAAGATAATTAAATTTATTCTTGAATTTCTAACTATATTTAAGAAAGGTGATAAAAAATTAGTTAATTTTATTAGAAAATTTAAAATATTACATCTCAGTTAGATGGTTGTGATCATCATATTAATCAAAATCAATTGTTGTATTTTATTATTTATTTAAATATTCAAGAAAAATTTCATAATTTTATTTCAATTCTAAATTCAAAATACCAAATAGAGCAAGATATCCCTAATCTCACTATTTTGTATGCTCTTGTGATTTAAGAAGAGATAGTGATGTCAAATTTTGATTTTAAAGAGAATAACACTCAATAACTTCTCATCCTCAGTTTTATTTCTAAAAATAATATAAACTAAAAAGCTAATCCTAATTCTTCTAATGGCAAAAATGGGAATACGAAATTTGGTAATGGGAATCATAAAGTTAAGTTTAATGGGACTTTTAATATGTTTGGTAAATTTAGTCATAGAAAGGAAATTGTCATAAAAAACAAAGATAGAGCTAATCATAAAACCTCTACAAATAACAAAGGGAAGAAATCTAACTAGAATCATCAAAAAAATCAAAACCATAATCATAACAACAATCAAGGATAAAATTCTAATGTTGTTACTTTATATGCTACCTTATTTACTTATCATGAAAATAAATGGATTATAAATAGTGATGCATCACATCATATGACTTGTTTATCTAATATTTTATCTAACACTTAATATTTATCTAAAAACATTTATTTAGGTGATAATTCATTTGTAAAAGATACTAAAGAAAATCAAAATTTATAAATGTTGTTATAAATGATGTTTTTTATGTTCCTAAACTTAATAAAAATATATTATTATGTTCCCAAATTAAGAATGATAATTTCATTGTAACTTTACTTAAGGATAAATGTTCCATGAAGAATAAATTTGGCTATATGATTGCTTAAGGTATTCAACAAAATGGTTTTGTTTCTACTCATTTTTGCTATTTACATTCAGAAGAAAAAGAAACTAAAGATAATAGTCAGGGGTTAGATGATACCCGAATTAAGTTGCGCACCATATCCAGACATTGTAGGAGCTCCTCTTTGGCTATGGAGGAAGACACCTATAGATAAGAATAATAGTCAAACAAGGAGAATGTTAGAGAGATATATGGTGGACTGCCAAGTGATATGCTCGATCCGGAAGCGTAAAGACTTGCTTGAGGGATGACAATCCACTGTTTATGAAAAAGAATGTTGTATGAAAAGAAATGGTGAAAGACTAAGAAAGAGAAATAAAGATAATGTGTACCTGATTCTTGCAATCTGTCTATCACAGTCACCGACGTCGGTTGGTCTGCCATCGTCGATTGGTCAGTGTTGCCGATGTCGATTAGACTGCCGACGTCGGTAGGGGCAATGGGCCTTGGACGGGTTTCCAAGTTATGTCGATGGTCAATAGAAGGAATTTGGGAGTTTAAAAGGTCTGTGTAGGGTTGTAGGGAGATGAATAAGGTCCACAGAAAGGCAAAGGTAGAGGATAGGTTGTCAAAAAGGGTAAGGGTATGAGGAAGGCTTTTTAGCCTCTCCTAAAAGAAGTCAAGTCGGGTTTGGTAGTATTTAGAAATAGTAAATAAAAACTAATTACTAATATATTCTAAATTACTGGAATGAAAGGCAGAAGAAGTACTTAGCTCTTGCTTAATGAAGAACCAGAGGTGTTGAATGCTTATCCCTGTTGTGGCTGGTGTTGAGTCCTCGTACAATGTTTTTAACCCAATGTCTGGAGTGATTTCTGTAGAGTTTCTGTAGCCAAGGGAGCATTAGTCAAAGTCTGATGCCTAGTCTCAGAGTGTGGGTGTCCAAGAGTCTGGCTGGAAAGAGAGAGAGAGAGAGTGTCCACAGATCTGAGAGAGTTCTCAGAGTCGAAGGGCATTAAATCGATGTCAAAAGTCAGTTTAAGTAACCAACATCAGCAGTTCCACCGGTGTTGGCCGACTGTTGACCGACGTCAGCGGGTGGAGAATGGGTAAAAGGGGCTATTTTTAGCTATTCAAAGACATCTGAACATACAAAGTAGAATATAGACCACTCCCTCGAAGGATGGCTATGCCCAAATTTGGCTACATACACAGCACCCTCTCATAAGCTTCTCACATCGATCAGCTTCACATGACCATAAAAAAATACCACATCCCCAAGTAGACTTCCCGCATTAATCAATCTACCAAAAAAAATAAAAAATTGACTGACAAACTATTAAGTCATGGACTTGTCTATAGTCGTTCTCAGGGTCACCTATAAAAGGAGCAAAGCTATACCTACTAAAAAGGGTTACGCTATCCTGACATATTACATAATCAAACCTATTACCCCAACATACTCAAGGGATTTTAAGCTCACTTAATGTCAAGTGATTCAAATACTTCTCTAACATAAACCAATCGTCAACAACGCAATGCATGAACGGGGCTTTTGTTTACAAAAACTCCTATCTATGCTATCATTATGGTCCTTGTCAATGAAAGCGCAACACACCTTTCGCTTCTTATACATCTTGGTCACACATAACTAGATCATTATCTAACCAAAACCAACCAAACCAAACCAAACATTTTTAGACCACTAACATGACATAGCCCATTCACACTAGTTTTTATGGACAACAATATACATAGAAACGATCAACCCAACACAATTTATGTCAAGCATACACCATCACCAATATGGACACTTACTGAAGCATAAATATACTCATTTCATTTTTAGCATACACCATCACCAATATGGAAAATTGCTAGGGATGAAAAACTACATAACCAATGTTACAGAATACACCATCACGTAATATGGAAAAGGCTGTAACATCATCATACTAATTTCATTTTTGGCATACACCATCACTAATATGGAAAATTGCTAGAGATGAAAAACTATATAACCAATGTTACAGAGTACACCATCACATAATATGGAAAAGGTTGTAACATCATCATACACTTATCATTTCAAGCATGAACCATCACACATATGGGAAATGCTAAAAACACTAACCGGACCAAAATAACTATCAACCACTTTAACTCTTCTTTCCTTTTGGGGAGAACTACATTGGCCTGAGGCCCTTGAAATAAGGGCTATGTAGGTAGTACTCAGTTGATGTAGGATCTTCTGAGGTTAGCTCAGTTGTTCATTCATTCATCTACCTGATGGACCAACTATATAACTTTAACCATGACTTAACCTAGTCAAACCCAATCCATAACCTACCCTCTTCCTCCCTTTTGGCGAGAACTACATTGGCCTGAGGCCCTCGTAGGGGCTATGTAGGCAGCACTCAGTCTTTTGAGGTTAGCTTGGCCATTCGCCCGTATGTCTCCCTAATGACATCGACCATTCGTTCGTTCGTCTACTTGATGGACCAATCATATCAGCTTTAATCATGACCAAACAACCTAATCCAAAATCATGACCAAACAACCAGCCCTGACACTATAGAAGTCACTTTTGACTTCTCATGCGACACATTAGAGATCACAGCCATCTCCCTAACCACAACACACAACTCTTGAGATCACTTATATCTCAACCCAACTCAACCAACAACCTTAGAGATCGTGACTATCTCCTTAGACCATGACCACTTTCGAGACAACTTTGCCTTAGTTGTTTTGATTGCATGTATGCTACCTCACGAATAGTTAGCAAAATTGTCTGCACATCACATTATGACCCTCACAAGTATCAAATCATGCCCAAGTTGATCCCCACTACTTGTGACATTTTCATGTTTTCCAGGAGCACGTCCCAAGCCCAGGATACTTGGAACACGATGACCATTGGAGCTACAGCTTTGATCATTTAACCCAATCAGCTATGACTAAATGTTGGGGACCAATTACTTTGATTTTAAAACTCCTCAACCTTGCCTCTGATAATTTGACATGACTATCATGTGAAGTGGTATACGTGCAATCTCAACTATTGTAGCGTTCACACTCCAACTTCACCATACTCATCCACTACCTATCAAATCAGCACCTGATATCAGGTTACCTTCCCTCAACTCCAAATTTGAGGGGGGATACCTCATCATCATACTTGGGGCAACTTACACCTTATCCCATACTTGGGGTGACCTACTCCTATTTTTGTCTTGCAGTTCATCAAGAACAACCAACAAGGCAAAAAGGGGCAAATGTAGACATGAAAATTGTGTCGACTCCCCTTGGTCACTTACACACATTATTAATTTAAAATAAATTAGTTATTTTAAATTAATGACATCCCCTCGACACCTCACCTAGACACCTCACCCTAAGACCATTTCCTACCCTATGACTCACCCCATGACTAAGTCCTTCATATCATAACTACCTAAGACGTATTCCAACCTTCTAACTAACCTTCACACCTAATAACCCCGTCATTTGACCATTCTCCAAGGACAAAATGCACTTAGTGGATGGGGAACGAGCAAAGGGCTAAAAATAGCCCCTTTTACCCGTTCTCCACTCGCCTAATGGTCAAGGATGTAAGGCATTAAGGGGCTCAGGTTTTGGCCGACCTTCAAAAGAAGACAGATGATAAGTACCTGATCCATGCTTGTGTTATGATGTAAGGTCTGAGTCAATTAGGAGCAAACTTGCCCCGTTTGGTCATGTGTGGTTTTCTTTAAGGATGAGATCTCCGATTTTGAAATCTCGCTCTTTCAAATTTTTGTTATAGGCTCATTTTGGTCAATGTTGGACGTGAAGTTGGTTTGTATATTGTTGGCATTTGATATAATGCCAAACATAGTCATTGCAGTCTTGGTTAAGGGTGGGCCAATAATAGCCCAGGTGGAAGATGCACTTGGCAAGCGAGTTACCACTGAAATGTCCCCCACAAATCCCATCATAGACTTGTTTAATGACATGAGAAGTCTCAGTGGTGGTCAAGCATTAGATAAGGAGGCCGTCAAGACCTCATTTTTAGAGAAGTCCCCCTAGCATGGTGTATTGAGTAGTTATTTTGATAAAAGCCCGTCGTCTATTACTAGAGAGATTAGGAGGCATGATAGAATAAGTTAAGTAGTCGACAAGTCATTTATACCAAATGTCATGTGGACTAGAGAGGTCAAGAGGAGTTTCCCCCAGAGATGTTGGTCGAGATGAGCCCAAGATAGAAATATTGGGTTTTGGTGGTTGAGAAGGCTTGATAAATGTATATGTCAAAGGTGTAGAGGCCTGGTCTTTTCCTTTATCATGTAGGTTTTGTGACCTAGTGGCCACATCAATGGTGTTGATTTTGAATAAAGGAAGGGAAGGTGGTTGAGGGACTATAGTCTTGTGTTGGAATTTTGATTTAGGTTAAGATGTTTGTGAGGCATGAGATGGTGTCGGTGGTTTGTTGAAAGGGTGGTCAGGAGAATCCTCCATGTGAGGGGTGTCCTTGACCAAGTGTTGGTGAATAACAACTTTAAGGGCACAACAACGCTCAGTATCATGTCCAAGTGTGTGATGATACTAGTAGATTTTTGTGTCATCGAACCAAGATGGTTTTGGTTCGAGAGGTTGATATGGTTTAATGGGCGGGAGAGTAATGCTAGAGGACTGCAACAATCGGCATAACATCGAAGCATAAGACCCCCTTAATGGGTCTGCACTCCTTGTTGCAGTAGATGTTAACAACTTCTATTTAGGAGTTGTTGAGGGAGTTTGTCATGTCCTCTTTTTAGTCGGTGTTGTGGCCACACATGTAGATGGCACTTGCTTGGTGAGAGGCACCGAATGTTTTAGAGGAAGTATGTGTTTGATAGGTGAAGAGAGTAATGGAGGCAATTTGCCTCTGTGAGGTGTTGAAATAGGGAGCACTCCTTTTAAAGTGAAAGGATGTGGACCCAAAATAGATAGTAATGGTGAAGGTGGAGGAGTTTTCTGACGTGATTTAGTAGCCTTCTTTAGTTTAGTGCGAGGACTACTATTGTGTAGGGTGAGGTTCAAATCTACCTTCACCAGATTTTCTTCAGCCAAAGTGGGTGAGGTGGCTAGTGCTTCACTCAGTGGAGAAGGGATTGGAGAATTGGGCTCTTCAAGTGGATAGAGCATATGGATGATCAAGCTTTCGATGTGTGGTCTAGGAGTGGAGCAAGTATGATCCCCCGTTGATGATAAGAAGGATGAGGGCGAGGCCACTGGCATTGGTAGCATCAAAACATCCTCCAATATAGGAGAGGTAAAAGTAGCCTCTCCTACATGTGAAAGGGGGGAGGATGGAGGAAAAATAGGAGAAGAAGGGTCTTTTACCTATGGTGGACAAATAGGAGAAGAAGGCTCTTATACCTATGGTGGACAAATAGGAGAAGAAGGCTCTTCTACCTGTGATGGAGAAATAAGTTGATTAACCTCTTCAAACTATGGGAGAGGTTGATTAGAAACCATGTCAGTCGTGCGTATATTGCACTCGTGAAGGTCATCAGCTATAGTCTGAATGTTATTCTGACTAAGAGGATGGTTGTCTAAATACATCCATGTTTTGGTTGGTGGGTGAAGTAGGGTTATCCAAAACAAGATCCCCTTTGTCCAACATGTCTTGAATAACATTTTTAAAGGTTTTGCAATTGTCTATGTCATGACCTTTGACATGATGATAGTTGCAAAAGTCATTCTCCCTATACCATGCAGGGATGGCATGCGAGGGATCAAATTGAGGTGGTTGAATTTGAGGGAGATTGAGGACCCCCTGCTTGACTAGTTTATCCAACACAGAAGCGTATGATTTTCCTATTAGATCATATTGACGCTGTATATACCGTTGTTGAAATTGTTTTATACTGCTTTATGATGTAGAGGGCTAAGGTTGGTTGGTTATGGTATAGGATGATAACCTAAGTACCACAACATTTGCTGATCCCTTGGACTTGGATTGGGAAGAAGGTTTAGAAGAAGAAGAGTCATTGGATTTTGCATTGGTATTTTTACTACACAATGTGACTCTATCTTCTTCGACTACGCAGAGTTCAAGCTTTCGGGCCATGGTGAAAGCTTCGTCAAATGTGTAGAATGTTTGAACCTACAAAGTGGATGAGATGTGCTTAGCACATGCTCTTGAAAAGAGCTCAATGAGCTCAGGTTGAGGTAATGAAAAGGAGAGTTGGTTGATCAAACCTCTCCAATGGGCAACGAAGTCAGCTATTGATTCATCGTCAAATTGTCTAATAGAATAGAGGTCTGTAATGGAGACCTTCTTGGTGATGTTGATTGAAAAGTGGTCAAGAAATAGTTGGGCGAGTTGAGTGAAGGAAATGAGAGAGTGACTGGGAATAGAGCTATACCAGTCAAGGGTGGCACCGAAAAGTGACATGGGAAATGTGTGAAGTAGTAACGCATCATCATGTGCTATAAGGTAGCAAGCGTGTCTAAACGCTCATAAATGTTGTTGTGGGTCCTCTTTACCCTAAAAATGAGTAAATTTTAGGAGTTCCCACTGGTTAGGATATGGTCTAATAGGCACCGAAGGGTGGATGGGTTCATTGCATATTTGTTCGTATGATAGAACATTGTTTGTATCAGAAATGGATGTCTCAAGGTAAGACATCTTATCCATCAACATCTTAATTAAATTAGCTGATGAATTGGTAAGAGGGGAAACCCCTAGGTTGTAAGGTACCTGAAAGGCATTAGGAGGGGCGTATGACGTACTTGGTTGCATTTGTATAGGTGCAACATATTGGTAGTTCGTCATAGGCACTGACGTTGAGGTCAAGGGGGCTTGTGCCACGAAGTTGGGAGGCACAAGTTGACTAGATGTCACCAAGGATGGTTGAATGGCGGTGACATTAATAAAAGGGTAGGTGGTTACTCTTGTGTTTATGGGTGCAAGAGTGTGTGGGGTAGAGACAATCAAGTTCTGAAAAGGTGTTGAAATTGGTTGAATTGTTTGTGGTTGAGGGGGTGCGGAAACCCTGATGAAGGTAGGTCTAAAAATAGAAGGAGAGGCCAAATCTTGAAGATTGGACATGGTTGGGTTAATAGTTGAAGTAGTGGCTTAAATGGTTATAGGTTGGATAGCAGACGCGATTGAAATCATTGCCGCTTTAGTCAAGGAAGTTGGCATCCCATAAATTGGGTTACCTGAAAGATCTCATGTTTGGCTTCTCATGAGATAGTGTTGAAGAGCCTTGACATTGAGGTCAAGGAACCTTTCAAAGTCTTGATCCCCTTTGGGAACAATAGGAGGTTGAGTTGGGGTTGGTTGAATTGGAGTATGTTCAGTATCTGAAGTATGCTCCATTAGGTGACTTGTTATAAAGGGCGAAGGTGGAAGTGGTTATTGCCTTACATGGTCAACAAGAGTTTTAACTTGACTATGTGTCAAATCCATTCAAGACAAAAGGAGTTCAAGTTCTAAAAACTATGTGTTTCAGTTTTAGAAACCCAGAATGTATGTTGGACAGCAAGAAAGTTGGGTTTTAAAATTGCTATTTTGAAAGCAAATTTGATGATAGTGACTGACATCAGTTGAAAAAGCCGATGTCAGTGAAGATGTTGCCGACGTCAGTGGAAAAACTAATGTCAGTGAGGATAAGTTGCTGATGTCGGTCGGAAAATTGATGTCGGTGTCTGTGTATTTCCAAAAACTAAAAAAACTAAAAGTTTTTGGAATAAAGGAGAAATTCTAAGTTGTTCTTGGACCTCAGAATGCGACCTTACCAGCTCAAAAAACCAGATAAGAATAGCAAAATAGATGACAACAAGCAACCTCTAAATGTTAAATTCCTAAGAATAATTTTTAGAGTCATGGTGGCTTATGCCTTAGAAGAATGTGTTTGGGAATTGGGCTTTTAGAATGGGTCCTAAAAGAGGCAGTCTATGGTTGGTTTCAGGTTATGTTTTGGTGCTCAAAAATTTGTGTTAGGTTTCATATGTGGCCTGGTGCTAGGGGCTTGCCCCCCCACTTCACGAACTCAGAGCTGAGCTGGGCCACTTAGCCAATATATACTTCGCCTATAGTTTATACTCTGCCAGAGAACATAGTGGGTCCTCCTCTTGGTGGTGAAATCCAAGTAGGATCACTGGGAAGGGTAAGGTATCTGCTAGGTGATGAAATCCTAGTCAGGCCTTATCTCAGGTATGTTTAGATGTTTGATTGTGAATGTGGTCTGGTTGTGTAACATATGTGCACTATGATTTATTCATAATGCATTTTTAATTACTAGATGAGCTAAATATGCATTCAAGCAGGAATGAAATGCAATATATTTTTAACCCAAATTGAAATGTTTTGTTCAGATGCAAAAAAGTGGAGAAAAGGTTAAGAGTATGAATTTTCATGACTCTAAAATGCAGGAAAGAGGTGATAAGAAGAAAAAGAAAGAGGTTCTTTTTAACTTGTGCTAATGGTGTCTTTTCGAAATAAAGAGATAGAAGGAAAGGATATAAGAAGAGAATGCAACTATATGAAAGTTTGATTTTTAGAAGAAATGAACCCAAGGAAAACTCCAGGGTCCCACCAGGCGTGCCAGAATGTTTCTACTCATTTTTGATATTTACATTCAGAAGGAAAAGAAACTAAAGATAATGGTCAGGGGTTAGATGATACCCAGATTAAGTTGCACACCATATCTAGACATTGTAGGAGCTCCTCTTTGGCTGTGGAGGAAGACACCTATAGATAAGAATAATACTCAAATAAGGAGAATGTTAGAGAGATATATGGTGGACTACCAAGCGATATGCTCGATCCCAGAAGCGTAAAGGCTTGCTTGAGGGATGACAGTCTACTGTTTATGAAAAAGAATGTCGTATGAAAAGAAATGGTGAAAGACTAAGAAAGAGAAATAAAGATAACGCATTCCTGATTCCTACAATCTATCTATCACAGTCACCGATGTTGGTTAGTCTGCTGTCGTCAGTTGGTTAGTGTTGCTGATGTCGGTTAGACTGTCAACATTGGTAGGGGCAATGGGCCTTAGATGGGTTTCTAGGTTATGTCCGTGGTCAACAGAAGGAATCTAGGAGTTTAAAAGGTCTGTGTAGGGTTGCAAGGAGATGAATAAGGTCCGCAAAAAGGAAAAGGTAGAGGATAGGTTTTCAAAAAGGGTAAGGGTATGAGGAAGGCTTTTCAACCTCTCCCAAAAGAAGTCAGGTCAGGTCTGGTAGTATTTAGAAATAGTAAATAGAAACTAATTACTAATATATTCTAAATTACTAGAATGAAAGGCAGAAAAAATACTTAGCTCTTGCTTAATGAAGAACCAGAGGTGTTGAACGCTTATCCCTGTTGTGGCTGGTGTCGAGTCCTTGTATAATTTTTTTAACCCAATGTTTGGAGTGATTTTTGTAGAGTTTCTGTAGCCAAGGGAGCATTAGTCAAAGTCTGATGCCTAGTCTCAGAGTGTGGGCATCCAAGAGTCTGGCTAGAAAGAGAGAGAGAGAGTGTCCACAGATCTAAGAGAGTTCTTAAAGTCAAAGATAGAGTTGAAGGGGATTAACCTGACGTCAATAGTCAGTTTAAGTAACCAATGTCGGTGGGTGGAGAATGGGTAAAAGGGTCTATTTTTATCCCTTTACCCATTCCCCATTTTCCAAGTGCATTTTTTCATTGGAGAACGGTCAAATGACGGGGTTATTAGGCACGAGGGTTAGTTATAAGGTTGGAATAGGTCTTAGGTAGTTATAATATGAAGGACTTAGTCATGGGGTGAGTCATAGGGTAGGAAATGGTCTTAGGGCGAGGTGTCTAAGTGAGGTGTCTAGGTGAGGTGTCGAGGGGATGTCATTAATTTAAAATAAGTAATTTATTTTAAATTAATAATGTGTGTAAGTGACCAAGGGGAGTCGACACAATTTTCGTGTCTACAGGTTTATACATATTCTTTGTTTCTTTTGTGTGTTGTCTTTCATTGTAAAATAATAATGAATCTAAATTGTGGCATGAAATATTAGGTCATGTTAATTTTATAAGTTTATATGATATGTCTTCTCACAATCTTGTTTTTGGTTTTCCTTCTATTTCTTCTCATCATGCTGCTTGTGAGGGATGCTTATGTGATAAGCAACATACTAACCCCTTTCAAAAAAATTATAATCTGATTTTCTCAAATCCTTCAGGGCTTATTCATAGTGATGTTAAAATACCACTTAAATTTGAATATTTGAAAAGTTATTTATATGTTGTTAATTTTATTGATGATCATACTAGAATGATTTGGTCACATTTCATAGGATTAAATCTAAAATATTATCTAAATTCAAAGAATTTAAAGAAGTTGAAAATGCTTCTAACTTTTATATTAATAGATTAAGAATGGATAACGATGGTGAATATATTAGTAAACATTTTTTTATATTAGTTATAGAATTCAAAGGGACTTACAACTATCTATTACCCATAACAAAATGTCATTATTGAAAGGAAAAATTGCACCATTATTGAAATGGCTAGAACAATGTTGCACCATTATTGAAATGGCTAGAACAATGTTGCATTCTAAAATGTTGTTAAGTTCTTATGGGTGAAAGCCATGAATACTATTATGAATATCTACTAAATATTTGAATCTTTCTACCTCTTTATAAATGTGGTCTAATAAGAAACACAAGTGGTTCATCTCAGGATCTTTGGTAGTCTTGCTTCCATCTTTGTTCCTAAAATGAAAATAAATAAACTTGATCCTACTTCATATTAGTGCATCTTTGTAGGTTATGAATCCCTCTATACAACCCCATCATTTTTCTTCATTTGATGAACTTGGGTCTCCTATTACTCCTTATGAAGAAACATATATCCTAGAGGAATTTGATCCATTTTTGGATAACTTAGAGTCTATAATCTTTAATTCAAACATCTAATATTGATAATTTTAATAAATTGAGTAGGACTTAAAATTCTTATCATGCCTTAATGACTATATATGAATGTGAACTTCAATCCTTTAAGGAATCTATTCAATATGATAGATGGAATGTGGCTATGCAAGCTAAGTATAATGACTTAATTAAAAATCAAACTTGGGATCTATTCCAAACTCCACCTAAAAGGCATATTGTTGGTTGTAGGTAGCTTTATAAAATCAAATATAATTCAATTGGTAAAATTCACAAATTTAAATCAAGATTAGTTAGAAAATGAAACTTCATCAGAAGGTGGCATATATCAGAAGGTGATGGAGATTCATATCAATAAAATGAGCACCAACTATTCAATAAAAAACTCTAAAAAAGATGCCAAAATAGGCCACATAGACATTGAAATATGTGAGACCTAATGAGGTTGGAAAAAAAGGTACTCAAAGTGCATACACAACCACTCAATAATCAGGAAAGGTCCTAAAATAAATTCAAGAAAAGATAGAAAAATTTACCTTGGATGACTCTTTATAAGAATAAGTCAATGCCAATTTTGATTCAAAATTGAGTTCTTTCAAACAAGATGAAAATATTGATGTAAGGAGAAAAATAATGAAAAGTGAATATGATGCTTTAATCAAGAATGGAACTTGGGAGTTAGTTGATCATCTAATTACTTGTAAATGTATTGGTTACAAGTGGGTATTTTTAAACAAATACAAAGTAGATGGCTCACTTGAAAAACATACAACAAAGCTTGTGTCAAAGATTTTCCCCCAAAAAAGGATATATTATAATCAAACCTTTACATCAACAATGAAATGGAATATTATTTGGGATTTGTTGGTTTTAGTAGCATAAAATGAATGGAAATTTCATTAGATGGACATGAAAAATACTTTCTAAATGGTGATCATAATGAAATAGTCTACATGAATCAACCATAAGGTTCTGCCTTTGATAGCCAAGAACACAAAGTGTGCAAGTTGGTAAGATCATTGTATAGATTGAAATAGGACCCAAAAACATGATATGAAAACCTCATTGAGCACATATTGAGTATGAATTTTAAGAATTTTGATTTTGAATATGAAACACTTTTTATCAAAAAAATTAACAAAATAATTGTATTTCTAGTTGTATATTGCATGATCTACTCATCATAGGAAATAATGAAAGATGTGCTACAAAAATCAAGGCATAATTGATGAAGTTTTTGAAATGAAAATTTTAGATTACCTTTATTACTACTTGGGTATTGAAGTGATTCAAAAACCTAAATACATTTTCATCACACATAAAAAGTATATTGGTGAAAACCTTAGCAAATTTTGAATGACAAACTATAAGTTAATCATTACATCCATGGAACAAAATTTAAATTTGACATAGAAGATGCTACAAATTTTAAAGATGAAACATAATATAGACAAATCATTAGAATTCTAATCTATGTAACCATAAGTGAACCAAACATTTATTTTATTGTTGGTGTTATTTATATGTTTATGTGACAACCTATATAAATTTTTTGGGTAGCAATAAAGAGAGTTATTTGGTAACTTAAGGGAATACAAAATTTTGGGGTAAAATGCTCTAGGGAAGAAAATTTTAATCTAGTTAGATATTTAGATTCTATATATGCAAGTTGTTTTGAAGATATGAAGTCTACTTCAGGTATCTTAATGAATTTAGGAGCCAAAGTCATCTCTTGAAATTTAAATAAGTATTGAGCACTGAACATTTATTTAGTATAATAAAAATATATGGTAGATTTAAAGGCAACAAAGGAAACAATAAGGTTCAAAATGATTCTTGCAGATTTTTAGGTGAAAAAGGTTTCTTCAACACCACTCATGGTTGACAACACTTATAAATTTTAATTAGAACAAAATTCAAATTTTCATGACCAAACTAGACACATCAACACAAAATTTCATTTGATTATGCACTATGTGAAAGACAATAGTGTGAAATTAATACATTATCCAATTGTAGAGAAATGATTAGACATCCTAAAAAAATTCCTGGAAGAGAGAAATTTGAAAAGTATATAGGCATGCTTGGTCTCACTATAATCCCTGGGAATTGGGCGGGGGGTATAATATTAATGTACATAATATGTAATAATATTGTAGGAGTATATTTTGTATTTTTGTATAAGTTGTATAGTCATCATAGAAGATGAAGTAAACAACCATCCTATGGATATAAATGTAATATTTCTCTTCTTCATTCAATAATGCAGTACATGTTTGGTTTGCACCAATCTTATTTTATTTTTAGTCTAAGTACTGGGCCTAACACATAGTTTGAACTTTAGTTGTAACTCTTTCCTAGTTTTAGTGATATGTTATTCAGATCCACCATGATTATTCATATGTATGTATCTTTGTAAGTTGCTTTAAAAATGGGATAGATTTTTAGAGTAAGGAAATCCATCTATATTCCAAACTTCATGAATAATCTCTAGAGTATAATTTATCAATGTATCTCTATGTTTATTTTTAATATTAATAAAATTATAATATCATGATAAAGCATACCAGACCAAGTCTCTCCTCTAGCCAAATTTTCTTCACTACAAAAAATGGTAGGATCGGTCATCAAGGGCTTAGGAAGAATAATATCTTGAGAAGTTTAATCTCTTTGAAATTACCCACTACTAGATACTATGACTTTGGACCAAGATAAATTATGTAGTAATAAGTCACATTTTATCTTTCTTTTCCAAATTCAAGAGCAATATATATCGACACATAATATTATTTAGAGGGTTATGCTGTTTGTTTTCTAGTTTGCATGTCTTGAGAATTATTCACATTTGGGTTATGATTTTTAGTGCTTGAACTATACTCCCCTTCCTTCTTATTTGAGATTTCACCCATATCATTAACATCATGGTATTCTCAATTCTTTGAGTCCTTTCACACTACATATGGACCCTTTGATAGTAAAATAATATCTGCCATGTGTAGTTATTGATTCAGTGTTATTTGAGAATAAGGTTCAACATGAGATTGATTTTAAATCTCTATGACTTACGATTGTGTTTTAATATTATTAATTCCTCTTATATATTTTTCATTCCTTCCAATTGATTACCTTCTTCTAGTGTGTGGGAATTCAATAGAATATATAATTGTAGCATGTTCAATGCATCTGATGTTGTATGTAACCTCCATAATTTGTAAACATCCTCTACGCCCTTTATCAATTGTTTATCTATATCTTGACCTGTGCTTATACTTTGATATTTAGTTGAATTAGTTTTCATCATTTTATATTAAAGTGTGACTATGGTGATCCATAAAACTTCTCTCAAATCTTCCAACTCTAGGAACTCATCATTTATACCTATCACAGAATGAGCCTTAATCACTTTGGAAGTGTTCCTTACCACATCTGGCTGCAAAGAATCTCACCAATGGCTTGCTATGTGTATTAATTAGAGTTTTTAAAGGAATATGTATTTGTGTGTATTGAGTGGATTTAATATGCATATACATAATGCCTACATCCCCTAAAAATTTCACTAAAATAACTTGAGGCATAAAAAGAGAGTGAGTTGAAGGTCTTAACTCAACATGAGATTGAGAAATACTCACAATTTTTTTTGTAGTTATAGAACCTCTTAGGAGTATTAAAATGGATTAGGAGTTTTTGGAAGATATAAATTTGACATTCCATATTCTTTTTCATTCTTATAAACTAGGTCCATCCAAATAAAGTGAGATCATTCCTTGTGGGTTAATGATGACCCTACATTCTGTGGAATAACCTTCTTGGCTCGTGTGACCTTATCTATAGGAATAATTTCTAACAAGTATATATATGAGGTCACTTTGGTTTCTTTTAATTCCTTTCCCAAAAATAACATGGCTTATTCATTACTTTGGTGGATTTTAGCTTTTGGGGTTTCCTTCCCCACAAGCACATCTTTTTGAAATTTTTTAATTTTACCTATTAATATTGGCTTTATATTGTGAAGGCTCACCATTATTCTCTTCTTTGGGTGCTACCTCATTTGGGTTTTTAGTGCTCTCTTGGCTTGTCAGATTTATGTTTATGTTATTATATGATCCTGTTGCATTAGGGTCCTTTGAATAAATTAGATTTATCTTTAAGTTTGGAGTTGTACCCTATTGACGATGTGAAAATTCCCATAGTAAAAATTCCTCCATTACCATTAATGGAAATGGATTAGGATGAATGTTTATGTGCCATGTAGCCTCAACCCAAGTTTTTTCTCTCATGTATCTGAAATACATATTCTCTTTACACTCCTTAATGAATATTTTTCATACTTTAGGTCTATTATTGAAGAGCCCTCTCAAATAAAATAACCAAAGTGACAAATTATTTTTTGCCTCCTTGAACTATACATACCCATTTTCCTCAAAAAATAAAAATAATTAAAAAAAATCCTTCAAGGTCATAGTATGGTGGAAGAGTCACTGGTTCTTGTGAGGTATTCCACTAAACAAATAGTATTAAAACTATAAATAAAGTATACTAATTTTTTTAAAGTGTTGTACATAAAATATTTTCTTGTACATCTCTAAAAAATCAACAACAAAATAGTCAAGCCAATTGAATTTGATGTTGGAAGTCACCATTTGATGTGCAATAAAAATTATGCATGTTGGGACATCCTTACAATATTTAGTTATATGCCAAAATAGATTCCTAATATGCTTAGTGAGTTTTTCATCCATCATATCACTCACACTTCTTGGGAGAATAATTCCCATTAATATATTCCATTAACTTCCTTAATTAAACATGGAAGAATATTCACCCTATATTGAGTAATATTTTCCTCTTTATTAGGTAGATTGTTTACCCTATCCATGGTTTTTGCATTGACTTGAATAATTAGATTTGGATTTAGCCAAATTTTTCCATCTAACGTTCTTATCAGTATCATTTCTATAAAATAATTTAACAACCCAAAGAAGGGTAACCTTCAAGAAGTTTACCCAATTTGTCTCTCTTATTTTATTGTATTTTCTTGAATGATCATTTTATTGAACTCTTTGGATCATGAATCATCCATAAATTCATGTGAGGGAATGGTGGATAATAAATGGTATGGAGAAACATCATAGATCCCTTCATGCTAGAGGCTCAATTTTATTCAGTCCCTATTTCCACATACTCAAGCTTGAAATGTTCTTTGAGGTTCTAAGAAATACTCCCATGACATCTACACATTTGGCATCTTCTTTCAAAAATCTTACAACTATTCTCTAGACATGGATGCCATTACTCTAGTTATTACCTTGTTTCACTCTTAAAAATTTAATTGCTGAAGATTTAAAACATCAATTAGGGGTTTCACTCTTGTTTACATGAATAAAATTCTTCTTATATTTTTAAAACTTTAGAATTAGGAGTCATGACACAAAAATTAAAATCCAAAACATGAATTGGCATTAATTACCATTATTATATTTTATTTTAATTCACACTAATTTTTTGATTAAGTGCCTAAAATGTTTTCCATTTATGCAATGTTTCTTTAGTGCCATCTTGCATGTGAATTTTTCTTCGGTGTGATGTTTTCTAAATTACCGTGAAATTTTTTTATTCATTAAGGTGAGCTTTAGTGTCATGCAAAGTTTGCATTCATTAGGATGATTCTATTTATGGCTCACTAATAAATTTTTTTCTTCATCTCTATGTGATGCTTTTGTATGAAAAAGTGATGTTTTTTAATTCTATGTGATGATTTTGTATGCTATGTGATGCATTTGCATGTTATGCAATGATTTTATTTTCTATGAAAAGATTTTGTATTTGAATCAAAGAGGACAATTGAAATTCTTCAAAATATTTTACTAATTTCTAAAAATTAGGAAAGATTCACTTTTTACATCAATAAAAAATTTATATGCATTATCTACTTTTACATAGGAATAATAGCCATTTTTGAAATATTATCCATTGAAACGAATCATTCCAACAAGATTCATAACCTATTCTAAATTTTTCTTTCACAATTTCCTTAAAATTTTCCTTGTCCAACTATCATGTTCCTTCCACTCAAGTTTGGTCCAATCTACCCTCCATGTATAGAGCATGACATTGCATTCTAAGAGTATATGTAGATTTCAATTATGATTTATACATGTTTAGAATGTAACTGTATAGTCCTGGTAATGAGAGTTTGGGCACTTTTTACCCTCCCACTCTGTGACACTTATCCCAATGTTTTACCTTTTCAACTATTGGATGTTAGTTTTCATGGAAATATGGTTCTAATATGAATTCAAGTAACACACACACACGCACACGCACACGCACGCACGCACACACACACACACACACACACACACACACACACACACACACACACACACACACACACACACATGTACCTATTTCATTTCGATATTTATTAAAAATATAAAAAATGGAAAGAATTCATTATTGTTCACAGGAATCTTTTGAGCATCTACAAAGATTTATGGAAATCAAGAAATAATTATATCATTCATCATAACATTGAAGTTCATGTTAGCTATAGGTATATACATTTACTTTTGTTAATCTAGGAACAAAAGTTTTGACTAGGGGCTTATATTATATATGCAATGATATATCACTTTAATCAACTAGGCCTTAGTGGCTTTTCTAATGTTTTTTGTATCTATGGAAATGAAATATAAACTCAAAGTAAATGTTTTTGATAAGGTAAGGCAGCAAACCAGGAGCCGAACCCTTCATAGAGAAAAAAAGACAAGAAGGCAATCAAACAAAATATGCCTTTAGAGAGACGACGACACTAGCCGAGAACCAACAAACACAGAAACAAAATAACAAAAAATAGGACCAGAGTCAAAGGGGACTCTCCTTACATAACCATTGATTTGAGAAGATCATTAAGTTTCTCAGTATTCTTTGCATTGTCAGCATGCCTAGTAATACCCACTTCTTTCAACATAGACATGTCCAAGAGAATTGTATTCCAGAGTCCCTTGGTGAAATTTTGCTCCAACTTTTGCATACGATCCTTTAGAGCCCCAATTTTAGATTTCCAATCGGTCTCATTCTCTATTTACTCACCAGATTCCTCAACATACATTTTCCCCTTATTTTTAGTAGTTTCCATAGTGTCAGCACCATGCTCCTCAGTATCCTCAAAATCCCTAGTCTCTTGCTTCCCTCTAGTGTCTTCAAAAATTACCTAGATTACCAGTTCCTTAGACTCTTCCTCCTAGGTTGCTTCCTTTGAAGCGCTTTCTAAATAATCAATTAGTCTGGCCTTTGGGGCAGGTTTACCAGCAATTCACCCCAACCTTTGAACTCTGGAGGAGAAGCCTTCCTTATTAATTTGGGAAGATTTATAAGATTTACCACCTTGGCCCCCCGTGGCCCTACCTAGATTTTTGTGGGTCCCCTCCGTGTTCTCCCTAATATTCTCTTCCTCCTCATCAACCTTTCTCTTCTTACCCTTTTTGATCATAAAGGATCTGGGGGTGTCAATAGGGGTCTCTTCTGGGGTGGAGAAAGAAACATCTTTTGTTTTGGTAGGAGCAGGGGAAAAATTGGACTCATCAATAGCATCACCAGACACCGGATTGGAAGGAATGTCTCCACTATCGATTTTGATAGTCTTGGATGGCTCAAGGGCTCGATGGAAGTTGTATAAGATGAAAATGAGGCCCTGGTGTAGGGGAACAGGGTTCATATTTGGATTTTTAGCCATTTTAGCTCTCACCCTAAGGACAGAGTGTTCTAAAGAGGAAAGCAGGTAAAAATGAAAGCTACTAATAACATTGCACCTAAAGTGATTTAATAGAGGGAGATGGTAATTGTAAAACCTGGTAAATCAACCTTTGATCATGAATTACTTCATGATAATGAATCACACTCTATCCCATGGCTCTGACAGTTTAGCACACTCGAATCCTCCTTGATACAGGATGAGTTCTTTTCCCTCTCCCAGGAATAGTTTGTGGCTTGCAAGATCCATACTTTTGGTTTTACTTTGAAGCTTTATCCCTTGCATGGTCATTCCAATGGCCATAGCAATTAACTCTCTAGAGATTTCAAAATTTATTCCACCCATCGTGACCTACCTATTTAACCAGGATCTCACAAATTGCTCGGACAAGTTTTCATCGTACCCATTAAGCCTTTCCAGATATGGGCTGATTCCCCCTTCTTTACAATAATGCCAAACTAGTGGATTATCCTTGAATTCATAGTAAGATATTGGTTTTATTCAAATTTAGTCTCCTCCCATTCTATATTTGCAGACCCAAACTATGGAGTTCCTAAATTCAGTCTTCAGCTTTGAAATGGTTGCTAACCCTTGTTTCCGCTTATGCATAATGAAGATGTGACGGCCCATTATTTGAAATACCCTACAGAGATGACATTGTCTACTCCCATGCTTCAAAATAATTTCCCATTGATTTTCATAATGAGGCCCACGTGCCTTAATCTCATGATACAATAAATCATGAATGATTTTCAAAAGAGTACCAAAGTTATCAAGTTCTGAAATCCATGATGACCCTCTCCAACTGGACCACCTCCAAGAGATATCCTTGTCATAAATTCACCTCATCCTTGACAAGTCATCTCCTTTTGAATAATATCCCTAATGTTTAAGGGAATATGAACACCTTGTCACCACACCCTCCAACCTAAAAATTGCTGACCAAGATTGGCATAGGCATCAGCAACACTGTTTCCCTCTCTATAAATATGGGAAATCTCTACTCAAGAGAACTTCTGCAAAAGAAATTGAATATCTATAATGACATCTTTTAGCTTAATTCCCACATTTGATACTTTATTAATGGCATCTATGAACATTTTAGAGTCTCTTTGTATGCTCAAGTTCCTTATTCTTAGGGATATAGCCAACTTTATTCCCCATAGGAGAGCCATTGCTTCAACATAGTTATTGCTCTAGCATCCTATTCCACCAGCATAGACAACAGTCATCCATCCTTTATCATTCCTTATAATTCCTCATCCACTAGCTTTACCATTTGGCTTGGATGCCCCATCAAAGTTGAGTTTCATCTAGTTAAGCTTTGGGGGGATCCATTTAGTATTTAGTCTTTGTAGAATTTTGGAGTTGTTCTACCTAGGGATCTAGTTTAAAACCTTCCATTTGGCTGCAATTTGGTTTTCAATTTGAGATAGGGGTTTCTCCATAGCATGAATATGGGCTATTGTGACACTTTCCATAAGGGTCTTAACAAAGGAGTGTAACACTTGAGATGCATTTATAGCAGTGTCCCTATAAATTTTGTGGTTGCGCTCTTTCCATAAAATCCAACTCAGACATGGTAGAGTTTGCTTCAATAATTACATAAGCCAAGGGCGTGTGAAGGTTGGATTCTAGCTGAGGATTACTTCTTTAAGGTCAAAATTGTAGACCCATTCAATACCAAAGTTATTAAGTATTGTGCCCCATAATTCCTATGCAAAATCATAGTGAATGAAGAGGTGTGAAACTTATTCCTCTTTTGAGCCACACAGAAAACATTTGTTAACTAGGGTAAACCCTCTATTTTGAAGATTATCTTGAGTTAGGATTTTGTTATGAGTAGTAGCCCACCAAAACATGTTAATTTTTGGAATAAGTTTATAATTCCACACCTTTTTCCATACATATTTATTCTAAGCTTCAAGAATGAGCAGATGGGAAGTAGACTTGATAGAGAATGATCCATTCTTATCTAGCCACCAGTACTATTCATCTTCATGAGGGAAGAGAGGGATTCTGATCTCTTGAACACACTATTGAATCTCCCACACTCTAGGGAAAAGCTCAGGCCGGTGATCACAATAGTCCAATAGATTTTTCCAGCTCCTCATCCGATTGTTATTTTCCATATAATAATTGACTCTGTCTCCAAAAAACTGAGTATCCAAGTCAGCAATCTCTCCATAGTTTCCTTGTGTGATGAGAGCCTTGTCATTTAACCAGATATCATTCTAAAAATTAATATGCTAGCCATTTCCAAGTTTCCATCTAATTCCCTACTTAAGGAGGCTTCTGCTTTTTAGCATTTTATTCCATATCAAAGATCCCTGGGGTAATCCCATTTTTTGAAGAAAATTGGAATCATCAATGCTATGCATGTGTTTGGCATACATTATTAACCCCCAATCATTATTTTTATGGATCAGGTTCCAACTAATTTTTGAGAGAAGGGCTTTGTTCATGTTCCTGATAGACCTAATATTGAGTCCACCATGAGATTTTGGAAGACACACTTTTTCCCATCTGACTAAAGACATTCTCTGTTTGTCTTCCACCCTTATCCATAGAAATTTTCTTTGAATCTATTCTAGTTTGTTAGCAAAATATGCAATAATTTTAAAAAGAGATAGGAAATATGTAGGAATACCTTGCAGTGAGGCCCGAAGAAGTTGCAATTTACCAGCACTGCTGAGGAGTTTCCCTTTCCAACCAAGAAATTTCCTCTGTGTTCTTTCCACAATTCCATTCCAAAAACTAGGAGATACCTCTTTGATCGTGAGTGGGAGACCCAGGTAGGTAGCTGGTAGAGCAACTTCAACACATTCTAATATATCAATGATTATATGTCTAAGGTTATTAGGAGTGTTAAAGAAATACACATTGCTTTTTTGGAAATTTATCCTTTGTCCAAACTCTATGGCATAATTATTTAAGATATTCTTCCATATTCTAGCTTCAATCACCGATGAGATGCCAAAAAAGATGGTATCATCCACAAACTACTGCAACACCATAGGATAAAGGGAGGAGGCAGGTTTGATGCCCACTAGCTTTTTTGAGGCTATATCTGCTTATATGTACCTTGTCAGTGCCTCTACCATAATGATGAATAAGTACGGGGAGAGAGGATCTCCCTAATGAATTCCTCTTGAAGATGAGAAAAACCCTCTAGGTACACCATTTACTAGCACTAAATTTTTTGCAGAAGAGATAACATTCCATATCAAGCGAGATACTTTATCATTAAACCCAAATTTTCTGATCACTTGGAATAGAAAAGTCCATGAGACTCTATCATATGCTTTAGAAATATCTAGCTTGAGAGCCATACCAGGTATTCTACTCTTATCCATGGAGTGAATAGTCTCATGTGTGGTGATCAGAGCATCCATAATCTACCTGTCGGGGATGAAACCTTTTTGTGCAGGAGAAATAATTGTATCTAGTAAAGGTTGAATCCTCATAACCAACACTTTAGTACATAATTTATAAACAATGTTGCATAGACTAATGGGCCTAAAATTAGTCAGGTGTGTAGGTTGTATTTTTTAGGAACAAGTACTATGAAGGTATTATTAGCTTGTTTCAAAATTTTACCTGATCTGAAAAAATCATGAATAATAGCCGTAAGATTTGCTCCTACTATCTCCCAATATTCCTGAAAGAATATAGGAGGAAAGCCATCAAGACTCAGGGCTTTTAATGCACCCGTGGAGAATAAAACAACATGGACTTCTTCCTCAAATATAGGCTTTAATATCTCTAAATTATCTTCTTCCATTATCAAACAAGGTATTTTATCAATGAATTGGTTCATAGGTCTATCATTTCCATCATCATTATTTTCTTCAGTGAGTAGATTCTGAAAGAAAGCCCTAGCTTGTTTTCCTATCTCATTATCCTCAGTTATATTGTCCCCATTATCTAGAACCAGTTTTGTTATTGAGTTGGCCTTCATATGTTTCATGGCTGAGAGATGAAAGAAGGCAATGTTCCTATCACCCTCTTTAAGCCACTAAACATGAGATTTATGTTTCCAAAAAACCTCTTCTCTTTTCATAAGATTCTTCCATTCAGAAGACAAGAAATTCTCTTCTTCTATAGTGTCTTCAGAATCATCCCCTTGAGCCATCTGTTGCTGAATATCTTTGAGTTTTATGTTTTTCTTCTTCTGAAAGACCTGCCCAAAGTTGTATCTATTCCATCCATAAACTTCTTGTTTAATATGTTGGAGTTTTTTTACTATTCTGAATATAGGAGTGCCCTAAATAGGAATTTTCCACCATTGGGCCACCATTTTTCTAAATTCTTTGTGTTTGATCCACATAGCTTCAAAATGGAATGGGGAAGGTCCAGATTGTCCATGTTCTCTCCAACTGAGGAAGATCAAGAAATGGTCAGACATGGTTCTAGGACAAGCCTACACATGAATATTATGATAATCATTCTAGTTACTTGAGATAAGAAATTTGTCTAACTTAACTTGAATCATTTGATCTCCTCTTCTTCTATTTGACCAAGTAAAATTTTGTTTTTGCAGTTTTATATCTAATAATCCCCAATCATTGATAAATTTGACAAAATCAAACATGCTGTCTGAGTAATCAATAATCCCACCCAATTTTTTAGAAGGGTATAGAGGAGTGTTAAAATCTCTAGCTAACATCCATCTAGTGGTCTAGGAATTATTCCTTAAACTGCTCAATTCTATCCATAAATTTTGTCTCAAAGCTCTGCTATTTGGCCCGTAGACATTGATCAATGACTAGTTCAAAGAGTTCAAAGAGAAATTGATTATCAGGAAGTGATTTTTATAAGCCATAAGATATCGCTAAATTTTGGCACTATTCCACATAGTTACAATCCCCCCTGAAGCCCCTTCAGCTAGACTAATGCAAAAAGCCACCTTAGGCCATATGTAGTCAGCAATTTTCCTAAAACTCTCCTCATTCATCTTGAATTCTTGGAGTAATAAAATATATAATTTATTATCTAAAATGTAGTTTTTAACCTCAAACTATTTTGAAGGACTGTTAAAGCCCCTCAGGTTCTAAGATAAGATTCTCATTTAAAAGGTTTGAGGGGTTGGGTCTCCAGTGTTTTCTGTTTACCATTGGCAATCTCCCTAGCAATCTCTCTTTGTCTTATTTCTCTTAGGGTTGGTCTCCCTTATTTGGGATCAGTGCCAACATCTGTAGATTTTTACCTTTTTGGTTCTTTTTCTTTGGGGTAACCCATTCCTCCTAACTGTCATTTTGTACTATTTCACCTATTGCTAAATAATTTCCTGCTTGGTCTCCGACTTCCAGAGCATGGAAAATGTGTGTTTAGCTATAAGTCTACTTCTCCTTTAGTAGGATATATTTTTGGAGTTACTTTTTCTTGTCCATCTCTTGAAACTTTGTCTTCTGCATTGTCTTCATCTATCAGATGGGTACCTATTTCACCTTCCTCAGACATATCAGTCTGCTTGTCTAAATGGTTAGCTGTGTCTAATATATCCTTCTGAATATCATCTGATGCTTTATTTTCCTTTAGAGCAGCTTTTCCCCTATTACCAGAGATATCCTCCTTGCCCATCTCCTCTACCTTTTCTATATTGTCAGGGTTTTTTGCATTGCTCCCCGTTCCCTGCTTGCTATTATTTCTGTGGTCGAGAGACTGATCCTCCCCTTCAATAGGGGAATCATCTTTCCTTCCCATTTGTTTCACTTTGCATTGTGTCATTAAATGTCCCTTTATTTTACATATTTGACAAAAAGTGGTAGCATTTTCATATGTGATTGGCTAAGTCCAACTCCCATATTTAGATTTTATCTCTATGGACATAGGGAGAGTCTTATTAATTTCAACATACACATAATCTAGCATACACACATCTAGATTTTGTTCTAGTTGTGTGATCTACAATGACATATTGGCCAATAGAATTGCCAATAGCTGTGAAGATTTTTTCATCCTAGAATTCCAATGGGAACCCTGACAGTCTTACCCAAGTAGGAGTAGACTTATTTAGGTCTGAGTTAGGATCAAATCCTAGTTTCCACGAGCATAAGGCAAGAGAATGTGGGCCATACAGCCATGGTCCTCCAGCTAGAGTAGCTATCATGTCCTCCCTATTTGTAAATCTAAAAAGAAATAGGCCTCAAAGTAAATGTTGAATTGAATTGAAACAAACCATGATTTTAGATAATGTAAATCACTCTATTAAAAGTATGCTTGAATGGAAATTATAAGTTTGATTTTTGGAAGATTCTCACACACAAAAATTGAAAAATCTATAAAAAAATTCATTTACTTATTCAACTAAAATGTAAATCAAAGAAAAAGTTCAAAAGGAAATAAAAAGATTCCATTTGATTAAAAATTCATAAATCAGATTGTAAGATAGAAATATGCAAAATAAAAGAAACTAATATAATAGATGGGAATTTGTACAACAATTGCTCAAGATCAGGTCCTTTCTTAGTTGGATTAAAACTTGAATCCCCTCTTTGAACTAAAAAAAATTACACAATTTTTTTTTCTATTCAATGGTAAAAGTAATTCGTAACAATGAACGAAATATTATAAGATTGATTATAGAGTCTATTCCAAATTAACTATGATTAATTATAACTAGTAATTTATTTTCATAGAAGTTAATAATTAACCTATAACCTACAACCTAACCACTTATTCATTAAATAAAGAAGGCAGGCTTATTTTTATTACTCTAACAACTAGTGGCTATAATAATATTCTATAATAGAGCTTGAAATGGTATAGATCACAACAAAGAAGCTACAAGTGGAAATAAACCATTGGAACCACCTTAAGGAAGTTATATTATAAATCACAATACATTAAAGATAAAATAAATGTAACAAGAATATAAAACCATCCAAGAATATAAAATGGTATTTATCCTTCACTTACATGCGACAAATAACCAATTTACCCATTTTAGGTATGTCTTGGTCATAACCTATAAAAGCTTCCTTAACTTCTTGCAATAAGTGAATGAACATTTACGACCATGGCTATGGGATATAATAGTTAGTGGATATGGGTTAGATGTTAACTCATAGTAGATTATGGTGTAGACAAAAGGTGGTTACGAGAAACTCCTCCTTAGTGGTTATGGGTATAAATTATCTTACAAGAGTTAAGAACATAAATAACTTGCATTTGTTTTTCAACATTAGTAATACCAAATAATCAGAATCATGAATTATACTAATCTATCAAGAAATGAAAATATTTAAATAATAATAATAAGCTTACACAACATGTATATATCATGTGCTTAATATGAACACACATGGTTCAAAAAGGCTATGATGAATCTATGCAGTAACAAGATAATAGGGGGTTAAGGATAACTAGATAGAAAGATAGGTGTCATTTCTAACCCTCATCATTACTACCTAAATGAACATATTAAACATCCCTATGACATGACATTAGATAGTTATTGTAAAAATACATGAAAGGTGCACAAACACTTATAAAATCACACGGTTCAGTATCTCTCTTAGTCAGCCTCAAAAGTTACCCTCTCTTATTCTCCATCTTCTACCACATTTATATTCTTTCTACACAAATGTTTGTACTATCCTTATGTAGTTAGGGATAACATAAAATAAATTAGGCAATTTGAATATCAATAAAATCTATTTAATGCCATGTGTATTCAATCCATTAACATACATATTGGCTCTTAAATTTTATGCCTTGAAGTTGTATATGGAATAATAATCCTTATTACAAAACAAAAAGGTAAGTGATGCATATATATTGAGATAAGTCTTCAAACATATTTATGGTCTTGAATGTCTCTTCTTGTTACTATGCTTCTTTGGTTTACCTTGCTCTAAGCTAGATGCCTCTCTTTATCCTTGGGCTTGATAGTCTTCTTGAGTATGTACCTGTCTATTTTTCACTCATTAAAACCTTTTTTATGACATTCATTCTCCACAATAACATTCACATGAACTCCTTACTTTAATCAATCCATTCTTTACTGAAACTGTCTTTCTTACACTCATTAACTTTCCTTAAACAACCAACCTCCAGGTCTCAAGTGTCAATTATTGATTTAGGTTTCAATAGTACTATATATTATCTTAGATGACCTTAAACGGTTACATCCCATCTGGTATGGACTCTCTAAAAAACTCAAACATTCTTTAATACTCATTCCCTCCTTCACTATTTTCATTGGCAATATAAGCGTGTAGCCCTTTTTTCCTATTTTTAGACTTGTACAGAGTTTTTAAGGATGATCAATCCAAATTACCTTATATATGGGGACCCTATATCTATATAACCCTTCCTAAAAAAATTTATGGTTTAACTTTGCCTATAGAATCCTTTTTTAACTCTAGACCTTATTGTTTAGGCCTAATTAGGTCTAAACACAACTCAGTCCTTTGAGGTCCATACCATCCGTACCCATTTGAATCCAAACCACTTTATTAATCTTAATAATTATTATTAGGGACAAACTAATTTTTTTTACCTTTTTCAAATGGTAAAAACTCTCAAAAATGGCTAAACCCTATTTCTAGGGTTTCACCCATTATACACAGACTGAGACCATACAAAAATCAATAGCTTGAGTTGTATAACACTTCAAAGGATCAAATCAACTTCCTAGGGTCTATTTTTATCCTCTTTACCTTACCCAATAGGATATATTCAATGTTCTATCTATTTCTTGCATGAAACAAGGGAAACTCAAATGACTACATGTGTTTTCTTGACTATGCATTGGACCTTGAGGTTTGTGCCTCTTCATAAACCTTCAAATCTCCACTTGGTTCCTTGAAAAATATTTATCCATATAGTTATACATTAAACCCATGTTCCATGAGAAGTTTTCATATTTAGTTGATCAATATCTCTTCTATTAGTTTGTTGACTGTGCAAATAAACCACTACTTATACACACATGGGTCTATCGATGTTAGGTTTATTTTGTATTCAATTATCTCTGCCCACTAGTTATAGATTTATCATGTCCTTATTCCACCCAAACAACTTCCACTCTCTTCCCTAAAATTTCACTTATTTTTCAAGATATTTCCCCACAGAAAACAAGAGGTTTATGTTGACTATGTAATAAGATTACAATATAGGTTTATGTTAGCAATTGGTGAATTTAAATCAACTTTCAGACTCTTGCATATCTTTAGAGTTTTAATATCTCCTTATTTGGATCACCTTCAAAAATCATAAACAACCATGAAACCTTCTTTTTAAGACTTATAAACAGATCTTAGCTTACACATTATTGAGTTAATGCACTCTAAAAAAGGGGATATGGACTATATCACAAAGTTATTCCTTTTATAAAATAATACTTATCATTCATTACTTTTTTGGACTTTACACCACACCATTAAAATAGGGATTCTTACTTGACAACCTTTATTTCAATAGGTTAAAGATGTTTGTCTTCAAACCAACATTCATTTCTCAATTTGTGACTATAACAACAGTATATAGGGTTCTAACAGTTTCATGATCTTTGTTTTAAGATACTCCTTAAACATAGAGTTTCCAATCACATTAAGTCTTCACCATGCAATCTATATAAATTTCCATATATGAAGATAGGTCTATATTTCATTCTATTGTAGAACAATCAATCAATCACCTCCCTTACCTAACTAAGACTGGGATTACAACACATGAACAAAACTTGCACTTTACAGCAAACTAAGACATCATACCTTGGGCCCTCTCATAGGAAACATTAAATTGATACAATTATTATATTCATTTAGAGAGAATTATTCATGAACAAAACAACTTCTCTTCTTGATTCATTGAAAAACATTAGATCTATATATATTTGGGCCACTATAGGATCCGATCAACATTCCTTGAGGAGTTTCATACCATTTTTCCAATCTCAATATCTCCTCTCTCTTCTTGGAGACCACTTACCTATAATCTATGCCATTCCAACCTCTCAAAATGACTTTTTTCTCTATTTCAATGTAGGCTTTTAAAGTAGTTACATCCAACCAACTTAACATAACTAACTCAACGTACTAAGGGTGATCTTTCACTAATTAAAATGTCTTAGTTTAAGAATTAAGAATTAAATGCATTAAGACCTCTTTATTATGACTTTTATGACCCATAAAACCAACTTTACCCATCCAAACACTTCAAACACACAAAATGACCTCTTACATTCTATGGCCGTATTTGAATTTTCAAATTCTTGCTTTTGGAGGGAAGATTCCCTTTAACCTTATAACAAATTATATGATTACAAATGAATACTCAAGGCACAAATGGACCTCATTAGTTCCCTTACACACTTTTACACTCACTTCAACCCACTTTTGACCTTCATATTGACAAAACACAAAAATGGAGTTTTTTGGTTTGATGCTCCTACATCAGTAAGTTATTTCCATCTATCTCCATAGGTGGAAAACCATCCCTACAAGCTTCATTTGAATGAGATACATAGTTATTTAGGACATCATGTTGGTGATTCATGATTACTTGAACTATTTGTGGAAATTGGATTAATTGTGCCAATTAAGCAATGATCAACCTTGGTTTCTCAATTTCAGCCCTAAGATCTAGTTTGACAGAGTTTTATGCTTTCAGATATTCCAAATGCTCTTTCTTTATTATCAAGTCCTTTCTTAAGTAGAAATCATAATCCATAATATTAATATATATGAATAGGAGGTTAATTTTCCCCTCATTTTCATAGATTACAACATAATTATGTTGGTAAAACTCACATAATAGTTGTTTTATTTATACTAAGCTAGAAACATAAGATGCACAAAAATAATTGAGATAACCTATTATGTCATTTTTTATAGATATGATCCTATCTATTTGGTATTGGATCAACTAATCCTTTAGATACAATGTGTATATTCTATTAAGGGGTATATAAACCAAAATCTCCATGAACATTTGACAAATTCTCACAACTTTTGATTGCATTCCACTAATTTCCACCTCATTATTTTCAAGATATTGGTATTTATTATCCAAAACTTTAGAAAAATTCTCATATTCTAAAATGAGGTAAATTTTTAATTGTTTCTCATCATTAAAAGGACAACAATTTTATCCATCATATTATACCTAATAGTCGCCCCAAAGGTACAAATTACATCTAGAGACATGACTTTATGTTTTAGTAAAATGATGTTTTTTAATTCAAATTAGTGTAAAGCGGTGTACTACTATGAATGAATGAGACAAATTATGGTGATTAATCTTATTATAATTATGGATAAAAATTAAAAATTTTGTAAATGTAGCGGAAGAGGTTTTGCACTAAATCTTGTTTCCTCTTATTTTCTAAACTATACATATTTACCATCCTTCATTCTTGCGTACATGTTAAAGGTAAATGCATGGGAGATATGAATGTCATACAAGGAAAGTAATCTTGATACTATAATGAATGTCAATCCTCGATCATTATTGTTACTTATATTGATCTTACCTTATTAAGAGTCTTTCCCTATGCTTTACGTATGGTTATCACCAATGCCATTTTGAGTGGCATATGTTGACAATTACCCCTTGTATTAGAAGGAATATTAAATGTGTCAAATTATTGATATGCAATGGGGAACCAAAGTAGTTTTAGAAGGCAATAAACACATACATGGGTAAGTCAAGTGGGTTTATACCTAGATTATAGACAATGTGAAAAATTATCTCAATGAATCCATTAATAAATCCTATTTCAACCCATAAATTAGATGTCAAATTAATATATTTACCTTTACATAAAAGCACTGTTGGCTCCAATTAAGTATTGCTAAGGTTAGATGTGACCTATTATTTTCTCTATTTTACTTTGATTATTGTAATTAGAATGTTTAAGAATATTAGCATTTTTTTATTATGCAATTTAGTTAAATTTTTAGTTGCATAAAAATGTGTTGAGGTTTTAATGGATTTTTGTTATTATAGATAAATGAAGGGATATTTTTTTGGCATGAGAATATTCTAGTCCTTCTTTTTTGATTCTACATTGATGATGTTGGTTGAAAACTTTATTAACACTAGTTGCTATGTGGTGCACCCTTGCTGACGAAAAAAATGTTTCTAGTGTTATAAATATGTCATATGTTTTCAACAATGTGTGACTAAATTAATTATATGCATACATTGGTATGTCACTTAAAATGGGTAGCTAAACTAGGTTACCAATAAGAATAATTGAGAAACTATTAAAATTTGTGTTTTTATTTTGAGGGAATGCCTCATGCAATTAGATATTTATACTATTAGGCTTTTTTGGGCCTATTAATATCATTTCATCAATGAGAACATAATATATGTATCCTTTTGTTCTTGAAAGATTCTAATGTCTATCCCTCTGGTACCATCATTTTTTGGATAGGAATTCAAAGGCTTGAATATATAGTCTATGCATTTATGTTAAATAATGTAAGACTTTAATATTAGAGTGATGAGAAGTAGGGAAAACCTAATTATTCTTATGAGCCCATTTATTCCATGTTTGATGGTGAAAATCATATAGATTTTAATGTCCCTTATGTTCCTTGAATAATCATCTTAAATGGTGGAGCCCATTCTTTTTTGGGCATAATCTATAACAATTCAACAAGAAGTTTTATTTAATGCAAAAAATCATTTGGAAATGGTTGGATTGAGCACCCATCATCTAAAATTTGTGTCTTTGCACTGTATATCTATAAATTTTTGGGATGTGCCATATAGGCTGATTTACACCTAAGTATGGGTCCAATTATCTCTATTTTTTAAGTCATGGAGGCCAAGCATGTTGAGGTCAGTTATTATTGTGGTAGTTGATGGGGGCATGTGGAACACTAATTCATATTTTTACATTTCTATTTTACTTTTTACATCTTGTTGTATGTCACTGTCATCACTATTTTTTTCACTATTACTTTCAACTTATGTAGGTGTATTCTCAATATGTTATGGTTGGTAGGAAGTTCTGATTTGTCTCCAATATGTAACAATTTCCTATTTGTTAAACTAATGTCCACTATTATGTTTTAGAATGGTTTTTACAATAAAATGTCCACTCAATAGAAATATTCATATTATAGTGAATCAATATGAGGAATAAAAGAGAAATAAGGGAAGATGCAAATGATTTCTTAAAAAATTTCTCTCTTTATTGAGTTATTTTCCTTTTATTATTAAGAACCATGTTTGTGTGGCCTCAATAAGTGGTAATGTGTTTTTAAAAGAAGGGTTGATTTGTATATGCATAAATGAAGGAGGGTATTAGGTTTTCCTTAGTTGTGACTTGAAACATGTTTAAATATTTGTTTTTCAATAGATAGGGTAACAAATGTATGACTAAACACTCTTAGAGGAAGATTTTGTATCATGTGGCACGTATCTTATGCACTTATGTCATGGTCTAAAATACTTTATATTAGGAATTTATTGTATTCAACCATGGAAAGGCTTTCGATTATGACTTTAGTTAAATTTTAGTCAACATATGATGGTAATTTTTAGATTTATTGTTTGATTCTATTGCATACTTATCAATATATTTGAGAACAACATAGCATGAGATGAATAGTTAGCAATCAATGTTTGCATTCCATATTGAAAGTATGTTTGAGTTGTGGATGTTTACTCTTTCATCAATCTGGACTAGCATGTGAGTTTTATGGTCATCATCATTAATTAACATGCTTGACGTAGCTTGTAATGGCCATAAGGATCTATATATGCATTGCATATTAGTTCCATTTCTGACTAAACATGTAGCCTAATTACATTTGGTGTGATGTTGAACCCACTTACAAGTTATTCATTATATTTTTTAGCATTAACAATAAATATTTAATTTGTGGTGAGTAAGCATGAATCGTCGATATTTGAATGAAGGAGCTTGTCACTAATTTTTTTAGTGTTGCATGGGTTCCATGATGTTACATAGTGATTGAAGAAAACTTTAATAGAATTTTGTTGAAGAGGTTTTTAACCATAAAAATCCACATATATGTGTAAACCCTATTTGTTTCCATTTGTACATGTTTAAGATAAACATATAAGACTTATTATTGTCTTAAGGGATTTTTATGTGTATTAAGACTAATGAAAGATATTTTGAATATCAATATCTATAACAATATGACCATATATTTAAATATATCTTGATGTAATATAATAGGTAAGAATAGGTAATTTGGAAGTGCCACAATACAAATAATAGGTGAATCCATGTTTTGTACAAGCATATATTTAAGAAATGGGTAAAATCATTGTAATATAAGCATCTCACATCACACTTACATAATAAAATAATATGTGACATTATAAACATATCATGGAGTGTAAATTTGTAAACATCTACATTCTATCAAAAGTATGTAAATAGGTCCAAGCACATGGGCCTTGAATTTTATTTCTTGTTTAACTCAATAATATGAAATGTTTTGTCTCAAAGAGGAGGGATTGAATTTTTTTTTGAGTGTTTAGATTTTTATGTGCCATTAGTGTTAAGGTTAGCCATTCTAAATTGAATTTTGAGAAAAAAAAATTGTATGGTGGAGCCTAATCTTATTTTAATGCCCAGTTCCTGACAAGGGGTGTGGGGGGTAATCCTCCTCGCCCCCCCCCCCCCCCCCCCCCCCCCCCCCACCCATTATGGTCACCATAGGGTGAAAAATGCATTGTAAAATGTTGTAATTTCATAGTAAATTTGAACCATTCACTATAAGTTCACAGATCTAAAGGTAGAAATTATGTTGGTGCATTTTTTTCCTAATATGTAACCCTCCTTTAATATGAGGGCATTGTAATTATGATGAAATCTATGTCTCTCTTATGTTGTATTTTCTACATTTTATTTCCATGTTTATTTCATTAATATTGCTCTACATTATATATTCCTAAAAAAAATGCTACAGAGATATGTTCAATCATTTATTAATGTTGAGGGAATGGTTGTTATAGACCCACTAATATTTATGACACATGGTTTTATTTTTCCCCAAACATATGTCTTTTGACCAATTATTCAAATATGCAAAATATAATATTATGAAACTAGTCTATCCTTGTGTTATAATCTATGTTTAGACTATAATATTTGCTAATTATTGTTCCAACATAAATGGTAAGGTTTTCCTAGTGAAATATGCCTTCGACATAAAATAATACTTTGATGCTCTATTATGGAAATAATATCTCTAAGATGAGTGGAATAGAGGTTTTTTAGTGGGGGCATTGAAAGGTCCTATAGCTAAGGGATATTAAGCTTCAATAATCATAAGTTTTACATCCAAATGTTATTATGTTACAAGGTGTATTGGTGCAATAATTATATATATGTACCTTTTATTTAAGTTTTTCTTAGTTAATTTAGCTTTATTTAGCTTTATTGACTTAGTATAGTATTAACACCTCCTAGGCTTAGGTTAGGATAATTGGCACTCATAATTTGACCATTTCATCTCTCTTGTGCATATTCATGTTAATGTTATTTGGTACAGGGCATCATTTGGTAACTTGAGAAATGAATGTATTTAAGTGTGTCTTGTGATCATTTTTGGTCTTATAATGGTGTTATGAGTCCTATAGGGACCTAAGGAGGGTGTTAGAATCATTAGGTATCTTTGTGTTGGATATTATTAGGCTTGGGAGAGTTTCCCTCCAAAACTTCAATTTAAAAATTTGAATTATGCTATTAGCTTTGGGAGGTGTTTTGTGAAGTAGTACAAAATCCAATGTTTGTAATAGGTTATTAAGGTCCTAGGTGGTCTTCTCCTACAAGGACCCAATGAGGGTGTTATAATCATTAGGTGTCTTTATGTTATATTTTTTTAGGCTTGGGAGAGTTTCCCACCAAAACTCCAATTTGAAATTTTGAATTATGCTATTAGCTTTGGGAGGTGTTTTGTGAAGTAGTACAAAATCCAATATTTATAATAGGTTATTAAGGTTCTAGGTGGTCTTATATAGATGTGTGGATGTATTTTCAATATACAAGTGCAATGTAATTTCAATAATGAGAGGTGACTTATAAATACCCCTTCATTTATGGAAGTGGCCAAGAAGAGGGAAACTGGTAGTTACATACTTTGAGGAATGTAAAAGTGGAAATACATGCTATAAAGTCATTATGTGTAGATAGGAGGGTAGTATAAATTTTAGGAATTATGAGGTTCAATAAGGACAAGAAAAATGAATCGAAAGAAGAAGTTTCAGTTTTGTCTATGAAGGACAAGAAGATGAAATAGACTATATGTTGTAAATATCTCTTAGAAGTCAATAAAGAATGAGTAATTTATGTGTATATTTCCTTTTTCATCATATTTTAAGTGTTTCATACATGAATCATAGTGGTTTGATAAGTTCTTAATATTGTTACAGAGGCAATTTGCAAGAATGTTATAGGTCTACGTTAAGAATGGTGAAGTGACAGTCAAAAAGTGTGAAGATTAGCCAAATATGAAACTTGTTTATTATAAAAAACATGGTAAGGGAGACATATTGAGGTGTATCAACCATATTTATGTTTTTTTTGGTCATCTATTGCCTTGTAGGTCATTTAAAAACCTACAGTCTGAGTGCTCTGTGTGGTTTGGCATAGTCAAGGTAAGAAAAGTGAAGTTTATATGCTTTTTGGTTTAGTTAAGAGTCTAATGCTTATAGAGGAGTTGTGTCATGATGTGAAAATCGTAATAAGGTGAAAGAGAGTCTTGAAATGTTTTAAAAATAAAATGAGACCTTGTTCTTAACTCTTGGCCTGTGTGATCAAATGAAATCGTAGAACACTAAAACAATGATGTATCTCTTTGTTGAGCCAATAAAAGGTCTTGGATTTGATAATGGAGATATAATAGGTTACTTATGAATTATTAGAGGTGGTTTTAAGTCGTTTTGTAGTGTATGGAGAAAGGAAACTTATATTCAAGGACCATGTACCCTATGGAACCCTATCAAAAAGTTAGACTTCTATCAAAATGAATGATATTTGGAGTTTAGAGGTTGGGTGAGAAAATTTAGTGATTAGAGGAGTTGAATAGGGTTATAAAAGACATATTTCAAGTCTTGAAGCTATCATAATAGGGGAAAATATCAATATAGTGCATTTTGAGAGTCTCAACCAATACAAGACTATCACAATCCTAGAACTAGCGTTTTAGAAAGAAACTTATGTATATTGAGTTATAACAGTACAAAACTTCTAAATATTGGTTATCACATGTGTTTAAATGTGAAAAATAAGATTTATGAGGTTTTAAGGCACAAAAAATTGTACAGTATAGTATCTTTGGTTATGGGGGTAAATAGGCCTAATGAAGGGCTAATTGGTAAGAGGAAGAGATGAGAAAGTGGTTGAGCCAAGTGAGTTGGGTAATGAAACTTGGGGTGAAGATATAAAAGGATAGAGGGTAATCATAAATTAAATTATATTTGTAAGACCAATATTTAGTTGTCTAAACAACTAAAAAAGGATAGAAAAAGGCTACAGGGAAGGTGTAGAATAGAGATGAGTTGCATAAAAGAGTGTAAAGAAATATTGAGATTTGGGATTGAAGTGAAACAAGTAGATATGATCAAGGAATCCTATGGAAGGAATAAGAAGTTATTTAATAAGTTGTTGGAATAATGCATATTTAAGCTTACCTAGGGTTAATAGGGTAAGTTATTTATTACCGAGGGTAAAATTTATTTACCTCGGTTAATTTATTTTATTGTTGAGAATTTCTCAACAATATATTTGTTCGTAGTATGAGAAAACAAATAGTTTGTTTTCTCTATTTTGTAATCATTACAAATAGTTTGTTAACATGAAACAAAATATTTGTATTATAAATACTTTGCATTATATGGAAAATAAACGAGAGATTATTGAGAGAATTCAGAGAATTTTGTGGATTATCACCTATTTTTTAGGTGTGAGAAATTTATTTATTCTCTGGAAATATTTGTAGATTATTTGTTGTGGGTTCTTTCTCCTAGATTGATCCTGTGGATCATGTGTATCTCCTGCTCATTATTTCATGGTATTAGAGCTTGGAGTTCCAGTTGAAGATCCTCTTCCCTGAAATTTTTCATCTTTTAACACATTCAAAAACATTATTTTACTAATGTGTTACAGATATTTTTAATTCTCTCAAATTTTAGTTCTTATTTACAACATTTTTCTTGGAAAATTCTATACTTTATGCTCATTAAATGACCGTACAAATTTCCAAAATCAGATTTATTTTCATGGGGGTGTAGGAAATAAAGTCAGGAATCCATTAAAATTTGAATTTTTGCATTTAATGCTGGACGTACATCTCTTTCCTTCCAAATTCTGCTGACTGGTTCCTGTTGGCAGACTATTGGCAGACTGCAGTACCTGTTCATTTTTCTGATGTGGCAGATCGTACGGTTGACTTTTTTGGAATCTGAGACCTGTTAATGAAATCTGACTCTTATATCTTTCTATCCATATAAATTTTGATTAATTTGGATCAGGTCGTACAATGTTTTGAAAGCCAACAACAGGAATTTAAAAACTGTTTTTTTGCCTAATGTATAGCCGTACGGATTTATCTTTTTTGAACGCCTTATGCTGCATAAAATTCAAATCTGAAAATTCCATGTGAAATAATACTTCCTAGGCTTTCATTTAATGCTGAGAAGGATGGATTTGGAGCAGTTTTTACAGTCCTTTGGGCAGATCCAGTGGAGCCATTCTGCAGTTGCTGAGAGGTGTTTTTCCTTGGCTGTATTTACAAATTTTCTCAAATATTTCCCTGACCACCACGCCTTGCTGGAAAAAGAGTTCATTTTTGATAAAGCCAAAGATTATTCAGCTGATATCTCACATGTGTGATTTATTTTTGGCTTTTTTTAATTAATTATTTTAATTTTTTAGTGGTTTAAATGCAAGTCTCTAGCTTTGAAAGTTCAAATTTGACTTTGCTAAAGTGGCTAGAGATATTTTGTTAAAAATTTGTAGGGAGGAGGTCTTGGGGTCAAATCCCCCTACATATTTTTTTGCATAAATCCATTTTTTTAATTTTTTGTATAAGCCAAGGCTAAAATTTTTTTTTGGCAGGAGACATTAAATTGTAACAGGAGGGGTGTTTTTTGAGGAAAAACGAATGTCTAGATTGTTCTTGTCAACTTCATCATCTTCCTCAGGAATGGAATCTCGATTGTTTGAACCTATAAATTCTAAAAATTACCATGTTTGGAAGCCAAAAATGCAACAACTCCTTCAATCAAAGGGCTTATGGATAATTTTTTCTGAAATGACACCTGCAGCATTCACCACTGAAAAAGACAAATATGCATATGGTTGTAAGCAGGATGAGGCTCTTGGATTGATTTGCCTCAACGTCTCAGATAATCTTCAATTTCACATTGCAGATGCTACTATGCCAAAAGAGGTATGGAAAAATTTTAAAAACCTATTTGGCAAAGTTAATGAGTTTAAAATTTTGCAATTAGATGCAGAATTGAGTACTCTCTCTCCATCAGATTTCCCTTAAATAGATGAATTCTTAGCAAAATTCAAATTTATAAGGTCACAATTGAAAGCTGGTGACAAGGATAAAAGTGATCAGGAGTGCATTTTCATGATTTTTTAGAGTTGAAAGGACCATATAGTGTTTTTTCCTCTGCTTTTTATACTATGATGGATACATTAGGTGATGAATTCAAATGGCCTTCCTTTGAAGTTTTTTGTGAAAGATTGACTAGGGAGCAAACAAAATTAATGGCCTTAGATGCTCTACCTGGTCCTAGTCATGCTCTAGTTGTTAATTCTTCTAAAGGAAAACCTTCACCTAAGTCTAAAAAGCAAGCACCTTCAAATAACCCTCCAGAGTCCACCACCCAATCACCTCATCATTCTAAATCTACTAAGACCAAAAATTCCTTTAAGCAAAAGAAGAAAAAAATTGGTCCATGTAATTTTTGTGGTGGTCCTAATCATGATGAAATTAGATGTTTTAAGAAGATGGAAGCATTAGAGGCATCAATCAGACAACACAAAATTTCCATTCCATCTCCATCTCCTTCTACGTCTGCAGGAAAAGGGAAAGCACTTTCAGCCAGGGCTATATCTTCATGTCATGATCAGTGGATTTTTGACTCATGTGCTTCTCACCATCTCACACATTCTAAATATCTATTGTCTTCTCTTACAGATTGTAGTACATCACATATTGTTATGGGTAACTCCTCATAGATTGAAGTTTTGGGATCTGGTACTGTTGATAAACAGGATGGATGTTTTAACAATGTATTGCTTGTACCCAAAATCTCTTCTAATCTTCTCTCTATATATCAAATATGTAATTCTGGTACTGGTAAAATTATGGAGTTTACTTCACATGATGTTGTAATAAGAGAATGTAATGATCCTAGTGAGATAGTTGCTATAGGTACAGCAGACCATACTGCAAGACTCTATACTTTTGATAAGTTTGAGTCTTTTATGTCTTCTGGTTCTTCACTTATAGCACATGGTAATAATCTCAGAAAATTGTGGCATGAGAGATTAGGACATTTTAGTTATGGATATATGCAACAAATGAGTACAAAACATCTTGTAAAAGGCCTTCCTAAGGTCTCATGTATTGATGGGGTGTGTCCTGGTTGTCTAGTTGGTAAACAACACTAGGATCCATTTCCAGTTGGTAAGGCCACATGTGCAAATGCACCCTTAGAGTTGGTTCATAGTGATTTGATGACTTTTCCAACTCGTTCTTTTTCAGGGGCTAAATATGCACTCACATTCATTGATGATTTCACATGTAAAACTTGGGTATATTTTCTCAAGTTGAAAAGTGAAGTTTTTGAGTCTTTTAAGGCCTTCAAAGCCTTTGTTAAAAAACAATCATCTCTTCCTCTTAAGAAGATATGAACTGACAATGGGGGGGAATATGATAGTAATGCTTTCTATGATTTTTGTATTGAGCATGGGATACAACACCAGTTTACTGTACCACACACTCCTCAACAAAATGGTGTAGCAGAGAGGAAGCATCGAACATTGAAAGAGATGGCTAATTATATGAATCACTCTAAAAATTTGGGTCTACAATATTGGGTTGAAGTTGTAAATTGTGAAAATTACATTCAAAATCGTATGCCTCACAAAGCTGTGCAAAATATGACCCCTGAAGAAGCTTGGTCTAGGATCAAGCGTGATATTTCAGATTTTCACATCTTTGGGAGTCAAGCATGGGCATTCCTTTCTGATGAAAAACGTAAAGCATTGGAGAAGAAAAGACAACCACTCATTTTTGTTGGTTATTGTGAAGATGTAAAAGCCTACAGTCTTTTTGATCCTATCACACATGATGTTTTGTTTTGACATGATGTTTAGGTTGATGAGCTACCCACTCCACAGGAGTGTACATCTAGTTCTTCTTCTCCCCCTCCTTCTACTGAGGATAGTGAGGATTTGCTTTCTATTGTTGATGATGATGATGTTTCACTTATTCAGCCACCACAACCATCTTCTTCACCACCTTTGCCTAAATGGGTAAAGAGCACTCTAAAGGCAGCTGGTTCTTTTGTTGGTGATCCATCTGATTCTCATCGCACTCACTCACAGACATCTGGTATTGCTCTTTTGGGACAAGCTTGTACAGATGATCCAGTGTTGTTTTCTGAGGCTATTGGTATACCCGAGTGGGATGTTGCTATGTATGATGAGTATTCTTCATTGATGAAGAATGATACTTGGGATCTTGTCCCTCTTCCTAAGGGAAGAAAACTTGTAAAATTTAAATGGGTCTATAGGACCAAATATGTTGTAGATGGATCAGTAGATAAGTATAAAGCTAGATTAGTAGCTAAGGGTTTTTCATAGGTTGAAGGGGTTGATTACTCTGAGACCTTTGCCCCTGTAGCTAAGATGGATTCTATTTGGCTTGTACTCTCTCTTGCTGCTTCACATTCTTGGTCTATTTTTCAGATGGATGTGAAAAGTGCTTTCTTGCATGCTGATCTCCATGAGGAGATCTATATGGAGAAGCCTCCAGGATTTGTGTAGGACTCATCATTGGTTTGTAGACTCCATCGTTCTCTTTATGGCCTAAAATAAGCTCCTCGAGCTTGGTACGAGAAGATGGATAGTTTTCTTTTGAGTTCTGGTTTTATTCATTGTGAGTCAGATCACAATGTATACATCCTAAAGCAATGTGAGGAGCTTGTCATTTTGGTTTTGTATGTTGATGATCTCATCCTCACTGGCAGTTTAGATTCCTTGATACATGACATCAAGGACAAGTTGGCAGATAGGTTTGATAAGACAGATCTGGGACTTCTACATTATTTTCTTGGTCTTCAAGTTTTTCAGTCTTCTGAGGGAATTTCTATTGGACAGCAAAAGTATGCAACAAATCTTCTTCATCGATTTGGCATGGTTGATTGTAAGCCTGCACCCACTCCATATCAGTCAGGTATTGTGTTGTTTGCCACTTATATGACTCCTCTTGTTGATTCCACTTTGTATCAGCAACTTGTAGGTAGTCTTTTATACCTGACTCATACCCATCTCGACATCACATTTTCTATGAACCTTGTCTCTCAGTTCTCACATGAGCCTCATGAGAGTCATTGGCAAGCAGCCAGGTGTATTTTGTGCTACATTCGGGGCACCACTCACTTTGGTATACATTACAAACCACAAAGTTCTACACAGCTTGTTGGATACACTGACTCTGATTGGGCTAGTGATGTTGACACTCACAAGTCCACTTGTGGATTTGCTTTCACACTTGGTTCAAGTCCAGTTGCTTGGGCATGCAAAAAGCAGACTGCTATTGCATTGTCCTCTACTGAGGTTGAGTATCGAGGTGCTGTCAAAGCTAGTCAAGAGATACTTTGGCTTTGACAGTTGCTTGGAGAGTTTGGCTTCACACAACAGGGTCCTACTACTCTTTGGTGTGATAACCAAAGTGTGATTGCTATTTCACGCAATCCTATTGAGCATCAGCGGATAAAACACATTGAGATTCACATGCACTTCATTCGACATCTTATTCAGGATGGAGTTCTTTCTTTGGAGTTTGTGCCTACAGCTGAGCAAATTGCAGACATCTTCACTAAACCTTTGGCTTCTCCTCATTATCTTCAGTTGCGAGTGATGCTTGGGGTGAAGGAAGTTGTCCTTGGGGGGATTTCCCATGAAGTCCTTCCTTCTTTTATTTTTCATATATTTTGATTGGTTTGTACATGGGTACCTTATTAGGCCTAGTAGTCGGGACCCATCTTTATTTATCATTCTCCCTATGTTTCTCTTAAGGGAGGGTGTTGGAATAATGCATATTTAAGCTTACCTAGGGTTAATATAGTAAGTTATTTATTACCAAGGGTAAAATTTATTTACCTCAGTTAATTTATTTTATTGTTGAGAATTTCTCAACAATATATTTGTTCGTAGTATGAGAAAACAAATAGTTTGTTTTCTCTATTTTGTAATCATTGCAAATATTTTGTTAACATGAAACAAACTATTTGTATTATAAATACTTTGCATTATATGGGAAATAAACGAGAGATTATTGAGAGAATTCAGAGAATTTTGTGGATTATCACCTATTTTTTAGGTGTGAGAAATTTATTTATTCTCTGGAAATATTTGCAGGTTATTTGTTGTGGGTTCTTTCTCCTAGATTGATCCTGTGGATCCTGTGTATCTCCTACTAATTCTTTCAGAAGTAAGAACAAGGAATTGAGGGACTTTAAGCATTAAGAGGAAAGAAGAGAGTTGACTAAGAAGAGGGGAGGGGATAGTGATGAGAGAATGGATGAGACATATATTTACATGTGTCAGAGTCAGGAGTATATGAAGAACATAGAATGATGTCTCTCTACATCATTTATTATCAGAGCATCAAGTTATTTGGGATGAGGATAAATATAGTCATCAATAAAAAAAAGTACATGTTTGATTTTGTTTTCCATTTTATGTATTTGATATGTTCATGAAAGAGCATTGAAGTGTAAGTGAAGGTTGAGAGTGTGGTAAGTAGCCCTAAAGCCAGTGAGGCTTGATAAAGAGAGAAAGAGGGATGTTGGAATATTAAGATAATCTCAAGGAGATCTTGGAGAGATAAAGAGGAGTCCTAGGTAAAGGACAAGAGAGTGAGATAAAACTAGGTGAGGTCATAGAATTGAAAGAGACCCAAGTGAGGTCATGAGAGGTAAGTAGGTGAAGATTGTCAAGAAGAATAGGTCCAAGTGAGACCAAAATATTGAGATATATTTAAGATGAAGATAGAAAAATATAATAAAAAACATGGCATGGAAAAAATGAGTTACCACAAAGAGAGGAAGGTACAAGGAAACACCAAGAGAAGAGAAATAGAAGAAGAAATGAAAGAGGTAAGACAACAGTTAGATGAGTTGATGTTCATAATAGAGAAAATGAAGGGAAAGGAGAACCTATACTATGGATGGGTCATGAAGAAGAAGACAATTAAGTGGCCAATAAATATACAAATGAAAAAGAGAAATAGTAAAGCAATGTGAGAGGAAAGAGAATAGAAAAGGTTGCTTTGTAAGCAATTTAAGAGAAAGATGAAAAACATTGGATGAGTGAGAAATATAGTGTGTAAAAGGATAAAGGTGATCAATACCTTGAATATGATGAGGTAAGCTTGAATGAGGAAAAATAAGTTAGTTTTAGCCATCTAGGTGTAAAATATGAAGAGAAAGAGGTAGATCAATTGGTAGGCCTCATTGAAGATTTGGAAAATGAAGTACAACTAATTGATAAAGGCATGAAATTTTATTATATGTTTGTTTATAAGAATCAAGAGAAATTGGAGGCATAAATAGTAGCACTAGAACAAGCCTTAAATGGAGAAATTATGAAGAATGAAGAGAAGATACATGAGATAGAGCATGGAGTGAAAAGTAAAGGATAAGAAGAAGTCAAAACAAAAAACAAATTAGATTGTCAGTTGAAAGGAGTAGAATGGGTAGAAGAAATAATTAATGGGACTCGAGAGTCTCAACATTTACGTGTTTTATTTTTATTGGATTTGTATGTGCAGGTTTGGTCATGGAGGTGATAAAGCATATGAAGAATAAATATCTTGAGAAATCTCAAGAAGAGAAGGTACATGTTGAATTAGTTTAGATCCTCATAATGGAGAATAAAGAACAATAAGAAGAATTGTTGGTAGCAATGATTAAGATAGAAGATAAATAGACATATGGAAGTTTACAAATTATAGAGATAATAACTGTGCAAGAAATTTGCATTGTTTTTTCTAGAGGTGTGAAGAGGACATAATTGGATGAAGAAAGTATAGGTGTAACAACAAAGATTAGGAGCATAACTTAGCCATATGACAGAGGAAAAGAACAATGTGTGAGTGGACACCAAATGTTAATTGAAATGAGCAAGCAATGGAAGCATAATAGTTTTTGATATAGGAAAGTAAGAGATCAAAGACAAAGAATAGTTGAAGCATGATGGAGTAGCATCAGATGGAGAAGATCTAAGGAGCAAGCATTTGAAGACCAAAAATAAGAATAGATCAATCAATTTGAGTAGATCTTAAATCTATACTTGCCAAGGGAGTATGATGCAGGGCATCATTTGGAAATCTGATAAATAAATGTAATTAAGTGTTTTTTCTATTCATTTTTGGTCTTATACTAGTGTTATAATTATTATAGGGACTTAAGGAGGGTGTTATAATCATTATATGTGTTTATGTTGGATATTCTTAGGCTTGAGAGAGCTTCCCACAAAAACTCTTATTGTTACCAAATATTGCACCCTAGAGGAGGGTGATCAAACCTCCTCCATATTTGGGCCTATTCCTAGGTATATGGGTTTACCTATAGGTATAAGTAGAGCTCTAGGTTTAAGGGTAGCTCCCTGAACATGCCTTGAAGTGATTATTACCTAACTAACTATTTTATTGTGGGAAAAGGGATAAAAGTTTGCATGAAAATAAACTACTCTAAGGGGGCGATACACTAGAAGGGTTTCCATAAAACTGTAATACTTATTTCACTAAGAGACAAGGCCTACAACACTAGTTTAAAAGTCCTAAAATGCTCTAGCATTAGTATTTCAATATGAAAGTGATATGCATGAAGACTATCCATAGTAAGTGAAACCATAGATAAGTTTTAGATACTAAGTCTCATTCTAAACTTGAGAACAAATTCATAAACTTAACAACACTTCATATGACTTGTTAGAGTAGATTTACTTGCATCAAATATGGAAGGATTGAGAGAAATCAAGGATATATATCTCTTAATTATTCACTATACATATCTTCACACACTTTGAAAAAATGAGATATGAAATTAAATTAGATTTTATTTATTGTTTTAAGGAAATTTAAAATGTCAAAACCATTAGGGCTTCACTAACATACATGGTGTGGTATTAGTCTACAAGAGCCAAAATGGCTACTAATTATAGAATTGGAGAGAGAGGAGAAGAGAATGAAGTCCAAGAGTCACTAAGACGTGCATCATGCTGAGAAAAGGAGTTACACATGTAGGAGAGAGGAATATGGTATAGACCATTCAAGGTATACTTAGATAAATGTGCCTCAAAACATGAAACAACTAAAATGTGGTGTAGAACTCCTCAATTGCTTGCTCAGAAAGTTGCCTTCATCATTTGGCCTCCTTGGAATGTCCCATAGTAGACTAGGGATAAATGTGATGATTGAAATGAGAGGGAGTGATTCTATACATGATCTAAAATGCATTGGTTTCGTCCCTAATCACCAAGATTCTTCTGGACATGAGTTATCACTATTTGTAGTCCAAATAACTCCACTTTCACTCACTTTGCACACTTAACAAACAATTTGACTTCAATTTTCCAATATGATCCATAAACATTAGTGAATTAAACTTTTTATTACCTCTCATGGCATTATATTCCTTAGGAAGACCTTAAAAGGCCTTCCACTTGAAGTTTTCATCCTCTCACTAGCTTGTTTATTATCCCAGTTTTGACTGATTGAGATGAAGGCTCTTGTAGAGGAACTTGTGCACTTATTTGAGGAAATAAATAGACATAGTGAGTTATATTAAGTTCTAATATCTCTCCCAAATTGTTTTTCATATTTTGAATCTCCCTTGAACTTGAAAAACACCAAAAATTTCAAAGAAAGCCAGTTTCCTCCTTGTTCGTATAGGTAGGGTGAAACTCAAGTTGATGGGGAGGATTAATAAAGAGTTTTATACAACTTATAATCATCTAAAAATCCATTATATTCCATTTTGATGCATCTATTTCTTCATTTTCCCAGTTAGGTCTTTTGCAAGGGTTTGAGAGGGGTTAGAGTGAATTTGACCTCTAATGATTGTTCATAAAGGTCTGACATTAGATTTGAAAAAAAATTACACAAAAATAATTTTCAAGGCCTCCTTCATCATTCTATAACTCCTAATACTCCCATGCAAAGTGTCCAAGTAGGTATAAACTTCTAAATTTTCCTACTCAAGTTCCTCTCTTCATTCTCTGTAGGTTTGAGTTAGTTTGAGCCAATAAATGGCTTCTTTATGGGTTTATCTACATTTAAAAAAAATTAATACAATGTATGACTCCTAATGCCAGTGTTACAACTCATTTCAATGCTCCTTTAGTATTATAAATGGTATTAGCACCCCATTAGCCATTAAGCCTAACTAAGACCTAGTAATCCTACCTACATCCTTGAAAGTTTGGACCTCATTGTTTGGTTCCTATCCATTTTGCATTATTTTTCTTTTTTTTCCATGTCTATTTTAGATTTACACATCCTCTTACAAGGTTTTATAAACCCTTAACCTACCTTCTTCTCCTTTTCATGACCAACCTACAAGATTTGCACCTTTGGGGAGTGCCCTCTATCTAAGAAAAATACAAGGAACTTCCCCTATTATCCCATAAAAAAAAGGTATGGTAGGTTTTTATGAGTAATGGATATGCTATCTAAAAATTTTAGGGTTTTATCATGTCATTAGACCTTCCAATCCTTCAAAACCCTAAAAAATAACTTGTGGAAACTACTAATTGTAGAGGCTTTAGACATGTGACTATATGTTTCATTGTTGGAAACTCTCCTTCCACTATTTTCATTATATGGGGGTCTATTATTATGTAAAACATCATCAATAATATTTATAACATGGCCACACTCTTTATTCTTTGCTAACTTGATTGCAAACTTTATTCTTGGCTTACCAGAGGTGTTGATTGTGTTTTCTTGTTTGAAAGAGACACTTGTAGGTGTATCTACATGATTAGACATTAAATACATGTTTATATGATTCCTTAGATTTTCCAAGGTCATTTTATAGTTTTCTAAACCTATTCACATCATTCTCATATTATGCCAATATCAAAAACACCATCGTTTAATTCAATGTCAACTACATTCAACTATAGTTGACTAAGCAATGGTCCTATAGGTGAACATTAGCCTTAGAATTAGTGACACATGGTCTATGACCCCATTATAGGTCTTGTAATCATTTATGAACATTTAAAATGTTCATATTTATAGGTTTCCATGTTTAATCTCACACCATGGACTTGTAAGACTCCATAATCAACTGTACTGAGGAATATGGGGTCAAAATATTACATTTCAACCTTTTATGATAACCTTTGAATAATTAATTTGTATCTCATTCAAATGGAAACACTAGTAATGGATGTATGCTTATATATTATATCCTTAGGTGTATATATCACTTTAGAAGCTCAAATCCTATAGAAAGCATTGCCAAACTTTAGTGAACAAATGTGCAACTTAGAGGCTTTTAAACATCACTTTCCTTTAGTTGCACACCCACTCCTTTTAGTAAGGATCTTCTCCTAGGATATGGATACAATATATATGAATTTTTATTGATAAAAAATCTATGTGACATCATCATATGGAGTCTCCAAAAGTGTGTAGGCCTCTATTTTGGTGTTTTAGGGAAACAATCCCTAAAGTTTAGTCCTTTAACTTGAAGATGGCTTTCAAAAACCTACATGCTAAACTATTATCTCAAATATGGTTGCCAAAGTTCCTTAAACATCCAAAAACTTCACAAGGGTTTTAAAAGCATGTCTACACACCTTTGAACAACATTTTCAAATCTCTATGGGGCCACCTATAGTTGTGCATTCTTGTATGCAGGTAATGACTATGAGTTTAGGTAGTGTGTATGATATGTGAACATTAAATGAGGTTCAAAATTTATCAAGGTCTCTTAATCAAACCTTCCCACTTTGAATTATTTTAAATAGGTTCCAATACTCCTATTCCAACATTCTCAGTCTCTTGAGAGCACCTATAGATGTGCATTTATGCCTGCAGGATAGTGAGTATGAACATGAGCCATGTGCATGGAATGTATAGGATTTAAATCAAAAATATACTCTCCCAAGGTACACAAATGAATGTTTTCAAAATTAAAAGTCTTGAAATAAGTTTCAACACTCATTTCAATGTGATATATTTTTTTAGGCACTTGTAGGTGCATATCCATAGTATATGACTGTCTATTTGGTTTACATTGACTGTCACAACTCTTTATGTGTTATTTGGAAGTTTGGCTTGATTGATAATGTTGAAAGAGTATGTTAACCACATTTTGGATCTCCATAACACCTCCATGAACATATTTAGGACCCCACATTCCATGAATACAAGTGAAAGTAAGCAACAAGCTGACTATGTCTCACATTTTGACTACAATCTTCATGATGCCAATATTAGAGTGTGAGTTTTGAAAGGAGGTTTTCATGACATCTGAGATGCATTAAACATCATATCACAATTATTTAAATCCATTGTGTTGGTTGAATATTTTGTCGATCAACGTACTGATAAACAAAATAGGTTTGATCATCCAAAGTAGGAAGATTGGTCATCCAAATGTGTAGGTTTACCGCATCAAAAGGGGACTAATATCTCCTTTAATCAAGGGGAGGTTATATATATATATATATATATATATATATATATATATATATATATATATATATATATATATATATATATATATATATATAAACAAAAAATAATACTCAAGGGTAGGATAAACCATCCATCTCTCTTTCTTCAGAGATGATGCGTGTAAATCAAAGGAAAAAATCTTAAGGGAAATGACAGAAAGCACTCCTCTTCTTTCAAAAGTACTATTAAGAAAACCATAAGAATACTCCTGGTAGTAATTGCAAAATATAACCAGGGATGTAGTAACCAACAAATTGAGATGTAGCACAAAGTCTCCACCTGAATTGCCCAAAAGTGAGATACGAAGGACAATGAGGGCACAAAGTCATCCCAAGGTCCTTTACACAGAAACAAAAATAAAACACACTAAAGTCAATTATGGGGGCCCAAAGTCTCTCCATAGTTTGCTTCAGGACACCTTCCTGACTACTTTCACTAATTTTGCTTGTTGAATTAAAGGAACAAAAAATATATTAAGGAAAAAGACATAAGAACAGTTTCCCCAACAAAAAAGATATCACAACACAAAGTCTGAAAAGTCACTTGCTTTCTTATTCCAATAACAAAATATGATCAACAATATGAGCTCAAAGTCTCAGTAATGCCTTTCAATTTGGGTAGAGTTTTGTTTTTGATTATCAGAGAGAGATCCTTTCTATAATAACAAGAGAGTGCCTTATATAGCCTCTTCAAGAAAGACTTGGGAATATTAACACATCATGTTGCATTGAATTTTGTTAAGAAGACATGCTATAATTTAGGGGCATTTACCCATTTTCTGTTCTCAATGCAGAGAAATGGGTCACGCTATTGAAAGTTTGCATCTTTCAATATCCACCTAGTGATTAGCTTCTAGAAACATATCTAATGCACAAATGTTTCTGATCCTTCCTTATCATTCCTCCTTTTTGGTTAATTGAACCAGGTCCTTGATTCAATTTGATGCTCTATTCTTTAGTCCCTTCTTGCTGGTCTTGGCCTTAAATCCATATAATGCATTTGGGTCCATTTTGGGTTGGGAAGAGCCCCCTGCAAGGGTATCTACCCTTCGAGCAGTCTTTGAATGGCCTTCAAGCTTCTTTTGGTGGGTCACTAAGTTCTTTGGATCTTCTTTAAGGCTTTTCAAAATCAAAGGCTATTTTACGAACCTTGAAATTGACGTTCATGCACCTGTCACTACGTTTTGAATTTCCAACGGCTAGTTCACTGTTCTTGACTTTGACATCTTCAGGCACATCACCTCTTGGACTTTCTTCAACTTTTTCTTGATTTGGCCTTTTCTGATACTTGCTTCCTTTAGATTTCTTATTTCACATCCTCCTGAAGGGAAGGTGACACTTCAACTTTGGGGAAGTGTCCTTTAATTTGGCAGCTGAGAGTCCCCTGCAAGGGCACCTACCCTTTGGGGTCCTTCGGCGGCCTTTTGTCTTCAGAGTCCTTCAGAGCTTTCCCATGGACTTTTTTTGTGGACATTTTCCTATGGACAAAAAGTCTACAAGAATTGATTTGGTTGCTTTGTCTTTGGCCTTCAAAAATTCTTTTGGGCTTTCCTCCCGCAGCTTCTCTGAATTTCTTTAGACTTTTTGTCTGAAGGAATTCCTTCAGACAAGTCTAAAATAATTCATTTCTTGCCTTAGTCTTTCCACCTGGTTTTGATTTATTTTTTTGTCTTTTAATTATTTCAAAGGAAAAAGTTTGAAGGAATTCTTTCGGACAATTTCCCCAAAGGAATTGTCTCTTTGTCTTGTTCATTTTCTTAAAGGAATTCAATTTGTCCATTTTGTCAGGGGATTTTTTCCAAAGGAAATTCATTTGCTCTTTTGGGCCTTTGAATTGGTCCATTTTCCCCCTTTCTTCCCTCTGTAAGGGCTGTTTGATCCTTTGGCTTTGGGACAACCCCTTGAACCTACCGATTGAATCGACCGATTGAACCAACTTTGATCAATGGTTCAATGGTTCATTCCCTTGCTTCTATTGACCGCTTGAACCAAGACTCTTTGAAACAAGACTCATTGAACCCATTGAACCATTAACCTTGAACCTGTTGAACCTTTGAACCAAAGTGGTTTAATGGTTCAACGGTTCAATGGTTCATTCTTGAAAATGACTAAGTGTCAGAAACTTGTTCTTTTGATTGAACCTGCCTGTAGAAGCTTTTGAACCTACTAAACCATTAGTCTGTCACTTCCTTGTTCTTTCTAAGCTCTTTGATCTTCATCACACTGGTTGAACCTTTGAACCTATGAACTCGTTGAACCTTGAACCTATTGAACCTTTGAACCTTTAAACCAAAGTGGTTCAATGGTTCAACGGTTCAATGGTTCAAGACTTCTTCTCTTTGATAAGTGTTTTGAAGTCGTTGAACCTTGAAGTGATTAAACTTTGAAGTGATTGAACTTTGAAGCTTGAAAAATGTGCTTGACTCTTACTGCTAATGTTGAACCTTGAAGTTGAACTCTTTTAGTTGAACCTGGTCCTTGAACCAACTTTGAAATTGCCTAAGTGTTGAGAGCTTGCTTCTTTCCTGCAGAGTCTGTAGAAATCAACCTGTGAAGTCCATTAAACTTGGCCTACAGAGTCTATAGATTTTCTTCCTATAGAGTTTGTAGATTTTCTTCCTACAGAGTTTATAGATTTAAGCCTGCAGAGTCCGTAGATTCAAGCCTACAGAGTTTGTAGATTCAAGCTTGTAGAGTCCGTAGATTCAAGAGAAGCTTGAAAAAATGAGGAATTTGAATGCTTAGAACAAATTTTGAGAAGGTCAAAGATTATTTTGGTCTAAGGAACCAAAATAGTTTAATTTTTTTCTCAAAAATGAGTGATATTTTTGGGGGACAACAGCTAGCTCTAGTTGGGAGAACTTCTATCAATTGTAAAAAAGAATTGAAGGGAGTAGAATCTAGAATCTCCAGTGTCTTCATGTCTACCATTGGGCTATGGAGTCATGTTAATTAGAAATGGAAGGCATCAAAAAAGGAAATAAAAAAAATAAAATAGAATTAAAAACTATACAAATATACATATGTACAGATGCAATGATCTGATACTTCAAGAGTTAAAGTGTTTCAGATGCTGCCCATTGTGAGTCAGAGAAAAGAGTGTGCCATCTTGATATTTTAGCAAAAAGCTATTTTCACCATTGTGTTGATGAATTATAAATGGGCCTTTCCAAAGGGAGTCAAACTTTCCATGCATCCCTTTTGGTTCTCTCCTTTTGACCCACAACAGGACTTGATCCCCAATCTAGAAATCACGATTTTTGGCCTTTTGGTCAAAGAGTTTCTTTACCAAACTTTGATGAGCATAAATTTGGTCCACCACCATGGTTATTTATTCATCCATATCAGTCAAACACATGATTCTCTTATCAAGAGAGCTTTCATATGTCTGATCTTCAATTTCCTTTGCCAATTTCAAGGCTAACAATTCTAAGGTGATTGGTATTTCAGCATTGATACCATAAAGAAGTTGAAAAGGAGACATACCAATTGCCCTCTTTGGCATGATTCTGTCTGCCCATAGAGCATCAATCAATGCTTTATACTATGTCTTTTGATTATCATCTACTAGCTTCTTGATGATAGTTACCAGGTTCTTATTGGTTGATTCAGCTTGTCCATTCCCTTGTGGAAAATAATCAGAAGAATGGGAGAGTGTAATTCCATAATGGAAATAGAATTGTGTAATCTCTTAGGAAGTGAAACAAGTTGTATTGTTAATAACAATTTTGGTTGAAACTCCAAACCTGGAAATGATATTCTCCTTGAGGAAATTACATACAACTTCTGAAGTAGCATGCTTAGTTGGGATTGCTTCTACCCACTTAGTGAAATAATCAGTTGCTATAATGACATAATCATGTCCAATTCTTGAAGATGGGTTTATATTCCCAATAAAATCAATCTCCCATTATTGGAAAGGTTCTTCTATGATCACTGGCTTGAGAGGCAGGGCAGATAACTTGGGTCTTCCAATAAATTGTTGGCAGAGTTCACATTTTCTCACCCACTTATATGCATCTTGAAAAAGAGTTGGCCAGTAATACCTGGCTCGTAGAATCTTGTGAGAAGTCACTGGAGAAAAAAATGTCCTCCACAGGCTACATTGTGGAAAGATTTCAAAAGTTGGCTTTGTTGCTCTTTGTGTACACAGTGAAGGAATACTCCATCTATGCTTCTCTTGTACAAGTCATTGTCCCAAAGGACAAAATTAGCAGCTTTCAGCTTGATATTCCTCCTTTTTTTTATAAGACAAATGAGCAAGACATTCACCATAAGTAAGTAAATGAGCAATACTTGAATACTGCTCATTGGTAGTGGAGACAAAAAGGATTGTTGGTGTATCTTCCACTTTAGCTTCTACATGTTGTGTATCTTTTGGCTTGTTATTAGCAATTAATTGGCATAGGCCTTTTCCCCTGACCAGCTTTGTTGGCTTGATGTCTAGATCAAACTCTTAGATCTTTTCAACTTAATTGCCTCTTTTTGTGCCAAACTCCTACTAAGTTAATATGGACTTGACTGTAGTGTCAGGAACTAAGGTAGTAGTGTGTGAATTCAAGATATAGAAGTGGAAATGTTTCACTACTTTCACCATTGCATAAGCATGCTTCTCTATATTTGAATACTTCATCTCATGAGTTTTGAGAGGGAAACTCATGAAAGAAATAGGAGATTCCATACCTTCATTGTCCTATTGAACAAGAATTGCTGAAAGCGTGTGTTCAAAAGCATAGCTGTATATGATGAAATCTTTGTTGTAATCTAGACAAACTAAGGTAGGGGCATGGGCAATGGCAGTCTTGATATTCTAAAATGCTGACTTGCCTTCTTCAGTCCATATAAAGGTGGTCTTCCCTCTCATCATGTTCACAGTGTGTCTAGTCTTCTCAGCAAATTTAGGGATGAACCTCTGTAAGAAATTCATGTTTCTGAAGAAAGAGTGAACAACATTTTTACTTGTAGGAAAATTAAGCTCTTGAATAGACTTGACTCTGTCCAAGTCAATCTTAATGACTTCTTTAGACACAATGTGTCTGAGGAGTTTCCCCTATGTTACTCCAAAAATAGACTTCTTAGGATTCAAGGAGATACCATTCTGGTGGCAGCGCTTTAGCACTTGTTGTAAGTGGCATACATGATCAGAATGATGCTTTGAAAAGATGGTTAAGTCATCAAGGTATACCAATATGAATTTACCTATCTCATCTTTGAAAGCCAGGTCCATTGCTCTCTAAAAGGTGGCACTAGCATTTATCAAGCCAAAAGGCATTCTTCTATATGCAACTGTACCCCAAGGTGTGGTGAATGCAGTCTTGTGTTGGTCTGCTTCACCAACTTTAACTTGATTATATCCTGAGAATCTATCTAGCATTGATAACATCTCTGAATCTATCACCGTTTGAAGCACTTGATCCATGATTGGCAAAGGGTAATTATCTTTCAATGATGACTGATTCAAATTCGTAAAATCTACACAAATACAAATTTCACCACTCTTCTTCCTTATAGGCACTATGTTTGCAATCCATGTAGAATGATAAATTGAGAAAATGATTCTAGCATTTAACATTTTTTGTATCTCAGACAAAATAGTACCTGATATTTTTGGATTGTACTACCTACATTTTGGCTTATAAGGTTTTGAGTCAGCCTTGAGATGAATGTCATGGCAGATTTCATCAGGTCTGAGAGACTTCAGGTCTTCATAAGAATATGCTAAGACATCCATGTATTAATAGAGTAAAGTGGTGAACTTGAATATTTATTTAGGGGTGCAACACTTACCAATGTTAACCATCTTGGGATTTTCTTTAGTAGTCAGATTTACTTGATCGAATCCCAAAGAGAAACTTGAATCTATTTGCTGTTGTTTGATGAATCTATCATGCTTGTCAAAATATTTCTCAAGAGAAACTAGGCCTTTGGGAATTTTATTTCCTTTCAGCTGTAAGAATTCTTCATTTATATCTAAACTAGATTTAGAGGCTGATTCATACTTCTGAGATTCACTACCTTCAAAACGTAGTTGTTCAAAATTGTCTTTTCATTCCAGGAAAGTAATGATTTGATGATCATCATTGAATACTTGTCAATAATCAGCATTGTCAGGAAAACTTGGTCTATATACTAGCTCAATAGTATACCTATCTTCTTTGAAATCTGAGTGAGGAACTAAGAGAGTTCCTGAAACATCAAGTGTATTAGCTCTGTCATTAGATTCCCTGGGTATGGTAGAAATGTTGAAAGCATCAAAGCTTTCAATTTGGTCCCAAACCAAGTTTCAATAGTGGCATAATATTTCATTCTTGGTTTGGTATAAGTTTCTCACTTGACAAACCACTAATTCATTATCCCCTTTGGTATGAAGAAACTTGATGCCTTCATCTTGAGCAACCTTCAATCTAAGCAATAGAGATTCATATTCAGCTGTATTGTTAGTGTTGCTAAATTATAATTTGTAAGATGAAGGAAACATATCTCCTTGAGGAGATATCAACATAATCCCAGCTCCCAAACTGGTAGAGGAACAACTGCCATCAAATTCCAGAGTCTATACCTCATCAGACACTGATTTTTCTTTAGACTTTCCTTCATTAGAGAGGGATGGTCCTTATTCATTTGTATTGCAACCTACTAGTTCTTATGCTATTCTAATTGAATTGATTTCTAGGTTGACACTTTCAAGAATTTTATCAGATGCTTCATGCACTTCATTTATAGATAGAAAGTAATTACCCATACTTGAGGATTCAAAAAGAATTTGAGCTTCAGGGGCTGATGTTTGGGTGACCACATATTTTGCCTCCTTTTCAGGGAGTAACCTCTTCATTACACCTTGGATAGGGATCCTTGCCTCAGATAGGTTCATGCTTAGTTCTCCTACCATGTCCTTGTAAAAATTTCATCCAAGAAAAATGCCATAGGATGCTGGGACATCAGCCACCAAGACAGTCATCTTGATTTTCTTGTTTGGAAAGGCTGCAAATGCAAATTGGGCATCTTTGATTTGCCCCAACAATGGTACTTTCTTGTTTTCCATGGAGAAACATCTCCCATATGTCTTGGTTAGTGTGAGTCCAAGATATTTAGCTACTTTAGTAGGCATGACATTGTCAGATGCACCTGAGTCTATAATACAATTACTTATCTTGTGACCATTTATTAATAGGGAAACATAGAAAGGTTCTATTTTCCCAAGGGTAGCTGGAGGAGTAATGAAAAGATTATTCAGAATGGGCATGTTCTTTGGAGAATTAGGGGTTACCTTTTTAGATTTTTGTCCTACAGGGATGGTTTGGTTCTTGACATATTGGTTTAACTTATTTAATTGATCAGGATTGGACTACAAATATTCAAATTCAGACATTTGTATTTTTGTCTTTTTGACATGATCAATTATGTCAAATGGATGAATTGAGCTAGGTACAAAGGAAGGTATTTCAACCTTCTGAGTTTTAGGAGGGATGGGAGGAGGGTTGGTTTATGAAATTGAAGTAGAAGGTGAAGGTGAAATTGATGTATTTGTTTTTGGGTGATCACCAGATCCTTTGACTGGAAGGTAGAATGGTTCCATGCTTAGCAATTGTAATTGATGGTTGAGGTTGCTCCTCTATCTTACCTTCATCAGTTTGCTAAATTGATTGGTTCTTGGACCTGGTAAACATTGGATATGATCCATCAATAACTTCTCCTTTACTTTTGGGTTCATCCTGGTAATTCAGGAAACTAATGTGGGAGTTGCCAGCTGATTTTTCTTGATTTTCTATAAGGATATCAACATCATTTTCTTGATTCAATTCAAGCTAGAAAGAGAACTCTAATTTTGATTCAAGATATCCCATTGCTGAATTGGTTGGAGGAGCTTCCAGGGCAAGTTTTCCTTATGGGGGAGGAAGATGATTTTATTGACCTTGATTCCTGGCAATATTTCTCTAATATGACTAATTTGAGAATGTCCTTCTTGACATATCTCTATATGAAGGATCAGAAGACATTCCTTGCACCATTTGCTTTTTGAGAGCAAGTAGCTCATTTGCCAACTTCTACACCATTGGATATGTGGTGCTTGTAGATGAATATTCAGAAGATGATGAAGGTCTATTTCTATTTGGATCTCTTCTTATCTTCCTTACTAAGATGAGATTATCTTCTACCTTAGTGGGCAAATGTTGAGCTGCAGCAAGATCTATTTGACCAGCACATCTCAAAATAAAACTTACTTTAGGTAACTGAGAATTAATGAAGAAACATTTGAGATTTTTAGCTATAGGTTGAGTAATTACAAGAATTTTGTTTCTCAGTTTGTCAAACTTGGCTATGAAGTCCCTCATTGGTTCATGAGGTTCTTTTTTCATCTGTGTAAGTTGAGCTAGAAGTGCATGTGCATCTTCTGCAAGTTTGAATCTGGCTTCAAACTTAGCTTTGAGGGTATTCCAATCAGAAACTGATCAAGCTTATAGATGATAAAACCAATTTACAGCAGCACCTTGTAATAATTTTACAAATAGCCTGACTACTACATCTTCAAATTCTACTCCAATTATGCCACAAGCTATGCTGAAGGCTATAGTGTGATCATCAGGATGAACTTTCTCATCAGCATAGAATTTGGGGAAATTCTTCCTTGAATTGTGTGGAAGCTTATGTAGAGGTGGAGTAAGATTGAGAGGACCAAAAGAATTACCCCAAGGGCCTTGAACTGTCATTATATGACTATGAAAAAGAGGAATAACAAATCTCAGAGGGGTAATTATTGGCAAGGCTTTATCAAAAGCAGAAGTGGATACTTCGTTTGGCAATGGAGATCTGACTTTAGTAGGAGGAAAACTCTTGGTTCGTTGGAGGTGAGATGGTGAAGAAAAAATATCAAAATTACTTTGTTGTACCAAATCAAATATAGGGTCAACAATACCTTTAGCCCTTTGGCTTCGTGTATACTTTGAATTTGCTAGATTGTGAAACAAAAATGGAAAAGAATTGACCTTGCTTTAGTTTGAAGCTTGAGGCTTTAAACTGCGCATTCTTTCCTAGTTGGTGTGGAGTTGAATGGTAAGGTTATAATAATAATGGATAAAACACATAAATGAAATGGAGTCTATAATGGATAATGGCAGAAATTGATTTCATCTGAAACTTGAGGTTTCAGAATGCACATAACTATATCCTCAGTGGAGTCACCAAAAATTGTTGGTTAAATATTTTGTCGGTCAGCATATTGATAAACAAAATAGGTCTGATCATCTAAAGTAGGAAGATTGGTCATCCAAATGTGTAGGTTTACCACATCAAAAGGGGACTAATCTCTCATCTCATCAATGGGAGGTTCCTTATAGATATGCTATATATATATACACACACACACACACACACAAAAATGAAATGGAGTCTATAATGGATAATGGTAGAAACTAATTTCATCTAAAACTTGAGGTTTCAGAATGCACATAACTATATCCCTAGCGAAGTTGCCAAAAATAGTTGGTTGAATATTTTATCGATCAGCGTACTGATAAACAAAATAGGTCTGATCATCCAAAGTAGGAAGATTGGTCATCCAAATGTGTAGGTTTACCACATCAAAAGAGGAATAATCTCTCCTCTCATCAAGGGGAGGTTCCCTATAGATATGTTGTGTGTGTGTGTGTGTGTGTGTGTGTGTGTGTGTGTGTGTGTGTGTGTGTGTGTGTGTGTGTGTGTGTGTAAACAAAAAATAATACTCAAGGGTAAGATAAACCATCCATCTCTCTTTTTTCCAGAGATGATGCATGCAAATCAAAGGAAAAATATCAAGGGAAATGACAAAAATCACTCCTCTTCTTTTAGAAGTACTATTCAGCAAACCACAAGAATACTCCTAGTAGTAATTGCAAAATGTAACCAAGGACGTAGTAACCAACAAATTGAGATTAGCACAAAGTTTCCACCTGAATTGCCCAAGAGTGAGATACGAAAGACAATGAGAGCACAAAGTCATCCCAAGGTTTTTTACATAGAAATAAAAAGAAAACACACTAAAGGCAATTATGGGGGCACAATGTCTCTCCACAGTTGACTTCAGGACACCTTCTTGACTACTTTCACTAATTTTGCTTGTTGAATTAAAGGAATAGAAAATATATTAAGGAAAAAGACAAGAGAATAGTTTCCCCAACAACAAAGATATCACAACACAAAGTCTGAAAAGTCACTTGCTTTCTTATTCCAATAACAAAATATGATCAACAATCTGAGCTCAAAGTCTCAGTAATGCCTTTCAATTTGGGCAGAGTTTTGTTTCTGATTATCAGAGAGAGGTCCTTTCTACAATAACAAGAGAGTCCCTTATATAGCCTCTTCAAGAAGGACTTAGGAATAGTAACACACCATGTTACATTGAATTTTATTAAGAAGACATGCTGGAATTTAGGGGCATTTACCCATTTGCTTTTCTCAATGTAGAGAAATGGGTCACACTATTGAAAGTTTGCATCTTTCAATATCCACTTGGTGATTTGCTTCTAGAAACATATCTGATGCACAAATGTTTCTAATCCTTCCTTATCATTCATCCTTTTTTGGTTAATTGAATTGGGTCTTTGATTCAATTTGATGCTCTGTTCCTTAGTCATTTCTTGTTGGTCTTGGCCTTAAAGCCTTTGAATGCATTCAGTTCTATTTTGGGTTAGGAAGAGCCCCCCACAAGGGTATCTACCCTTCGGTGAGTCTTTGGATGGCCTTCAAGCTTCTTTTGGTAGGTCACTAAGTTATTTATCTCTTCTTTAAGGCTTTTCAAAATCAACAGCTATTTTATGAACCTTGAAATTGATGTTCACGCACCCGTCACTACGTTTTGAATTTCCAACAGCTAGTTCATTGTTCTTGACTTTGACATCTTCAGGCATGTCACCTCTTGGACTTTCTTCAGCTTTCTCTTGATTTAGCCTTTTTTGCTACTTGCTTCCTTCAAATTTCTTATTTTGCATCCTCCCAAAGGGAAGGTGACCCTTTGGCTTTGGGGAAGTGTCCTTTAATTTGGCAGTCGAGAGTCCCCCACAAGGGCACCTTCCCTTTGGGGTCCTTCAGCGGCCTTTTGTCTTCAGAGTCCTTCGAAGCTTTCCCATGAACTTTTTCTGTGAATATTTTCCCACAGACAAAAAGTCTACAAGAATTTTTTTGGCTGCTTTGTCTTTAGCCTTCAAAAATTCTTTCAGGCTTTCCTCCCGCAGCTTCTCCAAATTTCTTTGGACTTTTTGTCTAAAGGAATTCCTTTCAGATAGAAGTACAAAAGAATTCATTTCTTACCTTATTCTTTCTACTGGGTTTTGCTTTATTTTTTAGTCTTTTAATTCTTTCAGAGGAAAAGTCTGAAGGAATTCTTTCAAATAATTTCCCCGAAGGAATTATCTCTTTGTCTTGTTCATTTTCCCGAAGGAATTCACTTTGTCCATTTTGTCCAGGGAATTTTTTTGAAGGAAATCCCTTTGCTCTTTTGGGCCTTTGAATTGGTCCATTTTCCTCCTTTCTGCCCTCCACAAGGGTTTTTTGATCCTTTGGCTTTGGGACAACCCCTTGAACCTACCGATTGAACCAACTTTGGTTCAACGGTTCAATGGTTCATTCCCTTGCTTCTATTGACCGATTGAACCAAGACTCTTTGAAACAAGCCTCGTTGAACCCGTTGAACCGTTAACCTTGAACCTGTTGAACCTTTGAACCAAAGTGGTTCAATGGTTCAACGGTCAATGGTTCATTCCCTGAAAATGACTAAGTGTCAAAAACTTGTTCTTTTGATTGAACCTGCCTGTAGAAGCTTTTGAACCTACTGAACCATTAGTCTGTCACTTCCTTGTTCTTTCTAAGCTCTTTGATCTTCATCACACTAGTTGAAATTTTGAACCTATGAACTCATTAAACCTTGAACCCTTTAAACCTTTAAACCTTTGAACCAAAGTGGTTCAATGGTTCAAGCCTTCTTCTCTTTGATAAGTGTTTTGAAGTCGTTGAACCTTGAAGCGATTGAACTTTGAAGCGGTTGAACTTTGAAGCTTGACAAATGTGCTTGACTCTTTTTGCTGATGTTTAACCTTGACATTAAACTCTTTTAGTTGAACCTGGTTGTTGAACCAACTTTGAAATCACCTAAGTGTTGAGAGCTTGCTTCTTTCCTGCAGAGTTCGTAGAAATTAACTTGTGAAGTCTGTTGAACTTGGCTTGCAGAGTCCATATATTTTCTTCCTATAGATTCCATATATTTTCTTCCTACATATTCCATAGATTTAATCTTGTAGAGTCCATAGATTCAATCCTGCAGAGTCCATAGATTCAAGCCTATAGAGTCCATAGATTCAAGCCTATAGAGTCCATAGATTCAAGAGAAGCTTGAAAAAATGAGGAATTTGAATGCTTAGAACAAATTTATCGAAGGGTAGAGATTATATTGGTATGAGGAACCAAAATAGCTCAAATGTTGTCCCAAAAATGAGTGATATTTTTGGGGGACAACACATTGTAGAGAAAGATACCTTCTATAAGTATTGAAACCTGACTACAAACTCCCTAGCATACTCCACATGCAACCTAAGATGTTTAAACTCATCAAAACATTTCCAAACATAAAACCAAAGATGGAACACATATGGTAATGGAGTTCACATCCTATTGAATCTATTTCATTGGTTGGGTTATATGTACATGATAAAATAGAGGCAAAACCTACAAGGTGTGGGGATTAGCATGCAAAACCAGACAATCAACTTATTAAGGATGGTTTTTAAAGTATAGGTCACCATTCCTCCAAATCCAAACATGAAAATTAATCTAACCAAGTGTAATATCTACCAAAAATAGCATTTTATTGGAAGTCCTCCTAATGGTCGTACCAAGAAGAAACCTGTTGTTAGTTTTACTTGCCTAGTGGAGTGATGGAGAGATAGAATGGTTTTAACATATTTTTGGCACTTAAAAATCATTTAAATAATGGAAATAGTGTTAGGGAAGATAAATAGACATTACAAAATATTTTACATGTTCCACTCTCTCTCATAGGCCATACAACTTCTGAAACTCCCTCTTTTTCACTTATTTTCTTGATTTTTAGTTAACACCTACAAGTTTATATTACTACTAACATTCATAACAAGTAATTTTATAGGGACTAACATGAGGGACATTGATAATGAGTTAGAACATTTTTATACCTAAGAAAACCATACCACTTTCATTAATGGCCTATATATGACTCCTAAGTGACACAAAATGATATGAGGACTAAATTGGACTATGACCAATGATAATAAGCTATTAAATTACATAAAATGAACCATAAAACACCCTATTACATTATAATATTCCCATAAATCAAGGTTTTGACTATATGGGCTTGACTTATTTTGATTTGTGGTAAAAATGGTCAACATTCTTGGTGATTTTCCAAGGGCGGTATGTTTGTTATGCCAAGACTAGTTGCCTAATCCTATCCACTGGAATATGGAGTCACCTATACACCATTTTTACACACACTTTGCCTTTAACACCACACCAAAAAATAAATAAAAATACACAAAATAAGACATACCAAAGGGAAATAAACATGTGTTCTCAAGAACACTTATGGAACACAACACAACTAAAAGAAAGACACACTCACCTAATATACTACTTAAAAAACCTCTATCTTCAGGTGAAAAAGATATTTACAACCTCAACCATGGTCAAATATAGTTCCCCTTGCATCTTTGTCACTCTATGAAGGCAATATAGCATGAAGAGCATGCTCATCATCAACCACTTGCATATGGGTATGATTAAGAAGTCTTCTGTATTTATCTTCTTAGGCCTGTAAGTGAACTATTTTCAGCCTTAATGAATGCTCTCCCTTTCTCTCTATGAACCTTGATTTGAGTTGAAATTTGGTTGATCACTATCATATCTCATATGCCTTCTCAAACTATAGATATGAATGTATGCTAACTACCTCATATATGTGCTTTTCTAGGTTAGCATGTGCTTGATAAATGGAGTCATCAAGCTCTTCTTATTTATGTTCCAACACCTTTGAATGTGGATCAACATCAAATGGATCTCTTAACTATCCTTGAAGCACAACAAAACCTGCCTTGAACTCATGAAACTTCTCTTTGACTAGAGGCTTTTGAACAATAGTAAGGTCCTTACTTTCATACTTGATAAACCTTTATTTTCCTTACTCCATAGAACACTCAACATCATGATTGTTAGAATAATTAGAAAACTCATAAGATATACATATCTTGGAGGGATGATTCTTACTTAACTAGTCAAATTCTTAACATATGGCATTAAATTTTATCCATAGGCCATCCTCCTCTTCCTCATGAGTGTCATCATCAATGATAACTTCATCAATAGTATATAGAAAGACACCATTATTCCCAATATGTTGATCAATCATATTATTTAATCCATCATTATCATCATCATCATCATCATCATCATATACATGAGTCAAATATTTACTCTTATCAGCTTGTGAGAAAGGATGCTTGATACTTACCTCTGCTCCCTCAAATGGCTCTTCATGTATGATATATGTGCTAAGTTAAGTTTATTTGAAGTATGCATAAGGATCATACTCATAAGCATCCATAACATATTAATCTATAAAAAAATTAGATATGCTCTCAAGTTTAAAATCACCATCATCCACATTAGATTCCTCCTCATTGATCACACAATTCAAGTTAGAGCTTGCTTCAACATAGGGTTCAATGTGAAACCTTACAAGCAACTGAGTTCTTATTGTCACCTTGGTTCCATAACTTGTCATAAAGGAAAATAAGGACCAATAAGCTGATATTTAACCACCTATATTGGCTATAAATTATCTTGAAAGGAAGATTAAAAAATGAGTAAGAAGGTAAACAACAACTATGTCTTGGAGAATGGGAAAACTAGGACAATCATGAAAGAAAAATTCCATATTTTCAATCAACCCTATTGTATTATCAAGTCTACCATATAGTTAAATCATTAATTCTATATTAGGTTCATATTTTAGGCCCAACTTATCAGCTACAACTTTGGGCATGGCTAAAGTATAAGCTCCACTATCAACTATACAATTGTGTACTAGTTTGTCACCCACTATGAGAGTGAGATAGAAAAGTGAAGGCTTCTCAACTTTAGTAGATGGTTAAAAAATGGTGTTAAGGGAATTTTTAAGAGTAATATTACCATGACCTTGACCTAAAGGTGAAGTACTAGTAGGAATAGTGGACAACTAATTTTGTAATAGCTCTTTTTGGCCAGACATATGGAGGACATCCCACAAGGAGATAAATGCTTTGGCATTATTCAAAGAATCCACTATGTTTAGGGTAGTATTAATAACATTCTATTGAGTATTGGAAGGAAAATTATTGATTTAAATTTTATGAATTGAGACACCTTGAACAAACCTTAACACATTTTGACTTGAAGGAGGTGTAGGAGTGTTTAGGACTACCATGATTGCAGACATGCTTTACTACCTTGGAAGAAGATTAGATGAACTTGTAGGCATGATATTATCACATCCTAGATCCTTCCTCTTGGCCCTTATGTTGTCTAAAATATAATTTCCTTTATTTATCACGAAAGTGTCTTCCAATAAGAAGTTGGTGAAGATTTCTCCTTGAGGTTGCCAATCCTCATTTGCTTGCATCATGACTTCATCTTCAACTGATAGGAGAGGAGTGACTCCTCCCTAAAAAACTAGATATTTCTCTCCAACCTAATTTTCATCCATTAATTGGCCTTGTTAATAATATTATAATTTCACCAAGTCTCTGTGCACTGGTACCATCTCTCTTGCATTGGTGGTGGAATTGGGATTGTACACATTAGCAGGCTTGTTGAAGTTAGGTTGCCCTTGACCTCTTCCTCTCCCATATTGTTGGTCATATTGTTGTTGATATGGGTATGTATTTTTATGATCACCTTGTTACATATTCCCTCTCCCAATATTAACTTATAACCATTGAATATATGCATATTTATCCATGACATTATCTTCCTTCTTAGGATTAGTCGTAGGCTTGGTATTAGCGTTAAAAATTTGGGCCACACTTGGAGTATCAACTAGAGTATTGGGAAGTAGAGGCATAAACACCTTAGGAAGACATTTTATTTCTTGAATTATTCCATCCTCATCTCTAATGTCAAGTTAATATGCATCGGGAAGAGTGAAACCACCCATAGATTGAAGCATAATAACATATATGTACCAATGGCTCTCAAGTATGTAGGGAAGACAAAGTTAGTAGGTGGTCTCCTAGGAGGATGAAATATATACCAAGTCTTTTAAAACCTCTCATTTAAGTCATGAATTATTTCCTTAGGAGCTCTCATAATCACATTGAACTGATGTATGAGAGAGGTATGGTCACTTTCATCTCCAAATCTTGAAGTCAACAACACTCCAAAGTCATCCCATGATGTGATGTATCCATTGGGAAAATTCCTATACCAATCAAGTTATTTCCCTCTAGGGGACATGGCAAGGAGTCTAAGGGAAATATTCTCCTTAGTGACATTATGGAAACTACAAAAATTAGAGGTATCCTTGATGTGTTCACTAGGTGTAACATGACTTTCACCATTAAATGTGGGTACACTCTTTATAGCATTAAAATGAATGTCATCATAAACTTGGAGGTGAATTGGATTTTTAGTATTGAAGGCTAGAAAGGCATGTTTCCTAGCCATGTTTTATTTAAGATCTTAAATTTATTTAATATCTTCACTTTCTTGGCTAGAGAAATATTCTTAGTCTTCAAAGGGTATATTAGGATGAGGGTATTGAACTTCAAGAGGAAGTTCAGGGTGAATAGGTGGATTGATTGGATTGAGAAATCTACTAGATGATGACCTAGTAAGAATCATGAGGCATGAGAAAAAAATTATAAAAAATAATTTCCTTGAACCAAATTTTACCTTGAATGGAGTCTCTAAATGCAAAGTAGCACACCAATTTGCACTTGATGTTGTCAAAACCAACATTCACCTTGACAAGTTATCTTGAAGACAATGGGTCCCACTGAGCATACAATAACTGTTATCACCAAATCTTACATCATATAGGAGGGTGTTCAAACCTCCTACAAATTTGGGCATATTCCCAAGGTATGTGGGTTTACCTATAAGTAGAAGTAGACCTCTAGGTTTAAGGGCTAGCTCCCTGAATATGCCTTGAAGTGCTTATCACCTAACTAACTATTTTATTGTGGGAAAAGAGATACAAGTTTTTATGAAAATAAACTAATCTAAGGGGGTGATACACTAGATCATCATACTTCTTTCACTAAGAGACAAGGCCTACAACACTAGTTTAAAAGTCCTAGAATGCTCTAGCATTAGTATTTCAATATGAAGGTGATATGCATGAAGACTATCAAAGGTAAGTGAAACCACAAATAACTTTCAGTTACTAAGGCTCATTTTACAATTGGAAATAGGTTAATACACTTAAAAACACTTCATATAACCTTCTAGAGTGGAGTCACTTGCATCAAACATGGAAGGATTAAGAGAAAGCAAGGATAAATAGATATCTCTTAACTATTCACTATACATCTCTTCACACACTTTGACAATATGAGATATGAACTCAAAATAGATTGAATTAATTTTTTAGATAATTTACAATGTCAAAATTAGTAGGGCTCCACCATACATGGTGTGGTATTAGTCAACAAGAGCCAAAATGGCTACTACTTATAGAATTGTAGAGAGAGGAGAAGATAATGAAGTCCAAGAGTCACTAAGACATGTCTCATGCCGAGAAAATAAGTTACACATGGGAGAGAGGAATAAGTAACAAACCATGCAAGGTCCACTTAGACAATTATCCCTTAAAACATGAAATTATTGAAATGTGGCATAAAACTCTTCAATTGCTTACTCATAAAACTACCTTCATCATTTGGCCTCCTTGAAATGTCCCACAATAGACTATGTATATATGTTATGATTTAAATAATAGGGAGGGGTTTTAGACATGCTCCAACATGAATTGGTTGCATTCCTAATAATTCATAATTTTTGACATGAGTTATCATCACCTATAGTCCAAATAACTCCTCTTTCACTCACCTTGCACACTTAGCATCAAATTTTCCTATAATTTTCCAATATTATCCATACATATGAGTGAATTCCACTTTTTATGACCTTTCATGGTCTTATATTCCTTAGGCAGACCTTAAAAGGCCTCCCACTTGAAGTTTTCACTCTCTCACTAGCTTGTTCACTATGCCAGTTTTGACTAGCTAAGATGAAGGCACTTGTAGAGGTACTTATGCACTAAAATAAGGAAATAAATGCACATGGTGAGTTATATTAAGTCTTAATATCTCTCTCAAAGTGTATTGAATCCTTTTACTCTCCCTTGAATCTAAAAAACACCAAAAATTGTCAAATAAATTCATTTTCCTCCTTGTTCGCATAGGTGGGGTAAAACTCCAGTTGATATGGAGGAGCCCTAGAGAGTCCTATGAAAAATTAAATCATCTCCCAAGCCATTATATGCCATCTAGATGCATCTCTTTCCTCATCTTCCCAATCGTGTCCTTGGCAAGGGTTTAGAGTGATTTTAACCTATAATGATTGTTCATAAATGTTTGACATTGGATTTGCAAACAAATTCCATAAAAACAATGTTCAAGGCATCCATCATTCCCCAACTCTTGATACTCCCATTCAAAGTGTCCAACTAGGTATAATCTTCAAAATCTACAGACTCGATCTTTTTCTGTTCATTCTGTGTAGGCTTAAGTTGGTCTGAGCCAATAAATGGATTCTCTATGGTTTTATCTACATTTAAGCATATTGAATACACCTTATGAATCAAAATTATAGTGTTCTAACTAATTTTAATTATCCTTTAGTCTTATAAATGTTATTATCACCCCCTTAGCCATTAGGCCTAATAAGGACCTAGTAGGCTTGCCTGTATCATTGTAGGTTTGGACTTCTTGATTTTGTTCCTAGTAATTTTTCATTATTTTTATTGTTGTTCCATATCCATTACAAATTTACACATCATATTTCAAGGTTTCATCAACCCTGAACCTACCTTCTTCTATTTTTCATGACTAACCTATAAGATTTGCACCTTTGGGGAGTGCCCTCTATTTGAGACAAAATAGAGGACACTTCCCCTATTATCCCATACAAAAGGAAGATATGATGGGTTTATACAAGTAATGGAGATGCTCTGTGAAACATTTCAAGGTTTGATCATGTCAATAGGCCTTCCAATCCTTTAAAACCTTGAAGATAGACTTGTGGAAAATACTAACTATGCAAGTTTTAGACATGTGACTGTATGTTGCATTATTGGAAACTCTCCTTCCCCTATTTGCATGATATGGGGGTCTATTATGATGGAAAAAAATCCTAAAGAATATTTATATCATTCCCACATTATTTATTCTTTTCCAAATACTTCATTGTATACTTTGTACTTGGCTTACTAGAGGTGTTGACTCTGTTTTCTTGTTTGAAAGAGAAATCTGTAGGTGTATCTACATGATTGGACCTTGAATACATGTTTATATGCTTCTTTAGAGTCTCCAAGGTCATTTGATAGTTTTTAAAACCTATTCACATCATGTTAATACTATTCCAACATCAATAACACCATCTTTTATCTAACTATCAACTACAATCAGCTATAGTTAGCTACAATTGACTTAGTAGGGGTCCCATAGGTGAACATTATCCTTAGAATAAGTGACACATGGTCTATGATCCACTTAGAGGTCTTAAAAGCATTTTTGAGATTTTCAAATGTTTATGTTTGTAGGTTTATATTCTTAAGCTCACACCATGGACTTGTAGGACTCCATAGTCAATTATAGCTAAGTTGTCTCAGGGCAAAACAAACTTGTAGGTGTGCATGGGGTCAAAATATTGCATTTCAACCTTTCATGATAAACTTTGAATCATTAATGTGTCTCTCATTTTAATGGAAACACTAGTCATAGATGCATGTTTCTATATTGTATCCTTAGGTGTAGAGATGACTTTGGAAGCTTAAATCCTATAGAAAGCATTACCAAACTTTAGCAAACAAATGTGCAACTTAGAGGATTTCAAACATCACTTTCCTTTAGTCACACACCCACTCCTTTTTGAAAGGCTCTTCCCATAGGATAGGGATACAATATATATTAATTTTTATTGATCAAAACTCTATGTGACATCATCATATGACATCTCCAAAAATGCTTAGGCCTCTTTTTTGGTGTTTTACTGAAACAGTCCCTAAAGTTCAGTCCTTCAACTTGAAGATGGCTTTCAAGAACCTACCTGTTAACCTATTGTCTCAAATATGGTTTCCAAAGTACCTTAAACATCCAAAAACTTCATGAGGGTTTTAAAAACATGTTTACACACCTTTAAACAATATTTTCAAATCTATTTGGGGCCACTTGTAGGTGTGTAGTCCTATATGCAGGCAGTGACTATGATTTTAGGTAGTATACATGATATGTGTGCATTTAATGAGGTTTATAATTTATTGAGGTCTCCTAATGAAACCTTACCACCTTAAAGGATTTGAAATAGGTGTCAATACTCCTATTCTAACATCTTAATCTCCTTAGAGCACTTGTAGATGTGCATTTATGCCTGTAGGATAATGAGTATGAACATGAGCCATGTGCATAGAATGTCTAGGCTTTAAATCAGACATATACACTCCCAAGGTACAAAAATGAATATTTTCAACATTGAAAGGCTTGAAATAAGTTTCAACACTCATTTTAATGTGATATATTTATGTAGGCACCTGTAGGTGCATATCCATAGTATATGACTTTGTATTTGGTTTACATTGACTGTCACAACTCTTAATGTGCTATTTGGAGGTTTGGATTGATTAATCACATTACAAGAGTATGTTCACCACCTTTTGTTTCTCCCTAACACCTCCATGAACATATTCAGGACCCCACACATCATGACTACAAGTGAAAGTAAGGATGCCAATATTGACTACAACCTTCATGATGCCAATATTGAAGAGTGAGTTTGGAAATAAGGAGGTTGTCATGATATCTGAGAGGAATTGACCATCATATCATAGTGATTTGAATCCATTGTAGATAAAGAGACCTTTTTCAAGTATTGAAACCTAACTGGAAACTCCCTAGCATATTCCACACGCAACCTAAGAGGTTTAAACTCATAAAAATTATTTCAAACATGAAACCAAATATGGAAAACATATGGGAAAGGAGTTAAAATCCTCTTAAATACATTTCATTGGTTGTATTCTATGGACATGCTCAAATAGTAGTAAAACCTATAGGATGTGGGGATTAGCATGCAAAACCAAAAAATCAACTTTTTAAAGATGGTTCATAAAGTATAGGCCAGCATTCCCCAAAATCCAAACATTAAAATGAATCTAACCAAGTTTAATATCTAACACCAAGATCATTTGACTTGAAAGTCCTCCTACTAGCCATACCAAGATGAAATATGTTGACTACTTCTGCTTACCTAATGGAATAATGGAGAGATAGAATGGTTTTAGCCCATTTTTGGCACTACCAAAGCATGGAAATGGAGTCAAGGAATCTTAAGATCTATTCCAAAAGCTTTTCCTATGTGTCACTCTCTCTCATAGGTCATACAACCTTCGAAACTCCCTCTTTTTCACTTGTTTTCTTGATTTTTAGTTAACACCTTCAAGTTTCTATTAGTACTGACATTCCTAATAAGAAATATGATAGGGAATGATATGAGGGATGTTGAGATGGATTTAAAACACTTGTCTACCTAATAAAACCATACCACTTTCATTAATGTCCCATATATGACCCCTAAGTGACACAAAATGACATAATGACTAAATTAGACTATGACCAAGGCTAATAAGACATTAGATTACATCAAATGAACCATGCCACAATATATGACATTATAATATGCACCTATATTAAGTTTTTGACTTTAGGGGTTGACTCATTTTGACTTATGGTAAAAATGGTCAACAACTCCAATTTGAAATTTTGAATTATGCTATTAGCTTTGGGAGGTGTTTTGTAAAGTAGTAAAAAATACAATGTTTGTAATAGGTTTTTAAGGTCCTAGGTGGTACTAGATATATATGTGGGTGTGATTTAACTATTTTGGGAATATTGGAGTCTTATTCCTAAATTAGTTAAGGGTTTGGGTTGACTAAATCAATAAATAATATTGCAATAGTTTGACCACTGATTTGTATAATTTATTTATATTTTTAACCTTTTTATAAATAACAATAAATATGGGGAAAGTAAAACTTAGATTAAAATTAATTAAAATGATTGTTGTAGGGTCTGATATTGGTTGTGCAAGACTAGGATAATGTCACAAATAAGGATCTACCTTTCATTTTGTGAAAGGATAAGAGTGCTAAAATAGGACACCCTTGGGTCCAACATTATAGTCCTCTTCTGCCACTATTGTCCCTAAGATCTAAGTTTTTTGGGTTTTTTTCATTGTCCCTATGTGACTCTACCTATAAAATTTTGGATGTTGGATGTCTACAAAACTCCATGTAGATTTGATTTAGTCTTCAAACCCTAGAATCCATTATGCTTTAATAATATTTAAGATAGAGAGGGTGTTAGTGTGTGTAATATGCATTGAACATGTATCCACATCCATTGTGCAGGCATGTTACCTACATATCAATACTTCTAAGAGGGATCAAGCCATATGTAGTTCTCCCACTTGATGTGCTTTGTGCAATAGTGTATATGAAGATGCAAAATGCTAAAGTGGGTGTGCTTAAGGTGGCTAGGGACTAGTGTGAGGGTTTGAATGAGCTTGTAGTTGTATTAGCTAGTTATATGTAGAGAATAGAGAAAATTGCCTTAGTGGTTTTACTTATATTCTTTCTTACTTTGTAATAATTTCCAACTTCTTCTAAATGAACTTTGAATGGGCTTTTATAAAGATCTATTGGTCATGGGTTAAATGTATTCACACTAGGCCAATAAAAATAAGGATAGGAATCAAAAGGAAGTGACCATTGGAGCTAAAAATACAATTAGATAGAAGTACCAAAAATAAACACCCTAAGTTTTGGTGCTATAGTCCAAGTTGGGTGATATTGTCTTGAAGGTACAAGACCTAGGGGGATGGAATTATCATTAAAAATGTAGCCTGGTTGAGTTGGAATTAGGTCTTGAAACTCTACAGATGACTAAGAATGAATGAAAAGGTGTCTAGGAGGGTCATGAGAACATGCAAGAGGGATCTATGGGTTGAGTGTCACAATCCACACTCAAGCTACCAAATTTGATATTTTATATGACTACATTTTGCCCCCCTTTATTATAGTGATACAAAAAATTAAAATACTAGGATAAAGGAAAAATAGAAAGCATACCTAAATTTACCTGCAAGGGTGAAGCTGTGTGATGTTGGGTGTGCATAGAGAGAGCACATTGTGAAGTTTAAATCTATAAAATAAAACAAAGAGTATATCAATTTTTACTAGATACACTATTTTTAAAATAAGAACATACAAAATTTGGGTAAGAGAGATAGGAAGAGAAAGGAATGAATACACCTCACTAGGTATGTGGGCCAATACAAAACCTATTGTGATGTTGAATGATTTTGGATGTGTGCTAGGTATATGTTATACCAAGAGTAATACCATGAATGGAATTAAATACTTAGTTCCTCGAAAGTGGCTCAATAATACAAAGGCTAGCCCTTTGGTTCCATTGTCACCCACTAAGTGAAGATATGTGATCATGCATGTGTTAATTGATGTTTAGACTATGTGTCCAATCCCTCTAAGTATGTGGCTTAAGAATATAAAGGCTAGCTAGTCATTTGGCTCCATCATTGCCTTGTGAAGTGAAGCTATGAACTGATATCAGTATGAAATGTGTGTCTTATGAGATGGAAGCCCATTAATGTTCTATAATCTGACAATGTGGCATGGATAGGTGAATGTGTGCTAAAAACTAGGCCACTCTTGACCACTAAAAAAAGGTGGAGATTAGGATTATATAAAATCCACTCTGAAATTGGATAATAGGTTTATGTGGAAGTCACTCAAAAATGATGCCAACCACTTATAGATAAAATAAGGCATGTAACTGCTAAGAATATTTGGTAATGTACTAAACTAAAAAAGAAAAGAAGTCAAATGTGTCACACATATTTCCTTCAATCACTAGTGTTTGAAATATGGATTTTGATCTAGAAGTTATATTAACTACCTAATCTAAAACTAGAATTGAAAGCCATCATGTCACATATGATGCCCCTTATATCTAGATTCTATGAGAAAAATTATACTAAAACTATTGATTCTAAACTAAACTATTGCTGATAAAATTGTAATTGGTCTTACCTTTCTATCTATTTCTATAAAATCTAGTTTTTTTACTATTTGGACAAGACCACTAAAATCAGACACCCTACTATCTGACGATGTAGTCCAATCTTGGTGATCTTGTCTTAAGCTTATTTTGATGATTGTTCTATAATTTTCACTATCTATCTGGTTTGTTCTACCTAGTTTGAAGTCTGAATACTATTCTAGGTGTTTTAAATAACTAATTTTTTGACTGATAGGAGCTATGATATCTGTGACAAAATCCCTATTTGTTGCCCCTTCTTCTTAGAGTAGGAATGAAGACCCTATAATGAATACCTTTAAAAGAAAGATCCCTACAAGTGTGTTATGCTGTAAAATAAATGATATAGTGATGATAATCAATAAGATATCTCAATATATAGCATGGTTTTTAATGGATATTGTTAGATTAATAGGGGTATGCCGAGATAGATATAAAAATGTAATAGCATGTGCAATATAATGAATTAGAACTTAAATTTTGGTTAGTTATTAATAGTTAAAGAGGGATGGAGCATGATTTCCATCATGGTATCCAATAAAGTAAGATAATGCATGATGTAGATCATGACATTGTAAATAATTGAAAAACAATCAAGCAACAAACATACAAGGCAAGAAGCAAGAAGCATATAAGAGTGGCTAAGGGGCTAAACAAGCAAGGACCATGAGCACATGTCACTCAAACTAGAAATAAATCATACAAGGCATGTTAAAATACCACATACACATACAATTAGAAATAAACAAGGTTGGCATGAAAGCCACAATCACATAAAAGAGTACAGGAAAACAACATTGGCAAATTTCCTTAGACACACACAAGACATAGAAGTAATAGACATTGTAAAATGTCCTAAATCACATACAGGAGATAAACAAAATTTGAGAAATGCAAACACATCTATTTATGCAAATAAAGAAAGGAAATCATGTAAATATTGTCAATATAATCAAAGCTAGAAGTGAAAGTATGCAAAATGTAGAGTATAATACTAGGTATATGCTAAGAAATACATGAGTGTTATATACTAGTGGATATCGATAGAGTAATATATGTAAGCTAGTAAATAATGTACATCAACATGATGTCTAGAGTGTGTGGTGTAGGAATGACATAACCTGAATGATGTAGTCATGTAAAAGATGCCTCCAATGGGTATGTATATCGATGTATGCCTCGAATATAGAAGTAAGATGCCCCATCAATGGGTAGAGTGAAGAAATCAAGGATTTGGATGTCACTGCACACACTTAAAGAAGATCAAGTGAAGTATGGTAATGTAGATAGATTGACAAAAAATACCATAAAATAGCAAAATATAAGTCTAGCATAGTAGAAGAAATATAAAGAATAGATAATGCATATACTTGAAATATTTTTGTTTTTTTGAATTATTTGAATGTTTTTGTATTTTAAAATATTTTATATGTTTTTGTATTTTGGAATATTTGAATGTTTTTATATTTTTAGAATAAGCTATGTACAATCATGGATAAAGGAGACTATGTAAAAGTAATATTGAGAATAAATTATAATAAATGATGAGTCTCATGGGAGACTCCCTATCATGGTGTCTTGTATCGAGGAGAGGGATAGTGCGTGATCGTGAAACATGATAGAGAGGCTGAAACTATAATTCTAAGAGCTATGTATGTTATAAATACTCTAAAATATTTGTAGTAGAAACCATCTATGGGGTCCCCCTATAACTTTGAGAAGTGGATGCAACTTTAGGGCTCTTAGGGACCCATCTGGTAGTAAGAGAAGCTCTCTGAACATGTGCTCTATGTGTAGAGGAGGCATGATACCTCAATGATACTACCCTGGGTATGAACAATATGGTTGGAAGCTATATATAATTTTGAAATTATGTTTACTCTAAAAGAGGCATTTGTGGAAGTGTATAAACTCTCTATGATGGAGATGAAGGCCTTGACTATGTTTGAATCTCAATAATAACTGAACCCTGATGGCCAACTGAATAAGTGGCCATACTACTCATGTTATGTAGGAACTTGCCTTGTATCTGATGTTGTCTATAGTGTACTAATTGTAACTATACATGGAGACTTTGTAAGATGCAAACTCAATGGATGTGTAAATGAAACTATGTATTGTAAAGGAGGCTCATTTATATATAATTATAGTGGATTGCTATGTGAAATAGGTCCTTAAAAACTCAGTTGTAGTGAATATCTCTCTAGATTGGTACTCTGTGATGTATTTGATTAAGCAATAGGTTGAGATGGAAATATAACCTATGATGATGGCTCATCTAATGTCAATCATAGAGGGTTGCCATGTGAAATAGGTCTTGGAAAACTCAAATATAGTGAATATTTATATGGAATGATACTCTATGATGTATATGACTGAGCAACAGGTTGAGATGGAATTGTAACCTATGATGGGGGCTCATCTAATCTTAATCACAATGGATTGATACATGAGATAGGACCTAAAAAACTTGGTCATAGTGAATATCTATCTAGAATGCTACTCTATTTTGGTGCTTATAACTATGTTGGATATGCATATGGAACTACACTATGTATTCCTTAGACTACACTGCTATAATTAGGTTGTTCTCACTGTACTGGTCTCCAAACTTTCTAAGTAGGTTGGATAGGAGATATACTCTGAGGCTCTATCCTATAAATTACATTACTCTCATGATGAATAATTGATGATTCCTGTGAAGGAATGTCCTGGGATGACTCAGTCATGGAGGAATGAGTTCTATGGTTCCATGATGGAGGATATCATGATGCCCTTGATGTGAATGATATGATATCATTATCAGCACATCTATTAATACAATCCTTGAGTATATTACAATCATTATCTCTATGTCCATGGATATAATGGTAGTTACAAAAGGGTTGATGTGGCTACATGTGTAGGAGATGTGGATCTTGATGATGAGTAGAAGGCAATGTGATTAACCTCTTATCTAGTAGTGTTGATAATATGACATATGGGCTATCTTATTTTAAATCAAATTATAATGGTTCCCTACTACTATTCTCTATAATACATATTATAGGTGGTGATCTAGAAATTCGCTCTTTATTCTTAATTGGTTGCTCTTTTGGTTGTGGTATTCTATCTTGTTTTGGACATGGTGGATGTTGTATGCTAGGAGATATAAATGGAGATACTATTGTGAAATTTAGATTAATTTAATCAACTAATCTACCTCAATCAATCCTAATTTATTTTCTAAGGCTAAAATTGTATAGCGTAAGTGCCTAAAAGAGGACTCTGTCTGATATAATAAATACTTGAGGAGAGGTTGGTGAAGCCCTTTTATAAAGATATGTTGAATCTCTAAATATAATGGTTTATCGATCAATCTTAACATGTGAGTCTTGAATTGTAAGCTATAATCACTAACTAACTCTAAAGCATTTATATATAATGTTGCAAGTTTCTCATATGTAACATGAGGGCCCATGTTTTCTATGTAATATCTGAGAAATACCTCATCTAAGTCATCATATGTATGCAAGAAACCAATGGGGAGTAGATGAAATAACCAATTTTGTGCATCACCCACTAATGTCTACTAGAACAACTTAAGTAGAATCAAAGGACTCACATGAGATGGCAAAGAATTTTGAAAGGCTTGAAGGTGTACAAATGGATCAATTTCTAAATTTTTCTCATAATTATGACAATGAATAGACAAATTTTCAAAATTGCACATTAGTTAAAAATGTGGAAAATGATTTCATTTACAATGAAGATATTTACTATTGTTGTAATGAGGAATATGATGATACATGTGTAAATGATAGTGAAGAAAAAGTAGATGCATCTTCTTCCCTCAAACCTATCTCTTTTATTCCCTCTTCTAAAGAAAATAATTTTGATAAATGGGAAAGATACTTTTCACCTCATTTTCCTATGCACACTGCACCAAATGAATAAATTAGTCATGCACTTCCAAGTGAACCTCTTATTGGTGATAATTTGCCTTCATGTGAACGTAATCTCTCTCTCTTTTGCTACTTATAAGTTCAAATTAGAATAATATAAATGTAATAGAATCAAAATTCCAATGCATAGTTTAAATGATACATCTCATGTTATTAACTCTACTTTGTCAAAAGAATGTCTAAATGATAATTCTTTTTCTCTTACTTCTCATATTGAAAATAGAAATAATGCATACAATCCATCCATGGATAGCATAAATGCACATAATATTCTAATTTCACATGATAATTTATTGCATATTCGAAAATAATTAAATTATTCTCTCACACCTCTCCCTAGTGAGATGGAAAAAATAATGAGTATGATAGTGAACATGCCAATAAATGTGAAAATGAGAGTGACTATGAACAAAATTTTGATTATGATAATGCAAGGAATAATGATCATTATTATGTACATAGTGAAGAAGAAAATGCATCTCATGCTTTTAACTCTTCTCTCACTCCTCCTCTCAAACATAATGCACTACAAAATGTTGTTCCTACTTTTATGCATGATTGTATTTCAAATAATGCACATATTAATGATAACATTATGTCTTCTACCCAATTAGAATGTGATTCAATAAATAATAAAGATACCAATGAATCTCCCAAGCCACCCCATACTACAGTAAAACCTATTTCTCACTATTCACCTAAAGAGAATGGTAGGCCACATCCCTCTAGTAAGGTCCAAGTTACCATTCCTCTAAAGGTTCAAGTGAGCACACCCCTCTCTATGATCCAATTTCTAAATGTATCATTCCCATGGTTAAAATTAATTATCAAATTCAATGATTAAATGAACCACTTCAAGATGTTAATATACCATCTCAGGAGATTATTTCTTTGATGCATGTAGTTGGTGAATTATAACACCAAGTACATCTTTTTACCTTGGAAAATAAGGATTATAAGTCTTGGATGGATGCCAATGATTTACATGGTAACCCTCTTCTGAAGACATTTTTAAAGCTTCATTACCTAAGCATTTTTAGATACCGTCATTGCCTCACTTTGATGTAACTAGAGATCTATTCATACACTATTAGACCTTTCAGAAGGCTTTTCCATTTCATGCGAGTCATTTGATTCTACTGAAGTTGTTCCAACAAAAATTAGCAGGGGAAGCACATAATTGGTTCTTTCATCTACTCACCACTGGCTCCTTTCACACATATGATGATTTAAAGGAGGCATTTCTTAGATATTACTTAGCAAACATGGACCCTCATGTCACATATGATAAACTTGCCACATTACATCAGAATATTTCAAAGCCAATTAGTGATTATATCTTATGATTTAAGCTCACATGTTATGATTGATATACAAAACATCATATTTAGAGATTTAACATTTATTTATTAAGGGGCTTCACCAACCTCTCCTCGAGATCTATTATATCAGATAGAGTTATCTTTCAAGCACTTATGTTATACAGTTATATCCTTAGAAAATAAATTAAGATTGATTGAGGTAGATTCAATTGATTGAATCACTCTATATTTCATAGTAGTGCCTACATATATAGCTCCTAGCACTCAGTATCCACCATGTCCTAAACAAGATAAGAGATCACAACCAAAAAAGTAACCAATTAAGAATAGAGAGCCAGTTTCTAGAGCAAAACCTATAATATGCACTACAAATAATAGTAGTAAGGCACCATTACCATTTGATTTAGAGCAGGATAGCCCATGTATCATATTATCAATACTCCTAGATAGGAGGTCAATCACATTACCTTCTACTCATCGACAAGATCCACATCTCCTATAGAAATAGCCACATTGACCCCTTTGTAACTATCATCACATTCAGATGTGTTGATAATGGCATCATAACAATCACATGAGGGGCACTGAGATCTCCTCCATCATGGAACCTTAGACCTCATTCCTCCATGACTGAGTCATCCCAGACATTCTTAGACATAGAGATAATGATTATTATGGACTCAAAGATTAAATTAATAGATGTGTTGATAATGGCATCATAACATTCACATGAGGGGCACTGAGATCTCCTCCATCATGGAACCTTAGACCTCATTCCTCCATGACTGAGTCATCCCAGGACATTCCTTTACATGAATCATCAGTCATTCATCATGAAAGTAATTTGGGTTATAAAATAAATCCTCATATGAAATATCCTATTCCACCTATTAAGAAGGTTTGAAAACCCATAAAATGAGAACAACCTACATATATTAGTGTAGTTTGAGGAGTACATAGTGTAGTTCCATATATTTATCCAACATAGTCATAGATACTGTAACATATTTTTCAAGGTCCTATTTCACATAGGACCTGTTATGGTTAAGATTAGATGAACCCACATTACAGAGCACTACTTCAGAGAGATATTCACTACGGCCAAGTTTTTAGGGACCCATTTTACATAACAACCCACTATGATTGAGATTAAAATATCTAAAATCACATGTTTTAGCTCCATCTCGATCTATTTCTCAATCATATACATCACAGTGAAGGCCACAGGGTATTATTTCATGCAGCAATCCACTACGATTACAAATAGACGAGCCTTCTTCACAACACAGTTTCAATTACACATATAGTGAGGTTACATTTTTAGAGCCTCCACATACAACTACATTTAGTGCACCACAAATAGTATCAGATACAGAGCATGTTCCTACACAACATGAGTAGTATGGGTACTTATTTAGTTGACCATCTGGGTTTAGATAGTGATATGACACTCATTCATACTGGTATCAGTTCATAGCTTTACTTCATTGGGTAATGATGGATCCAAAGGATTAGCTAGCCTTTGTATTCTTGAGCCACTTACTTAGAGGGATTGGACACATAATCCAAAAATTGATTAATACATGCATGATTACATAGCTTCACTTAGTGGGCAATGATGGAGTCAAAGGACCAATCTTTTTATTTTTGAGCCACTCTCAGATAATTTAGCACATAACGCTCTCTGAAATCCACTTATACTAACAATTAACATTCCTAGTTCTAAAATATCCATCCCTATCCAAACCAAATTGTCTAACTCTATATCTTACCAATATCCTATTTTTTCCAAACTTAAACCAATTCACTTTATCAAAAAAATTACCAATTACAAAACCAACAAATTTTTTACTCATAGATGATTACAAACAAAATCTAACATCACACTTGAACATATCATGAACAATCAAAACACATCTCAAACAAAATTTTACCAAAACATATGCAACCTCAAAATCAATATCAAATCATATGTTTTTAATCAACCATTTGCAAATTCATATACCAATATATTTTAAAATCCATAACACAATAGGTCTGAGTCAAAATCAAACAAATATCCATATATATACAATGAAGTTTTCAAAACATGTACATCACATCAAGGCATAATTAATCATTAATGGGCATCACTCCCTCACTTTTAGTCTCACTTTCCTCACTAGTACTAGTCCCATAATCTACTCTATCACTCCATCTAGAACCCTTTTTGTCATGATCACTGCTTACATTAACCCTCAAGTTAGGGTTTCAGACAAATATAGTTCTCTCTTTGGGAATGTGCATAGCCAACATGCACGATAGATGAAAGAATGAAATTTTTACTAGGCCCTTCCTTGAGCAAGCATGCAAGTCTATATGTTATATAGAATGCTGAGCTATACTATTGAATGATTTTAATTATGTAATGTGCCAAAGTAGTAAGTGCTAGATATAAAATGCCTTGTGAAGTATTTTATATAAGAGACTCTTTGTTTTGAATTTGGGAACTTTATTCACATTTGGATGATATTATAAAACTTAAGGATGAAGTTAATAAAGGCTTGGGACTCATTTAAGTGAGATAAATTGACCGTTAGGACTCAAAATTCCATATAAAATTAGTCAAATTAGGAATAATATGTGGACTATTTTGAGAATATTAAAGTATTATTCTTAGTTTAGTTAAGGGTCTAAAAAAATATAATCAATAAATAATATTGTAATAGTTAAGATACAAATTTATATAATTTAATTGTATTTTGAACCTTTCTATAAATAGTAATAAATATGGAAAAAATAAGACTTAGCTAAAAAAAATTGAGATGACTATTGCAGGGTCTGAAATTTGTTGTGTAGGACTGGGATAGTGTCACAAATCAAGATCTGGCTTTCATTTTATAAAAATATAGAAGCACTAAAATAGGACATCCTGAGGTCTAACACTATAGTCCTCTTCTATTGCTATTATTTTAGAGACTTGAGTTTTCTAAGTTTTATTTATTATCCCTGTGTGAGCCTGCCTATGAAATTTTAGTTATTAAATGTCTATAGAACTCCCTATAGAGATAATTTAATCTTCAAACCCTAGAATTCATTATGCTTTGACAAACTTTGAGAAAGAAGGGAGGGTTAGTATATGTAAGATGTATTAAATGTGGATCTACACCCCTTGTATGGGCACATTGCCTACATACCAATACTATGATGAGGGATCAAGCCATATGTAGTTTTCTCACTTGATGTGCTTTGTGAAATAGTGTTATGAAGATGTAAAAATGCTAAATTGGGTGTGCTTGATGTGGCTAGGGACTAGTGTGAGGATTTAAATAAACTTATAGTTGTATTGGCTAGTTTTATGTAAAAAATAGATAAATTTGCCTTAGTGGTTTTGCTTGTATTCTTGCTTGCTTTATAATAATTGCCAACCCCTTATAAATGAACTTTGGATGATCTTTTATAGAGATCTATTGGTCATGGGTCAAATGTATTCACTATGAGACCCTATTTTGACATCATTATCCTATTATATATTTTGTTACATGTTTTGTGGACTCAATGGATAAATGTTAGACTATTTGGAGGCATAAGATGCCCACACTTTAAATTTTGATTGACATTATAGACATTGATTATCAGTTTGATAAATTTTATTATATGCATGGTTATTATAAGTGGATATACTTGGTTATCTAGATGATGATACTAAATAGCATGATGTTTTATTTTAAGGATTTATAGTTGATTATGTGGAACTAACCAAGATATATGATTACCTTGCAAAGTTTTGTAGTGATAATTATACTAATTCATATTAGTCTAGATATAAATTATTTTTTTATGGATGTATTTGATATTTACATTGAGTGTGCAGGTGCAAAGCACCAAAGGTAGGATTACGAGGGACTCAGGCATGCCTTGAGGAATCATATGCATATTTAAAATCACCTTAAACCTTTAATTTTGTACCCTCCTTTATTTTCAGATTCTTAATTGTATTATTTGTGTCTTTTAAATTCTTCTCCTTATTAATTTAAATCTTGGTGCTATGATTTAAACCTCTCTTCTAATTTCAACACTATAAACCTATGTTAACTCTCAATGAGGTTAACTAACCTTTTCAAAGGTTGGGTTGACCCTCAAAACTCAACCCATTAGTGTAAACTCGGATTTGTCTTTTCAACCACCTTTTAGCTTGAGTTTTTGACAAAAAAAAGCTTCTCTTACTAGTCCTTTTTGGGCCCATACCTATACCCAATAGGTAGATTGATTTTTTTAAGGACTTTTGACCAATTTTTAGTCATTTTATTTTTTTTATGACCTATATCTTCATCTCCACAAGTAAGCTTGTACTTAGTACAAGTAAGTTGCATTTTGTATGTTTTGTGCAAGAAACATCCATGTGGGTGTGTAAGTGCATTCATGAGAGTTGTAAGAGAAGTTAAGAAGGATGGTCCTATTCTTGGGACATGGATGGCCATGTGTCACCCTCTTATTAGTCATTATTTTTGGTTGTCTTCTTCTTTTAAGAACCTTATTTTAGGGTCTTTTGGAGTTTTATGCATTTTTGGATTGGAAGTGTCAAGTGGAGCTTTTGATTGAGGTAGGTTTTGTTCTTTCAAATTTTTAATGATTTCACTCCTCTTGCCTTTCTTGAATGAATCTTTTAATGAAAATGAATGAATGTTTTTACTAGATTGAAGGTTTTGTTATTGGTTTCCCTTTTATTTTTTTATTTGTATTTTATTGTCATGTTATCTCTTTCTTGTTGTTTTCCTTCTTTGTTGATTGAGTGTTGGATATGGGTTTTGGTAGCACCTCTATGCCACCCATGTGGGGATTAGTATAAGTGCATGTATTTAGGGAATGAGAGTGCTGCTCTTGTTTAAGGCTTGTTGGATAAGCCCATTTTTTCTTTAGTGACATGAAGATGCTTATGAGTAGTGGAACCTTTTTACAAGGTTGAAAAACCACTCTCTTTTATGAGATATGGGAGGTCTAAGGAAGAATGATGTTTATGGGAGGTCTAAGGAGGAATGATGTTTATGGGAGGTCTAAGGAGGTAAACTATTGCTTGGCAAGCTCTATTTTATTTGGCTTTGGAAGCCATACATTGTTGGAAAATTTATATGATAAAAAAAATCAAGAGCCCTCTTCTCTTCCCTTTAGTGAAATCCTTCTTGACTTATTTATTATTATTTTTTTCTTTGTGATCATCTTGTTATTTTGCTCTCTTTTTATTGATACCAAGCCATTACCCTTTTCAAGCTTATCCTTGTACATATGAGTTTGAGGTATGCCTCTTTCCCTTGGGATTGGGGGAGGCTATGCATGAACATCATTTGGTGAGATTTGTATGTAATAATGCCTAAAATATGGGTGGTCAAGTAATTTCCTTTGGCCTATTTTAATGTTGCCTTGGAGTATTCTAGGAGCTTGACACTTGTGTGTAGGTTTTAGAGCTTGGAGCTTGTTGTAGCATGGTGATTACTCTCACATATATTTTTGCATCCCAAGTCTTTCATGTTGTTGAGGAGCTTATACTCCATTGTGATGCATTCTTGTTTTTGAGGAATGATATTTTTGATAAAATCTTATACTTTTGTAATGGGATGTATTGAGACAAGAATTTTAGTTTTGTGAAGTTGAGATTTATCTCTCCTACATTTTGTTGGAAATATTGTAATCCTTATTGGAATGAATACTTGCAAGAATATTACTGGGTTTCCTTCATTTTAGCCATTGTTACCTGTATATGAAAAAGTTATTTATTGTAAATATGAATATGAGAAGATGTATGTTCCTTGTAATATTTTATATCTTGAAAATGTTCATATATTTGATTAAATGGCAAAAGAGTCTTGATATGATGTATAAATGAAGAATGTGAATGAAAAATGGAGTTGAAGTTATCCTTGTAGCATTTGAATGTTATGCATACTCTTGATAAATGGATGAATAAATTTAAAATATATAGATATTACTTGTTTTTCTTTCCTTGAATCCAAAAGAAGATTATAACTACAAATAATAAATTGCTCTCTTAAGTTGTATGCTACTTGTTGTAGTCTTATCTCTTTGCTTATCCTTTTCTTTGTTTGATCTATAAATGAAAATTATTAAGATATTACATTCACATAGCAAAGAAAGCAGTACATTCATTATAAAGTGGATTATCCAAAATAATCTTATATTAATTAATATGTAACAAATGAATAAAATTGATAATGTTGTTATATTAATACTTAAGTTCAAAATATTTAAATTAAAGTTTTGAAAAAAAAAATGTATATATAAAATCATGTATTACACTTAACTAAACAAATAATTTTTATATATAGAATATATATATTATTCCATAAATAAAAAGAGGTTAAACAAAATATATACATGAGAGAAAGTATATATATAATAATGATACTACATTGAATTAAAAATGTATATTATATACATTGAATAAAATAATATATAAACCTACATAATATTATATTATATATCAAATAAAATAATAAATAATAAATAAAAAGAAGAAAAAGAAAACTTTCAAAGATTAATTATATATATATATATATATATATATATATATATATATATATATATATATATATTACCAAGAGATTTAAAAAAAAAAATTATAAATAATTATAGTCATATCTAAAAAATAAAATAAAATAAAGTGGAAACAAAGAATATCTATATATATATATGAAGAGAGGGACGGGGCGGTGGCTAGGCCTACACTACTCAAAACCCTCTCTTCCTAAAAAAGGAGGGAGGGGGTTCGGCTAGCTCTTATTGTACTTGTCATTGGGCGACGGCCCTGCTACGATTGTGCCACAGGGAGGGGTCTACAGACTCAAAAAAAAATATTTATATATTTTTTCATTTTGTTATTATTAAAAATAAATAAATAATTAAAATATTATATATATATATATATATATATATATATATATTAAAAAAATATAATCATAATAAAATATATATATATATATATATATATATATATATGAAATTTACGTGTAAAACAATTCCACCAAAATGAGAAGAGAAAACTTAGAAAACAACTTTTAAGTCATTTGATCTCATGGCTCACATTAATTCTTCCATTTACAATTGGGAAAAGACTTTGACTTTGTTTTATAGTAATACACTCCATGTGAGTTCTCTTAAACTATTTATTAAATAAATTATATTTCTTTTTTTTCATTTAAACCATAGTATTTAATTCTTTCAAAAAATTAAAAATAATTGGTAAATGAGTGTTAGTAAATTATGTAGTGGTGGGTAACTTAAGTTAAAATTAAATCATTTTATTTTTATTTGACTCGTAAATTAAATATTTTTATAAAATAAATAAATTTGTTCCGATAAGGATTATTTAAATGGATTATTAAAAATAAAATAAAATAATCTTTCTTTCTATATATATATATAAATTACTTGTCATAAAATAATTAGTTCACTAATTAAATATTTTTAATAGGTTTGATTAATTATTATCTTGTTATTTAAGTGTACATCGAAGATCAATAACAAATTATTAAAAAAAATAGATCATTTTTATGAAAATTGTTTAGCATATATTTTGGGCATTGCATTCGTGTCAGGTCAACAAGAAAAAGGATAGGAACCGAAAGGAAGTGAACATTGGAAGTAAACATGTAATTAAATAGGAGTGCTGAAAATGGACATCCTACGGTCTGATGCTAAAGTTCAAGTTGGGTGCTATTATCTTGAATGTAGGAGACGTAGGGGGATGGAATCATCATAGGAAATGCAGCCTAGCTGAACTAGAATTAGGTCTCAAAACTCTATGAATGACTGAGAATGAGAAAAAAGGTGTCTAAAAGGGTCATGAAAGCATGTATGAGAGACCTATGGGTTGGATGTCACAAACCACACTCAAGCTACCAATTTTGACATTTTATATGTCTACATTTTGGGTTCACTAATTTAACTATTTTGAGAATATTAGAGTCTTATTTCTAATTTAATTAAGGGTTTGGGTTGACTAAATTAGTAAATAATATTATAATAATTTAACCACTAATTTGTATAATTTATCTTTATTTTTAACCTTTCTATAAATAAAAAAAATATGAAAAAAATAAGACAGCTTAAAATGAATTGAAATGGTTGTTGTAGGTCTAATATTGGCTATGCAGGACTAGGACAGTGTCACAAATTAGGGTTTGGCTTTTATTTTGTGAAAGGATAGGAGCATTGAAATAAGACACCTTAGGGTCTGATGCTATAGTTCTCTTTTGCCATTGTCCCTAAGACCTAAGTTTTTTGGGTTTTATTTGTTGTCCTTGTGTGAGCCTGCCTATAAAATTTTAGATGTTGGATGTCTATGAAAGTCCTTGTAGTGCTGATTTAGTCTTCAAACCCTAGACTCTATCGCACTTTGACAAAATTTGAGAAAGATGGGGGTTAGTGTGTATAATATGCATTGAACATGTATCCACACCCCTTATGTTGGCATGTTACCTACATAACAATGCTATGAAGAGGCATCAAGCCATATGTAGTTCTACCACTTGATGTCCTTTGTGTAATAGTGTATATGAAGATGCAAAATACTAAACTAGGTGTGCTTGAGGTGGCTAAGGACTGGTGTGAGGGTTTGAATAAGCTTGTAGTTGTATTGGTTGGTTATATGCATAAAATAGGAAAAATTACCTTAGTGGTTTTTCTTGTATTCTTGCTTGCTTTGTAATAATTGCCAACCTCTTCTAACTGAACTTTGAATGGGATTTTATAGAGTTTTTTTGGTCATCAGTCAAATGTATTTGTGTTAGGATGATAAGAAGAAGGATAGGAATTGGAAAGAAGTGACCATTGGAGGTAAAAATGCAATTGGACAAGAGTGCCAAAAATGGACACCTTAGGGTCCAACACTATAGTCCAAGTTGGGCACTATTTTTTGAAAGGTATGGGACTTGGGAGGATGAAATTATCATATAAAATGTAGCCTGGTTGAGCTGAAATCAGGTCTCAGAACTCTATGGATGACTGAGAATGAGAAAAAAAGTGTCTAGGAGGGTCATGAGAGCATACAAGAGGGACCTATGGGTTGAGTGTCACAAGCCACACTCAAACTACCAATTTTCACATTTTATATTACTATAAGATGTATTTTCAACATACAAGTGCAATGTAATTTCAAGAATGAGAAGTGACTCATAACTGCCCCTTCATTTATAGAGGTGGCCAAGAAGAGAGAAGTTGGTAGTTACATGCTTTGAGGAATTTAAAATTGGGAATACATGTTATATATTAATTATGCATAGATAGGAGGGTATTAGAAAGCTTATGAAGTAGGAGGTTTAAGAAGGACAAAAAAAATGAAGCAAAATAAGAAGTTTTAGTTTTGTCTATGAAGGACAAGAAGATGAAATAGACTGTATGTTGTAAATATCTCTTAGAAATTATTAAATAATTAGTAGTTTATGTGTTCCTTATTCATCATATGTTAAGTGTTTCTTCCATGAATCACAATGGTTTGATAAGTTCTTAAGATTGTTACAGAGGCAATTTGCAAGAATGCTATCGGTCTGCATTGAGAATGGTGAAGTGAAAATCAAAAAGTGGGAAGATTAGCCAAATATGAAACTTGTTTATTAGAAAAAACATGGTAAGAGAGACATATAAAGGTGTATCAACCATATTCAAGTTTTGTGTTGTCATATATTTCCTTGTAGGTCAATTGAAAACCTACAGTCTGAATGCTCTGTGTGGTTTGACACAATCAAGGTAAGAAAAGTGAAGTTTATATGATTTGTGGTTTAGTTAAGAGTCCAATTCTTGTACAGGAGTTGTGTCATGATGGGTAGATCCTACGAAGGTGAAATAGATTCTTGAATTTTTTTAAAAATCAAATGAGACCTTATTCATATCTCTCGGCCTCTGTGATTAAATGAAACCATCAAAGACTAAAACAATGGTGTATCTCTTTGTTGAGCTAGTCAAAGGTCATAGATATGATAGTGGAGATAGAAGAGGTTAATTATGAATAATTTTAGGCTGTATTAAGTCATTTTATGGTGTATGGAGAAAGGAAACTTAGATGCAAGGAATGTGTACCATATGGAACCGTCTTAAAGTTAAACTTTTATCAAAATGAATGATTAGAGGAGTTTAGAGGTTGGGTGAGATAATTTAGTGATTGGATGAGTTGATTAGGGTTATAAAATTCCTATTTTATGTCTTGAAGTTTTCATAATAGGTAACAATTTCAATATAGTGCATTTTGAGATGTCTCAACCAATACAAGATTGTCATAGTCTTAGAACTAGGGTTTTAGAAAGAAACTCATGTATCTTGAGTTGTAACAGTACAAAACTATTATAAATTTTTAATCACATGTGTTTTAAGGTGAAAATTAATATTTATGAGGTTTTGAAGTCATATAACACCATACATTATGGTCTCCTTTGTTATGGGGGTAAATAAGCCTAATGAAGGGCTAATTGGTAAGAGGAAGAGGTGAGAAAATGATTGAGACAAGTGAGTTGGGTAATGAGAATTTGGGTGAATATATAAGAGGATATATGGTACTCATAAAGTACATTATATTTTTAATACCAATCTTTACTTATCTGTATAACTAAAAAAGGCTACAAGGAAGGTGTAGAATAGAGATGAGTTGTATAAGAGAGTGTAAGGAAAGATTGAGATTTGGGATTGAAGTGAAACAAGATATATATGATCAAATAATCCAATATAAGGCATAATAAGTTATTCAATAAGTAATCACAAGGAATTGAGGGGATTAAAGCATCAAGAAGAAAGAGGAGAGAGTGGACTAAGAAGAGGAGACAATTATGAGAGAATGGAAGAGATAGATAGTTGCAGGTGTTAGAGTCAATGGTCTATGAAGAGTAGATAATGATGTCTCTCTGCATCATTATTTCACATAATTATATATTCAAAATCTAAGTTAGACGAAAACTATTGCTTTTGCTATATATAGACAACTTTTATTTGTAAATTACAAGATAGTTGTTAATCATTTTATTCATTTGGTTTATTTGCAATAAATTTTATTATTATTAATTATTTATTATAGAAAATTCTTGTTTTTCAATAGTGATTCATAACTATGGAGATATAACCTTGAGCATTTATCTACTCTTTTATGGTACCAGAAAGAGATTTTCCTAGTTTGCGTAGTGGAATTTTGTATTTTTCATCAATACAACATTCCTACATTACTCTCCAGGACCCTAATAAAGTTTTTATACTAACCCACATTATATTTTTTGAATCAATTTATGGGTTTATTTTATTTATGTAAAAACTATAAAATTCGGGATTTTTTCTAAGTTTTTTCTACTTAAAGAAAAACTCAAAATTTTTGGGTGCATTTCAATGTTTTTCATGAATAGTACTAAAAATACACACATTAAAAAAACTAATCAATTTTTTTGAAGCTATTAGTGATTTTTTACACTTTTTTAAAGTTCTGATAGTTAGGACAAGTATGGAACAATAAATAATATATTATGTTTTTAGTTTTTTGTGAAAACAAGGGTAAAATCTTACATCACTAGATTCCTCTCTTGAAGAGCTTTTTGAAAAGTTCTAGTTTAAAAAAATAGAGCACCATGATGGAGTGCTATATGGAATTATGTGATTATGAAATCACTGATGCACACCATTACCATAGAGAATCCATCATTCCCACATAATAATCAAAAAAATAATTATTCGTAAATAGGTCTCTCATTATTGCATCTCTAGAATAAAATACAATCCACATATTCCTCTCTCTCTTCCTACGATCTCAAAGGAGAAACACAATGAGTGCACAATAATGAGAGACCTAAGTTGGTGCACAATAATACAATAACAAACTCCAAATCAAGATTAACTCTATGAGTGAGTATGAATGATAACTCCAACACCCTCCCTTTAGTGTAGAATAGGGAGTGAGAAAAGAGAAAATAAAGAGATTGAGTGGGTCCTAACAACTAGGCCTGATTAAGTACCCATGTACAAAATCATAGTGAAACACTAAAGTGTCCTTATGGAAACCAATCCATCTTATCTAAATACATGGATGTTGAGTTGCTATAACCACCAAGTCAAATAAGATCTTGTACTTTGTACAAGACTCACTTAGTTAAAAACATTGATAAAAAAAACACTAGAAAAAAAGAGTTACCATGGATGAAATGTGTCACCACAAGGTACCCAAACACTATTAGAACCAAAATAATATTTGAGAAGATAGCATATGTTGCAAGGCATCCCAAGAAGCATGACTCAAAATCTCACACAATGTGGTAGTATATACAATTGATGGAGTCAATTCCATCAAACTAAAGTACACTCAATTGACTACCTGAATAAGGAAAATGTGGTGTGCCAAGGGCTAACAAGTATTAAGACACTTGAATTAGTATGCGTACATGCCCCCCCCCCCCCCCCGCCCCCCAATAATTTTGAAATGGATATAGTGAATCAAAAAACATTTGTAAGATTGGGTGAAAAGTAGTATTATGTGGATCATGTTTGATCACTGTAGTCTTAGGTTTTTTAGGCCCCAGTGAAGGTGCATAAGAGACCATATATAGCTCAATATCCTCATGAAGAGTATAGAGAACAAAAGATGAAGCTCTATCAAAAAAAATATCAACAAATAGGACCTCATCCACAAACCATTACCATAACTAGTGAGCTAAAAAACATAGCATTATACACAATAGAGATAAATAAACTATGCATAATATAATGTCTTCATTATTGTCTCTCAACAAATAATATACAATCCACATATTAATCTCTCTCTTCCTACAGTCTCAAAGGAGAATCACAAGGAGTGCCTCATAAATAAGCAAATGAGTTAGTTTCACAACAACCACTTGGTTTACTATGATCCATGCAAAATAGTGTGGATTGCCTAAGTTGGTGCACTCCAAATATTTTTCATGAACATAACAATCCAAAAAATAAAATAAACACCAAATCAAGCTTAAATCTATGAGTGAGTGTGAATTCTCACTCTAACACATTGAGGCACCCTTGGTGAGCATTTGAAGGTGAAGGATAATTTGAAAAGTTGCATTTGGTAGCAGGTAACCACTTGTTACTATTTTGATGGATTTTTGGGGTGTTGATGCCCATTTACACCACTAACACTACTAATTTCCACCACCACCACCACTCAAGGGAGTCTCAAATTTTTTGTAAGCCTAATATTTCATTAAATTTGTTCATTTTTAAACTAGGATGCCTTTCGTTATGTTGGCTATTGAGTGTATAGAAAAATATTTTGTATCCAAGAGGTTCATGAGTCACATCTCTTTGTGAATTTTATTTAATTATTCTACTATTTATATTTACTTATAATAAGTATTTACTAATATTTGACTTATGTGCCATGGTGGTGTGATGGTTGGATGAACTTTTAGAAAGCTTTCTTGGCTTTGAAGGTTGGGGGGCTAATCCCCACCCAAGCCAACTTGTTATTTAAAGATTTTATCATAAAATTTCAGCACCCATGTGACCATTAGATAAAATTTTTAGCCCCCAAGGGCCCACCCTCACCAATGCAACTCTCTTTTATGGTGACCAAAATGGAACTCTCTTTTATAGTGACCAATTTTGGAGGCTCATATCTTTCGATTTAAGAGGCCTAGGAGGGTGATTGCTTTTTCACTCTTATTATTTTTCAATATATTTGTAGTGGTGGGGTCCATTTATCATTTTGGTAGACAATTTTTTAATAAATTATAGGTTTTTTAAAAAATTACCAACTTTGCCTTTTTTTAACATTCAAACAATCATATCTTTTTATATTTATGTTGGATAAAATTATTGTTTGTGCCTGATTTTTCATGTTATTCATAGCAATGATTTAATATTTGTTCATTTCTATATCAAGACTATTTTTTCACTATTTTTTAATATTTAATACTTTTAAAACTCTATAAATATTTGATGAACTGCACCAAGAAATGTACAATGTGATCAATTATAAAGTGTCAAATAAAATTCTTTTTTTGGGTCCATATATTGTAATTTTACACACACTATTTTATAAAGTGCCATGAGGGATTTATTATGTTTTTTACATAGCCTCATCTACCTTCATTCATGTGTGCCTTGTTTCATACACCCTTTTCTTAGTTACAAGTAATAAATATGGCATGTTGGGCATTATTTTCTCCTTGGTGCTCTTTTTCATTACTCAACAATGATGCCTTATTTTGGATCTACTATCTCATTGATATGCCCATAGATAGTCTCCTTGTTTGGATCTATTTTGGTGTATCAAATGTATTTTTTAATCTTAAGTTAGTTTTTTTTGGATATATTATACTCACACTAAATTATAAAGTGCCACGAGGGTTTTATTTTTATAGTCTAGTATACCTTCATGCATGTGTGCCTTGTTTTGTGTACCCTTTTATATTTCAATTCTAGTCTTTCCCATCACCACTAGAGTCATCCCTTTTTGATAGATCATTTATGTATTCTTTAACACCTTGATAATTAGCTCATCTTATTTTAGTGAGAGTTTTATGGCACACCCAAATTCTATCATTGTTTGGTGTTCAAGTAGTGGATTCAAACCACTCATACAAACATTTTCATCCACTTTACTCATTCAACATTATTGGATGTTAAGTGTCTCTTAAATCTAGTGTCTCTTACATCTACTTCAAGTAGTTGATGGCATTTAAAGTATATGATTTTGTACTTTTGATAATTCACTTGTTAGTGTTATCATTTTTCATTCCCAACATCTATTTTTAGTGATTGAGTAGTGAATTGGGACCATTAATATAATTTTGAGTTCTTCACCATCTAGCCATTATTCTTGCACTTCTTTCATCTTCTTCAATGATGGATTTCATCCCATCCAGATGAAACTTCTACAAATTTTTTCTATGGGAGCCTATTTATTTGAGTTGGGTCTTTTACACATTCTCTCATCTCTCTTTTAGGGGGAAGTTATTTTCCTATGGGTTGTCTTTTTCTTTGCTTATGAGAGAAATTTTTATACATGGGTACCTTATTAGGCCTAGTTGTTGGGACCCATTTTTAAAGGTTTCAAAGCCTCAATTTTTTGTTAAACTTCCTTAATTATAAATTAAGGTAGGGTGTTGGTTCAATATTTGTATATATGCACATTTTATTTAAGTTTTAATTAGTTAATTTAACTTTATTTTGATTGTTGACTTTGTTTAATATGCACAACTCCTAGGCTTAGATTAGGATAAGTGACACTCATAGTTTGACCAATTCATATTTGATATGCTTAATCATGTGGAGGTTATTTCACACATGTATATTGCATAGTCACAAGATAAGTTGGATTAAAACTCTTTTTTTTTCTATATACAGACAACTTCTATTTATAAATTACAAGTTAGTTAATCAATTTATTCATTTGGTTTATTTACAATAACTTGTTTTATTATTGCTAATTGCTTGTAGAAATTTCCAATTTCCATAGAGAGTAATAACTATGGAGATATAATCCTGAGCATTTGTCTACTCTTTCAAGTTGATCCTCTCCTTCATTTGGTATAGTGGTTCCTTTGGTTATATGTTTGGAGGTATTTATGGTTATAGGTGTGGGAGTGTTTATGGATTCAAGAGTGGGCATATCTAAGGCTACATGAGTCTTATCAACATGTTTACTTACTTCTATACCATAATTTATTATTTATTCTTACACACCCTTGGCCAATGTATCTAATATATTATCCCTTACTTCCAATCCTCTAATTCATGCTTTAAGGGTTTCAATTTATTTTTAATTAATAATCAATTCTAAACTCTTCACATCATCCTCAACATTTAAAATATGGAGTTCTAGAGAAAGATGTTATTAAAATTATTTTTCATCTATGTTTTTTTAACATCCTATTAACTTACACTTTCTTTAGAACCTTGTTTTTCAAATATTTCCCCTTCTTTCTATTTTTTAACCTTCTTATTCCCAAAATTTGCATAGTTATAATTTCCTAAAATTTTAGTATCAACAATTAGTTTGAAGTTGAGTAAAAAAATTTGGAGTCGAGTCTTAAGAATTTGAATTCAAGTTGAAAAAGTGGAATTTTTTTTTTAAAAGGCAAAGAATGCACAAAATCATGCCTACATGCCTATTATTTTTGAAAGGCTAGGCCAACCTGACCTTTATAATGTGTCAGATGTAGGCACATATATTAATGTATACACACCACCACCATCATTCTTATTGTGTTGATTCAAGACATCCCTAACTTATGGATGTGTCATCATGGTCAAAATAACTATCACTACGGACACACATTCCCTACCCCCATAGGGTTGTGATGACCCTACCACACAGTGGCAAGATGTGTGCACATGGTTTCCTTGCCACACTATGTGCCTATATATGGGCATTTCAACCTATTTTCACTCTTAATTACTCTGATCACCTCCAATTTTTTTCCTCTTTTCCCACACCTCAAAAAATATCTACCCTCTTGTAATCTACTCATGCTAATGTGAAACCCTAAAAAAATATAATATATACCTTATTTTTTATGATTAATCCATATCCATATAAGTTTCATCAAGTGATAAACCCATTTCAAACGCCTTTAACTTATAGGGATGATTGTTGTACACTAGATAAAATAAAGTTCCATTCCACTCTTAGAGACTCAAGTGGAAGAATTGAAAATAAAGGAAAAAAATTTCATGACCACCATTATCTGCTCTACACAGCCCCACAAACATTTCTCCCACCAAACTCCTATGATAAACTTTGATCACTAGTTGAAGTTACCTTTCACATCAACATAATAATCAAGATGAAGTACAAATGCATGGGATATGAGCTTATGTCCATCTTAGAAACCAATGTCTCATTAATTGGTGATTTAGTGATTGGAGATGTATACATGGTATAATTCCATATAATAATTGGCAATAGATTTTTTACACCTATGGGTGCCCTCTTATAAGTAAGTGGTCTTCCTGAATCAACCAAATTTATAATTTTAGTGAAATGTTTAGATCTAGTCCTAGTGTGTGCTCAATAAAAAAATGTAAAGACAAAATAAATCAATCTATAAGAGATGCCCTTATATAAAATCTTGATGGAGAATCCATTGACATACAAATAAATGTATATGTTAGGATGAGTGTGGAAATCAGGAAGACTTTTTGGTATAAAGATAGATATAATCACCTCACTATCATGAATAGTAGTTGGTTTAAGGTAAAACAAAGAGGAATTTATAAAATTACTAAGAGATTTACTAGAGATAACTTTGTGTAATAATTGTAAGATATGATCACCCTTATCAATAGGGTAATTAGTAATGTAGATACCAAGGGTTTTCATCCTTGGATGTTACTTCTAATGAGAATCACTTGCAGTAGCAATCAGTTCATCAAGTGTAGCATGATCATTGATGCACTTCATGACCAACTTATCAAAATGATGACCACCAATTCATTTTATATGATTTCATATTTTGGATACTCTCTTGCATCTCAACATGTATATCCCAATCTCACACTGTTGGTAAATCTAGGGCCTGCTACCAGAGTTTATGAATTCTATCCTTAGTTGACCTTAGAAAAAAGTAACAAGCATTTAAAATAAGTGAATGATACATGCAATATGATGATAGGTTAGGTTTTTAAATAATACTGGGGAAGTAGTCTTTTTGAAGAAGGAATCAACCTCATGTCATAATATGAAATCCATTTCATCCAATTCCAAAAGTTCTCATTTATCAGAGTTGGAGGTTTTGAAGGTTTTCCTAAAAGGATTCTAAATTTGGTCAATGATAATATGTTGTTGATTAAATTTTATAAACAACTTTATGATGTTCATAAAAAATACAAGAAGAGACACGTAGTGGGAGTAGTGCTCCAAATTTATCTGGGATTCTACATATGAAAAAATTCAACCTATGCTCTAAATATTGAGGGTGGTATTACTCATTTCAATTTGTACCCACACATGAGAAAATATTTATGTGATAAAAATGCATATGTGGGAGCCATTATTGGTTTTGGCTCCTCATATATTCATAAACCTTATATGGAAGATTACTGGATTGACTGTGTTGAAGTATTTGAGGTTCAAAGACATGATTGGGGGTATATGAACCTGAATAAGATCAATATGTTCATTGATAATTAGCTACCTAATGGAATTATTGATGATGGCAGTGAAACCTTTGAGAAAGGTTACATTGAAGGATTCATGGTGGTACTTTCGAGAGTCATAATCTTTTCAACCCCTAAGATTACTGATTTTCAAGAAAGAACCAAATTTTAATTGAATAGATCATTGAAGTGGTTTGATAAAACACTTTTATATTTCATAATAGCTAGAAGTTCTTATAAATATAAGGATGATATTTTGAAAAAATAAGCTCCTGTATCTCTAAGGGAAACTAGATCTAGTGGTTTTTGTATTATCTCTCATCCAATTATAGAAGTTGGTGGAAAAAATGATGATGACAACCTTAACCAAGGCAAACAACCAAGAAAGACATGTGGTGAAGTCCCCCTCATGGGAAGAAAATTTTAAGCTAAGAAAAAAATTATAATGCAACAATATTCTTCCACTAGGAGATTCCTCTTTTTTAATCAAGAAAACCACACAAAAATATGTCACTTCTATTCAAAGGATGAAGCAATCCACAAGTGTAGGATTGGTACCCAATTCCACTTCACCTAGAATAGTCTCTTTCATACTCCCATATTGTCCTCATATTTCAATTTCACCTCATTATAGTCCTCTAAGAAAACTTACATCACTTGTTTCATCAACTAGTGTAGATACATAAATGGTTAGTACCGATAACAAGGCATGTCAATTGATGCCACCATTATTGGTAAAATGAAAAAAAGTAGATGTGGAGTTTCCCCCCAAGAAGGCCAAGACCACCTCTAGGTTGGCCACAGTTCTATTTGGTGCTTAATTCATAGAGATTATAGATCCAAATGTCTATAAGGATGAAGGAGATATGATCCTATTTTTTTATACCCTAAAAAGAGTCATTATGGTGAAGCCACTCACAAAAGTGATGTGCTTAATCTTGAGTGACTATTAAAATAATGATTAAGATATCTGAAAATGAAAAACTAATGTAACAATATTTGAAGGATCAAGTTTGATAGTTTGCATGGTATGTAAATTATCTATTAAATCTAGTAGAATCCCCTTTTAGTGCATAAGTTTAAGCCCCTACACAAGTTCATAAAGAAATAAAAGAAGCTATTTCAGCCATATATACATATAATAGTTATGGTAAAACCCTTGAGGCCTAGGTGGAACAATTTTGATTGATGGCTTGAAGTGCATTGATGAGGTAGTGAAGCTGAATGAAAAGATTGATTTAAAACAAATCAAAACTAAAAAATTGATTAATTTCCAACAAGATGAAGCCAACTTATGGTAGAATATTTTGGAAGATCTAGAATAAATGGTAGGTACTAATGGAAACATTCTTGTCAAATCAAGAGTGTTTTAAAATAAATAAAATGACATATCATTTGATTGGCTACAATGTTTCCTATAAGAGATGGAAGTGCTAAAGTAATCTATGAATCACTTGGAAGAGAAATACAAATTTTGAGGATAGAAGATGTCTGAAGCATGTTCCAATTTGGGGAGCCTTGATTGTGATTTACTCAAGGATGATGGTTCATTACTTCATGAAGTGGATGTTATCAAGGAGAAATTTAGGAAGCTAATTAAGGAAGAGTTTTTCAAATAATGTACCTTCAATGTATATTTTATGAACATATTCAGTGAAATTCATGATCATTAGAGGAAATGAATGCATAATGGAAATATCTTTATGATACTCATACAATATTGTTGATATCTAGCAAATAGCCCATTTGTCAAAAGAACATGGAGATCCTCAAGGGAATTCAATTACTGAGGCCATCATAAAATTTATAAGATATAAAGCATCCTTTTATAATAAATTCAAATCATTTCCCCATTCAACTATAGGTCCATCTAAGGGGGAAAACTCCTAGTAGATATTTTTTTTATCTTATTCTACTTTCATCCTTTTCCACAAAATCTAAATTTTATTTTTATAAAATTAATATAAAATCTTGAATATGAAGGGTTAGTCTTCCATCCTAACTCTGTAAACATGTGAAATGGATATTTTACAAGCGAGGTTTGATGCTCATTATATTTTTTTCTTGAAAGGAAAGGAGAAATAGAATTTGTGTTCATTTTTCTAAAGAGGAACACAAAGTAAATTCTATAACCATCTAGTGTTTTCTTTGTGTATGTGTGTTTTTATTATGTTGATGCATATCCCTCAAATCTCAATAAATACCTATTTTATTATCAAACTAGTATTAATTTTATAATTCCTTCTTGTCATGCAACAGACGAAATCTATGTTTGTTCATTCATGCATGAACCTTCACCTTCCTTCTTTATATTTTTATTTTTAATGGTTGAAAGAAAAAATACAAATACTTCATTCAACCTATAAATATTGTAAATAGGTTTATTTATATTTTTATTGTTTTAAATAAATAGAGCCTCCTCTTCAAATAGAGGAGAGATCTTTCATCTCCTTCACTATTGCAAAATACAAGATTTGTTGAAGTACTAAATATTTCACCAACAAACCTCTTTTTCTCTTGCCTCAAAATTAGGCTTCTCCATTGGTTATTCTTTTGTGTTTTACTAAAAATACTTTTAGCTATAAGATTCATATCCTTTTAAGCTATTGAAATATTATACTTTCTCTTCATTACTAGAAGATTCCTCCCATTCAAAAATTTCTTCATTATCACTATCTTCAACTTCAACCACCTCAAATCACTTGTAACAGGTTGTGTTTGTAAGGGTTTTAACCTAATTGGATTAATTATCAAATGAAGATAACGTCACCTTGTGATACTTGATAGTTGTTGAAGGTATTTCTATTTATTTTGAGGCCTACTGAGAAGTGAGGTCATTTTTCTCTTCTATCTACTATGACTAGGCCTTATAGGTTTAATTTGTTGGGGTATATATTGTATTGATATAAACACTTTCTTGAAAAATCAACCATATTATTAAGGAAGACCTTTTAGAATTTTATCTAAATTAATTAGGATTCACAATGCTCTAATTTTTACTTTCTGATATTTAAAAACTATAGTCCTAAATAAATTCAACAAATAATTGGGCACATTGACATGGAAGTTATGTCTTAAGTTGCTCAATAGTTTGAAATGAATAGTAAATATAAATGATTCCCTACCTTCACAATTAATATAATGCATGATGAAAGGAAAAAATCCCTCTATGGCATAAGTAATGGAATACTTTGTGTGCCTTGGGCATCGAATGAGAGTACTTCCCTTGCTTCATAAAATTGATTCTTAATCTCTATTGCACTAAGTCTGTCATGAGGAAAACTTTCCCATATCATGGGAGGGGTAGTGATTTATCCCAACAGCTCTTCTATTAAAACTATTCTAAAACCTTTCAACATGGCAATGCCATTATTTAAAGTTTATGCAAAAGCTTGTGTTAAATCCTAATTAAACCCTACAAACTTCTCAAAGAAGAACATCCATCCTGCATTTTTGAATAAGGTGAGAAAATGTGGATTTGTAAAGAGAACTATATCGTATAAATTTTTCTTCCTTACTACATCACCTTCCATTTTTACAATAATCTATCTCTCTAATGAGGGCCATCAATCCTTTTCACTTAGTAATGTAATGTCAATCTAGGCTAGTGTCTAAAGGCTTATGCAATATAGACAAAAAGACATTCAAGTAACATTCATTTCTAATTAGAAATAAAAAAATATGATATAATTGCAATAATTAAAATTTTATAATTAAAACACACTTTTTAGGAATTTAAATTACATAATTCAAACATACTTTGTAGAATGGAAAACACACTTGAATTGAAACACACATTGCATAAAGGGAAACACACTTACATCAAATGAAACTAACTATTTGTTGGTCTATGGATCCAATTAGTTTATAGGTTATATGATATTCTAAGAGTAAAATAAATATTTAGAAATGAAAATAAATAATAAATAAATCTAATCTAGAAATACCAGTATAATATGTCCTTATTCCTCAGTTTGAGTGGGCCCTTTCTCTTATTTTAGGAAAAGGACTAGAAAAATATCAATCCAAAACTTTAGAAATGCTCAAATTATTTATTAAACCCAAACTTTTGTAATCTTCAACATAGACTCCAATCTTATTTCATCATTCCATTTCATGTTTTATTATTAACTATGAATGAAAAGGTTGTATTTGTAATAAACTTATTCAATAACTTCATAATTAGGATTAACAACCTAATAAATTATTTTGTAATAGATTCTTATTCTAGGCTAACAATATAAAAAATTAGGTTCATACATTATTTAGAGAATTAGACTACTCCCTATTATTTAAGGATAAAACAGTGAGAAGTGCTAGATTCATAAATCCACTATCTTCTAGTTTGTTGGAGAGAATCAAATATGATAAATTTTGGTTTCCTTCAAACAACTATTTTTTTGGAGATAATCTATTATGATACTAAAAAAATTTAGATTCTTCAATTTTGATGTCTCGAAAAACTATATCCATAGTAGTTAAAATACTTAAACATCTTGCCTCTTTTGGAAATGTCTATTTATATAAAGACTAAATATAAAAAATTTATAGAACTTGTCCTAAAAAAATCTTTCATTTTTTATTTTATCTTCTCATATGCATATTTTGGAGTCTCCAAAGCTAATTTTATGCATTTATGAAGCTGTTTTGACGATCTCCAAATCAAATTTATAGAACTAATTTGTATGGGATCTCAAGAGCTAACTGTATATATACTCATGAGATACCTATAAGAAATTAGGATTTCCTAATAAGATACACAAGAGTTGATAATAAGATACACAAGAGTTGTTGATAGGATACCCAAGAGTTGGCTATAGGTCTATTGTACATCTTCAGAGCTAATCTCCAAAGTTACTGTTTATCTTGGGAGTTGTACATCTCAGGAACTAGTATTGTATGGAACTCAAGAGCTCTTATAAGACTCCAAAGATAATTTATAAAATACCCTTGATGATACCAGCTCTACTATATACATGGATGATTCATTATGATTTGCATATACAAGATTTGACATATATTGTTAGGAACCTGTGCCTTACCCTTCTCTTTGCAGTATTAGTGTAATAATTGCTATGGATGCATATGCTTTGTAAGTCATCCCTTAGAGCATATTTGAATTATCCCACATACAAGGGAAGTATTAGTTGTTAGAATATAGTTAGTATATAAGTGTTGAGGCCCAATGAAGGTATCCATGAATTTATTGTATTGAGCTTTCTCAAAGGAGGTTTCCTCCTCGAAGTGGCCTGCGATCAATATAAGCTTTCTGTGTTTCTGTTATTCATAAGAGTTATTTTATTTTCACATATTTTGATTAAATCTATTGTATGAGGTAATTTTCTGTAGGAGGTTCTTCTCATCTAGTATCAGAGTGCTTTCTTGGCTTTATGGGTAGAATTGGAGAATTTTTTTTTTGAAGTAGGGCTTTTTAGGAGCTGCACCATTTCTCACAAGATTTTTTTTCATTGCAGGTTCCATCATTTTGGATTGGGTAAACACCCATCCACTTAACTATGGGAAGTGTTTGGGCGTAAGCCCTAAAACTCATTATGAGGAGTACCACAAGAACCATGAAGTAGCTAGCCCATTGAGAGGACCTGCCAGCGAAAAGGGCAATGGCCCCATCCTGATTGATTAGTTCCCACATGTGAGGTAAACCAAAATCTGTCATTAAGGGGTAAACCCATGGCCAAAATTTTTTGGAGAGTGGTACTCAATCAGACAGCTTTAGTGGCCAAAGAGAATTTTAAAAAATCCTTTAGGTAGCCAAACAAACTTGGGGTCCATATCCAACTTATCAGGTTAGAGAGCAAACAACAGCTTATCTGTTTCTCTACACTTTTGCTTGTTTACATTCAGATAAGGAAGAAACTATAGATAATAGTCAGGGGTTAGATGATACCCAGATTAAGTTGTGCACTGTATCCAGATGTTGTAGGAGCTCCTCTTTGGCTGTGGAGGAAGACACCTGTAGATAAGAAAGAAACTCAAACAAAGAGAAAGTTAGACATATATATGGTGGACTGCCAAGCACATGCTCGGTCCCGAAAGCGTAAAGACTTCTTGGAGGGATGATAGTCCACTTTTTTATAAAAGAGTGTCAGATAAAGAGAAATGGTGAAAGACTAAGAAAGAGAAATAAAGATAATGCGTACTTGTATTTTGTTGTTGGTCTTCCAAAGTCACCGACGTCGGTAGTCCTACCGACATCAGTTGGTCAAGGTTGCCAACGTCGGTTAGTCTGCTGACGTTGGTAGGGGTAATGGTCCTTGGATGGGTCTTGAGTTTTTGTTTGTGGTCGACAGAAGAGTCTGGGAGTTTAAAGGGTCTATGCAGGGTTGCAAGATAGTGAATAGGGTCTGAAAGGGGGCAAAGATAGAGGATAGGGGTGGAAAGAGAATAAGAATGAGAGAAAGGCTTTTCAGCCTCTCCGAGAAGAAAGTTGGGTTGTCTCTCAATAGTACTTAGAAATATTCAATGGAAACTAACTACCAATGATTCTAAAATACTGAAATGAAATAGAAGAATACTTAGCTTTGCTTAGTGGAGAACCAGAGGTGTCAGGATGTTTTTTCGTGATGCAGCTGATGTAGGAGACTTTGTACAACCTTCCAATCCAATGTCTGGAGTGAATTCTATAGAGTTCTATAGCTGGAGAGTGATGATAGAATCCTCCTACCTAATCCTAAAGCCTGCCTTTGATATGCAAAGAGTCGAAGAGCAAGAGAATTTAGATTTGGGCCCCCAGTTGAGGTTAGAATTTAGTTTTAAGTAACTGACGTTGGTGATCTTGCTGGTGTCAGCTGACGGTTAACCGACATCGGTAGCTAGAGAATGGGTAAAAAGGCTATTTTTAGTCTTTTTTCCATTCCTCCATCTGCCAAGTTCAGTTGCCGTTGGTGAACGATCGAAAGGCAAGTTTTATAGGCATGAGAGTTAGTGAGAGAGTTGGAATAGGTCTTAGGTAATTATGATTTGGAGGACTTAGTCATAGGGTGATAAATGGTCTAAGGGTGAGGTATCCAAGGTGAGGTGTCTAGGGTAATGTCATTAATTTAAAATAAGTAATTTATTTTAAATTAATAAAGTGTGCAAGGGACCAAGGGGAGTCGACACTATTTTGGTGTCTACATTTGCCCTTTTTTGTCTTGTTGGTTGTTCTGACAAACTACAAGACAAAAGTAGGAGTAAGTTTCCCCAGGTATGGGATAAGGTGTAGGTTGCCCCAAGTATGGGATGAGGTATTCCCCCTCAAAGCGAGAGTTGAGGGAAGGTGACCTGATATCGGGTGCCGATTTGATAGGCAATGGATGGGTATGGTGAAATTGGAGTGTGAACGTTGCAATAGTTGAGATTGCGTGTATACCACTTCACATGATAGGTAGGTCAAATTGTTGTAGGCAAGGTCAAGGAGTGCTAAAATCAAAGTAACTGGGCCCCAAATTTTATTCATAGCTGATTAGGTTATTCGATCCGAGCTGTAGCTCTAATTGGTCATCGTGTTCCAAGTATCCCTGGCTCAGGAAGTGCTTATGGAAAACACGAAAAAAGTCACAAATATTGGGGATCAATTTGAGCGTGATTCATCAATAGGTGTGAGGGTCATAGTGTGGGTTGCGTACAAGTTGCTAACTATTCATGAGGTAGCATATATGTAATCAAAACAACCAAGGCAAGGTTGTCTCGAAAGTGGTTGTGGTCTAAGGAGATAGTCATGATCTCCAAGGTCATTGGTCGAGTCAGGCTAAGATATAAGTCATCTCAAGTGGTGTGTGTTGTGGTCAAGGAGATGTATGTGATCTCCAATGTGCCCCATGAGAAGTTTAGGTAACTTATTCAGTGTCAGGGCTGATTGTTTGGTCATGATTTTGGGTTGGCATAGATAGTTGGTCCATTAGATAGACAGATGAAGGAATGGCTGAGCTAACCTCAGAAGACTCCATGTCAACTGAGTGCTACCTACATAGCCCCTATTTGAAGGGCCTCAGGCCAATGTAGTTCTCCCAAAAGGGAAGAAGAGAGTTGATTATGGATTGGGTTTGACTAGGTTAAGTCATGGTTAAAGGTGAAATGGTTTGTCCATCAGGTAGATGAACAAATGAATGGCTAACGTCATTAGGGAGACGAATGGGCAAATGGCCGAGCTAACCCTAGAAGACTCTGTGTCAACTGAGTGCTGCCTACATAGCCCCTATTTTAGGGGCCTCAGGCCATTGTAGTTCTCCCCAAAAGGGAAGATAGTGTCAAAGAGGTCGATAATTGGTTTGGTCATGTTAATGGTTTAGCACTTCCCATATGTCTAATGGTACTTGCTTGAAATGATGAGTGTATGATGATGTTACAACCTTTTCCATATTATGTGATGGTGTATTCTATAACATAGGTTATGTGGTGTTTTATCCCTAGCAATTTTCCATATTGGTGATGGATGTATGCTAAAAATGAAATGAATGTATTTATGCTTCAACACTTTTCGTATTGGTGATGATATATGCTTGACATAAATTGTGTTTGGTTGTTAGTTTCCATGTGTATTGTTTTTCATAGAAATGAATGTGAATGGGCTATGATAATTTATATAACACAAATTGATATTTGCATTAAATAAATCATGAGGTTATGTTAATAGTTAGAAAATGTTTTAGTTTGGTTTGGTTTGGTTTGGTTTGATTTAGAAAATGATTTGGTTGGATGTGACAAAGGTATGTAAGAAGTGAAAGGTGTTTTTCTCTTTCATTGACAAGGACCATAATGGTAGCCTAGATAGGTTTGTTGCAAACAAAAGCCCCATTCATGAATTACGTCATTGACCATTGTTTGTGTTAGAGAAGTATTCAAATCACTTGATGTTAAGTGAGCTCAAAATCCCTTGGGTATGTTGGGGTAATAGGTTTGATTATGTGAGGTGTGAGGATAGCATAACCCGTTTTAGCAAAGATAACTTTGCCCCTTTTATAGGTGACCTTGAGAACGAATATAGGCAAGTCTATGACTTAATTTTTTGTCAGTCAATTTTTTTTTTGGTAGACTGATCAATGCGGGAAGCCTACGTGGGGATGTTGTTTTGTTTTGTGGTCATATGTGAAGTTGATCAATGTGGGAAGCTTCTGAGAGAGTGTTGTTTGGAGCAAAATTTGGGTATAGCCATCCTTCGAGGGAGTGGTCTATATTCTACTTTGTATAGTTGAATGTCTTTGAATAGCTGTCCTTCAAGGGAGTAGTCTACTAATTACAACAATGATGTAGCTGTCCTTCAAGGGAGCAGTCTACATGTATAGTTTATGACCTTTTGTTAGGCATCCAAATTTTATATGTTTTGTTGACTGAAGTTTTAGTCATGGACTAGACTATAGAGGTTTATGGGTTCCCCTTTTAGTAGGACAAATCATGAATGCAAAAAGGATTAACTAATGTCTATGGGGGAAAAGGGTTGAAAGGAAGAGGAATGAGGATGACAGGGGATATTCAAGTGACAAGCTCAAGTTAAATATCAAGTGAATGAGTACTTGATTAACAGTAAAATGGTTCTTAGATGTAAGGCATTAAGGGGCTCAGGTTATGGCTGGCCTTCAAGAGAAGACAGATGATAAGTCCCTGATCCATACTTGTGCATTATGATATAAGGTCTAAGCCAATTAGGAACAAACTTGCCTTGTTTTCTTCTTTCCATATTGGTCACGTGTTAAAGGTGATTAAGAAGTTGGTTGATGTTTGGTTGATGTTTGGTTGAGGTTGTGATAGTCAATATAAAGTCAAATTCCCCCAGTTGCTTCTGTGATGAGGAGAATGCTTAAGAAATGGTTGGATAAGATGGAGAGAAGACATTGAAGCTTCTCTTTGACAAGGGGTGTGACGCGAGGATGCATCCTACAAAGCTTTTCCCTGACAGGATTAGTTTGAGATGGCGAGTACCTAATCTTCCATGTTGTAGTCTAGAATCTCATAATTATTGAAAGTGAGGGAGGCAATGGTGGATAATGATTGGACCAAAACAACCAGTGGTTGGGGGTCTTCAGGTTGGACCTCCACTATTTGTAAGGCTTTGATCAAGGTTTGACGATGTTATGGAGAGATTTTAATTAGGTTATACAAAGACATCTTCACAGGGGTTGTGTGGTGAAGTTGTTTCACCACGGAGTCATGGATTGTCTTCGAGGATGTTGGTCGAGACGTGCCCAAGACAGTAATCTTGGGTTTTGGTTGTGGTGAGGGTTTGGCAAATGGATATGTCCAAGGGATAGAAACCTTCTCTTTCCCTTTATCCTTCATGGTTTGTGATCTAGTGGCAACATTGATGGTGTTGATTTTGAACAAAGGGGTTGAAGGTGATCGAGGAACCACAGTTTAATGATGGGCTCCTGATTTAGGTGAGGATGTTTGAGAGGCATGGGATGGTGTCGATGGTTTGTTGAAAGTGTGGTCAAGAGGATCCTTAGTGAAAAGGGTGTCCTTTTTGAAGTGTTGACGAATGACAACTTTAAGAGCACAATAATGCTCAGTGTCATGTCCAGGTGTGCGATGATACGCACAGATTTTAGTGTCATCGAACCAAGATGGTTTTGGTCTGAGAGGTTGGAATGGTTTAAGAGGTGGGAGAATGATGCTAGAAGATTGTAACAATCATCATAGCAACAAAGCATAAAAACCTACTAATGGATCTTCACTTGTTATGATAGCAGATGTCGACAAATTCTATTTTGTAGGAGTCATTGAGGGAATTTTCTGTACCACCTTTTTAGTAGGTGGTGTGGCCAGTTGTGTAGATGGCACTTTTTTGGTTAGAGGTGCCGAGTTTTTCAATGGAAGTGTATTTTTGGTGGGTAAAGGTAGTAGGGGAGGCAAAAAAAATTTGTTCGGTGTTAGAGTAGGAAGGATTCTTATTAAGGTAGAAGGGTGTGGGCCCAAAATAGTAGGCAATGGTGATGGTGGGGGAGGAGTTCTCTGACATGGTTTAGTATCCTTCTTTAATACAGTGTGAGGACCACTACTTAAGGGGGTGAGGTTTAAGTCTACCTTCACTTATGGCTGAGTGAGTTTAGGTACGGGGTGAACACCAAGATATTTAACCTATTTTGGTGTGGTGGTTGCTTGTGAGGGTTTAGGTTCAGATGTGGATGTTTGAGCTTTTGAAGTTTTGGAAGTAGAATCTTGAACCTTGTCAGAGACTTTGGGATAAAATGCCACAAAAGGGTTGACAGTACGAGATGAAGTGGGATGTGTAAGATAAGGAGCTTTAAGTCACTCCCATAATGCCTCATGCTCTAAGTTTCTTGAATGGAGAAATCCTAAGTTCTCAGCCAATCGAGAGAATGGTTTTGAAGATGTTGGATGAGGCTTTGGTTTTTTAGAAAATGTGGGTGGTTGTGAGACCAAAAATGTGTTAGATGCAATGATCTCAGGCCAAAGGTGTGAGAGAGCCGTTACTGGATCATCTTCGGTTGAAGTAGGTGCAGAGACAAGTTCTTCTCTTGGTGGAGAAGGAATTGGAGCATGTGACTCCTCAAGAGGAAAAAGGGCAGGGATGATCGTACCTTCTACTTGTGGTCAAAAAATTTAAAAAGTATGATCTTCCATGGGTAAAAGGAAGGATGAGGGTGGAGCTAGTGGTGCTGGTATCGTCAAAGCATCCTCCAATATAGGAGAGTTCAAAGTAGACTCTTCTGTGTGTACAAGGGGGGAGGATGGAGGACTAAGAGGAGAAGGTTCTTCCACAAGTGGAGGAGAAATAGGAGAAGGCTCTTCTACTTGTGGTGGACAGATAGGAGAAGAAGGCTCTTCTACCTGTGATGGACAAATAAGAGAAGAAGGCTCTTTTACTTGTGGTGGGCAAATAGGTTGACTAACCTCTTTAGACTGTGGGAGAGGTTGGTTAGGAATAAAAGGAGAAACCATGTCAACCATGCATATATTACGCTCTTGGGAGTCATTGGCCATAGTCTGTATGTTGTTTTGGCTAGAGGGATGGTTAGGGAATGGTCATCTAAAGATGTCTATGTTTTGGTTAGGTGGCGCATTTGGGTTATCCAAGACAAGATCCCCCTTGTCTAACATATCCTGAATAACGTTCTTGAGGGTTTTGCAATTGTCTGTGTCATGATCTTTGACACGATGATAATTACAGAAGTCATTCTCCCTATACCATGTTGGGATGGCTTGCAAGGGATCAAATTGAGGTGGTGGTCAAATTTGAGGGAGGTTAAGGACTCCCTGCTTTATTAGTTTATCTAAAATGGAAGCGTATGATTCTCCTATTAGAGTATATTGACGTTGTACGTATCGTTGTTGGAATTGTCATGTAATGCTTTGTGATGTAGAGGGTTTGGATTGGTTAGTTATGGTAGAAGAAGATGATCTAAGTACCACAACATTTGCTGATCCCTTGGATTTGGAATTGGAAGAGGAAGATTTGGATGAAGGGTCATTTGATTTTGCATTAGTATTTTTACTACGTAGTTTGACTTTGTTTTCTTCGACAACACGAAGTTCAAGCTTCCTAGCCATGGTGAAAGCTTCATCAAATGTACGGAATGTTTGGACCCACAAAGTAGATGAGATGTGTTTGGCACATGCTCGTGAAAAGAGCTCAATGAGCTTAGGTTGAGGTAAAGAAAAGGAGAGTTGGTTGATTAAACTTCTCCATCGAGCAACGAAATTAGCTATTGATTCATCGTCGAATTATCTAATAGAATATAGGTCTGTGATGGAGACCTTTTTAGTGATGTTGATTGAAAAGTGGTCAAGAAATAGTTGAACTAGTTGAGTGAAGGTAAAAAGAGAATGACTAGTAATAGAACTAGACCAATCAAGGGCGGCACCAGAAAGTGACATGGGGAATGTGTGAAGTAATAACACATCATCATGTGCTATAAGGTAGCAAGTGTGTCTAAACTCTCGTAGATGTTGTTGTGGGTCCTCTTTACTCTGAAAATGAGTAAGTTTTGGGAGTTCCCATTGGCTAGGATATGGTCACATAGGGACCGAAGGATGGATAGGTTCATTACAGATTTGTTCATATGAAAGAACACTCTTTGAACCTAAAATAGATGTCTCAAGGTTAGACATCTTATCCATCAGCATCTTAATTAGATCAGTTGATGGATTGGCAGGAAGGGCACCCCCTAGATTGTAGGGTACCTGGAAGAGATTGGGAGGGCCATATGATGTGCTAGGTTGCATTTGTATAGGTGCAACATATTGGTAATTCATCATAGGGACCGATATTGAGGTCAAGGGGACTTGTGCCATGGAGTTGGGGGGCACAAATTGACTAGGTACCACCAAAGTAGGTTGGATGGTGGCAAAACTAGTTAGAGGATAGGTAGTTACTCTTGTATTTATGGGTGCAAGAGTGGGTGGGATAGAAACAAGCAAATTTTGAAAAGGTATTGAACTTGTTTGCATTATTTGTGGTTGTGGGGGTACGAAAACTTCGATGGATGTAGGTCCAGAAATAGAAGGAGAGGCCACATTTTAAATGTTGGCCATGGTTGGGTTATTAGTTGAGGCAATGGCTTGAGTAACCATGGGTTGAGTAACAGAGGCTGTTGATATATTTTCCATTTCAACTAAGAAAGTTGGCATCCCAAGAATAGGGTTACCTAAAGGATCTCGCATTTGGCTTCTCACAAGGTAGTGTTGGAGAGCCTTGACATTGAGGTCAAGGAATGTCTCGAAGTCTTGATCCCCTACAGAAACAATAGGTGGTTGGTTCGAGGTTGGAGTATGCTCAGTGTTTGAAGGATACTCCATTAGAGGACTTGTTATGAAGGGTGAAGGTGGAAGTGGTTGTTGCCTTGCGTGGTCAACAAGTTAGCTTGACTACATGTCAGAACCATTCAAGGCAAAATTTATTTAGGTTCTAAAAATTATATATTCCAGTCTTAGAATTCTAGAATGTATGTTTGACAGCCAAAAAGTTGGGTTTTAAACATGCTATTTTGAAAGAAATATTTTTGACAATGACCGACGTCGATTAAATAACCGATGTCGGTTATGAAGAGTTGTTGAGGTCGGTGGTATAACCGATGTTGGTGGAAAAGCCGATGTCGGTGTCTGTGTATTTCTAGTAACACAAACAACTGATATTTTTGAAAAAAAGAGAAATTTTGAGTTGTTTTTGGATCTCAGAATGCGACCTCACTAGCTCAAAAGATCAGATACAGTCAAAAAAATAGATGATGGCAAGCAACCTTTAAACGTTAAATTCCTAAGAATGAATTTTAGAGTTGTGGTGGCTTATGCCTTAGAAGAGTATGTTTGGGAATTGGGCTTTTAGAACGGGTCCTAAAAAGGAAGTCTATGGTTGGTTTCGGGTTATGTTTTGGTGCTAAAAAATTTGTATTAGGTTCTGTACGTGGCTTGGTGCTAGGGGCTTGCCCCCCTCACTTCATGAACCTAGAGCCAAGCTGGACTGCTTAGCCAATATATACTTTGCCTATAGTTTATACTCTGCTAGAGAACAGAGTGGGTCCTCCTCTTGGTGGTGAAATCCAAGTAGGATCACCGAGAAAAGGTAAGGTATCTATTAGGTGATGAAATCCTAGATGGGCCTTGTCTCAGGTAAGTTTAGATGTTTGATTGTGAATGTGGTTTGGTTATGTAACATATGTGCACTATGATTTATTCATTATGTGTTTGATTACTAGATGAGAGGGCTAAATATGCATTCAAGTAGGAATGAAAATGCAATAGTGTTTTTAACCCAAATTAAAATGTTTTGTTCAGATGCAAACAAGTGGAGAAAGGGTTAAGAGCATGAATTTTCACTACTCTAAGATGTAAGAAAGAGGTGACAAGAAGAAAAAGAAAGATGTTCTTTTTAACTTGTGCTAATGGTTTCTTTTCAAAATAAAAAGATAGAAGAAGGATATAAGGAGAGAAAATTTCCTCTAATGCAACTATATGAAAGTTTTATTTTTGAAAGAAATGAACCCCAAAAAAACTCCAAGGTCCCACCGAGCGTGCTAGAATGTTTCTCTATGCTTTTGCTTGTTTACATTCAGATAAGGAAGAAACTATAGATAATGGTCAGGGGTTAGATGATACCTAGATTAAGTTGCGCACTGTATCCAGACGTTGTAAGAGCTCCTCTTTGGATGTGGAGGAAGACACCTGTAGATAAGAAAGAAACTCAAACAAAGAGAAGGTTAGACAGATATATGGGGGACTGCCAAGCACATGCTCGGTCCCAAAAGCGTAAAGACTTCCTAGAGGGATGACAGTCCACTTTTTTATAAAAGAGTATCAGATAAAGAGAAATGGTGAAAGACTAAGAAAGAGAAATAAAGATAATGCGTACTTGTATTCTGCTGTTGGTCTTCTAAAGTCACTGATGTCGGTAGTCCTACCGACATCAGTTGGTCAAGGTTGCTGACGTCAGTTAGTCTGATGACGTCGATAGGGGCAATGGTCCTTGGATGGGTCTCGAGTTTTTGTCTATGGTCGACATAAGAGTCTGGGAGTTTAAAGGGTCTGTGCAGGGTTGCAAGATAGTGAATAGGGTTTGAAAGGGGGCAAAGATAGAGGATAGGGGTGGAAAGAGAATAAGAATGAGAGAAAGGCTTTTCAGCCTCTCTGGGAAGAAAATTGGGTTGTCTCTCAATAGTACTTAGAAATATTCAATGGAAACTAACTACCAATGATTCTAAAATACTGAAATGAAATAGAAGAATACTTAGCTCTACTTAGTGGAGAACCAGAGGTGTCAAGATGTTTGTTCTTGATGCAGCTGATGTAGAAGACTTCATACAACCTTCCAATCCAATGTCTAGAGTGAATTCTATAGAGTTTCTTTGGCTGGAGAGTGATGATAGAATCCTCCTGCCTCATCCTAAAGCCTGCCTTTGATATGCAAAGAGTCAAAGAGCAAGAGAATTCAGATTTGGGCCCCCAGCCGAGGTTAGAATTTAGTTTTAAGTAACTGACGTTGATGATCCCACAGGCGTCAGCCAATGGTTAACCGATGTCAACGGCTAGAGAATGGGTAAAAAGGCTATTTTTAGCCTTTTGCCCATTCCTCCATCTGCCAAGTTTAGTTTCCATTGGTGAATGGTCGAAAGGCAAGTTTTTATAGGTGTGAGAGTTAGTGAGAGAGTTGGAATAGGTCTTAGGTAATTATGATTTGGAGGACTTAGTCATAGGGTGATAAATGGTCTAAGGGCGAGGTATCCAAGGTGAGGTGTCTAGGGTGATGTCATTAATTTAAAATAAGTAATTTATTTTAAATTAATAAAGTATGCAAGGGACCAAGGGGATTTGACACAATTTTGGTGTCTACAGTATCCATAGTTGAGGATATTTCGAAACACATAGTTGCAGACAATCCATTTCTAAAACAATAGCAAAAAAAATTCCCACCCTACATTGTGGCAGGGAACGTGAAGGATCCCTGGCTATTAAAAATTGTTTATGGTCACCACTCTTGCAGGCACAAAAATCATAGAGGAAGAAATTGCCACATTGAAATCTCAAGTTACAGAGTTAACTGATATGATGCATGGCTTGAATCAACATAATAGCATCTGGCTCAATAGAGTGCAGAAGGAGGAGTCTTCTTCAAAGCATCACTCCTTTGCTTCCAACTTCTCACGTGGACCTAAGCTAGACTTTCTAAGGTTCAATGGTATAGATCCTATAGGATGGATATATCGAGCTAAACAATTCTTCAACCTCCATAATACTTATTCTACAAATAAAGTCCCAATTGGTTCCTTTCATCTGGAACAAGAAGCACTTCAGTGGTACCATTGGTATCTCAAGTCAAATGGTGAACCCAATTGGTCAAATTTTACATCCTTAATTTTGGGTAGATTTGGTCCCTCGGCATTTGAGGATTTCACAGGAGCTCTCACCAAACTCCATCAAATAGGTACTGTTCATGAATATCAGATTGAATTTGAAAAACTTGCCAATCACACTAAAGGGTTGTCAGATGACTTCTTCAAAAGCTACTTTGTTAATGGCCTTAGAGAGCTGATCTTCTTGGAAGTAAAAATGTTTCAACCTAAAAATATGATGGACACTTTGGGTCTGGCTAAGTTAGTAGAAGATAAACTCTCCACACAGCATCGACCTCCCACCTTTTCACCAGCAAAGAACACAGTGAATCAGTAGACAACCATAACCACACCAATCAAGTGCCCAACTGAGGTAGAGATGTGGGCTCACAAAGATAATGGATTATGTTACAACTATGATGATAAATAGGTTAGGGATCATAGGTGCATCCAATAAAAACTTTATTTGCTAGATGTGGAGTCACCACCAGAGCAGGACAACGAGTCTGATATTTTAGAATTTCAAGATGCTCAAGAAGAACCCAGCACTGAAGAGGACCTAGCAATTTAAGAGACTCAACCTGAGATCTTAGTGCATACACTAAAAGGTGTCACCACTCCCCAAACCATGAAGGTCAAAGGGTGCTTCAAAAATATCCCTCTCACAATCCTCATTGACTCAAGGAGTACTCACAATTTCATTGATCCTCGCATTACTAAGGTAGTAGACTACTTTGTATACCCTTATTCTAGCTTTGAATTCATGATTTCTAATGGGGACACATTGCCATGTAAAGGGAAGTGTCAAAATGTGTGTATTATAATGGGCAATTATAATTTTTTCTCTGATATGTTTGCCCTACCTTTAGGAGGGTGTGATGTGGTTTTAGGGGCATAGTGGCTTCGCACATTAGGACCTATTTTATGGGACTTCTCTAAGCTTTGGATGCAATTCATAGATAATGGTTAAAAGCACACCTTAAAAGGGTTATTGCCAGGATCTGCTAGCATCATCAATTCTCATCACATGGAAATTTTTTTGAAAAAAGGCTCACATGGGGTCATTGCATAGCTACATTCCATTCAACTCCAGCCCCCTGCTACTACTAACCACCCTACATATTTATAAGCCATACTCAACAAGCATGCAACCATTTTTTTATAACTAGTAGGTTTTCCCCCTTCACACCCTAAAGATCACTGCATTCCTCTCCTTCTAGGAAGCATCCCACCCAACATCCGGCCATACCATTACCCCCATCTGCAAAAGACTGAAATTGAGAACTTAGTCCAAGAACTCCTCAAGTCTAGAGTTATTCACCCCAACACCAGTTCATATTCCTCCCCAGTACTTCTTTTCCATAAAAAATATGGGTTGTGGCACCTTTGCATTGACTTCTAAGCCCTTAACCACCTCACTATCAAGGATAAATCCCCAATTCCTGTCATCGATGAGCTTCTTGATGAGCTCCATGGGGCCAAATGCTTCTCTAAGTTAGATATGCATTTTGGCTATAATCAAATCTGAGTGCATCCTGATGACATTCCCAAGATAGCCTTTCATGCGCATGAAGATCACTATGAGTTCCTTGTCATGCCATTTGGCCTTACAAATGTCCCTTCCACTTTTCAAGCACTCATGAATAAAATATTTTGGCCTTTTCTTCGTCAATTTATTTTAGTTTTCTTTGATGACATTTTGATCTACAGCCACACATGGGTTGAGCATTTATAACATATTGATAGGTAATTACAATTTTTAGCAGACAATTAATTATGTGCCAAGCAATCCAAGTGTTTATTCAGTCAAGAGGAAATCGACTATCTGGGGCACATTGTTTCAGCCAATGGGGTTTGTGTCGACCCAAAAAAAATTAGTGCTATGCAGAATTGGCCTCGACCAACCACCCTCAAGAGCCTTCATGGTTTCTTAGGCCTAATAGGATACTATCACAAGTTCATCAAAGATTATGGAAAGATTGTGACTCCTTTGACTTCCTTATTGAAGAAAGATGCTTTCACCTGGGGTGTAATAATTGATCCAGCATTCGTCAAACTCAAACAGGCTATGTGTAGCACACCAGTTTTGGCACTGCCAAACTTCACCAAAACTTTCACCATTGAAAGTGATGCCAGTGGCATTGGCTTGGGTGTTGTTCTTAACCAAGAGGGCTGACTAATTGCCTTCACTAGCAAAGCCTTTTCTGGCCGCAATTTAGCTTTGTCTACATATGAAAAGGAAATGATGGCAATTTTACATGAAGTATAAAAATGGAGACCCTACTTACTGGGAAATCATTTTTACATCAAAATTGATCATCAAATTTTTAAATATTTCTTAGAATAGAGGGTCTCATCCCTAGCTTAGTAGAAGTGGGTCAACAATCTCATGGGTTATGATTATGAGATCACCTATAAGAAGGGAAAAGACAATGTTGTGGCTAATGCTCTCTCAAGAACCTTTGAGGACCAGCCTTCCCTCTCTACCATCTCCATGCCCATTCCAAATTGGTTGGAATCTATCCAATAAGGGTATGTAAATGATCCCTCTTTATGCCACCTCATTCATCAATTGGCCACTAACCCCTCTGTAGTACCACATTATTCATGGGATGGTGCTTCTCTATGATACAAGGGTCATCTAGTGTTTTCTTAAAGTACTAACCTACATCATGCCATCTTCTATGAAATCCATGCTTCCCCCTCAGTAGGGCACTCAAGATTTCTCAAAACCTATGAGTGGGCATGTCGACAATTCTTTTGGAAAGGCATGAAAGTTAAAATTAAATAGATGGTGGCTAAATGTGATACCTGCCAATGAAACAAAGGTGAAACCACATTAACTCCCAATTTTCTTGAGCTTTTTCCCATTCTTACTAGGATCTAGATAGATATTTCCATGAATTTCATTGAGTACCTCCCTAAATTTGGGGGAAAGATAGTGATCCTAGTCGTAGTCAATTGCCTCTCCAAATATAGTCATTTTTGTGCACTCATCCACCCATACACAACCTCCATAGTCACACAGGTTTTCTTGGATCAGATCTTCCATCTTCATGGCATTCCTTCTTCAATTGTCTCAGATCGTGATGCCACTTTCACCAACCATTTTTGGATGGAACTATTTTGTCACATAGGCACACAGTTGAGAATGAGCTCTGGGTACCACCCACAAATAGGTGGCTAAATAGAAATAGTCAACAAAGGTTTAGAGACCTTCCTTCATTGCTTTACTTCAGAATAACAACATCAATGGGCCAAGTGGCTTCCCCTAGCTAAATGGTGGTATAATACCTCATACCACACTTCCACCTAAATGACTCCTTATGAAGCAGTTTATGGTCAAGCACCACCACCACTTCTTCCATATAATCTTGGCAGCTCACCAGTTTAGGTAGTTGACACTACTCTCTGAAACTAGGATCAGATTCTCTGCACCTTGTGGGACAATCTCCACATGGCACAAAACTGAATGAAGTAGCAGGTTGATCAACACTACTCTGAGCGTACCTTTCAACCTGGTGATATGGTCATTCTTCATCTGCAGCCATACAAGTAATCATCACTAAAAATAAAAGGGTGCTAAGAGCTTGCTCCAAAGTTTTATGGGCCATATAAGGTTCTCTAGAAGATTGGGTCAGTTGCTTACAAGTTAGAGCTGCTACCTTCCTTCTAAGTTTATCCCATCTTTCATGTCTCTTGTTTGAAGCAAGTTATTAGATCCAACATCCGAATGCAGAAAATTTTACCAACACTTGATAATGAAGGCTCCATCCTTCTCAATCTAGAAGTAATCCTAGATAGGTGCACCCACCAACTTCGATCCCGCTCCATCATAGAGGTCTTAATCTAATGGCACGGCATGCAACCAGAAGATGCAACATGGGAACCACTCTTCCAGATTCAACAACAATTCCCACATCTGAAGCTTTGAGGGCAAATATTTTTCTAAGGGGGAGGGGATATTAAGAACCTGTGCCTTACCCTTCTCTTTGCAGTATTAGTGTAATAATTGATATGGATGCATATGCTTTGTAAGTCACCCCTTAGAGCATATTTGAATTATCCCTCATACAAGGGAAGTAGTAGTTGTTAGAATAGAGTTAGTATATAAGTAAGTGTTGAGGCCCAATGAAGGTATCCATGAATTTATTGTATTGAGCTTGCTAAAAGGAGGTTTCCCCCTTGAAGTGGCCTGCGATCAATATAAGCTTTCTGTGTTTCTATTATTTGTAAGAGTTATTTTATTTTCACATATTTCGATTAAATATATTGTAGGAGGTAATTTGCTGCAGGAGGTTCTTCTCATATATTTCCAAAGAATCATTAAAAAACATCAAATATTTAGAATACAATGACTTCTAGAGAATAGACCAAATACATATCCTATATTTTACTCTAAATAAGCATAAACTCTTGAAAATACATCTAAATCCACTTTAAACTTAATTTAAAGAAAATAAAATGGCATTGCTTATTGATATAAATGAGACATATTATGGTGTCATCTCTCTCCTACTTATAGAAATTAAAATATAGCAATGGAAAAAACACCACCATAGAAACTAAGAGAAATTTTAACAAGGGAGAGAGTGAATGTGTAAAGTGTTATGGTAGGGGGAATACCATTATCTTTTCACACTACTTGATAGGAATTTAAATCCCAATGGAGTGCATTTTGGTGGTGGGATGCATATATTCCCATCATAAAATCTAAAATAATAGTTGGCTCTATTATGTGTTGGTTTTGTTACATGCATAATTGATTACATTTAAAACCCCAAATTCATGTGAAAATCCACATCACCTTAAAAGACATAAGTTTATCTTATAGACTTATCCCCTCCCAAACTAAGGGTTCACGTCCTAAAGTGTATGGAAAGCATAAATTTTTGGGATATCATTAGACACAGGGACACACATAACACTCGGGTGTTACGGCATAATATTAAATGCAAAAAAGTGGGTAATGGGATGGAAAGTAAAAATCACAATGACTAGTCAATTGGGGTATAAAAGATAAGTGACCAAAAATAAGTAATTGTGATGTGGATATGAGGTGGGAAAGACCTATGATAGGAATAAGGGTTTAGGGAATTTAGGACCTATATTAATTATGAGTGGCATATGTAGTACATAGAATGATATAATTGAAAATGTTATTATTACTGTTAAAATACATGATTATTTTAATTTATAAAAGAGGGTTGAGAGGTCCCTCACCCTTTTTATTAAAATCATATAAAATTACAACCAAGGTAAACATCACACACCATTCAAAAGTTTTATCCCAATTTACAAAGGGAAGCCAAAAAACTAGGGCAAATAAAATGTAATAACCAAAAATTTAAAGAAAACTCCAAAACCTAAAGCATTGTTAATTATAAAGTAATTATAGATCTAAAAATGGATGAATAAAAAGAGAGAAACATAAACTAGATCATAAAAACCTATTTATAAAAACTCAAAAAAAATGTTAAACACTTCTACAACACTTCCATAATACTAAATACACCTAAGAATGCCTCACCGAATCCTCCTAAAAATTATTCAAGAAACACAAGGAATAGTGAAAGAAACCTTAGAAAGCACGAGGAATTCTTTAGAAACAATAATGTGATTCTACAATTATTACTCTAACTACCCCATAATAGATTTTTAACACCAAATCTAGATATACAATATAATTAACTAAATTTTGTAGCATTGGTTTACTTATCTTAATCAATTATACAAAAAATTCATGTAGCATGTGTGTTGGAGTGGTAATATGTAGTCTTTCAGGCAATGTAATCAATGTAAGGATTTAGTGATCAATCATTAGAGTGATAAGTGCTCATGAAGGATAACTAAGAATTGAAGAAAAATGGTTACCATCCTAAAATCATCTTTTGTAAGATTTATAACTGATCAATAATTTTGACATTATACTTGTGTTGAATTTTTTTGGGAATATTAAACTTAATGATCAAGAAGCAATGAAATTAATAAGGATAACATCCCCTCAAAATGGAATAATGGATTCATGAACATCCATGAAACATGAGAATGCTTACTAATTATCTATAGTATATAAAATCAAGCATATTTTTTCAATTTGAAGTTCATGGTAAAATAAATTAGTAGTGTCATGTGGTAGTGCCTATAAGGTGAAAACTTAGAAAATCGTAGCCATTATGTGAAAAGGTGTAATACCATGTAGCCACTATGTTTAAGATTCAATGAATACATCTTATACAACCTCCAAGAAGGTGCTAGCAACAACACATAGTTATTGTCTGGAAGATAAAATGAAAAACATGAGTCTGCAACATTTAATAGGTCATAATAATCTATAGGTAAATCCAAAAATAATTTATGGCACATGGATTAGAATGTAATGTTTTTAAGCCTCAACAAGTATATATCTGTAGCATCTACAGAAGTAGTGGTGTTTATTAGCACTATAGATAGGAACATGTAGCAATAATATGACCAATTAGTAGCCTCTGAAAGAAAAATGCAAAAATAATAATCCCATAACTAATAGGACAAAGTTCGTAGCAGTTATAAAAAAACACATAGCAACTATAGAAAGAATTTAAATAATGGGAAATGATATGTAATAATATGAGAAATGCAAATTCAAAGATATATAAACCAAAATATTGCTTATTGATATGTGTGTGTGTACATACATACATGTGTGTGTATATACATACACACACACATACATGTGTATAGACACACACATGTATGCATGTGTATATAGACACACATACATATGTGTGTGTGTGTGTATACACCCACACACATATATTCATATATGTATGTACGTATATGTATGTATGTATTTATACATATACATACACACATATATACATATATATGTATATATACATATATATGTATATATACATATATATGTATATATACATACATATAGATTTATACATATATACATACATATGTATGTGTACATATGCATACATACACAAATACATGTATATATGTATGTATATGTATATATGTAGTCCATATATACACATATACATACATACATATACACATACATATATATCTATGTATGTGTATATATTTATGTATGTATATATATACCTCTATGTACATGTATATATACACACACATACATATATATCCATACATACACACACACACACGCATGTGTGTGTGTGTGCGTGTCACTCTTTAGTGGTTAACAAGTTGGTTTTCCAATTGGGATTTTGATTCAATACTTGTTCAACCAATAAAAGGCTTTTATGAAATAATAACATCAACATTTCCCTAGGATTTTCATTATTCATGATTTTTTACCCTTGAGTGGCCAACAAGCTAGTTTTATAATCACAATTTTTTATTGAATACTTGATCAACCATCAAGTTGGTTTTTTGAACCAAGATTGTCAGCAATGATCGAGGGTTTTCATTGTTTGTTTTTTTGATATATATGTTGATGATTGCATCATCAATAATTAGGCAAAGGCTATACCATATCCTCAATAACCTATATATCAACTTGATACTTTAGGGTGTGAATGAATTTTGCCTTCATTTGGGGTTTCTTTTACAATTCAAGGTACTGATCATTGACCATTAAGAAATTTCTTCCAGGGTCAACAGTACATAGCTTCACTACTCCATTATATAACACCTTTTAAACCTCATAATTACCAAGCCATATTTTTTGTATCTTACCTTTGTGATATTTTTACTTGGAGTCTTAAAGAAAGGTCCAATTTCTAAGTTGAAATTATCTTATTTTTATGAACTTATCATGCCACATGAATTTTTTCTATTAAGTGACCTTTGTGTGATGAAGGGATTCTAGATAGAGTTCATCCAAATCATTGAGTTGAGTGACCCTTTGATTTTTTGGTTTATAAAAATCTAAACCAATTACTAATAGAGTCCATTTTTTATTTCAAACTCTATGGGTAGAACAACCTTCTTAGCATAGACCATCTCATGGGGTGTGAACCCTATAGTGGTCTTCCATGTAGTTTTTTAGGCCCAATCATGGTGGTATAATGATATGATACTAATCAATATATTCTTTAGTTGTGTGTTAATGACTTCCACTTGGCCATTACATTGTGGATGATATGGATTGGACTTATGGTGGTAAATCTCATATTCATAGATAAAGGCTGAAATAAGATAGGATGCAAACCATGCTCCTTAATCTTTGACTATCGCATGTAGAACACCATACCTTATGAAAATATCTTCATATAAAAACTCAACTAATTTCTCATCTCTTGAATGTTTTAGTGCCTTTAATTCTACCCATTTGGTGAGATAATATATGAAAATTAGGATATACTACTTTTGGTTTGAAGGGGGATCTATGGGACCAACAAAGTTGATACCCTACTTCTCAAAAGGATCCAAAACAATACTAGGATGAATGTGAATCTCATTACAATTTTTGGATTTCCCCATACATTGGTATTTTTCAAATTAGTGGGTACACTATCTAGTTTATTTATGAAAAGTGGACCAATAATATCTTGTAGTGAGGATTTTGGTGGCTGTTGTTGACCAATTTTTGGTCCTATAAACCAAAATTTGGCACCCCCTCCTTTTTATTTGCAAAGGTCATCAAATTAATGTTCTGGCTAGATCATCCCTCTACTACCTTACACAAAAAATGTTCTCTGCCAAACCTTTCTAATGAAAAGGCCAAGTGTTTTGTCATTTTGCTTAGTCTAGTACAAATTAGGTTTTTGTAGGTGCATTACTTGTCTACTTTTATATGTAGAAGAGATTTAAGGACCCAAAATGGTCTAAAGCAGTTCATAAAAGGCAACAGATTTCCTTTAGAGGGAATTTTGATGGCTTGAAGTATGTTTTCAAAAAGTTGAAAGGGTAAATACCCTTGTGGAGGGCACCTTGAGAAAGGTGAAGAACATTTTAGAAAGCCTGAAGGGCATGTTGGGATGAAATAAACCCTTGAAGAGTGCAACTAGCTAAAGAAGGAGACAAATTGCAAAGTCCTAAAGGGCACGTTCCCTTTGAGAAAAGAAGCAATCAAAAGAAAGAATTCCTTCAAACAAAATGTCCAAAGGAATTCCTTTAGACATTTTATCTGAAGGAAAACTTGGAAAAAGGCCCGATAAGTCAAAGAGAAAGTAAATAAAAGGCCAAGGCAAAGGATAAGTTGAAGGAAGGAGACAAAACATGGGCAAAGACAAAGTAGAAAATACAAAACAAGGAACAATTCCAGTTGTTGACAAAGATAAAGGACAAAATCAATGACCACTCAGACTTAGACAAGTGGCATAAATGACTTAGCAAGGTGAATTAATACTTTTGGTGAAATATATCTACCGAAAACCAATAAAATAGATTGGTTTTTGAAATATAGAGGAGAAAACCCCATGTTTTCATGTTTTACCATTAATGCACAACCAGTTACGCCCAGCATTGAAGAGAGCATGATCCATTCAACACAACTTGGGGATGGATTTATCAGTTTTTAGAAGGAGTATCCCATACTTTTTTAGGCCTAAGATAGTAAGGGTAGTGACTTAGACATCTATAACATGGATCTCCCATACGTAATTAAAAGAATATGACAAAAACATGGGCTTGTGGTCTCTACAAAAGTGTTTAACTCAGCATGGGTTTCCATCCCTTGATTTAAAAGAAGCATTTTTACCTCCATTTGAGCTTACACTTTTGCATATGTCTATGGTTTTATCTTATGTTAAGTCATTTCCTTTTCATGCTTTCATGATTTTATACCAACATATCTAGTGTATTATGACTTCTTCTCTTATAGGTCAACAAAAAGTGTCTAGCTCAGAGTATAAGCGCATGTGAACAAGTTGTCCATAGTGTGTCTTAGAACACCTCTGGTAGTTATTCCTCCTTACATCTCCATAGGATCCCTTGTTGAAACATTGATTTAGGAAAGGTTCTCATTTGAATGAAGTGTATGCTTGCTTCTCTCTGGTGTAAAGTGTATGTTAAAGCTAAGTAGACCAACCATTTTGATGCATCAACACATTTGTTTAGGTTCTAATTTCAGTATTTGTCTTCCTTTTCATCCCCCCCATTGTTAGCAGTAGGAAATCTAGGGCCGTAAGGAGCATCAAGGGGAGTTATCCCCTAATCTAGAGATTCATCCCTCATGTTTACAACCCACAACAAGAGGAATGTCTCCATTGTGCCACATGGAAGAAGAGAGTTGAGCCTCCCTTCATATGGTGCAATCCACTATGTCAACAATTTTTGGTACACTTAGTGGGAAAAATTTCTATGTATTACAAGTTTTAGGATTAGTGTTGGTATTGATATTGTTAAAAAAGCCAAAAAGAGCTATGTTCATCACTTGGTGACTCCATTTAGGAACTCAGTCTCTAGTTAATGATTAGCTTGGCATCCCATGCCAAATGTCAGTATAAGATATTCTTCTAGGAATGTCCCTTTTGAATTTGTTGAGTTGCCTTTAAACTCAAAAAAAAGGTTGAGGTTTGCAAATACCTACCCTTACATAGCAAGCCATTTTCCTAAACCAGTCATAAAATATACCTACTCAAGGAGACCCTAGTTGAATCCTTTCACAACCATGATAGCCCTTAGGGCTTTCCCTTTTGTGGCCTTCAATGGTCAAAATCCCTTAAACCTTCAGAATTATGACCCAATTCTAGGGACAACTCTCAAAAGTGTTCCTCCCTTTAGTGGAGAGGGACTAATCACTATTTTTGAGCATAACAAACCTCTGTAACATCCATAATATCACTGAAGAAAATGTAGCCATTAGATTGCTAGCCTTGTCCTTCAAAGGGAAAGTTTTATACTAGTATGGGACCTTACGTATGAACTCAGTTGGCTCATGGAATGAGTTAAGGACCCTCTTGACCAATAGGTTTGGGGAAAAAGGTGATCATTTGTCTCTAGCTGAGCAGTTAACCACCATGAAGAGAGCCCCACATGAGTTTATGCAAGATTTCAACACTAGGTTCCAAAAGACTTGGGATAGAATCCTAATTCTTGTGAGGCTAACCCCAATCTATGCTTTCATTTACTACTTGAAGGCCTTGAATAGTGATATTAATATCATGATAAAGTCCATGGGTGGAAACACTCTACTCACTACTTATGAGATAGCCATAGCTACTAAAAATTGCCTTGTTCAAGTAGGAAAGATAGCTCCTCGACCTCCTATGCCACTCTTCCCTGATTTACAGCCCTTAGTCCAGCCTACTGTGCCCACTCTAGCTCCTTTATCTAATCAAGAGAAGCTAGTTGCTACCCCTGTAAATGACATCCATGAAGTTAAGAGCCTATTGCAGAGTGTTACCAATGAGTTAGTTGCCCTCAAGAGACAACAAGCTTAGATTTATAGGCTAAATCAAGGCTACCAATAGTTTGGGAAAGAAAATAGGCCTCCCTTCTAGAATTATAGTCAAGGGAAAGGTCAAATTACACATGTCAAGCATTATCAAAACTATAATCCAAATGCCCCTTCATCTTCCAAGGCTCTTGTCCCCACTCAAAATAATTTAGTGCAGGAGTAGCCCAATTATCCACCCTTAGAACATGGCCAAGAATAGGTTGCTTATGCTAGTGAGCTACCAAATCAAAGCATGACCACACAAGGTGATCGCGTAGCCCAATTCTCAAATATAGATATGTCAACACAACTAGGGATGGATAACATGTAGGCTCAATCTAATTCCACTCTTATGAATCACTTAGAAGGAGAGTTTTATGTAGTCAACTATGTGGGGAGCACAAGTAATCAAAATGTTGGTGTTGCAGCCAACACCAGGTCCAAAATGAGATCTATTAATGAAACTCAAGCAACCATTCAAGCACCTATAATGTCTCCTTCACCACAAGTAAATCAAAAGTTTCCAAATTATAAGCTAATGGTTGCAGCTTTAGCTCCTTAGGTTACACCACAAGTTACAAATGTTCCCAAGGAGAAATCTAAAGTGGACAATCCTTCAATAAATATAGTGGACCAAATGAAGAAGCTACACATGAACATCTCATTATGGGATTATTTAGCACTGCTAGGACAAAAGGATATACTCCAAAAGGAATTGTATGGGTTGGGTGAGCAAGTTGTCCCAACAAGAAATGATAATGTGTTGATAGTAAATGGGGCTCCTCCCATGGGAGGTCAAGAAAAGAAAGATAAGAAGGTCCTTCCCTTTTATTTGTCCTTGATTATTGGTGATTTCTTGGTCCATAATTACATCATTGATAGTGGATCAAACACCTCAGTTATGTTCGAATGCAAAGTTGATAAGCTAGGCCTCAAGTATGAGAAAATGACCAAATGAGTTTTACAGTTGGATGGATCACCATCTAAGACATTGGGAGTGGAAAGAGGCTTGAATATGACTCTACATGCCTATCCAACCTTCTTAATTCCCCATGATGTGGTAGTGGCAGATGTTCCTCCTTACTTCGCTCTTTGATTGTCAAGGGATTTCACATCCAAGATATGTGGATAGTTGGTAGCCAGTTGGTCTTACATAGTTTTTAGGAAAAATTATGGAACTAAAGTAAATATTGAGTTAGATCACATCCACAAGGATCACCTATAGCCATACTTTCCCAAAGTAGCAAATGTAAACTATGCAATCATTGATGAAAAAGAGCTCCAAGTGGACTAATCTCCATCATCTTCCCTTGTAGGAGTTGCTAACCTACTCCTATATGAATGGGGAAATGAAAAATTTGAGCATGATCCTTACAAGTTCATTGAAGAAGATGGTCTTGGAGTTTACTACATGCATGAGAAAGATGATTTCATGCTGAAATTAATGAAGACAAACCAAGAGGACTGTGGTTTGTGGAGACTATTATTTAATGGATCTAGAAGCAAGTTGGGAGATGGTGGTGGAGAAATGTTGGTTTCACCTTCAAAGGATAAATACTTCTCAACTTTTAGGTTTTATTTCTCCTGCACTTGTAATGTAGTAGAGTATGAGGCCCTTGTTTATGGCCTAGAATGGGCAAGGAAGAGAGGAATCAAAGAATTGTAGGTGTTTGGAGATAATGAGATGATTGTGAACCAAGCGAGAGGTTAAATCTTGACCCAAAACTCCTTACTCAAGTCTTACAAGCATAGAGTGTGGGACCTTGTAGAGAACTTCACTACTTTCAACATCACTTTCATTCCAAGAGAGGAGAACAAGCATGCAAATAGACTAGCGATAATTGGTGTTCAGTTTGATATCCCAAAGCAAATGATACAAAGCAAGAATCAACATCATTAAAGGTGATTGTGAGGCCCTCCATACCAAATAATGTCACAAATTGGTAGGTGTTTGAAAGTGACTAGTAAATAGCACTTTTATTATAGGAAGAAGTTGAGTTTGTTTCCAAAAATTAGTCCAACCTACAATAGTAGTATGATGGGCAGATTGTTCAACTAAAGACCAACATACTTACCAAAGGTTTGGTAACTCTTGAGAGAATTTTCAATGAAGATGACCAACTCAAGAGAGACAAATCAAGCATGCCAACCAAGAAATAAAATTATGAAAGGCTAGAGATCTACAAGGATAAGTTGTTTGCACTTGGGAAGGTGTGTACCAATGAGGAAAACCATGCTTTCAGTATGTTATGTCAAGATTTTTTTGATGTCTTCACTTAGGAGTATGGTGATTTGAAGGGATTTGATCTAAGCTGGGCCCAACACACCATTGAGCTGGAGGAAGGTGTCAAACCCATCAAGAAAAATCAAAGGCCAATCAATCCAAGGATCAAGCCTCTCATGAGGAAGGAACTCACCAAATTGATCGAGGCTAGGATCATTTTCCCTATCAAACACTCTTTTGGTTGGCCAATTTGGTCCCTATTAGGAAGAAGAATGGAGAGGTCAGATTGTGTGTGGATTTCAGAGACCTAAATAGAGTCTCACTGAGAGATCACTATCCCCTTCCAAGTATGGAGCAAATTATTTACATGGTGATATGCAGTGAAAGATTCTCTCCTAGATGGCTACTCTGGGTACAATCAAATCTTGGTATAAGAATGTGACCAATACAAGACAACATTCACCACCAAGTGGGGAACATATGCCTACATGAAGATGCTATTTGGATTGTCAAATACTAGAGCTACCTTCTAACATGCTATGGAAATGGCTTTCCAAGGTTTGATCAATGACATTATGCTAGTTTATCTTGATGATGTGATAGTCTTCTCCAAAGAGGCAAGTGAACATTTGAAGCACCTGAGGCAAATATTTGAAAGGTGTTGAGAGTTTGACATCTCTCTCAACCCAAAAAAATGTGTTTTTGCCATCCATAAAGGCAAGCTCTTAGGCCATGTCATTTTAAAGGAAGGATTGCCCATTGATCTAGAGAGGGTACACGCCATCTTAGCATTGTCCTTGCCTAAGCACAAGAAGGACCTATAAATTTTCTTTGGTAAAATAAATTTCATTAGGAGATTCATTCCTAACTTTACTAAGCTTGTCAAGCCACTAACTTTATGCTAAAGATGAGATGTTCACTTAGACAACAAGAAGAAGAGAAAGCTTTGAAGGCATCAAGTAAGCTATCACCCAAGCTCCTATCCTAGCTAGTTCAAACTTCTCCAAGGACTTCAATCTATACACCTTTGGGAATGAAGAGGCAATCTCTGCTATGCTCACTCAAGCAAATGGTGAGAATTTAGAACAACCTCTTGCTTTTTTCAGCCAAGGTTTAGAAGGCTATGAGGTTAGATACACATATGTTGAGAAGTAGGTGCTTGCAGTCATATGAAGTTTGAATAATTTTATACATATGTTTTCTATAAAAAAAAATCACATCATGGTGCCACATCCTAGTGTAAAAGACCTCTTGCTAAACTGAGACTTGAATGAGAAAAGGGTAGGTTAGATCACCAAAATAATGGAATATGATGTAGAGATCAAGACCACCAAGCTATTAAGAGGAAGAGGGATATGTAAACACCTCACTATAGAATTGAAAGAGCTGAAGGAGGACATTTTGGTACTCCATGATGAACCTACAGTAGCTATACCTACAATCATGAAGAGCTAAGCACAGGACATGGTTCATTTCCTTCGAAATGGTGAGTGTCCACAAGGTCTTGATAGGACCAAGAGGAGGTATTTTAGAATCCAATCTCTTCCTTATGTCATAGTTGATGGAGTACTATTTAGGAAATACTTTTTAGGGGTGTTCTTGAGATACATTGATTTATACCAAGTCAATAAGGTACTATATGAGTTCCATGATGGATCAGCTAGTGGCCATTTTTTTCTCAAGGACATAGTTATAAGGATTATTAGGGTTGGTTACTTTTCACCTAGTTTGTTTAAATACATTCATGCTTAGGTGAATAAATTTCAAAAATGTGCCTTCTTTGATGAGAATCAACAGCTGGCTACCATACCTCTTTATCCTATTTAGGTGGAACAACCATTCATGCAATGGGGGTTGGACTTAATAGGGTTGATCAATCCTCTTTCTAGTGTTGGACACAAGTGGGTTTTGACTACCATAGATTATTTAAAAAGGTGAGTAGAGGCTGTAGATTTGAAAGAGGCCAATGAGAGTGCAGTCCTAGATTTCTATGAAGGCATAGCGATAAGATTTGAGGTCCCAACCACAATCATTTTAGATAATGTGTTAGCTTTATTGGGAACAAAGACAAGTGAGTGGGCATTGAAGTATGGCATCTATCTAAGCACTTCTTCCAACTACTATTCATAATAAAATGGGCTAGCTGAGTCCACAAACAAGAATTTGATTAGGATCATAAAAAGGACAATGGAGGAAAATTAAAGGACTTGGCATATCAAGTTGAAGAAAACTCTTTGGGAAAATATGATCACTCCAAAGAGGGAAATCAGGAATTCACCATACACACTTATGTATGGAAGGGATGTTAGACTTCCTATCTTACTTGAGTTACCAGCCTTAGATCTTGCCCATTATATGTAATTAGTGGAGAGCGACAGCTTGAAAGTTAGGTATTGTGAGCTAATGGAGATTCAAGAAGTGAGAGACCAAGCCATAGATGCCATGACCAGCCACCAACAACAAACAAATAAGTATTTTGATAAAATTTCTATGCCAAGGAGATTCTCATAAGGTGACATTGTCTTGAAGTGGGATGAGGACTGAGCCAAGACTAGAAGCCACACGAAGGTTGATGCTTTATGGAGTGGCCCATATGTCATCACCCAATACAAGTAACACAATGCTTTTCAACTCTCCAAGTTGGATGGTGAAGAGATACATATCCCATTCAATGGGATATACCTTAAGCATTATTACTAGGTTTTTTTTTGTCATGTACATAGTTTCCTTGTTTTCCCTCATTTTCCCTAAGTGTTGTTATGCATATGTGTAGTGTTTTTAGCCTTTGTGTGTGTTTTTTCATTATTTTTTGGGGTAAAATATTTATTGGTTCATAGGTCCTTAAAAATATATTGTTGAATTCTCCAAGATGCATCCTAAATCTATGCCTAATATTGTGGCTACCAGTCTTCCCAATCACAGCAAGAATGTTTCCCCTATGAGTCACCAATTGTGTTGACCAATTTTTGGTCCTGCAAACCAAAATTTGGCACCCCCTCCTTTTTCTTTGCAAAGGTCATCCAATCCATGTTTTGGCTAGATCATCCCTCTACTACCTTGTGCAAAAAATGTTCTCTGCTAGACCTTTCTAATGAAAAGGCCAAGTGTTTTGTCATTTTGCTTAGTCTAGTGCAAATTAGGTTTGTGCAGGTACATTACTTGTCTAATTTTATAAGTGGAATTAATTGAAGGACCCAAAATGGTCTAAATTAGTTCACAAAATGAAACATTTTTCCTTTCAAGGGCATTTTGATGGCTTAAAGGACATTTACAAAAATCTTAAAGGGTAAATACCCTTGCAGAGGGCACCCTGAGAAAGGTGAAGACCATTTCAGAAAGCTTGAAGGGCACTTTTGGATGAAATAAATCCTTGCAGAGGGAAAGTAGTTGAAGGAGACAAATTACAAAGTCCTGAAGGGCACGTGCCCTTCGAGAAAAGAAGTAATAGAAAAAATAATTCCTTTAAAAAAAATGTTCAAAGAAATTCCTTCCGACATTTTATCTAAAGGAAAGAATGGCAAAATGTGTGATAAGTCAAAGAGCAAGCAAATAAAAGGCCAAGGCAAAGGATAAGTTGAAGGAAGGAGATAAAACATAGGCAAAGACAAAGTGAAAAAGACAAAATAAGGAATAGTTCTAGCTATTGACAAAGACAAAGGAAAAAATCAATGATCACTCAGACCAAGATAAGTGGCATGGATGACTCAGCAAGGAGAATTAATACATTTGGTGAAATATATCTACTAAAAAGCAATAAAATAGATTAGTTTTCAAACTATAGAGGAAAATAACCCATGTTTTCATGATTCACCATTAATGCACAGCCAATTGTGCCTAGCATTAAAGAGAGCATGGTCCAATCAACATAACTTAGGGATGGCTTTTTTAGTTGCTAGAAGGATTATCCCATGCTTTTGCATGCCAAGGATAGCAAGGGAAGTGACTTGAACATATACAACATAGCTCTCCCATACACAATTGGAAGAATATGATAATAGAATAGGCTTGTGGTCTCTACAGAAGTGTTTAAATTAGTATAGGTTTCCATCCCTTAATTTGTTAGCTATCTATTTCCAAGTTATCTATATATTTGTAACTTCTCATTTGATAAAAAATATCTCAACTTATATAGTGAAGCCCTGAAGGAATTTACCTTTAATCAAAAGAAGCAATTTTACCTCCATTTGAGCTTGCACTTTTGCATATGTCTATGGTTTTATCTTATGTTAAGTCATTTTATTTTCATACTTTCATAAGTTTATGCCAACATATCTAGTTTATTGTGAGTTATTTTGTTGCAGGTCAACAAGAAATGTCTAGCTCAGAGTATAGGTGCATATGAACAGGCTATCCATAGTGTGTCTTAGAACACCTTTGGTAGTTCTTCCTCTCTATATCTCCATTGGATCCCCTATTGAAACACTAATGTAGGAAAGGTTCTCATTTGAATGAAGTGTATGTAAACTATGAGTAGACCAACCATTTTGGTGCATCACTACATTAGTTTAGGTTTTGATTTTAGTATTTCTCTCCCTTTTCATCCACCCCATTGTTAGTAGTAGGAAATATAGGACCTCAAGGTGCATCAAGGTGAGCTAGCCCCTAGTTTAGAGATTCATCCCTCATGTTTGCAACCCATAACAAGAAGAATGTCTCCATTGTGTCGTGTGGAGGAAGAGTTTTGAGCCTCCCTTTAGAGGGTGCAATCCACTACATCAACAACTATACTAATTGCTAAAAATATTCCCCTATAGGGTTCATCATGATAGGTTTGGTATGAAAGAGATAACTATAGATCCAAGAAAATAGTCAATTATGGTAACCAAATTACACCTCTCCTTTGGAGATAAATGTTGGGTAAAGTTCCATGCAATCAGGTTGTTAGTTATATCTTCAAACAAAGGACCATTCATAGAAGACAAAAGAGATGTTCATCTAGAAATGAATCATCCACATATGGACTTTATTCATTATATGTTGTAAAATAAAATAAAAAATAATGCTATATTTCCTAGGATTATATAAAATGACAATATAAAATTCTTGAATTAGTAGCAATAATCTATGATTTGTGATATAACGATTGGACTGGAGTGTTGCTTCCTTCAACTTCTTATGAAGGAGTATGCTTATCAATTCTAGATTCTATGGTGGAAATGTGGAAGAACAATGAAACTTCTCAATCCTTGCCAAATGCCATGGGTTTTACCTAGGAGTTCATTGATTTAGAAGTTGGGCTAATAGGAATTGGAGTCCCTGACTACCCATTAGAATTGTGCCTTTATCCAGAGACCACTTCTTTATCTCCTTTTCTTGTAGGGAAGACCTAGACAAAACTCTTAGGAATGGGTTAAGATATATGGAGAATTATTTTATTTCTCCCTTTAAATGGAAGCTAAGTCTTTCAATGAACTTAGATTGTTTTTGGGAATTTTTGGTATGGAACTCTCTTTCAAAACTCCCTCTTGAATTCTAGCATGAGGACATAATCCTTGGTTTAGTCTAGTCTCTCAGGTCTCTACTAATTATTGACCCAACTACTCTAAGAATGAGAATGTTATTGGAGGCCAGAGTAAAGGTTTTGATTTATCCTTCCAAGCCCCTCCCCAAGTCTATCTTCCTCATAAGCAAGAACAATATTTGGAGGCAAAACCATAAGATTGACTATTCCCAAGGCCCATGGAAGAATTGATCCTACCTTCATATCATGGGAGACCACTTACTTATGCCTTTGACCCTCTTCAGGGGTGATAAGGACATTATGCTTTCTAACTAATTTCAAGACAAGGTTGTAAGACCACTGGTGTTGTGAAATTTCCAAAGCCACAGAAAATCATGCTAACAATGACTACTTTGGAATCTATTAAGGAATTAAGTGATAATTATGAAGAGACCATGATGGTTGTTCCTTGGGATTTAGTTCAATAAGTCCTCAATTCCTTGAACCCCAAAACCCTACAAGAGGTCTCACCCTCACACTGAACCCCTTGTGCTCTCAATGAGTTACCAATTGGGACACCCCAATCAGTTTTAGTAGATGAAACCTATCACCCTAGAAATCAAATGGTCCAAGATTCAAACCAAGATCCTAAGGAGGAGGTGAAATCATTTATATCTCTAAAATAACTTCTAAAAGTAAATTATCACACCAAAAGATCCCTAACAGGTATGCTACTCCTATAAAAATGGGATATAGCCAAAAATATGAATGGCATCATTATTTCTCAAACTCTAGATCTTGGTTTAACCATAAAAAACTAAACCTTGGTAAATGAGAGGTTAATTGTGTAAACACAAAGAAGAAAAGGGGAAGACCTTCTTCCTGAAGGAAACTGGAGCTAGAAAGCGAAGAAGAAATTATCAAGGGTACACAAAGAACTTCTCAAGAGGAATTCTATCTAGTTTATAATAGACTTGCATAAGACTTTTGAGTTGGGGGCTTTTTGGTTTTTGTTGAATGATTTCAAGTACCTTATGGTTTGTTTTTCTATTGGGTTTGGTTTATTCATTGTGACCCTTACCATGATCCTTTCTTGATTTGGTTCTTTCACCCTTTTCCTTTTTTTAAACTTTTTGGTAGTGGGATCTTCATTTTTTTACCATTGTTACCATTTTTCCTAAATTCCCCTCTCCTTGGGCTAGGTGTACATTGGATTTTCTAATTTGGTGGCATATATCTTCTCCTTTTTCCACTTTATTACCCATTCCCTATCATCATTCCTTCCCTCTTGGCAACTCCTTTCTCTCCCCCCTTCCTCATGTCGCTTCATTATGATTTTTCATTTCATTTGGTGCACCACCACCCCCTTTGACTCTCTCACTTCCCCTCATCATGTCATCATTTCCAATACACTTTGTCTAATCATTACCCCTTTTCCTTTTTATGATCATTTATTAGTTTTGAATTTTTTAGAGGCTTCAACATTTGTTTGCATTTACTTATCTACTTCTTTTCTCTTGAGTATCCTCATTTTCGATGTTTTTGATTTATTGGTCTCATATCATGATTCTATTATAGACAAAGAAAAGGATTTTGAATTGGAGCATGATTCCCTAGAAGACAAGATTCCCAAATAGGTAACTAGAAGATTAAAACCCATTTCCTATTCTATAATTAAAAATACTAATCCTACTATTTAGGAGATTTTAGAGAAAGGGAACCTCACTCAATTCATGCTCAAAATCATTGGGCATGACCATAATCTTGTAAAGGAGTTTTTCAAGGCCTAGTAAGAAAGATTCATTATCTTAAGGTACATGAGGATTAAATTTATTGAAGAAGTAATTATTGAAGCCACTAGATTGGTAGTGTAGGATCTCAAGTATTACAAGGATAAAATAGTAAAGGATAAGTGGGTGACCAAATTATTTAACTCAATAAAAAAGGCTAAGATGGTCACTAATTCTTTTTAGAGAATGAACCTCCTAGAGGTCTAGCCAGAGGTATGCAAATAAGTGATGTACATCACCCTAGACTCAAAATTTAGTTTGGTAAGGTCCCACCACTTTATGTTATTAAATCATTTTAAATGAATTTTTACTATTAGTCTCCCTTTCTACTTACTCAACTCCTTGAAGGACTCTATGAGATCCTTCAAGGGTAATAATAAGGTGGTAGTAGTGCATCAAGCCTTAATATTATTGTTATTGAAGTTCACACCCATGGTGAGGAGCATTGATTTATCTCCAATTTCTTAAGAAGTGAAAACTTATGAAAAAAATAGAGCTAAAGGTCCCTGTTTAGAGGATTCTAAGGAAAGGGTCAAAACAGCCAAGGTGTGTTGGCCCATGAAGAAACTTATCTTGGAGCCTAAAACTTTAGAGGCCTTAAAAGATGAATTGACTACCCCCCCCCCAAAAAAAAGAAAAAAAAAAGAGGACCTCTAGTTATCTTTTCAGATATATGCTCCCCTGAGGTTTCTAATCTAGTTATTAAGGGTTTGCATGAGGAGCTTAGCCCTAATAAATTTTAGTAGGAAGCTAGTTCCCCTTACACTAGACTTTGAGCCATTGAATTGTGCTTAAAAAGCAAAATAAAGGAAATGAGAAAAATTTGGTTGGAGATAAAGGAAATCCAAGGGGGCTATTCTCTAATTTTGGTTATGAGGGATTTTAGGGTAGATCATTGGAATTCTGACACCCTAGAGTGAGGAAGCAAGGAGGCTACTATTGAACCTCAAGATTCAGCTCTATCTAGTGATGTTTTGGACACCTTAGCATACCATCTCTGAATCCTTGCTAATGTTTTTCTCCCCAGGAAATAGAAGGCACGAAATTTGACCCCAAAGAAGGCCCTTGGTCCAAGACCCAGGTAAAATATGCTAAATATTCCTGGTAAGTCTCGGTAGGTCTTCAGGCCCTAATTTTGGTTGTTTTATTATTTTTTTCCTACTAGCCATTTTTACTTTCTTTTATTTTGCTCACTATTATTGTTTTAGTTTTTTGGGTTGGGTTGACTACCCATGGATATTTTATTTGACTATTCTCATGGAGACCTGGGCCTCCAGTTGTGCTCAGGCTAGTTCCCACACTAATTAAATGTAAGTTTATCTTAATCTAAACAATCTAATGATTCTACCATTCATTATTATAGTATTCATTAAATATGTTATAACTGAATAATTTATGTCTATAAAGATGATAACCAATAATATAGTGGTGAAACTTATTTATAGTATAAAATATAACAATGAATTATTTTCTAGTTACTTGTTGAGTTGTGTGATCTAAATCTTTGTTATTCATTAGTTAGTTATTGTATGGGGCATGCATCTCCTAGTGAGACACCTATTTTTTTATAAATATTGTTAGTAATTTAATTTTAGCATTAATTTACTCATGTTATAATAATATACAAGTGAAATTAGTTATTGGGCTATGGTGTCATTGAGTCCCATGTGTGAACCATATCCCGACTCTTATTGATGCTTATCAGTGAAAGAATAAAACTAACGAGTGTGTGTAATATATTTTGTGAAAGATATATTCTATCAAACATTTATAAATGTTCACATTATTTGTTTGAATATAAATACCCAACATTAGTATCTAATATTCAATGAATCCAGACATGTAAGGAAGGAAATCATGGAAGAACCATAATACAACATGAAGAAGTCATGAAGATCGAGAAGAAATCTTTGGTAAACTTTTTTTTGAATATTTTTAAAATTTGTGTGAAGTGTTTTTATTTTTATTTATGGCTATTTTGACTCAGATTTAAGGTATGATTGTATGTTTAAAGAACATTAGAATGTAGAAATAAATTTCTTTCAAGTTCCCATGTAGCATTGGAAATATATTTAAAACTTTGGAAATTGTTATTTTATTTTTTATTTTTTCTTAAGGAGGCAATTGGGGTGCTACTAACTAATTTTGAGTCATTAAAAAGTGATTACATAAGTTTGAAATTTTGCGTAGAGTTTTGAATATTGAGAGATATTTTGATAACCTCAAAGGTGTTTTGAATAATTAGAGTGCATGTCAAATAGTCTGGAGGGCATTTTGAGTAGCTTTGAAGGCATTTTAAATATCCTGAAGGACATTTCATCCATAAATGAAATTTTGAATAGCTTGAAAGATGTTTCAAAATGGCCTGGAGTGTGTTTTAACCATTCAATATAGAATTGGAACAACTTGGTGGGTATTAATTTATGTTAAATGTGCAAAAAATAGTGTCATTTATTCTTTAGAGCACCATTTACCTATCAATTTTAATTTTTGTTGCAAAAATAATTATTGGGGTACCATTGGATGTCTAAATTTCTATAATTTTACTATTAAAATATTAAATATGGGTCCCATAACTTAATTAGTGTGATATTTCATGTTGGGTGTAAAACTTTTACTATTGCGAGATGATTCTATTACTATTGTTGTATTGTTAATTTTTTTAAATTTAATTACATAGTCAAAACATGACATACATATTAGTTTATTGAGCTATAGATTCACCTATTGACATAGGTGGGTTGGTTTGAAGACTTAAGTTAAGTTATTAAATGGAAAGAGGTCATGAGGTCGATTCTTACTAGTTATATTTTCCATTTGAATGTAAACAAATAGAATCCAATTAGTTTTATATTGAGACTTTCATTTTATACTTAAAGTTGTTGCAAAGAGAAATTGGTTAAAACATTTTTTTAAGACATTGAATATACTAGAGGTGAAGAGGTCCTTGTGATCTAAGAATTTGATTCAAGAGAGGATGGTTAGTATGGTGTTAGTTCCAAAATGAAAGAAACACACTAATAACATAACATCTCTAGGCCTAGACACTAGGGAGAGCTTAGTTAAAAAAACAAATTATAAACACAACTAAAAATTAAGTAATAAAACACAAGAATTCTTTCACCTTCCTTGGATTCTTCAAATGCCTTTGTAGTAGTGGCTTGCTCAGTTTTATGCTCATGAAGTGCTTGGAAAAAGAAGCTTGGATACCTCCATCTCTCCTTGGCACATTTTACTTGTGGCTTGGCTTGGCTTGGAATAAATTTGGCATGGTAACACTAGTTTCATGAAGCTTTTAGAACCAATCCTGCATTATAACTTTGCATTCTCAAGTCTTAAAAATGATGTGGTGAGGCCTCTTATTTATAGATTTTTGAAAATATTTAGAATCAACTTGAACCATCCATCCTAAGATTGAGATGTGTGGTTTAAGATTAATTCAATTTTCAGAATTAAGTTTGTAATTATCCTCATCATGACATTGGAAGAAGGGGCAATTAAGAGGCATAGAGGGCATGAATCTTGATATTTGTGGCATTTATGGCTTAGGGATGTCTTCTCAAAAAATGATGTCACCTAATGATGCAGATATTCAATATTCATTTCCAAAAATAAGTATTGAACAAGTTTCCATGGAATTATTAATTAGGCCTTGATTTGGGTTAACTAGCTCTTAAGCATGATTAAGCACTTTCTGTACAAATTACTCAAATTGATCATAATGCCTTATTATTAGTTCAAAATTTGACTAGATTGGAATTGGAAGGTGATGTCAGATGTGTTGGATCCATTATCCCATTTAGGATGTTACCAAAAATTTTAATGAAGGCACATGTCTTATGGAGAAGATTTGATAGGAAAGAGCAATCTAGAGCACCTAGGTGCAAAATTGGCATTTTGACTCAAAGTGATCTGACTAAAGTTAGCTAGCCCATTAATTGCATTACCCCATTTAGGGATACCCTAGCCAAAATCGGCACTTGAATATGTTAGTTTCACATCATTTAGCATGTTTTAGTGTTTTAAAGCCAAATTGTGCATTTTAGGTGGAAATTGGTCAAAAGCTTGATTGGAGGTTATTAGTGGCCAGATTTAGGTGTCTATAGTTTTCCCTTATTTACGAAGGCATCTCAAGCTATAATAATATTAACATCTTCTCAAAGAATGAAAAGGTCATGTATGCCTATAATTGTAATGATGATAAACTAATTGTATGATGCCCCCTCAAGGGAAAGGTTGGCATAAGTAGGTCGATAAATGGTCCCTCGAAAAGAAAGAAGTGAAATGAGGGGACCAAAGAAAGGAACAATGATAGGGTGACAACACAATGATATTGAAAAAGTAGTCAAAATCATGATAATTCAAGTGGGATAGTGTAATATGGTTTGTCCAAAGGTGGTTATAAACATTGTACTTTGATAGTGGCAATGTGGTATGATAACACAATGATTTGTCCAAAGGTCATTATAATCATTGAGAAGATGGAGATGCCCTAGTTAAAATAGACAAACAAGATAACATGCCCTTGTATAGGCAAAAAAAGTAAAGTGGTGACAACATAATGATTTGCCCAAAGATAGTTATAATCATTGAGAAATGCAGGTGGGATGGCATGCAATGATTTTTCCATAAGCAGTTATAATCATTAAACCCTGATTATGGAAAACATGATAAACTTGGTTGAGGATGATGATAACTTAACACAGAAAGTAATGATGAATTGGAATAACCTACTAGTAGGGAGATGCTCATTCGAACTAATAAAGGTTGAAATTCTTTCATGGTTAATTACCCTATTTGGGATATGATTTGGATTGAATCAGGATGTCAGTGCTAAAGAGATGCACCATTTTTGAATAGACTTCTTGAAGCTGAGGTTTTTTGTAGCATGTGTCAGTAGGAATCATGATATAACATCATGAGGACTTGGTCAATATATGCATGAGGGCTGACTCTCATAATCCAATACTCAATAAAATAATGCACCAATGATAGAAACCATGATGACAATGTAAACATATGAATATGGATGGATTCAAGGGTAAGTTTGGGCAAGGAATCACCCAATGAATACACATAAACTAAATCAAGGAAATAGTACTGAAAGTAAACAAACATACAAATAAATAAACAATAAATAAACATTCAATAGAAACCCTACGAACATTGCCCCTAAAAAAATAGGTGACAACTTAACAAATGAATAAAATGGGGGAATAAAAGAAAAGGAAGGGGGTGGCTGAGTTGTCTCCATATGCACTAGGCAAGTGGATGCTACCTACATAGTTATATGGATGTAATATCTAATAAAAAAAACTTCAAGCCAAATGTAGTTCTCCCAGTGAATGGGAAGAATGTGATAACTGAGAAAAATAAATAGAATAGATGTGAGAGAAGAAAAGGAATGGTCTTGAAAAATGGAAAGTGCATGAGAGAAAAAGGCCAAAAAGAATGGGGAAACTAAATGATAAGTGATTTTCATGTAACTTAGTAAGGGTTCCTAGAATCCTTAAGGCAAAGAAGTGGTCAATGTTTTGTTAGGTTGTGGAGCTAAAAGCTTCACTAATGCAAACAGAGGAGGAGGTTGCTAGAGGTTGCTGAAGTGTCACAGACACTGGCATCGATCAGGACAACTGACGTTGGTAGGATTAGATAGGAAGAGCAACCGATGTCAGTCAAGGATCGGTCGGCATCGGTCACCTCCAGGCAGACAGGGACCGATGTCGGTTGTGCGATTCAAAACTACCAGTTTCACAGATAGTTAGTTAACAAATCGAGTGTTTGCATGTTAAGAGCCAATTTTAGACTAGAAGCTGTGGATATAATTATTGTAATTAGGTGTCTAATTATTGTTTGCATGAGATCTATATAATAGACTCATGGGTTGTATTGTAAAGTGTGCTAGTTTGAGTTGAGCAAAGTTAGCTCCTTCTATGTGTGAGGTGAGTAAGGGTGTTCCTCCTAGTTCCACAATAGTACCAAGTGTGGGTGTTGGTTTTGGAGAATCAGAAGGGTTCTTTAGGGGTGTAGGATCTTGGTCAGCAAGTGTGCATGGCTACGTTAGGAGATCTACATGGTAAGTAAGATCATTGATCTGCAGGTGTATGTGTGTGCATGATCCAGGTTTGCAGGTGTGCAGAACCAGATTGATTTGCAGGTGTGCAAGATCAGGGAGGATAGCAACACAACAGGGAGCAAGATCAGGCAAGATTTACTTGGAGTACAGTGTGTACTTAGAAAGAGAGCAAAGAAGAAGGTAGGGTAGATCCTTCCAAAGTAAGATCATTTGGGTTGTAGGTTGTAGCAGTTCATGGGAGATCTACTTGAAGTATGATTGTGTACTTGGAGTGCATGGAGCACTTGTGGAGTGCGTGGAGCACTAGTGTACTTGTAGTAGTGGATACTGATTGGTTGGAGGTGAACACCAACACTGTGTTTGAGTTGTGTGTTGGGACCATAAGAGAGAGAGCTTTGAGGGAAGATTTACTATTTATGCCCTAGAGGTGTGGGAGCCTTAGAGGTGTGTAAGGAAGAAAAATTGTGGCAATCTTCTTTGTTGTATTTCCTTCTGAAGAGTTTTAATACAAGTTGTGTATTGTCTCTCATATTCTATGTTATTTTTGAATTCTAGTTACTTATGTAATTTGGTTAATTTCCGCATGTTAAGTTGCTTGGTAATCAATTGTGTGCTTCCATAATTTCCAACAAAGGCGGTGATAGGGTTATTTGGTTGGGTATCCAACAAAGTGGTATCAGAGCTAAGGTTTTAGGGAGCGGTTTTGTGCTTGATTACAGGTCACTCTCAGGGGTTTCTAATTGAGTGGGAGTAGAGCAATGGCAGAAGAAAGTAAACTAAGAATAGAGGAATTGAAAAGCACAGATGATCACTTACGGTGTGATGGAAAGAAAGAGCAGGTAAAGAAAGATTGTTGGTTGGTAGAAGATCATCATGAAGGAACTGAAGAAGCAGATGTTGTAGGTGATGTGGCACGGGATGCTCTGGTATGTTTCTTGGATAAATTAGAATCTTGTTTTATAGATTTTGTTTCCTCTTTCCATGCAGTCTGAAATAGAGTATCTTTTCATGGTAAGGTCTTTGGAGACTTTGGAAAGATTTATTTAGGGGCTGGTGTGCCTTGCCAAAGAATTGGCAAAGGGGAAGTGAAGCTAAAATTGCAGGTGGCCAACACATGGGTGTTGAAGGAGGTCATGCAGGTCCCAATCTTAGAGATGTGGCTAATTTCTTTAGGGAAGTTGAGTGATGAGAGATGCACAAGAACTCTCACAGCGGATGCACTTGAATTAGATAGTGGTAAGAAAGTAGGGACCCTTTATCTACTTGCTTATATTACTGATTCTTCTTCTATTGTAGAGACATGGCTTTGTAGGCTTGGTCACATGAGCAAGAAGGAGATGCATGTTCTTAAGAGGAAGTCAGACATGTTTGACAGGCTTAAAAACTGGAAAGCCTTGGTGTGTATGGAGGAGATGGCAGATAGAGATCAGTGGAGAAGGCTGGATACCTCTAAGCAGAGTAGTTTGGATAGGGATTTGATTCAAATAAAGCTTGCAGGTAAAAAGTCATCACTCACAGGTGAACATAGGTACCAGCATCAGTCAAGAGGAATCGGCATCGAATAGACAGGCACCAATGTCGGTCATGTGCAGATCAAAGCCAGTGATGTTAGGCAGAGTAAGACTGACGTCGATTAGGAGGACCGCGTCGGCAATAGGAAAGACCAACGTCGATCATGAGGACCAACGTCGATAATAGGGAGACACTGACGTTGGCAGGGTCAGTAGTCAGGACAGGCGCATGGAAACCAATGTCGGTTAGATGCAGACTATGTGGTGACTGAGGTCAGTCACTGTAATAGATTTTGGGTAGACAACAAGCTATCAAGGAGTCTCAAACACCCATATGGAGGACTGAAGGGTTAAATAAGCCTCAAATTCATTGTTTCTCTTCTTTATACTCGTTGCTCACTACGGAGCAGGAAGGATCCAAGAAATAGTGGGAGCGTGGTAGGAATAGGATGCAGAACCAAATAGGAGATTTGGTAGGGTTTCCAGCCAGAAGAAAGCACTGAGAGATGAATGGATACCTTAGTTAAAGAATAGAGAGAATGGACACGTGAGATGGAAGGCTAGGTCATATGGTCTTGAGGTAGCTGCAGGACAGTGGTATAGGGCTGACAGGTGGTACCACGTGGATGACAAAGTAGGGCTTTAGTCAATGTCAGTATAACCATTGTGTTTGTCTTACTAGGTGGATGATGGTCACAACATTATCTTATTACTGTATGTGGAGGATGAGCTTGGTGCAGGTTCAGACATACAGGGTTTTACTGAGCTAAGGGTAAGGTTAGTTCAGTGGCATGTCATGAGGAATTTGGAGCAACAAAATTCTTTGGCATGAGAGACATGGAAGATCATAGGTTGATTTTGTCTCCAGTGGGAGCTGATGTGAATCAAGTGTTAGTGAGGTTCAATACGCAGGATGCAGAACCGGATCACACAAGGGCTAGATAGTTTAGTGTTCAATATCACATGAGGTCTGGTATAGACCTGAGTTTTCCCAAGCAGTGGGTGTTGTCAGAGAGTTAGGAGCCAATTCGGGGAAGTGGGTTCTCAGGTATTTGAGAGGGACCAGCAACAGGGATTCATGCTATGTAGGGTCATGACTTCACTACATGGGTTTGTAAGTTCGGATGTGGCAGGTTACTCGGATGACAGGTGGTGCATCACAGGTTGTGTGGTGGGTGGTATTCAGGATTGATCTTGAAGAGGGATACAATCCAGGAAATAGATTAGATGGGGTATAGGTATAGGTACAATGCAGTTGTTTATCTCCAAGTGGGAGATTTTTAGGTTGTAGAGCTAAAAGCTTCACTGATGCAAACAGAGGAGGAGGTTGCTAGAGGTTGCTGAAGTGTCACAGATACCGAAGTCGGTTAAGCCAACCGACATCGGTAGGATTAGACAAGAAGAGCAACTGATGTCGGTCAGGGATCAGCCGGCGTTAGTCACCTCCAGGAAGATAGGGACTGACATCGATCGCCTGTGCAGTTTAGAACTACCAGTTTCACAGATAGTTAGTTAACAAACCAAGTGTTTGCATGTTAAGAGCCAATTTTAGACTAGAAGTTGCAGATCTAATTATTGTAATTAGGTGTCTAATTATTGTTTGCATGAGATCTATATAATAGACTCATGGGTTATATTGTAAAGTGTGCTAGTTTGAGTTGAGCAAAGTTAGCTCCTTTTGTGTGTGAGGTGAGCAAGGGTGTTCCTCCTAGTTCCACAGTAGTACCAAGTGTGGGTGCTAGTTTTAGAGAATCAGAAGGGTTCTTCAGGGGTGTAGGATCTTGGTCAGCAGGTGTGCATGGCTATGTTAGGAGATCTACATGGTAAGTAAGATTATTGATCTGTAGGTGTATGTGTGTGCATGATCCAGGTTTGTAGGTGTGCAGAACCAAATTGATTTGTAGGTTTGCAAGATCAAGGAGGACAGCAACACAATAGGGAGCAAGATCAGGCAAGATCTACTTGGAGTACAGTGTGTACTCAAAAAGAGAGCAAAGAGGAAGGCAGGGTAGACCCTTCCAAAGTAAGATCATTTGGGTTGTAGGTTGTAGCAGTTCATGGGAGATCTACTTGAAGTATGATTGTGTACTTGGAGTGCGTGGAGCACTTGTGGAGTGCATGGAGCACTGGTGTACTGGCAGTAGTGGATACTGACTGGTTAGAGGTGAACACCAACACTGTGTTTGAGTTGTGTGTTGGGACCGTAAGAGAGAGAGCTTTGAGGGAAGATTTAAGTTTATGCCCTAGAGGTGTGGGAGCCCAAGAGGTGTGTAAGGAAGAAGAACTGTGGCAATCTTCTTTGTTGTATTTCCTTCTGAAGAGTTTTAATACAAGTTGTGTATTGTCTCTCATATTCTGTGTTATTTTTGAATTCTAGTTACTTGTGTATTCTAGTTAGTTTTTGCATGTTAAGTTTCTTGGTAATCAATTGTGTGCTTCCATAATTCCCAACAAAGGCGGTGATAGATTTCTTTGGTTGGGTATCCAACATGTTTTTGTTCTTTTTTAATGATTTTTCAAAATGTTTTTGGAATTATTTTAGAGTATCTCAACTCAATCGAGAATGATGAGACACTAAATGGTTCAAGCTCATAAAATGATGAGTGTTGAAATTGAGGTTGCTCACAAAATTATGAGAGCATGGTTTAGGTTGCTTGTAAAATGATGAGATCATGGGGGAAAGGGTGACTGAGCTAACCTCAACAAGTATTGAGCACTACCTACATAGTCCTAGAGTAGGACCTCAAGTCACTATAGTTTTACCCTTATAATGGAGGAATTTAACTAGTATAAAAACCAATTCAAACAAAATAGGCACAGTTGGTAAAAAGGCACAGCATGGCATAAGAAGTGGCAAGTTAGTATGTCAAGGCTTAATGTTTCCCCTAGTTTGCCCATAGGTGGTTATAACTAGGACACAATGGTCATAGATCAATGGTACTAAATTGCCCAAAGGTGGTTATAATTAGTAATAAGACTGATGGTAAGAAATGAATAATAAATGAAGGATGCAACTACCAAAACTTTTGTCACATTATCCCAAAATACAATCTGTATCTGAATTACTTGAACCAACTGATGAAACTAATTAGATAACTCGATGCTAAAACTATGTAACAAATGGCAAAAACTAAGGTCAAATGGGCTAGGCTTTAGAACACATTGGGCTGATAGGTTAAAAGTAGAAAGTGGATACAGTGAAGAGGATGGATAAGGATGGTATTTCTATAAAGAGGAATAGTGATAAAATGGCATAACTAAAATGGTCCTTATAGACAATACACCTTAGCATTTAAACATAGTACCACTTGAGATGAATAATATTCATCAGATCTAAAATTTCATCTCCATCTAGTGTGGTAAGCCTGTATGCTCTTGATCCATAATCTACAATGATGATGAAGGGCTCTATCTAATTTGGTTTGAATTTCCCTTTATGCTTATTTTCAATCATGGTATTCTTTTGGTTTTTTTAAGAATAAGATCACCAAGTTCAAATGTTATATACTTAACACACCAATTATAGTGGCCTTTGAGTCAGTTCTGATATGCTTGAAGATTATTGTGTTTGTGTGTTTCTCATCAAGTAGGTCTAGCTCTTGTAAGTGAGCTACTTGATAGTCATGATCATCTAGGATATGCTTTAAAGAGATGTGTAGTGAAGGTAACTCGACCTCAATGGGAAGGATGGATTCAGTACCATAAATGAGTATGAAGTGGCTCCTGTAGGAGTATGATGATTGGTATGGTATGCTCAAAATTTAGGGAATATCTACAAGTGTCAATCACAACTAACATCATTGACAATATTTTTGAGAATATTGACAATGGTTTTGTTGGATGCCTCAGCTTGGCCATTACCTTGAGGGTAATATGCTGTAAAACAATATTGTGTGATGTTATATTTAGTACAGAGCTACTCTACATCCTTATTATTGAATGATCCTCCATTATCAGATATAATGTCAAAAGGGATATCGTAGTGGCAAATGAGATGGTTAAAAATGAATTTAGAAATTTGCTTTCCAGTCATGTAAGTGAGAGGTATAGCTTCAACCCACTTAGTGAAATATTCAGTGTCGGTAAGGATATATTTATGGCCATCAAATGAAGTGGGGTTAATCTTCCCAATGAGGTCAAGTCCCCATGTATAAAATGGCCATGGTGTCAACATCGATTTTAGAGTTTTTGTTGGGGCATGAATCAAATTATCATGTCATTGAAATTTATCACATTATTTTACATATGCAGTGGCATTTGCATCAATTCTGGGCCAATAATAACTAGTATACAAGAGATTTTTAGATAGGACTTCCCTATTAGAATGAACTCCACATAATCCTTCATGAACTTCTCTTAACACTAGTGTAGACTCTATCAAAGTTAAATAATGAAGCAGAGTTCCATCAAAACTATGATGATAAAGGGTGGATCCAAGTAAAGTATAATGAGTGGAATGATTAATGAAGGCTTTTGTTTATTTTTGAGATAGGTTAGGTGGTAGAACTTGGTCATGAAGGTAGTTATAAAGGTCTGAGTACCAGATAGAATGATGACCAACAATATCAAAAATCATGGTAATGGTTTAAGATTCATGGGTTGGTGTTGACAAATTCTTGATAAAGAACTGATACTCTCTAGATTTATCTATTTATCGAATTAGAGAGCCAATAGTAGCCATGGCATCTATAGTTCTGTTACTAGCCCTTGGTATGTGCTCAAACTAAATATTGGCAATTTGTTGCTTAAGAGTGTTGACCATGGCTTTATATGGAACCAGCTTGTCATCTTTGATCTAAAAATGATCTATAACTTGATTAATGATTAACTAAGAATCACCATAAAATTAGAGATGAGATATATTCCAATGCACTACTTGTCAAAGTCTTGTAACAAGTGCTTCATACTTGGTCATGTTTTTTGTACAAGGAAAGTTTATTCTAAATAATTTAGGGATTAGATCCCCTTATGGTGTAATAAATAATAGGCTTGCCTCCAATCCATGTGCAACAAATGAACCATCAAAATATAGTTTCCAAGGCTACTCCTCAAGGGGTGTGTCAATGATGATCATTATGGATTCATCAGAAAAGTGAAATGTGAATGGATGTCTATCTATGAGAGGTGCTTCAACAAGTTGATCTGTAAAAAATTGTCACTTAATTGCCTTTTGATTGACATAATCTATGTCAAACTCACTAAGAAGCATGATCCATTTATCCATTCTACCTTGCAAAGTTGTTTTAGATAGTAGATACTTGAGTGGATCTACCTTTGAAATGACCATGGTCTTAATATTCAAAATGTAATGGTGTAGTCTTTAAGTTGTGTAAACCATGGCTAGACAAAAAAATTTAGTAGGTGCATAGTTATGTTCATATGTAACCAAGGTATGAATTAGGTAGTACATAGCATGCTCCTTTTCATTGTCATCATGTTGAGCCAATATTGCCCCCAGAGCATGGTCGGTAGCTAATAGGTATAATAAGAATGGATTTCCTAGCATAGGAGGTAATAAAATAGGTAGATTAACAAGATAGTATTTGAGTTGTTGAAAAGTTGTTTGGCAATGATCATCTTAGTGAAATGCAACTCCCTTTTTCAAAAGGTGTGTAAATGGATGACACTTATCTTCTAACTGAGAGATGAAGCATCAGATTGATTAGATCGTACCCTGCAAACTATAGAGTTACTTTAAATAAGTTAGTGGTGACATCTCAGTTATATCATGGACTTTAGCCGGATCAACTTCAATACCTCTACAAGACATGATGAAGCCAATTAGTTTACCTAAAATTACACTAAACACACATTTATTTGGATTGAGTCTGACTTTGTACTTTTGTAATCTTTCAAATATCTTACGTATCATTGCTAGATGGTCAGCTCTGGTTTTGAATTTTCCTAATATGTCATCAACATAGTCTTCAATAATATCATACATCATATCATGGAATATGATAGTCATGGCCCTTTGATATGTAGCTCTAGCATTTTTAAGGCCAAATGGCATTACCTGATAATAAAATGTTCTCCATTGAGTGGTAAACACTATTTTATGCTGGTCTTCTGGTGCTATTCTGATTTGGCTGTATCTTGAAAAGCCATCCATAAGTGAAAGCATTTCATAACAGGCTATGGAGTTCATGATCATGTTGATATTAGGCAAGGAAAAATCATCTTTAGGACAAGCTTTGTTGATGTCTCAAAAATCATTACAAATATTAATCCCTTTAGGATTTTTACTAATAGGTACCACATTAGAGATCCATTCTGAGTAGTTAATGGATCGAATACATCCTGCTTCTAAGGGTTTTTCTAACTCTTTCTTAACCAATATAGTAATGTGAGGATGCATCTTACATAACTTTTGTTTTACCGATTTGGCATCAAGATTAACCACAAGGTGGTGTAGAACCAAGGTGGGGTCTAAACCTAGCATGTCAAAATAGGCCCATGCAAAGATATCTACAAATTCTCTCAACAGAGTTGTAAAGATGTCACATTCCTCCTTAGTGAGGGATGCCTCTAATTTTATCCATTTTAGGTCTAATGGAGTCTTGATATTTACCTCTATTATATCTTCGATTAGAAGGGTCGAACTATCTTCTAGGATAGTGGGCAATGACTCAAACTATTGAATTATGTCAGGGTCCTTTGTTAGGACTTGCTCTTCAAGTTCTCCTAGGCATGATGAATCTCAGTCCCCTAATGGGAGATCTAGCCATATGATAAAAATAGTTGGAAATTCTTGAATAATTTGATCAAAAACTTGTTATTTCTCAAATTTGAACTTAGATCCATAGGCAAGTTCATCATTGGTGGTCCCCTGGTCTAAATTCAAAGAAGAACGAACACCCCAATATAATGGCACTTGAAATAAGTTTTCACCACTAGACTAGCCTTTCTTTACTTTTTCCCTAGTCAAAAAGCACCTCAAAGAGGCTTTCACTTTGGGACCTCAATGTTTTACTTATTTATTTTTGGCTAAGGGTGTTCACTTGCTCTCCAAAATAGGCTACAAGATCCAATGTGCTTGAGAATCTTGATTTGTGATCTCCCAACAGAACATTGTCTCTAAGGCCTAAGAAATCATAGAATGCCTCATCATTCTAAAACTCATCAATTAGTAGATTGGATTCTTATTGGTCCCAATCTATCTGTTGGGGATAATATAATGGTAAAGGGTTGTAATGAATGGCCATGGTAAGGGTACAAATGGAATTTTTATCAAATAGGTGGGTTTCATCTAGGTTATCAAAGGTGAGGCTATGATTAGACTCTACTTCATTATCAGTATCATCATCACTAGTCATTGGTGATGGAGTTTGAGTAAGATATGTGGGGTCACCCCCAAGGAGTTTAAGTCTTAGTCCATAAGGCATTTCATATTTAGTCATATAAATTGGATCAATGGTTTCTTGTTGATTTGGTTCAAGGCCTCTTCCTTCATAATTATGATGCTCCATGATCCTATTGGGAATATGATACTTTGCATTTTTATATCAATTAGCTTGGTTTTAATTATATAACCATGATTCTTCCCCTTCAAGAGGGTCAGGTTCTAGGCCAAATGCTGGTACAAATGTGATAGGTCCCTTATCTTTGTTCCTTTGTTTCCAATGCATATATGGGGTGACTTTAGGTTGCCCAATTTTTTTTGGATTCTGAGGAAGATTGGTAATATAAAATGTATCATGGATCACATACTCTCCTAGTCCATTATCTAAAATGGTGAAATGATTAAAAGCTTCAGGAGGTGGCATGTGGGAAAGATAATCCAAGGTATTATGATCTATACAATTATCTGGTGAAGGATTAATAAGTATGGCCTTTCCTTTCTCATGTTTAAAACTTGGATTCATGTTGTACTGATAATTGTAGCTTTAAAATTCTGTCTCAAGATGCTTTTAGTGTTCATATGGATGTAAATCTCTTAGAATATTCACTTCCATCCCTGAGTGAAAAAACTTGATACATTGGTGCAACATTGATAGGACTGCATGAATCTCATGTAACCAAGGCCTGATTAGAAGCATGTTTTATGATAACTCAAGATCAAGCACATGGCAAAGTGTATCATGGGTCAAAGACCCAATGATAAATGGAAAACTAATGGTGCTTTGTGATTCTCTTTCTTTATTATCATAGGTTTTGATGGTTATTGTCTTTGGTTGGAGATCTACCATTCTGTACCCAAGAAGCTTGATGAGCTTGAGTGACACTATGTTGAGGCTGGATCCATTGTCTATAAGGACACATTTCACTTTATGCCATCTTATATAAACGTCTATGTATAATAGATTATTATGGAGTGGGCTAAGGGAAGACATATCACTTTGGTTGAATGTGACTTGTTGGGCTAGAGCTAGGTGTCCAACCAAAGATTGAAATTTATCAGAGGATATGTCACTAGCAATAGTGGATTGGATCAAAAATTCATTCAAAATGTTGTTATGAATTATTAACATTTGCAAAAAATCTAAAATAGAAATTTGTGTTGATGTCTTTTATAATTGTTTCACAATATCAAACTTCTTATCTTGGTTAGTAGTGAATGGTTTATTCTGAGGCTGAAGGGTTGATTGAATGATAGGAAAAGTGGTGAATGGTTGTGTGCCTGGGATAGTAATCTTCAACCTCTAAGTTGTGATTACACAATCAAGATTAAATACTAAACCATTATTGCTAAAAAATGTTGGGAATGGTGTGGGACCAAATAAGATAAGTCTCAATTGATGGTGCACTTGCATGTGGTCATGTGGCAAGAATGAGTTATTGATATAAGGTCCAAAAGGGGAAGTCCTAGTTTACTAGTTTCCCTGTATGCATTCCTAGGTCAAAGAAGGATTATCCATGTAATTTGGCTGAATGTTGTTGTTTAGCAATGATCTAGGTTAATTAGTGCTTGTTCTAGGATTAATGGAGATGGTATTAATGCTACCCCCTACAATATGACCTATAATCCTATTGTATTCGTGTGCAATTGCATGGTAGGTTTGCTAGTTGTTACCATTCTAACCTTGGTTTTGTCCATTGTTTTATCATTGTGGTTTTTTTTGTTGATTTTGTTGATTCTATTGGTTTGGGCTTTGATTTTGATACTATTGATTTTGCTATTGCATTGACTATTGTTTTTATTGATAATTATTTTGCTACTATTGATTGTTGTGTTGGGGAAAAAGGTTTTGATAAATCTCAAGAGTTTGATTGGAAGTAGAAGCACCATTATCCAATGTTATATCCCCATTTTCCAACATATTCTCAATTAAATACTTGATTTGGACACATCTTCATAGATTATGCTCATTGACTTGATGATAGTCATAGAATTCATTTTCACAATACCAATCTAGATAAAGAATGCCTTACAGATACTGCTTTGGTATAGGCTAAGAAATTAGATTAGCGGTAACAAGCTTATGAAATATAAACTCAATAGGTTCTCCTAGGTGACTAAATACATGATATGTAGGCATGGTTCTCCTAGGAGGAGGGGTTTGTAATGGTAATGGCTACTATATTTATTATGCAGGTCTTGGTTGTTGTGCTTGTGGCATTAGTTGGAGACATTACTCAGTAGGAGTAAGATAAAAAGGTGGTGTAGATGATGTTAGCACCATTTGCACATGATGAGATTCAGTTACTCCATTTCTTAAAATATTCATATTATGATTGAATTGCTTCGATCTTTCATGGTTATTGGCTTGTGCCATTTGTGATGTTGGCACTTGAATGAGATGTTGGTCATTTTCTTGATTGGTACTTTGATTTTGATTAGTTGAATTAAGTTTGACAAATATTTTATTGATGAGTACCCACTCAATTAACAAGATTTTGTCGATGATTTCCTTGAAAGTATGCACACATTATAGTTCCAAATGATAAATTATCTCACTGTGAAAATTTTTGGTAAACACATCGGCTAATTGTTTATCTAGTAAACTATGGATGAAATGGCTTGCAAGGGCTCTCCACTGCTATAGATAACTAGTAAAACTCTCACCAGCTTTTTGCTTTGATTGCATTAAGTCCACTAATGAAATCTCATTCTCAAGATTATAGGAAAAGTGTTGCATAAACTTATCAAAAAGATCATCAAAATTCATTACTGAATGTTTTGGAAACTTCAAAAACCACTTCAAGGCTTGTCCATCCAAGCTCCTTAGAAACAACAACAAAAATTATATGTCACTATATGCCACTAGTTGACAAACAATAAAGAATTTGGTTAAATGAGCCTTAGGGTCACCTTTCCCTTTGTATTTATCAAATTGTGGTGGTTCATATCCTAGAAGAAATGGTATCTAAAAATACTCCATGTTGAATAGATAATAACATACGTCATCCAATTTGAACTTTTTAGTTTGTTTACCAGCTTGAATGGCAGTAATTGCATCCTTCATCTATTACAATTATTGGGATAGGAAACTAGAAGGAATATTAGTTTGAGGGAGATTATTGGTTTGGGTAAATGGTTAAGAGGTTAAAAGTGGAACACTTTGACTAGGGTATGATGGAGATACTTGTTGAGATACATTGGTTTGGTTAGAGAATGGACTAGGATTACGTATACATAGATTAGGATGTACTTAAAATTACACATTTGGTTGTGTGATATTCTAGTTTGGGTTGGAGATAAAAGTTTGACTTAGAGGATTCTATGGTTAGGATGGAGGGATATAACTATACTATGCCTAATGTGGTTGAAAAGGGACATGTTGCCAACTAATCGAACCTTGTTGTTGAGTGGGAACTTGTGGACCAAAACCCTATCTCTAGATTTGTGGCATATTTTGAACTAATGGTTGTCTAGTAAGTACTTGAGAAATATGAGGACCTCCTTATTGCATGAATCCTTGTGAAGAAGTGAAAGTAGGTTGCAAATTTAACATCTGTCATTGACCCATATGTGCACGTTTTTGACTATTCATTGCTTGGTTTTGGATTGGCATGTTAGTCTAGAATTGAAGAGGTATGTTCATTATTACTTGGCAAGGTGGAATATTAGTTTCCCCTAATTGAGGTGGTAATGTATTTGTCTTCTATTATGTTGATACACTAGAATGTGCATACTATTGTGGAAAACTACTTGTTACTTATTGAGGAGGAGTAGGGGTCACCATATTATGTCATTGAGGCATGACATTAGCCATTATTTGATTACCTAATCTCATACGTTGTACACTTGATAAAGTAGTTAGTTGAGGTTGGGGTGTATAAAATCTAACTCCCTGGTATGATGACCTATTCATAGTATTAACTATAGGCATATGTTAGTTAATTATTTTCACATTAGTACCACTTTGATCATGATTAGATTTTGTTTACACATTGTCTACTATGTTGGGTTCATTATTCTATTTAGAGGCCGAAGACACTTCTTTGATAATGGGCATATGCATCAACTTATCTATCAAAGAAGTTTGTATCAATGGGTCAAAAATCAGATTATCTTGTCCATTTAACTCTATTAACACTCCTATTGAAGGAAATAGGTCAATAAGAGGCTTACTTACCATGTTCATTTGATTGAAATCACATGCTAGATTCAGGTAGGTTTGATATGCTGTCTGCATTTGGTTGAAGTGATCTTCCATGATGTTTTTACCTCGACTAGATATATTAGGATCTTGATACATTGTTTGGACTAGACCCATAGGATTACTAAAAGAAGCCTATTGATTATAAATGATATTGTGGGTCACTCTTACTAGTCTTGGTAAATTTTCATGGGGGAAGTCTACTGGAAACTTGGCCCCTACCTCTATGGCTCTAACCAAAATCTCATCTTTGTTCTCTAAAAAATGTCACTCAAACAAAAATTGATCATACGTGAAAGCCGTATTAGTAGAATATGACTATTGAAGTACTGGCTCATCCATTGCAGGTATTTTAGATAGGTATTATGTGGTTTTTTCTTGGTATTATTCTAAATAAGGTGGTGTGTTAACCAAATAGTTGGCCAATGGATCTTGGCTTTGTGCCCTTGATTGAGTATTATGAGAGGGATAATAATCCATCTCATAATCAATATTATCTGCATAGGGGTCTTGCACCATTTCTTCCTATGTAACTACATTACTAATCCCTAGATTATACATGAGTCCACTACGAGTGTAAGAATACATGTTGGGATCCATAGTCAATGCTTTGTGATAAAAGGTCAAAGAGTTCAACAAACTCTAAGAAGAAAATGTCTAAAATAGATGAAGTTCCAACTTGGTCTAGATTTGTCAAAAGGATCAAAAGGTTTATGCAAAGTTTTGTGAGGAAACAAGCTAGCGTGAAGTATCTAACATTTCACTATTCACACAAAGATAAGCAAGTAAATGGACTTAAAATCAAAATTCCAAAGTCTAAAGTTGAAGTGTTTCAAATTAGTCTAATCTAAGAATTTAAAAGTTGCTAGGTCTTTTGGCCAAATGTAACATTAAAATCTAGGCTCAAACAAGGCATACGCTAGGACTCATGGCCAAATGATGTCAAAATCTATACTTTGAAATTGATGAAAATTTTAATCTAACATATTTGAAACACTTCTAACAAACACAAGGCATTTGATTCTTGGACATGAACTTGATCAACTAAGTATAAGGTATGAAATAAAAGGCACTTTAGAAATAGTTTATTTTCTCAAAAAAATGGTATAAAACTTGGTTCTTTTGACAAATAAGCTAGACAAAAGTGAATAGTATAACTGTTTTAGAGAAAAGATCACAAAAGTACACTTGGATTGGTCTGAAAATGTAAGAACAATTTTGGAACTCTATGCAAGAGGGTCTATGAAACAATTTTTGAAATGTTTTGGGCAGCATAACGATGTTATACTACCTAAAAGGTGTGACGAAAAGGTTTGTTTTAAAAACTCTCTAAGGCAAAGATGTTTTCTTTCATTTTATAACATAACACTACTTTTCTTGACTCAAAATGTTGTAGTGCATAGACTCAAGTGAAAGTGTTTATTACAAAATAGCTTAAGTCTATCAAGTGATGATAATGATTATGAGTCTTAAATGGCCTTTAACCCAAATTGGAAATTGAACTTAAGTTCCCTCAAGTTTAGTGCAAATGGAAAACCCACTTAACTCATCAACTCTATAAACTTATAAAGGTGAAATTTCAAATTTAGATTATAAGTGAAGGACTTAAAAAACTTTAGTAAAGGTCTAGACTCAATTGGGAAACATAATTGTGCCAAAGTGGATGATATGAATCTAAAGATTTTAATGAACCTTTGAACAAGGAAATTTGATGATCTCACGTGGGCAACATAATGCCTCTTTGTTCAAAGGAAAATTTGGACTGTGTGTTTGGTTTGGATTGTTTATTTACACCAATTTTTTACTCCAAAAAAGACTTTAATATAGGATAAGACCAACTAATTAATTGCTCTTAAATCTTAAACTAACAAAGTTACTTGGTATTGTTGGAATCCATCAATATAGTCATTTGAGAAGATTTTAGGTGTTCTTCCAAAAGTAAATGCACATTATATCGTAGGGTTTTTACACCTTCCTTCCCTCAAATGATAGTACTATGACATGGACCTTGAGGCACACCTTACACCAATAATATTTTTGTGTCAAGTGGGTATTTGTCTAAGATCTAACAAGTTTTCGAATGATCTAGGGGAATCAATTGAATAATAACTTTCATGCCAAATAATGCAAAAGAAAAGCATGGATTTTGGGTCCGTATCACTTGGTTTATTGAAAAAAGGTCTAGTCCATTTTTCAACCACTACATCCCATTGTTCACTCAATGTAGTGTGATGCCCAAAGTGCCACTACATTCCATGTGCAACTCCAAAGGAGCTAAATGAAGTCAATGTTGGGAGATGAAACCTCAGGTCAAAGCTTCCCTAAAAATCTGATGGGAGGTAATGATGTCCCCCTTGAAAGCCAAGTTTACATAAAATAAAAGACTAATAGAAAGAATTTAAGGTCATTTTTAAGATCACCCAAACTTTGATGAGTTTTTGAGGAGTGTTTTAGATGACTTTCTTTCTAAGCCTTGGACTAGGCTATTTGCAATAAGAATGGCATTTTTTATTCCAAGGGTTCCCTATAGGGGATAAATGGAAGAGCATACATGCAACATCCCTCTTTTTACCAAATAAAATTTTGATTAAATAACTTATTTCAAATAATAATTGACAAGTGCATTCAATTTTAAACCCAAAATGAAATATTTGGTGGTGTTCATTTGACCCCTTGGTCTTGATTGCAAACTTTGAAAACATTCACCAAAAACATCTAAATTCTTTGCTAAACACCAAAAACAAGGTTCCTAATTGATTTTTAAGCATGCAAAGGTGATTTAAACATGTTTTGAGAAAATATCAAGCTTGGTCATGCATTAAAAATGTTAGCATGTCCTTTAGCTTTGAAGCTCTTTTTGGTTTGAAACAATGAACTTTAGAAAAATAGCTCTTGGGTCTGTGTTTTTGGAAAAACATAATGACCGAAATCGGTTATATACAACTGATGATGGTTACCTTGGATAACCAAAATCTAATCGATGTCAATTTTGCTAACTGATATTGGCTAAGATATGTAATCGATGCCAGTCTTACTTGCCAACATTGGTTACTGTGTAAAATGTGGCAACCAAAAATGACAAAATGAAGCTAGAAAATTAATTTTCAAGAGTTTTAAGGGTCCAAATAAATATTTTAGAGTTACAAAATGATCTTCTTCAAGTGTGAGATGCATCTAGTCCCACCGGGCATGCCATAATATGATCTAAGAATTTGACTCAAGAGAGGATGGTTAGTATGGTGTTAGTTCCAAAATGAAAAATAAATAAAAGAAACACACTAATAGCATAACATCTCTAAGCCTAGACACTAAGGAGAGACTAGTTAACAAAAACAAATAATAAACACAACTAAAATGTAAGGAATAAAACACAATAATTATTTCACCTTTTTTGGATGCTCCAAATGCCTTTGTAGCAGTGGCTTGCTCAATTTTGTTCTCATGAAGTCTTTGGCAATGGAAGCTTGGCTACCTCCATCTCTCCTTGGCACCTTTGGATTGTGGCTTGGCTTGGAATCAATTTTTCATGGTAACTCTATTTTCATGAAGCTTTTAGAACCAATCCTGCATTATAACTTTGTATTCTAAAGTCTTATAAATGATGTGGTGAGGCCTCCTATTTATAGATTTTTGAAAATGTCCAGAATCAACCTGAACTATCCGTCCTAAGATTAAGATGTGTGGTTGAGGATTAATTCAATTTTTGGAATTAAGTTTATAGTTATCCTCATCATGACATTGGAAGAAGGGAAAATTAAGAGGCATGGAGGGCATGAATCCTGATATTTGTGTTATTTATAGCCTAGGGATGTCTTCCCAAGAAATGAGGTCACCCGATGATGTAAATATTCATTTCCAAAAATAAGTATTCAACAAGTTTTCATGAAATTCTTAATTAGGCCTTGATTTGGGTTAATTAGCTCTTAAGCATGATTAAGCACTTTGTGTACAAATTACTCAAATTGATCAACATGCCTTGTTATGGTATAAAATTTGACTGGATTGGAATTAGAAGGTGATGTCAGATGCATTAGATCCATTATCTCATTTAGGATGTTACCAAAAATAAATAACAAAGGCACGTGTCTTGTGCAGAAGATTTGATAGGAAAGATCAATCTAGAGCACCTAGGTGCAAAATTGGCATTTTGACTCATAATGATCTGACCAAAGTTAATTATCCCATAAATTGCATTGCCCCATTTAGGGATACCTTGGCCAAAATTGGCACTTGAATATGTCAGTTTCACATCATTTAGCATGTTTTTAAGCCAAATTCTTTATCTTAAGTAGAAATTGGTCAAAACCCTGATTGAAGGTTATAAGTGGCCAGATTTAGGTGTCTACAATCCCATCCCCTTAAGTTCCAAAATAATGTTTTGAATTTTGCCTATTTTATGTATTTAGGCAACGCTATATAATTTTCTTGTCTTGTTAAGATTTTTCCCAAACATAGTCATGTAACCACTCATTAAATAGTTTTTTAAATGTTATGAATCCATTGGAGAGGTCATTTTATTGTTTTGGAGTCTCCTATTGTGTATTTTGTGAACATGTATTCCATTAGAAAAATAAGGCATGAAAAAATGTACAATGGGTGTATTTTTGATGGAATTCAACACCTTGTTTTTTTGTAACTTTAAAAATGGGTAGTTTTTTTATTTTAAAAAATTGGTGTAACATAGTTTCTCACTATTTATGCTATTGGAGATGACCATGTTAAAGTTTAGGATTTAGAAGTTCTTAGGGATCTGATAGGTTAATAGAGATAATCACCCATTCATATTGGGTTCGCTGCTAGCTCTAATATTTCCTTATGTTGTAGTGGCATTTTTGAGTTCACTACTAGCTCTAAGATTTCCTTGTGTTTTTACCATCAAATATTGGTTTTGCGTTCTTTTCAATATCATTGATGAGGATCAAACTAATTTATTTTGTTATTTTTTTTATTTTGAGGAATTCTCACCTCTTATCTGATAGGGGAAGATATTTTATTGGTATTTGATCAGTTGTCAATGATTTTACAACTAAAAGGGGTTGTTAGAAATGATATTGTTGAGAAAAGGGAGGTCAACATTATTGGGAATTGGAGTTGATGTGATATATATAAGTACTAAATAGTCATTGAGATACAAATTTATGTAGTTAAGCATTCCCATGATGTTGTTTGTATTGTAATAGGATGTTTATATTTCATGTTATGATCTACAAATCATAGGATTTGTGAAGTGACATATGTTGATCAACATTAATATGTACATAGTTCTATTTTATAGGTGTGACAAAGACTATTAGATGGGATGAATGTACAAAATAGTTGTATGGGATGAATGTGCCAAATAGGATGTTTATATTTCATGTTATGATCTACGAATCATAGGATTTGTGAAGTGACATATGTTGATCAACATTAAGATGTACATAGTTCCATTTTATAGGTGTGACAAAGACTATTGGATGGATTTAGTGTCATGCTACTCTAGATCATCTTCTAGGCCCATTTAGATCAATAGGGGTTCATTGGGTTATGTGTTCCAAATGTTTGTTATTAGTTTGTTAGTTTTTGTATGGGTATGCATCTCCTAGTGAAACACCCCATTTTTATAAAGAATATTAGTAAATTAATGTTAAGCATAAATTTACTTGTGTTAAAATAATATACGTATGTAGTTAGTTATTTTGTTATGGGACCATTGAGTCCCATGTGTGAACCATATCCCAAAAGCTTACTTAGGTTTATCAATGAATGAATAAAATCAATGACTGTGTGCAATATATTCTGTGAAATATCTATTTTAACAAATTTGTAGCAATTTTCACATTGTTTGTTTGCATTCAAATACCCAAAATTACCATATAATTGAGTCCTATACTAGAAAGTTTTTTGTTGATGAAATAAATGGTGCAATTGAACTGTCCATTTTTTTTTACCAATGATGGATTATAGTGCTATGTCAAATTCATATGTATGGATATGTAAATGGATATTCTAATCCAAACCACATATAACATGTGTTGACATTAGGATATCCTTTAAAAATTGAAAATCTTCCTGAAATGCTTGTCCAAATAAATCCACATCTTTAGATGATTAAAAAATAATGGAGATGCAATTTTTTTGAAATATTTAATGAATCTCCTATAATAGTGTTCATGTCCTAGAAAACTTATAACATATTTTTATGTTGTTATGTGGGCAAGTTTTTTATCACTTCAATATTTGTTGGATTTACCTCTATTCCTTGAGGTGAAATATGGTGGCTTAAAACAATGCCTTTAGTCATAATCATGTAACACTTCTTGTGGCTTAAGAAAAGGCATTTTTATTGGTGGCATTAAAATAATTTCTCTAAATTGGTGATGTTTTCTATATAGTAATCTCCATAGACCATAGAATTATCCATATAAACCTCCACACAGTATGAGACAAAAAAATATGTTGAAGACAACCCTTTAGAAGGTAGCTAGATAATTACATAACCTAAAGGGAAGGATAAGGTATGTGTATGTAGTCCAAGGGCATGTAAAAATGGCTTTATCTTGGTATTCAATTGAAATTATTATTTGGTTTTAGTCACTAAAACAATCAAGGAAAAAAATTATTTCTTCCCAGAGAGTGTGTCAAGGAAGTGATCAATAAAAGGTAGAGGAAAGTGGTATTTCTAAGTAGTGGTGTAAATCTCTCCATAATCTACTCAAATGCACTATTTACACCCTTTTTAAGAATAATGATGAGAGGTGATACCCATTTGATGTTATAAATAGAATAGATGAATCTAAAATATAATTGTTTTTATAATTTAATTTTTAAAATATCTCTCACAACATGCTTCATTTGTCTTAGTGGTTGAAAAAATGGTTTTCACTCATCTTTGATGTACACGTGTTTGGTGCATAAGTCTAGGTGAGTTCCCCTCATGTCAGGATAGTCTCATACAGACTTATTTTTTATTTTTGAAGCATGGATACAAGATGATCTCGTTATTGTTATTCTAAATGATTAGTTTTGTTAAGGATCATCCAAGAAGGATGTAAACTATTTTAGTGAGTGAGGCCTTAGAATTAGTGTTACCCAATAAGTTGGGAAGGTGAAATTTGTGAAATAGGAGCTAATGGAAATCAATAAATTCCCCAATATGATTTTTATATCCCATAGTCGGGAAGATATTTATAAGTGGGTAGTCAATGTATTTAGGGAAATCATTTATAGGTTGATTTAGTGCATACACACTTTGAATAAAATTGGATATTATTGTGTCCTCATCTGGTTCTTTTAGGGGTAAGTTCTTATTAGTAGTGAGGATGAGATGGATAGGAGTTTGATCTTTTTTTAAGTTTCCAACCAAAGATTTTATTCTATCTTAAGTGAGGGCTGGGTGGATGGGTATAACATGAGATTATTGGTGTTATTCCCACATGAAATGATCATGTTACCCAACCTATAAGTGATATATGCATCTAGTATGGCCAACCAAAGTCTCCTTAGGATGAGAGGTACCCTATAGAGTTAGCCTTGGGCTAAAATATCATGAAATTTGAAGAGAATTCTCATAAATACATTGAAATAACAAGGTCATCTATAAACCCTTCAAGTCTAATTGTTAATCTTTTTTTCATTTGAAGGATAGTTGGGGTATGGAAAAGGCCTTGGAGCTTAATTCATTCCATGGTCTCTTTGGGCATCACATTAATTTCTTCTCATAAAAATATAAGAGTGTTTATAATGAGTAGACCAGCTATGTGCACATCTAAAAACATGGCTTCCTAGGTTGGAGTATTTGGGAGGAATAAAGTTCCCACACATAATATTAACAAGTAGTCCAACCTTCCTTAAGCATAGGTCTCAAACTACATTTCTATAGATGGGTATAGTCTTTCTATCTTGGAATACTAGGATTCAAACACAAATATTATTTTTATATACAAATTCAAACTCTGGTATAAGATCCTCCCATTGATGGTTAAGACATTCATAGAAAGGAAAATTAGGTGGTATATCTTGACTTGTTGATAGACTTAGTTTAAGGTTTGCTTATTGTTTGGTGGTGGTTGTGGTGGGTTATTTTTGCTCTTAAAAACATCCTTAGGGGTTTTTTTACTATAGGTGTTATGGGTGTGGTGGGTTTTTTTAATACCTTTACTAAAAGAAGTTGCACATAATTCAAATCCATTGAGTAGGTTGGATATGTGACCATTTTGTTATTTTACAATAGTTGAGCCAATTTATTATTGGGGTTTGGTGTAAGTTGAGTAGGCCATTGTGATGCTTGAGGGGGTAGTTGGGTAAGGATATTGGTGTTTTAGGGTAGAAAATATATTTGGGGTTGTTGTCTTTGATAACTATATTTTTTATGTTTCCAAGGTTGATTTCCCCTCCATTATTTTTTCCATTGATTATGGGGTTGCTTCCAATGTTAATTTTGAGGTTATGGCTACCATTGTTGGCCTTATTTCCAATCTTGTTAGTATTGGTTTGGAAAATTATAAGGTTGGGATGAATTTAGGGAATTTTATTTCAAGGGTTGGACATAAACTAGTAATTAAGAGGAGAAACATACATTTAATCAACAAAATGAGAATTCAAAGATAAAGGATCACTCAGAAAATTTTTATGTTGTTGTCTTGGTGGCCAAGGTCGAATTTATGCTATAAATAAATTTTTTTCATCCTCATCTTAAATTACTTGTGGTTGAGTCAAAGTTTGTTTATCCTGTATTATGCTTGCCACATTTTCACAAGAAGTTTGGCATCTACATTCAACCTTCTTCCCATGGAAATTAGGATAGTAAACCATCAAATATTTTCATGCTCCTCTTATTTTCTTATTTTATGAAATGTGTCGAGCTACATGGCCATATGGTTGATAAAGTCTAATTGTGTGTCTTGAAGAAAGTTTCTAGTCTCTATCATTATGACTTTATTTATTATTTGGATGATGAATATATAGTTCTATTACTTACAATTTTCTTCATTAGAGATATTGAATAATTCCTAAAATGGACCAAATTTACTCACATATCAACTATGATATATCTTCACCTATGATGATATCTAGGGAATACATACATTATTCACTTACTCCCATAAGAAATATTAATGTGAAGGAATCAACATCCAACTTGATTTGTTTGGACTTATATATACTAAACTAAAATATTTCTATGTAGTCTTCAAAAGATCATCCTCTTTTTGTGACATTCTAGAAATGTCATCTCCCTAGGGGTATCTTCCATTTTATTAGTAATGGTACTTGATAAGGGATTTATCCTTCATGTCATTAAAGTTACTTATAGTGTCATTTCTCAAGCCTGTGAACCATAAGATATATGAATATTTAAGAGTGTTTGGAAAATAAATTCAGCATTTTCTCATCTTGATTGTAGTCATAATTATGGCACACAACTCAAAATCAAATTGGAATGCATGAGGGTATTCAATTGACATCCCTTATAAGTTAGGAAAGGTCGATGTAGGTGTGTTTATTTTGGGGGTATCACCTAAAAAGGTGATAATAATAAATTAAAATGTGTAAGGTTCATTTATGGATGCTTTTTACTTAAGATATCCTATGATATTCCAGATTACTCTTACTCTAGTGAATTTTTAGCCCACTTTTTCAGATTTTCTATCAGTACCCTTATCCCATGGTGAGTAATGTTATAAAGTATTATGTTTTCATGTATGAAAATATTATATTATAGATGAAAATTGAGGTGGTGGGGAGAATTATTTTTGAAATTCATTTATAAATTTAGCCAGTGCTTTTGCTAGTCTGGGATTTATTTGTGGGGATACTTAAAAATAGTAGGCTCTTTTAGAGAGTGTTTTGGGTGATGGAGGAATCAAATGAATTAAAAATTACTTTAAACAAGGGTAAATATTGGTAAGTATTTTTGGAGTTACAATATCCTCTTATTCCTCTTTCTTTTTGGATTTAGATGATTTCACTAGTTATTCTATCAAGGTTTCTGTTATAACTTGATCTAATAACTATTCATAATGTGTTAGGCATGGGATTATAACATATGATTTTATATTTATTTTAGTGGCTTATATGTTATTATCTACCTAAATTCTATGCCTACATCAAATTTTAGTCTCCTTGGCAAAAATATACCCAAGTGACCTCTCTTATGTTGCAAGCAACCAACCATCTTCTTCTTTGAATGTTATGCATGTCCCTATGTAGGGTTAGTTTTGGAATGGATTTGTAAAAGTTTAATACTCTATATTATAAAATATAAAATGATAAACTATATTAGAAAGCATGAAACTATCTCAGTTTTCAAGAATTTAATACTTGGTGGCTATCCTTGTTAATGGCGTAAAACATTTAGGTGAAACACTTACTTTCATCAATCTAGGAAAATATATTTTAACTAGGGATCTACAATGCATATATAATAGTATCCCACTTTGATACCCTAAGGTATAATGGATTATATAGTGTTGTTTGTATATGTAAATTCAATTTAAACTAGAAATAAATGTTGAATTGAAACAAACCATGTTTTTTCAATAATGTAAATCAGTCTACTGAAAGTAATGCTTAAAAAGAGAAATTCTAAATCTAAGTATTAAAATATCCCCACACAATATAATTGAATCATACATAAATATAATTAAATTAATTTTTAAGATGGAAAGGAAATATAAGGTTAAGCTTAAAAGTAAATAAAAAACATTCACACTCAAATAATTTTGAAATAAACTTGCATAATAGAAATAGTCACAAAAGAAAAAAAACTAATCCAACATATTGGAATCTACACAAAGATTATTAATGAGTGGGCCCCTTCTTGGTTGGATTGAATATTGTGTCCCATCCTTGAACTAAGAAATATTACTCAAAATATGTTAATTTTCAAAAATAGAACTAATTAGTAGCAATGAAATTATTGTTACGGGTTCGATTAGAACTATGGACTACTTATAAATCCAAATTTATTATTATAAATTTTATAACTAACATAAAAATTTCAAATTTTTCATTAAATATGGAATTTGAAGCTTATTTTGACTTCTTTAATAACTAGTGGTTACAATAATAATTTGTAATAGATCTTGGAATAGTAGAGATTAAAAAAAGGAAGCTATGGGTGGAATGAAACTATTAGAAACACCTTAAGGAAGTTTTATTAAAGACATAGGTGAATGGAGACAAAGGATATGTAATAATAAGTTGAAACCATCCTAATATAGGGGAAAAAATCCTTCACTTACACACAATAAATAACTCATTTATCCATTTTAAGCATATGTTGATCATAACTCATAACATCTTCCTTAACTACCTATAACAAGTGAATTAATGGATATAGTCATGGCTACAGGATGGAATAACTATAATATGACTATGGGTTAGTAGTTAAATCATAGTGGAGTATGACATAGACATCAAGTGGATATAGGACACTCCTTAGTAGTTAGGGTTTTAAATGTACTGCAAGAGCTAAGAACATAAATAATCCTACATTATTTTGTAAACATTAATAATGCATAATAATCAAAATCATGAATTACTAATATATCTATAAATCATAAGATTTAAACTATAACGATAAGCTTGTGTGTGCACAGACACACACACATCATGTTCTTAAAATGAACATACATGATTTAAAATTGTTATGATGAGTATGTGAAGTAACAAGATAATAATGGGTTAAAGATAACTATAAATAAATATGAGTTCCATTTCCAAGCCTCATCATTATCTATTGAGCATATTATAACAGTCATTTTAGCATTGGAGTTCATGTTAGTGACTCATTACATTGCACTGAATTGCATGGCTAATGAATTACTATAATTATTAAAGTTTTTTTTATATTGTATATTGTGGATGGCCACATGGAAATGTAATGAAATAAATGACATGGATAGAGAAAAGTCACCTTAATGGATACAAATATAAATATCAAAAATAGAGAAAAATTAACAAATCAAAATAATAAGAGTAGAATAGAACACATCCACACAAATGACTTATAGTATAAAAAAGTACTAAAAAATATATGACTGATCCACTTAAGGGGGAAACCTCCATAACCTTGCAATAATAACATAATTCATAATATGATTCTCTAATACTAAATACTACCTCCTTTATATATGTTATTGAGGCTATGATACTCCACATGATGACACTATAATCAATATGAATATATATATAAATTATCATATGACTAAGTAAAAGGTTATGCTAAAAAAAAATTGATCGCACATGTCTCTATACATGGTAGATTTTAAGGGTTTAACATGATTCTCCCCTTTAAAAAAAATTTGTCTTCAGTGTTGATGACCATTAGATGTTTCTACAAGAATACTTCATCCTCCCTAGTCTTATTCTCACCGAACATATTATTCCACTTAATTGTGGACTCTATAATCACCCTCATCCGTAATATCTTTGTGCATGTCTAGATTCTTTTCTTAGATTAAAAAATGATTATTCCCTCCTCATCAAGATTTTATAACTCTTTATGGGATAAAACTCTATGTCTAATGACCTTATTTAAGTAGGAAATGTATAAGATTAAATAAATTCGATGAGGTAACTATAATTTGTATGTATAATGCCTATCTTTTTTAAGCCCTGATAGGGCTTATAATACTTAGGTGAAATATTGTCATCCTTCTTCTACTATTTCAATATTATTTTATTATATCTCTATTATCATAAATATCCCATTTTCCTACTTCAAAATGTATTTTGAGTGCATTACTAGTCAACTTGTTGCTTCTTTTAGTTTTGTGCTATCACCAAGTTCTTTATAAAACTAGAGAGTCTTTGATATTAATGTTGAATGTGTTCTTAAAATTCTCGGTCCTTTAACTAAACCCTCAAGTGTGAGATGATGTAATATGGATGGTACCCATGTAATTTTAAAAATGGAGACATTTTGAATGAGGTGTGGAAAGAAGTGTTATACCACCATTTTTATAGTGTCATTCATTAAACCCATCTCTCTTATTTATCCTAAGCAAAACATCAAAGATGACCCTACAAAAAATTATTGACCAATTTATTTTATCTATCATATTGGTGGTGATATGAAAAGTTAAAATCCAAATAAGTACCCAAGCATGAGAATAACTCACACCAAAAATTACTAGCAAATATAGTCAAAATCACTTACTAAGATCTTTGGTGTCCTATTTAGCTTCTAAAATGTATCTATAAAAGCTAATGACAATATAATTTATACAAATAGATGTGACAAGACACAAAAATGGGCATATTTTTGAGTGTATCCAAGACAACCATGATGACATTTTCCCTTTCAGACTTGGGCAACCCTATGATGAAATGCATGAAAATATCTTCCCATCCACTTATAGAAAGGAATAAATAGCTATTGTAGAATATCTGGTGTCTTAATATCTCACCCTTGTTTTGGTGACACATCATGAACTCTACCAAAAAAATTGGACTTCCCCTTTGATCCCCTCCCAAAATAATGCATTCTTGATTCTATGATAAGTCTTCAAGAAACCTGAGTGCTCACCTACTAGTGATGTATAGAACTCTACAAGAGCCTTATTTTTAAGAGTTGCAATCTTTCACATGTATAATTTATTTTTATACCATAAAGCATCCCATTTCCTTACCTTTTTGTATGACATTCTTAGAACTTGTTAGAGCTTTTAAATGAGATTCTATGTATTTTTGTCATTCTCCCATTACGATCTTACCTCATCCACATACTATACCTATAAAATGGATATGGCACACATTAGAGCTTTTATGGATTCATCCATCTAGGATAGTGTATGGATGCTATAATTTCATTTCATTTCTTGTAGATGATATTAAAGCAATATCCTAACATACTTGTGGCTAGGTTTTATTTTTATTATGACAGTAACCTCTATTCTAAGAAGTATTTTATAATATCATGATTGGTCTTCACCTTAAAGTGTCTTTCCATCAAATATGATCTCCATTTTTTGATTATGTGAAGCATAACCATCATTTGCTACTCATAAATGAGATTCAAAAAAAATTCCCTTGAGTTTGTGATTTTCAAATGTAATAATTCATCCTTCTTGCATGATCACCTCACCCATGCCATACCCCAAGGCATCACTTTTAAAAATGAACATTTTGAAAAAATATGAGGTAATTAGAAGTGGTGTGGTGCACATGGATTCCTTGAACATTTCAAATTACCTAGTGGTTGTCTTATTCCAATGGAAGGAGGATTTTATACCTTTCATTTTTTTGGGTCATTCTACCTTGGATTGAATCCCCATGTCTTTAATTTGCTTGACACATTTTTTCAATGTTGGATTTCATGTCTTATCCCAGAGAATGTTATATATTTAAAAAATATTATAATCATTTACCAAATTATATTTAAGTGAGATTCAAATGAATGACCTTCCCTAAGTTAAATATACACAATTATCCATCCATTTCTATAATTATGATGGAGATTACATATTAAGCCTACAAGGAATATAATCTAGTTCAAGCCTTGTGACATCATCAAATTTTACTAGAAGAAAATTTTAGTGAATTTTCATGAAATTTAATTAGATTTATTAGAGAGAGAATTTGGATCCTTTCTCTCAATTAAAATTCACTCACATTCCCAAGACAACTACATTGACTTTGACTATAAGTGTGTGAGACATGTATTATAACTCCTCAAGGGGCATACCAAGTCAACTAACCTTACACACACTTTTATTATTTATAATTTTTATATCTAGGTAAAAAAGTAGAATAGAATATAAATAATTTCATTCTACATATAATTTTTTTATGTAAATCACACAACTTCAACATTAGCCTGTGTACCTGCCCACAAATTCTAGAATCTGAAATAGAGTAGAGGGCACCTTCAGAGCTAGGTTAAAATTCTAGTAGAAACATGTGGTATAGGTCTAGGGGTCTACTAATTTTATCACATATGAGTTAAGAATAGTTCAAATTATGTGTAAACATAGTCATATCTGAGACAAAATGAGTTAATTTTGTCATTTTATTTCATAGTTAGTCTTGTTTCAATCAATTATTCTTTTCAAATTCAGTATTTGATTAAATTTTTCTTATCACAAGTTAATTTTTGCATTATGATTTATTCTATTTTGTTTATCTAAATTAGGGTTAATTCACCTTTTTTAAATAAAATTTAGATAAAACATAGAGGTGAACCTGAGATAGTCAAATTATCGACAAAAGATATAATCACATAGATGATGAATTGCCAATACAAGATATAATCACACAAAATATCCCACTATTTATGCTAGGTTAGGAATCAAATGGAAATTGATTGATCATAGGTTAGGAGTAAACATTTTTAGTAGTAATTTCTTACCATAATTGGGTATTAACATTAACAGCCTCCAATAATAGATCAAACAATCAAAAGATTTGATGATTTTTCAAGATATGTACTAGGAATGATATCTTTCAATATAACTTTGGGGCCAAAAACAATGTCTAGTATATTTTATGTTATGCCTAATCTCTATATTATAAATTACTATTGGGGTGACCATGGATACATATGATGAAAATGATCCCATCTACATTACATAGGTGTCTTAAATTCATGCATGAAAGATACTTATGTGATTTTTTTGTGAATGATAACATTTTTCAAATTTATAAAATTCAACCATATCAATCATAATTAGATGATCACCAACTATTATCCCTCCTTATAACTTATCCCTTGGGATCAAAAATTCACATATGATTTTGAAGAGTCAAGTATTAATGAAAATCAAGTGGATAAAAAAGTAATGAATGGATTAGTGAATATTACATAAATCACAAAAATAACTTGAGAAATTGAAAATAACATAAGTGAAGGTAAAAATATAACTTCAAAAGTTGTAACAGGAACAAGCAAGATTACATAAAGAACATTTACAAAAGAAACAATTAGAAAATCAAAATTTACAAATACAACAAACTGAGAAGGACAAGTTAAAAAAGAACAAAAGAGGTTTCAAAGGGTAAAATAAAAGTTACATAAGATGCAAGTGGAGTAATAAAATATAAAAAAATAACACCAAGACAATGAGGATCAACAACAATCTATTCTTGATCTCCCTATATTGGTCAATTCAAAAGCACTAGATGGTCATGTTTTTGATGATGATAACATGGCTGATGTGGCAAATGATCAAATATACAAGCTGAATTTAAATTCTATATATGAATATTTATCTCATATTTTATTCACACCCATTTCTTTAGGGGTTTACTATGATGATTGAAAATTAATTTATAAAAAATAGTCATATTCAAAGGGAAAAAATATTTTAGGTATACCTAAAGATGATAGTTCGAACATTTATTGCAATCATAGATCTCATATGGCATTTATGATCAATATAGTGAATAACGTGGAAATATTAGGTACAAAATTTTCACAATCATTACAAATAATGACATACCAAGAGACACCCACAATAACTTTTAAATGTTATTGGATAATAAAGTTATCACATTACCTACTATTAGACATTGATCAACAACACATCTTTTGCATACAAAATGGAAATCATTATACACATATCATAATAAATAGACATGATACAAAGCATTGAAAAACATTACAAGATATAATTCAAAGGTATTTTTTAACCATAAATATAGATAAGGATCTAATAGGGATATGGTTAAGAATATGGAAATGAATAAGCACCAAGGGTGATAAATAGATCTATAATAGGATAATTAATTTCAAAACTTAGAAAAAACATATACTAAATTTATTATGTTGAGATATACTAAAAATAGAAAGTACATTTATGTTAGATATTGTAACGATAATGAAAATAAGATACTTAGATGGTTCTGATGTTAATACAGATATGGATCCGAAAAAGGCAAAAAGTAGACTATATCTAGATTTTAGATCAGTTGCCTAATTTTAGAAATTATACCTCTATAGCCACAAAAACTTGTGTTGACCTGGAATGATTGAATCGACACTTCTATTTGGATTGGACATAAGTGTCTAATATGGAATGCTTGCTGAAATTGGATGTGATCACTTGTATGCTTTTAGGTTTTGTGTCCTCTTTAATCTGGTATATTTATATCTATATCATGGACTATCATTCCTTATCAAATGAGAAAATCATAGTTCTTCATCTTCATAGCAATTGTGTTAAAAATGAGTTAGTGGCCATAGGATGTCATGCTACCCCAAATACCCCTCTATCAATGAGAGTTGCCTACATAGCCAATACTCTGAATAGGGCCTCATAAAATTGTAGTTCTCCCCTATACATTGGATTATGAGTGTATCATGAAATGTGTGATAAGAAAGTACATAAATTAACTTAGCTTGTAACTTGGAAAATGTAGCTCATGGGATGATCCTTTAGTGCTTGATTTAATACATTTGGCAAATTGCCTTGTGAGTTATTTTGTCTATGTTAGGTGATGAATGAATGAGGATTGATTTTGTATTTATACAAATCCCTTTGGAGAATATATCATATTAAATCACCTAATTTGACCATAGGATTACATTTATTTTGTAAATTGGATGACTTTCTAGCACTGGACACTTGCATTGGGGTAGGACATTTATGTCAATGTAGGCATCTAAATAGGATACAAGTGTTCGAGTAAATTGAAAATAAGCATTGGTCTAAAACTTCTAGAGATGGAAGATAAACAAGTTTATTACATTCTGATCATGATAGAAGGTCTAATTCATTAAAATAATATTGTGCAGACTAAGAGATAAGTAATTAGGTACAAAGAGATAGTATATGCACGTCTTTCAGTAATGAGGAAGGTTTAGAATGAAGAAGAATAACCAAGGTCTGTGTTTTCCAAGTGTACAAGACTGAGGTGCTATATAATTCATAAAGTGTCTATATTTACCCCCGACTTTAATCTAGTAATGAAATTGATGGTTTAAAGAAGAATAAATGTGTACTTAGATGTGTATATCACACCTTGCCTTTACATAAGCCCAATTTGAGTGCTTTGTTGATGACTAACATATAATTAAGATCATGTTATAGTATATAATCAGTGCATATAATTTGAAATTGAAAGCATTGAAATTATTTAAATTGAAAGATAACAAGGTTTAGGAGTACACATGTGTATCGATCCAATCACCTTGCCTTTTGAAATTTTTATTTGAAAAGATATATCATTATGAATCATTAGAGTGATGATTAGGACAAATATAAAAACTAAAAATTATATATATTTATAGAGATAGAGAGATAGTGATGATTAGGACAAATATAAAAACTAGAAAGTGTATATATTTAGAGAGATAGAGAGATATTGGAGGACACATGTTCCCAAGTTTGGAGAAAATGTGAGTTGCCACCCGATAGTTAAGATTAGCTCAATTGTGCAACCTAATCATATTTATAACCTAGAGAGTGTGAGTGAACCAAGTCAAATCACACTATAAATATGGTGAGGTTGGATGATGTAATCAAGTTCAACTTATAAACTTGTAAATATTGAGTGATTTAATCATCTTAACCATACCAAAAATGAACCAACTCCTGCAATAGATTGATTCAAAACAATCTGTAAAAGTTTATATTGGTAGTTGATAACAATCTATAGAAATGTTTGAAATATATAACTAGTTTTATTTTGTAATATTAGTACATATTACATAGCATATGCACCTTAGATATGTCTTATGATGAAACTGTGTATAACAATGGTACCAATGTATAGAATTCTACCACAAATATGTATCTAAATCATATAAATTTAAATTTTGGCTGATTTGAAACTATGTAAATGTGGATAACGTGTTTTCAAAAACATGCCTCCACTATACTAAAATTCAAAATTAGTGTATACAAGTGGAAAACATGTTTCCAAAACATGCACCCACTATATATCTAAATTTGGTGAACTATGTAAAATGTGTGGAGAACATATTTTCATAGCATGCCTCTAATGTATATTTGAATTTGGTGAAATGTGAAAAGTATGGAATCCATGCCTCTATGACATGCCCCTAGTAATATGCTCCTCTTTTGAGGTGAGTGGAAGTAGAAACTAGTGGTCACCTTACCTCAAAAGGATAAGATAAATGTATAATCTATGTATGAACCATGTAGCATATATAAAGAACATGTATAGGTATATATATCATGGAAGAATATATAATGTGATCATATCAAGTCTTAATATGCATGATGTAGATCATAGCAATGTCTAGATAGTAAAAATACAATATCAACAAGTAATCAAGCACACACACAATAGCACTCAAAAGCAATTCAAAAGCTAATGTTCCAAGGAGACCGCAAACAAGGGGCATGTTCAAATGTCGCATAATCAAAGGGATATGACTTAGTAATATGTCCATAGAGTCCATAATGACATATTCAAATATCCATATACAAAAAATGATGAGATATTCAAAATTCAAATAAGAAAACAAAGGCACGAGGGCTGCAAACAATGGAGCATATTTAAATTCTCGAACACACAAATCAAAAAACTCAAGGAAGTGCATAAAGGAAAAGTATAATTAACCAACATAAACATATCATACTAATCCATAGATTATATGTGTTAAAAAAATGTTAATTACATAGCATATTAAGCAAAATGTGAAAGATATAAGCATGGATAAAGGCATGTATAGTAAATAAGTTCAAATATCATAATGTAAAGTGATCATATAATTATATACCCTAGATGTATCATAATCAAAGATAAAAATTCCCCCAATGTCCATATGGCATGAGTAGAGAGAACACCCAACATCTAAAAATGCATAGATCATGTAGATGTGTATGATTGAATCACACTCAAATGATACGTGAAACATGTGTATATATAAATAATAATATTTCATCTACCAAAATTTAACAAACAAAATATAATCCAAAGAACTAATATAACATGTAAATGTTAATCATATTTTTTATTTTTTGAAGTTTTTATTTTTTTTTAGTATTTTTAGAATATTCGAGACCTTAAAACCTTAAGTTGGATCATTTACATTGTTTAGATCATGGATGGATAAGTGGAAATAGTGCATAACATGATCTTCTTCACATTTTACATGTGTAGTGATGCAGAGGCATTAAAAGAGAAGTCCTCATTAGCCTCATCACCTGATTCCCAATCTAACTGGTCATTATTCTTATATGATTTGATCTTCAATGTTCCATGTCTAATTCACTCTTTCTCTTAATTTATTAGTATTTAAAATCATTTTTAGTAAAGTCCTTGTTTTATATTAGTCTTCAAAACTCCTATTCATGAGAAATAATCCTCTTGGATGACAGTCATATTCACTTTCTATCTTATTTTATCCATTCATTTTGTATTCTTGCTTTTGTGTTTGTACTAGGTCAACATACCATAGGTCTCAAGGACAAAAGTTAGAAATAATATTCAAAAGACCATTATTATTATTTATATGGTCTTAAAGGATCTCATATTACATGTAAATGCCTCTTTAAAATAATCACATACTCTTTACTGCTCTTTCGTGTATCTCAAAGTCACAATGCACATTCAAGCTTATATCCCTTCCTTAAGAAACTTTCATTTGTTTGACCAAACCATGCCTTATTATCAATATATAATCATCTTTTCAAGATTCATGTATTTCCTTTAAGGTGCGCATAAAGTTTCATTACCTAATTCTTTCTCTAGCTATCACCTTCTTTGTAAATCCACTCCCTTTTAGGCCTATTCCAGGACCATTGTGCCAAATCCATACTTGTACAGTTTGTACCAATTTGAAACCATCATAATATTTTATAACATGTTTAATCTTACCAAATTACAAATTTTAATGAATTTATAATAGTGGAAACTCCTTTAAAGCTCAAAACCCTAATCCTAGGGTTTACAACATTCCTACACAGGCTAAGGGCTTGTTAAATCCATAAATTTCATTGTATAGTGATTAAAATCCCAAAATATTCTTCATTAGGTCTATTTAAACTTATAATACCTCCTCGAATACTCTTCATGCCTTAATAAAATCATCAAATGCTTAAAAATCGCCTTTTATAGTTGACTATGTATGTGATTCAAGGACTAAGTAGGGTTTTGACTATTTTTCCTCTTTATTTGATATATTCCTTCTTCATAGAGAATTCTTAATTACCCTACACATTATTCCATACTATAATTTCCTCTTACAACTATCTTGCATCTTCCATGGTTCATTCATAATGTTTTTGTGTATTGATTGTGCAAATAAGAATACCATATGCAAATAGGGGATTGAGTTTCAGTTTCAAAAGGTTTTATAATGTTTATAAAGATTTTGGAGTTGACTTGATAATGGGACCTTCCTCCATCATTTATCTATTACACACTTTTCAAATTTAATAGATAACTCTTCACTTACTTTACAAAGTAATTTGTACATGCAAAATAGGGTAATAATAGTAGTTGTAAGAGTCTTTCTCCTTTATAGCCTGACTGTTCGGTTTCTTTCCTCATTTGGTTTTACACCACCAAATTGCAATTACTACATTTCTCTTACCAATACTTTCCCACTTAGAATTTCACATGTTCTTCCAAACCTTATACTCTTTCCTTAATAACCTACACATAAGGTTTTGACTGCATACACAGGGTTTCTTGGACTGCAAATAGAATACTCACCATGCTAAGTATAGTTCATCATAACACTGTCTCACTGAGGGTTCCCATTCACTAAGAGTCTTTTCAAAAAGCATCTTAATTGATTCACAAAATTATTGTTGATCAATTTTGACTCTTGGTCAAAATTGGTCAACCCCTACCTTTTAACTTTATATAAGTCCATCCATATCTTATAGGGGTATATTTGCAATCTAAAACACATATTTATCTGTAGTCCATCCTTGGTCCAAAGTCTAGGCCTATAATTAGTTAAGTCAAAGAAATTCAACCTTGGTCAAATAGATTCAAGCTTGGTCAAAGAATTAAAATATGTGTTTTGGGTCCTATTTTAGTATCTAACATGTTTTGATGTCATTTTATGCAATTCATTTGCATATTTCACTCCTAATGTGCAAAAATGAGCTTGTGGGCCGACCTTGTGCTAGATTTTAAGGGCTTGTACATATGGTATGTGGAATAAGGTCATATATAGGTAGAATATAAACGTGGAGAAGGTTAGAGGAAGTCAGTGGCAGGTTTTGATGGGCCAAGATTCAGTTAGAAGTCAGAAATAGCAGATTCTCCTCAATTTTAGGCCCATTTGGGCACTTGTACAGGCACCACCATCTGATCTCTAGATAAAAATGTGGTTTGGGTGTATATTCATATCCCCACATCCATTTCCATGCCCAAACTTCAAGGAGAGATCAAAAATTGGCTTCTACAACTTTTTTTCTTCATTGGTATGCAAAGAAGCCTCAACTTTGAACACTTGGTATGGAAGGTAAAAGGAGATCTGGAGGGAGTGCTTATACAAGTGGATTTTAATCTTAATTTTCTTCATTTTCATAATATGATTTTATGTTTTTTTTCCTCCTCTTTTATGAACAATCGCTAACAATCTAAGCAACTTTTTAAGGAATCACATGGGAGAGGGGTAGAATTATACATTTATTTTGAGTTTTCAATGATCCTTGGAGCTGAATGATATTGATAATTTCGTCTAGGTTTGAATAAGGTCATCTTACTGATGTTTCAAATATCTAACATTTCACTTCTTTATGCTTGAAGGATTGGCAAAGAAAGGTGTTAGTTTCTTGTAGTTTACAATATTGAATGCAGGTAATGTGTTTTCCAACATCTAGGAGAGATATGTGATGGTTATGACATGTTTTTTATTCACACATAAGGGTTATTTCCATGTTTAATCTATTGTAAATCTCAACTAGTACCATTCCAAGGCCAATTGACTCATTTTTGCATGTTTCACTATTTTCTCAAGCTCAGTCAGGTTGTGCCTATCCATGAGAGGTGTATAGAATTGAAAAAGAAGGGAAGGATATGATGAAATCCATATCAATTTAATTAACTCCAATAAGTCATGGTTTTCATAGCCAAAGTTCCCAAGATGTTGCATAAGCCATAATTACTTCAAAAGAGACCTTTTCTACTTTGGGTCCCTAGTCCCTAAAAGGTAAAAATAGAGGTCATAGGCCTTTTTGACTTAACATTTAAAATGGCATATGGTGATTTTATCCTTATATAATGTTTTTACCTTGTATGTCTATATATCTAGTCTAACCATGCCAAATTTGAAGACTAGATTATAAAGGGAAAGAAGGTTTTGTGACCTCCTAAAATGGCAAGAAATCACTGCATCACATCAGTGATACCTATAGGATTCTCAATGAGTATTGGTCCTAAAATATATTTGATAAGTCTTATACCTAATTTTACAAGAGGTAAAAATTCAAAATAAATCCACAATTAGTCCTAATCACTTAAACCATGAAGGGGATTTGTGTTGCTTGGAATGAACTTTTGGACGTACCCCTTGTCCGTACACAGGGTAGAGTAGGCAGAGGAAACAAAGTTTGAGGATTGGAATAAGGAAATGGTGTCTAATAAATTCATGATGAATCCAAATCATAATTTGAGGTTTATAAGTTTATTTCATTTGATTAGGTCTCATAAGGCTTCTAAGCATGCTTCAAATCACCTAAAATCACCTACAGCCAAGTGAAACATGCATACACAGCCAACTATTTGGAAGTTAGTCATAGCCATGTAATGGGGAGGTTTTGAAGCTCATAGAGCATGGAATATGATGAAATAGGGTGATATAATACTATAATATACAATATATGTTATTCACATTCTTTTTAATACTTGAACATGTGCTAAAATCACCTACAACCATACAAAGTGTGAAAACACAATCAAGGTTACAATTGATGGCAATTAAGAACAAAGTGGTCTTTGGAGGCCAAGTTCATACATGAAAAAAATGGGTGATGGATGAAGTATGATTCCATGGGATAAAATAAGTATTTTTATAAAAATTATATCAATAAACCTACAAAATCAACCTATAAGCTTACAAGACCTGTCTCAGTCCTAGCAGGCAGGGGCATAAAGAAGAAAGAAGCATGTGGGATATGAATGCCAAGGAGTGAAGTAAGTTATAGACATTGTAATATGGGTTACTCATTATAAATTTAAGTATATTACATGTCTAAGACACCCTCCAATCTTAAAACACACCTTTCACATATGCATACTTGACACAGTCCGTACAGTGGGCTTGTTTAGGCCTCATTCCAAGGAGCAAAAAGAGGTTTTCATGTGCAAATGAGTTATCCAAATGTTTTGAAAGATAAAAAATATTTAAATAGACATGATAATAATTTTCCAAGAGCCCCAAACATGGATAGTTTCATGGAAGTTGAGTTTATAGGCCAGTATGGGTGAAATCATGCAAAAATAGGGTTTTTTGTGACCTTTTTGGGGAAGATTGAGTTGGTTTGGGTAGCTAGACTTAGAATATAGTCAAACCCTTTGGTAAAAATTATCATCATGACATCATATAGATTCAAAAAATTCACTTTTCATAGAGTAGTATGCCTAATACCCACTTTTTTGTCTCAAACCTACCTTAGTCCATGCATGCAAGAAAGGGACCAGTTTTGGGAAATCTTAAAAATGGAAGGATTTTACTAAGTTTTAACACAATAGATGATGTATATAGATGTTAGACACCTAGGTTAACTTAAAAAACCAAACTATAAGGTCTAGACATCAATGGTTTGGTCCACACAAGGAGCTTTGCATGAAGGGCTAGTGGGAAAACATGTTTTCCCAACCCCAAGCAAGGTTTCAAGTAAAAATCCACACCTACCATGGAATTATAATGCTTTGTTTCATGTTTTAATGATAAAATAGGATGTTCTAATGCTCCAGGGGTCTATTGAATAAATAAATTTCCATCTTTTGGCTTATAAAAGGTAAGTAGGCTACTTGGCAAGGCATGACTCTTCCTCCAAAATAGGGGTGAATTGCAATTTGGGGTATTTCAGATCTCTCCAAAGGATTTATACATGTTTTTATGAACTTTTAAAAAAATTATGTTCTTTTTTTTATCATGGAAACACCATGAGAATCCAATTTGAAGTCCAGGTGTGTTAGAACCCTCATGGAATGCAAGAATTTAATTTGAAGGCCATTTTCTTATGGTTAGATCTTCTCCAAATATTTGCATGAGACCTGAAGGATTTTATGATAGTTTAATGGGGTCCTTGAGGTGAAAAAAATGGAATTTTTAAGAAGGTTTAATGTGAAATGGATATGAACAAAGGCTAAAACCAAAAAGCCTCTTAAACCCTCCTAAAACCCTTTGGTAGACTTGATGGTGAAAATTAGTCCAAAAGTGCAACCAGATGAGAAAATTGGACAATGGGTATAAAATGAAAGTTGTAGATTAAAATCCTATATTCCACACATATAAATTTATTGTATAGATCCATACAGAACAAGGGAGAAAATGGCTTATTTCCACTATTTTTGATGGTGTGTGAGTTGTTGAGAGAGTTGAAAGATGAAATAAGCTTATAGAGGAATATCTATACTTGAGATAACTCAAAAAATTCATTTAAACTAATTAAAATTATGTTAATTATCCTAAACAAGTCTTCATGTTTGGCCACTCTAGTAAGCCAAGTAATGAACTTCGAGGCAAAGTGATGAAAAGTGGTAAAGAGGTATTTTTAAAGACTTTTTCTTGAAAATAATTTTTTGAAAGGCATTTAAAAGTGTCATACCATTTATTTTATGAATTGGTTTCAAGTTTTTTAAGGTTTGGGGTGCCAAGTGGTAAGGGTGCATGGAATGAGCACTTTTGAAACTGCCTAAAATGATTGTGCATGCCCATAATAGAAAGAGTGAAAAGAGATAAAAATAATGAATGGATGATGTTTTTGGTAACCCCTCCTATCCTTTACATCCATCATACTTTAGTATTTTTATATAAAAGAGGAGTTTTGGAAGACTATTCCAGTAGGCAATTTTTTGTGCAAAATTGGTAGTTTTGTGCCACTTTTCACCTTCTTTGTGACTTGTTTGGAAAATTGTACCTCCTAACTTGGCATGGATAACCTAAATAATGTTTAAAATTCAAATTTAACTCCCCTTTTTATATGGACACATGTCCAAGTGACCCTTGGACTTCCTCTTTCTTGTTCTCCCTTTTGGGCTATAAATATACATTATTTTGGCTTGTTCAAGTAGCCTCCGTTGGTTGATGGGGAAACTATGGAAAATTTTATACATGAATAAATATTGAATAAATAATACAATTTTTAATTCCATTATTACATTTTAATATTGTGTCATGACTTGAATCATGTGGTCTAGTTTAGTGAAGTTGTCTTTGTTAGCTTTGCACTCTTGATGGTCTACCAAGTTGTAGATAGATAGTTGTTGCAGGTCCTTACTAGTATTCCTTCTAAGTGTAAAATATCATAGTTGATACATTAATGTATTCCATTTGTTTCTTTCATTTCCTTCATGATAATTGTGTACCTTGTTAAATCTATTTTGTGAAACATTGATGCAATGAGAGCTCTAAAGTTGTGAATCTTGTGTAAAAGCATATTGTTTATTTTCAAGTAGTGATTTCATTAAAGTGTCAGGACAAATTTACATTGGTGTATCAAATATTAGTTGTTTCTCTATTTTTTTTCCTTAAACTCCTTTCATTATAAATTTGTTAGAGTAGTTTGGAAGAAGTACAAGAGAAATCTAAGGAGCTAACCCTCATAATACTAGAGATTCATCTCTCCTACAAGATCCCATAAGCTTGAGAGATGTCTCCATGTTGCATCAAATTTTAGGAGATGAGATAATGATCCTATGGTGAAAAATTTTAATCTAACACTTATCACTTGTAATACACCCTAACATTTTCAACCTTAATCACATACCTTCTATATTGGAACTTACAGCATGTAACAGGGTCTGTTGGTATAGTTTTTTTTCTTTCTCCTAAGTTTTTATCTTCCTACACACATCAACCTTACATATAATATATTTTTTTGAGGTTATAAACCTCTTCAAGTTGTTTATCAATAATTTTCTTTCAAGATTGGAAGGATCATGTTCCCATACTCCTTCTATTGGGCTAAAACACACATTGAGTTATTGCATACCTATAACCAAATAGATTACAATATAAAATTGACCCTTGGGGCCTTTAAAATAAATATTAAAGTTAATTCCAATTCAAACACAAAATTTTGACACATATAATCCTTCCTACATTATTCATTTGCAACAATAATTGTTACAATATAGTCTTATTCATTATTCTTGAGAGAGGTTTGTATGATCTTCTTATTCTCTGTTCTTCACCCTTCTTCTTGGAAAGATATCTCTACCTTTCTATACCTATTCTCTATGTGATATATCTTATTTTAAATGACTCTTCTTTTCATTTTAATGTAGGTTTGTCAAAATAGTTACAAAACCACTTTTTGTTCTTGAATCCAACATCCAAGAATGCTTTTACACTTATGCATATGACTTGTCTCAAGATACAAACATGAAATGTACTCAAAGTCCTTACTCATGATTTAAATAACCCCTTAAACCAAATTTTATCTCTTAACACTTCAAGCACACTAAATGTCCCTCTTAGACTCTAATATATTATTTGAATTTTCAAATCTTTATTTTTGGAGGGAAACTCCTAGAGACCACAAAACACAACCTCATAAATTTAAATGGATTTATAAGGAAAAAATGGACATAATAAGGTACATAACACACTTTTACACTTTATTTTACCAATTTTTGGTCTCCAAATTGATAAAACTCAAAAATGGTGTTTTCATGGCTTAATGCTCCTGCATCATGCAGTAGAAGAACCAACGCTATCATTTGGAATATGGATCAATTTGCCTTCATGAGAAAAAGAAATATATTTTTGATTTTGGTCAATTTTTGGTTCCATTTTATATAATCAAATAATTCCCAATGCAAATTCATATGGAGATTTATGTGGCATAACCCAAACCCGTGTTTGAATCACTTTAAGACCATAAGAAATTGGTAGTGTTAAGTTGTCCAAAGAGTATTTCCAACCTCTTTTATTGTGTATGTCTTTTAGATAAAAACCAAGGTATTGAAAATGTTTTATATTTCAAGTATTTTTTATTTGTGTAGGATTAATATGGTAATTCCAAAAGTAATCACTATCTATGAATAATGTGATTATTAAATCTTACTGGTATCGATGTTTTTTGGGTTGTTAAACTCAAGATGTTTGCATAGGATGCAGATCTTGGATTGATCCCATATTTATTAAATTCTATAAAGATTCCATATAAAAATTAGGCACACCACTTTTTTGTTCATAATATTCATTTGGTAATTCATCACCCTCATTTGTGTGAGGAATGAAACTTTGGTATTTAGAAGGGGATATGTTAAGTTCATTTGGATGAGTAAGTATGACTGAAGCATACCTATGCACATCCACATATAAATGGGTAAATGACTCATTATTTGTGAAATGTTCTTTATTTAAATGGAGAAAGAAGACCTCTACTAAAAATGAATTGTAACTCCAAATTTGAAGATCTAAATGTTAGCCCATATGATGTTATTTTGAATTGAATAGTATAATCTTGAAGGGATTCATTATCACATTATTTGAAATTATGAAAATTATCTAAAGAAAGTTTTTGCATCTTATGGATATTGAAAGCCATGAATAATACATCTTCTAATTGGAAAAAACTGGTTAGGAATGATTTAGTAGTTTATAGAACCAATTATGAGCCTCATCAAAAATGATCATATGGAATACCTTTAACAATAGTTTGTCATCTTTCACCTATTGACCAAAATAATGCACATAAGTTATCATGTGGTTGAATGGGTCTTTATGACTTAAAAAAAAGGTAATTATTGTAGTTCAAAATCTTTTGGATAAGGATATTAAAGTATACATTGTGCATGAGGTTGATTGTTGAATGGGGTAAGATTTACATTAGTATATGGAAAGCCATTTGTATTTGAAGTATAGAATTTTTTTTTAAGATCCTCAATAGTTTTAATCATATAAATAAGATACTCCATGGGAATGGGGGTGATTATAATATGTGTTATCATTGATTATAATCCACCACCTCTCTTGAGTCTAAGCATATGAGTATCATCATCCTTAAGGATAACAAGTGCAAGCTTTGAATCACTAAATTTAGGATACTTTGGTAGTGGTATTAGATCTATTAATTATGGTGCATTTTGTGTGTCATCTAGAGAGATTGGAACATTAGTATTATTTGTCACCTTAGGTCTATAATGCTTAATTCTTCTTGGTGCCTTAATGTTACTTGGTAAAGATGTCATGATGCCTTGGTTAACCTTTCAAAAAAATTCAATGTCAAATGAAGGGGAAAAACAATCATCGCCCTTGTAAAGGAGGTTATTATTTGGAAATGTTTTAATTATGGGGGTTTGAATTATTTTATTTCAAGGAATATCCTTATTATAATCAATTTTTAAATCGGTTATAATTTCCTTATGTACTTGTTAAAGTTTTTGACAATCATATGAAGGAGCATCTTGCTCATATGTATCCTTTTTGGTGGTATAAGGTGAATGAAGGGCATGATTAGATGACTTTCCTTATTGGTGACTGATATCATGGACCAAAAAATCCCATATAAACCATAGGTTTATAGTGGGTTCAAGATGGTAGCTAGAAGTACATTGAATACATTTTAAAAGTTTAGACATCACGTATGCCCACTTGTCCTCAATTGGTATTTCTTGATATCCTTGGATGCTAAGAGATATAGCTTTAAAAATATACTATTTGTCTATTTCAAATTCATCCCTTGGTTAGATAAATTTGGCCATGGAGGAAGTTTTTAGTTTATTTTTAGAAAAATAAGGAAAAATATAAATCAGGAATGAAATAGGAAACCCTAGGAAACAACACCCTAGAATAATTTACAATCATATAGATCAAGATCACAAAATATTTAAACCTAAATTTGTATAAGAATCCTATTGGGTTAGGTTTAGTAATATATAAATGAATAAGCACAATGATAAATAGATCTATAGTAGGCCAATTAATTGTAAAACTCAGATAAAACAAATACTAAATTTATTATGCCAAGATATTTTTAAAATGGAAAGTACAACTATGCTAGATATTGTAATGATAATGAAAATAAGATACTTAGCTATTTCTAATGTTAATATATATCTAGATTTAGATTTTGGATTGATTACTTGATTCTAGAAATTATAACTTTGTAGCTATAGACACTTACATTGAATTGTGATGGTTGCATCGATGCTTTTGTCTAGATCAGACATAGGTGTCTAGTACATAATACTTTCTAAAATTAGATGTAACCATCTAGATACTTCTAGGTCCTATGTTACCTTCACTTTGATGCTTTTATATCTAGGTCATAGACTATCGTTTCTTGTCAAATTATAAAAACCTAGTTATTCATCTTCATAATGGCAATGGTAATAATGGGTTAGTGGGCACAAGATTTCTAGTTACCCCAAAGACCCCTCTATCAATGAGCACTACCTATATAGTCAATACTATGAAGAGGGCCTCAGCCTTATATAGTTCTCCCCTACATGTTTGCTTGTGTGTGTATTATTCAATGTGTGATAAGCAAGTATATAGAGTGACCTAGCTTGTAACTTGGGAAATGTGGCTCATAGAATGTTTTTTAAGTAATTCAGACCTGTAGATGTATTATCTTGATAACTGATTTAGAAATAAGAGAAAATATGGAAGATTTTCACTTGAGTTCTTAATTGAATGCAATTGCCTATTGAGTTGTTTGGTATGTGTTAGGTCTGTGCTAGGTGAGGAATGAATGATGATTGATCTTATATTTATACCAATCCCTTTGGTGAATATCTCTCATAAAATAACTTAGGTTGACCATGGGAATACATTTCATTTGATAATTAGATGACTTTAGGGCACTTGACACTTGTATTGGGGTAGGACACTTGCATCAATGTAGGCGTCTGATTGGGACATAAGTGTCTAGGCAAATAAAAAAATATGCAAAGGTCTAGAACTTATAGAGATGGAAAATAAGCAATTTTATAACATTGTGAGTATGATAGAATGTCCAAGTCATCATAATAACATTGATCGGACTAAGACATAAGCAATTAGGCATAGAAATGTATTATGTCCAAGCCTTTGAGCAGTGGAGAAGGTCTAGACTTGAGAGGAAAAACCAAGGTCTATATTTGTCAAGTGTACAAGACTCAAGTGTTATATAATTCAAAAATAGTGTCTACATGTATAAACATGCAAGCATAATTAAAATAATACAAAATAAATAAACATGTCTTACTACAAGGGATAAAAAAATCATCATCTATGATATGACACACATAAAACATCCTTGAAAAAAATACTTAACTATCACAATATTTATGAAATGAGATTATTATATGCATAATCACATTGATACTTCTACAAAGAAAATTGTTTATAGTTTTAGAGGATTACCACAAACTATATATATTATTAATGAATTACATGATAATGTAGATTGGGAAGAAGCCCTTGGATATTTCATATACCCAATTTCGTATGGTCTAAAAGTTATTAATACAAATGTATGGGTTATGCCTCATAAACATCAATCACCATTCACATTGGGACAACCATGGTTAAAAAAAATGCAAGTTATAGTACATATTAATTAGTAGTGCATCACTTTTTCACACAAAGTGAGAACAATTCACATACCACATGATGGTAATTATAACTAAGATATTTAAGGAGAAGAGGAATATGTTATACACTTACACAACTTTAATTATTTCAAACATGAAGAGGATGACTTATTGGATGATTTTTAACTAAATTTATTAAAAACATTCAAATAATTCAAAATATCAAAAATCTAATTGTACATAGCATCTTAGTTGTTGCATCATATTATTTTATTTCTTACACATGTGATTGAGTTTTTCAATTATTCTAATCTCTTAAATCTGATTGGATTTTTGACTTCTTGGATCTTCTATTTTCACTTTTTAAATCTGAACAATCCAAAAACAATATTCCATTTTGCCATATTCTACAATTTATCTATCTATTTTCATAGTCTAAACTAGAAAAATTACATTTTATGTCAAGGAAAAAATCATCTAGTAAGGATCAATATTGACTAACACTACTTATCTCAGTTGGTTGATTCTAACCTATGCAATGTTTTACCCAAATATCAAAAACTAAGCACACAAAGACTTATTTTTGCCAATTCTTTGATATTTCACTTAGTTTCAATATGAAAAATAATACTTATTCATGTAAATCTCTCTTTTTATGTTTTATATTTATCATACAAGCTATATACTTTAACAAATGTAAACTTTATGAATGGGGATGTATAATAAGTTTTTTTTATACACATTCATTTTCCTACAAGTGTTTCAAAATTAGAACTCATATATACAGTGGGGGCATCCTACTTAAATATGGCCATGTCATCATTTCTAGTGCATAGTTCACATGGATACATGTTGCATATTGTTCATATCTCTTTTATTTATTCTACTTTTGAACCTTTTTCTTATCACTAGTTTTTTTGGTTTCTAGTTTTAAAATGCAATAAATACATAAAATTGTAAATATTGAAAAAATATTCAAAATATTTAAAAAAATAAAAATAAGGCCCTAAACATGATTAGACATCTAGTTTACATTATTGCCATATATTGTTTATCTCAAGATTAGTAGATAGCATACTCTTTTTATATCACAAATGCATTTCACTAGTATTCATAAATGTTATGCAGGACATACATATTTTTACAAGGATGAAAATGTTGGACTTCTCTCTACTCAGTAGCCTTGATAAACTGGGGGAGTATTATCCATGGGTTACAATATTTACAAGTGTTATCATAATATAACTTCTACACTAATGAGCTATTTTTTTTTTAATTGTCTTGTTAACATGTCTATCTTAAAATATTGAACATGGATATGTTATTTGCTGGGTTATGAACATATTACATATACATGATTTAAATTACCTTTCAATTTATATGCTATGTTGATGCTATTACTTTATATAGTATATTATATCTTGCTTGTCTATCATGTATGGACCTTTCCCATGTGTGTAAATTTACTTTAACATCTGTATGAGATCTTGTTTGATATGTGTGACATTTAAACATGTCCATTGATTTTGGCCCTTGCCCCTTTGTTGTGTACAACATATGAATATGTCCCTTTTTGGTGATATTATTCATGTCTTTTATGTGTGGCCCCATGTCCCTAGTATGTAACCCTAGGTATTAGTGTTTGACATTGCTATTGTTGTGTGTGGGCTTGTTGAGATAGTTAAGTTCAATAAATTTTCATGATCCATATCATACACTCACTAACACATAAGATAATAAATCTATTACAATGAGCTTCTTTGATACAGTTCTATAGTTCTTACCTCATATGTTACATACATAATTCAAATGGTATAAATATTGAACTACATTGACATGCATTACACATATATTACATTATTTAATGATTACATCTTACTACACATGATATAGTTAACTTTATCTTTTGAGATGAATGAATTTCAGTATACAATTCTATCACCTCAAAAAGGAGTAATTTCAATGGGATTTTCATAATGAGATAAGCCTTCATAGAGAACAAAATAGTTTTAAATATAGATTATAGTTTCAAAGGTTCAAAGATGGTAAAAAACCCAATCATTGAGACATATTATGGGGGCATATGTCATGCATATTAATTCACAATACAATAAAAAATTACAAACTCATATAGTTTTTGAGTGTTTGATATAAGTTCATATTTAAGTTTTAAATAAAATTTACAATTTGCATCTACATATAGTTTCTAATTCTACATTTATCAATGGGGGCATAATATAAATCATGTTATGTTTTTCAATATTATTTGCTATCTTTGGGCATGGTAGGAGCATAGATGTTATTCGTTCTCTTTTGATCATGTATTTAGGAACAAAGTTACAATTAAATCTGCAATCTATATATACTGATTGATTTAGTTAAGTTCATAATGCATAACTTAGAGGTTCAATGCCATCTAGCATTATGTATATGAATCCATTATGGATTTCAACATGTTTCATGTCTTAGGATTACAAAGACTAGATGATTTAAATTGAGGTCTTTGCATCCCTCAATGGGTGTTATTTATTTATACAAGTACAAATTAAATTTAGGGCTCAATCACCCTCAAATTATTCATTAGTTTATCTATGGAACCAACATATCTATATGTTTCATTTAAAGCACCAATTCTCTAATTCTTCAAGGAAGCATCATCTCCAAGCAAAAACACAAAACCAAATTTTTGTCACACATACAGGTGTATTCCTCCCTTACTCTATTTTTAAATTTCAAAATTTAAAATTTCAAGCAATTTCAATTTTTCAAATGTTCAATATTTTCCATTTTTTAAGTTCAATTTTTTTCAATTTTTAGTTTTCAAAAGAACAAAATAACTACTTCATGTGTTTGCAAGGTTTGCTAAATTATAGTGCCCTACACAATTTAAGTATTTTCTCAAGACAAAGTGTGTTATATATACTTAGATATATATTGTCTTTATTTTATTAATTTCATTTCTAGACTTAAGGAGGTAAAATTTAGTCTCTAAATTTGGTCATGAATACTTGATTATGTCAATTTTGGCCCTATTTTTACTTTAATTAACTTGAGCACTTAATTTGGACCTATTTTGACACCTCACTCTATACTAAACACTTATATGGACTTATTTATTTTTTAAATTGATATCTGACACCTACATAAAAGTTATAATGATTAAACAACCCATCTAATCATCTATATAGTCATTCCATATCCCAAAATTAAATGGTTTCCTTGTAGGACAAGATTGACCATTTGGGTGAATAGTGGGAGTTGAACTTGACCCCTATGGTATGATTCTAACCTTAACCCTTATAAAGGTAACTTTTCAATTTTAAACCCTCCCTTATAGATTGATCCATATTTTTAGGATAAGTAGCATGAGGTTTTCCCCTTTTGGATTGTTATAAAGGCACACATTCTTCCCTATTCTGATTTTGATCACTACAAGTAGTCCTTGACTAGGTTAAAATCCTATTTTATGTAGCACAAATAAAATCATGATCAAGTATTCGATTCATTTATATATGCATTCACATAGACAAAGTTGTACAATTTAAAAAAACACTCTAAGTGGGATAACTACATGGGCTTAATTCCATCCTTGGAGTATTGGATTCTTAGGTAGTGTTTAGTTATCATGGGGCTAATTAGGGTCATCTCAACCCATTACACTCCCTCCCTTTTTTAATTTTAAATTTTTCAATCATTACAAGCCCTATTAGGGTTTTAACTTTAGAGAAGCTATTTTCAAGTCTTCTACACAAACCCAAAGGTAAAATCTATACATACGTAATTCAAGTTGTTGCAGATTATTATGACATGAGTTTTTTATATTTTAGAAATGGGTAAAGATCAACCAATTTAGGTCCATAGTGTTAGTCATTCATGACCCAAATGGGATGATTATGACCTTATTAATTTTTAGTGAGTTTGTTCTTATTTTTATAATTCAGTAACCTATCAGTCAACATAATCAGATCTAGGATAAAATAATTAAGTTTGTCATTTCATTTCATAGTTAGTATTCTTTTAATTGATTTCACTTTATCAAATTCATTATTTTCATTCATTTATTCTTGTCACAAGTTAATTTTTAAATTATGTTTTATTTTATTCCATTTATTTGAATTGGGTTTAATTTTAATTTTAATTCAAAGTTAGATAAAACATATCCTTAAAGTATTTCATGTTTTTTATTCGTTTATCTTGTGATAACTATGAATCCTCCATCCACACATCCTATTAATAAAAGTGTTATATTAGGTGATGCTACATGAATTTTTTTTTGAATTCCATTGTTTCTTATTCATGTTTCTTTGAAATAAGAAATGACAACCACTTTGTAAATACCTACTAGTATTCATGATAATGCAAATGTGAATGATAATGACTATGTCTATATTATGGATATGCCTCTTCATGGTTATGTTCCTTCTGACAACAAAAATGATTGTGATAATAACTCCAATATTTATAGTGTTATTTCTTAAAAGTAAAAATGATCTATTGATATTAATGCACCACAATTTGATCTTATATGTGAATCTAATTTTGAAAAAATATTAAGACAATTCCTAAGGAACTTGATGTTATGATTTTCCTTATTATCAAAGCATGAAATAATAAAATTAGGGATGAGGAATAAACATCCTATATTTATCCCATATATCCTTTAAATTTTTTTATTTGCTTGTTGGAAGTACTACATCAATATTGGTTGGTGAGGTTAGCACTAATAGTGTTCCTAATATTTCAATGCCTACACCTAATCTCATTCCTACTAAAGTTATTCCTAATGTTCCTACATAATCTAATACTTATTTTGTACCTCTTACTTCCAATTCAATGGTTAACGTACCATCAAAACCTTAAATTCATGTTATATCTCTTGGTCTTGGTCTTAGTCAAAATATCAATCATAATTCTATTCCTACCAATAATAATCATAAGAAGGCATTCATACCTAATATATGCATACACATACTAATGATGCACCTATTAGTGCATCTCAAGATTCATTAATTTAACAAGAACCTCAAACTATGCAATTCTAATAACACAAACATCTCAAAATTCTAATGATGTGGTTAAATACTTTGATATTTCACACAATCTATTGGCTCATGAGTTACTCATTCACTATTTTCCTCTCACATTTTTAGTGCCTAAGTTTGACTTATATAGTGGCAAGGGTGACCCTTGACATCAAATTAGATCCTAAAATGCTTCATGCTTTGGTTTTGTGCATGATGACTTACTTATAATAGAGTTGTTCCCTATAAGTTTCAAGGGAAATGCCTTGGATTAGTTCTACACCCTACTTATGGGTTATGTGGGTCTATTTAACAAATTTGTTGATATATATTATGAACATAAAATTTGTTGATATATTTTATAAACATAAATCAATGGTCACATTTTCTAAATTGATCATCTAAATAAAGAACCTAGCAAGAATGTTGTTGATTATATCTTTAGATTCAATATTATGCTTACGAAAATGTCACATCAAATCCCTAATAAGGAGCTTCAAATTATTTTCTTAAATAGTTTTCATATACCACTTAGAGAAAAAGTTGAGTTTAAAACTTACCAATGTTTTGTATAACTTTTCACATGATTTACAACATTGAAATATAACTTTTAGAGGTCAATATTCTCATGTATAAATCTAGTAAACCTATTATTTGTCTATCTATCCAACTATTGATAGTGGGAAATATTTTTTTTCATCACTCTTACATCCTCATAATCCCTTGAGTCACACCTTACTATTAAATATTACATAAGCATATTTTTATATAGGTATATACATATGCTTACATTTATTTTTCAAATATTTATAACTGCTTAGGCTGTAGTACTTAATAATAAATGGTGCACATAATGCTTTCTTTTGAGATGTATGATTTTAGGAATAGTATCATAATCCCTCACCTCAAAATGGGGCATAAATAGATACAAATTTTACATTCATATTTTTCAATATTGATTGAAATATTGGGTGAAAATTTTGAGAGAAAATAAATGCCAAGAAAGGCTATGAAACAACAAGTATATAGTTCCATGATCAAGAAACAAATTTGAGTTATCAAAACTTAACATGAAAAAGCATGAGAAGATTTTGTTTGTAGTTATAGTTATTAAAATACAATAACATGGCTCACATACCATTAAGTGTATTCATTCATGTGCTCATTTTATTTTTAAATTTATATTTATATTTTAAATTCACAAAAAAATGTTATGACGTTGAATTCTTGCACTTGTTTACAAGAGACATCTAGATTTACCAAGAGTTATCGATGCATGTGTATATAAATTTTTCCAAAGTGTGGTTATTTCATCCTTCCTTCCCTAGGTAAGTGAACGCATTTGTTTCAATTTTTATTGTTTTAATTTGACACACATGCTTTGACATCACATACACATATCAAAGTAGGGGCATTATGTAAACACCTAATTTTTGTACAAGGTTTATTAATGGAATGTTTTTAGTGTTCTTTTGTGTATATGGATCTTTGATTAGAATTAGGGTATTCTTGGAAAAAAAATTATGATTTTGTATTTTTATTGATTTTATGTATTATAACAAGCCCTTGTGTTTCCTATGTTTTATGTATCTATTTTATTTTCTTTATGCCTATGTGATTCATGTGTTCCTTTTATATTTTTAATATGACTTTTCTTCTACAAAGTTATAATCGATAGCCTAGAGATTGTGTCTATTTTGGTTTTATGACCCTTTCTACCCTCCTTTTTTTAATTTTGTGTTTGCATGTATGTTTATTTTGTCTATCTCCTTGGTTAGCTTGTGTGTTAATAAGTTCCTGATTCAAATTTGAAACTTATAAATATACAAATTCTCCTAAAGGCATTTCAATAACAAATAAGAAAAAGTATCAACAAGCATCAAGAGGTGTTTAAGTAGGTTTTATGTGAATTTATTTTATAAAATGAACTAACAAAAAGTCAAAATAAAAATAGGGTTTAAACTAAAATGAGGCATACCTATGTGATTGGTTACGCACCATTGACCAAGCTATTATGAGATTTCTTTTTTGGCTAGGAAGGAATACTTTCACACAAGTGAGAAACCAGAAAAGGTAGGTTAATATAGTAATAGGATGGGTTATTTGGTAAAATGCCAGTTCTAGGAAGGTGTAAGCTTCCCTTCACGAATTTAAACCCATCTATTTATCAATTAAGCTAATGAAAAATGATAATGAAAATTATAAATCTTGTTGATAGCTAGATAACATATGAAAATGAGAATATCTATTCTTCCTCTATTGCAGTAATATAGTCAGAATAATCAAGCCAATAATCTTATGAGGCTTCAGTATCTTCTTGGATAATTTCAAGTTGGGATGAAATGTCATCAATGTTAGGAGTGAACGCAATGGCATAGAGACTCAAATCAGGCACAATATCACTCTGATCAGCAAATAAGGGTTGGGGAACTATTGGTAAATAAAAAATGTTGAGTATTTAATGATATTCTCCAGGAAGGATCATCTAAATATAGAGTCCATATTTATAGGAAAACATAATAATAAGAATAGACCTTGAAGGTGGTAAAAATATACAGAAATAGGCTCGGGTTCTATCATTAAACAATTTTGATAGGGATCAATGTCAATTCATAGAATCAATATCAATTTTAAGAAGATCAATGATGATCAATAAAATCGACGTCGATTCGATAAAATTTCCCAAGAAATGAATAAGATGGTTTATGATTTAAGAAAATGAACTCTAAGGATAATTGAGGTAACCTAAGGAGTAAATTAGTGATATTAATACACAGAATAAGATAGATAATAAAATTATATTATAAATAAAGTAAAATACTAACCTTGAAATGTCTTTGGATTGTGTTATGGATTGGTAATGTATTCTAGTTTCCACAGAGTCATACCAAGGATTTAAAAATTTGATGTCGATTAATGAGATAACCTTATGTCTGTGCTACAACGTCTCCTGAGCATCATTTATCACTTTGACATTTTGTCAACCTTCTAGCATAGTTTCAAGATCCATTTGGGCAAGTTGAGGCCATGTATAAGTAATTGACACCAATCAAATAGAATAGATGTTGATCATAGGGAATCATTAATGATTATGCCTTTTCTTGGAAAAATGTGTCTAAATTGGTTCTTACCATGGGCTAATTTTGGAGGGAGGTTTGTTAAGTTGTTTCACGGGATTTTCATCAAAGGTAAGTTGTTAGGATGGAGTGATAATTTAGATTTTATGGAATTTTAATAAATTTTTAAAGATTTTAGGAGGTTATAAAGGGGATAAATAGTAATTAAAAAAGTATTTAAGGTGATTAAATCTAAATAAGGGTGGTGGATAATAAATGAATGGTATTATGACATATAAAGACAATTATTAGGTAGCATATGCAAAATTAGTGTCTATAAGAGTATTAAAAAGTCTAGGCTCACACCAAATTTATATATTTATGCTCTTAAGGATTTCAATAGGTTTTAGTTGCATCTTATACCAAAATAAGAATATGTGAATGTTTATATAGTTGTAATTCACTCATGGAGAGAAGGCTAAGCCTCTTCTTACTCACATGCACAAGAAAACTACCTTGAATTTAATTCCAAGAATGCAATATAAATAATTGTAAATTCTTGAAAAGTTTTTTTGAGTTAGATAATCTTATATTTTTTATATTCCTCTAGAAACATTTGTGTAAAATCAGGTCAAACATAAAAGAGAGAAAATTTTGATGTTTTAAAGACTAAGTCAGTGAAGCGAGTGCACAACCATACTCAACATATGATTGTAGACGTAAAAAAAAAATAGAACCTAAAAACCATTAGAAGACAAATTTAGTAGCATGGTATAAAGTTTTTGGTTACACATGTACACATTTAGGGACCTATAGATTCCATAATGTACAAATGTAGTGGCCTGATGACTTTTTTCTAGTTGCATAGTGTAGGTATATACTATAGGGTTCCAGTCACGAAAATTTCCATGTCCTATTTATAGCTCCATAATAGTGACCAAGTGTGTCTATTTTCATCACTCTTTGTTCTCTTTAAATTTCATTGTTTTTCTAAATCATTTATCATGCTTTCAGTGACTATTTTTGGTCAAGGTAGATCTTATTAATGTAGTTTAACGATATATCATAGATTTAGATTATGCCAATGTTTTAGTTATTTTTCACATTTTATTTATCCCTAAAACCAAAAAAAATTAAAAAACTCATACACCTAGATGAAGATTGGACATGTTTCTTAATATTGTAATGTGTTAATGCAATATATCTATCGTAATAAGATATTTTTTATTATAATAGAGTATATGGGAGAGATATATGTAAGATAGATAAATGAGTGAGTAAAGAGATAAAGAGTATGGAAGCATGTAAAAAATATTTATATTTAATAAAATAGGAGTTATAGTATTAAATACCTATGCTTTGTGAGATGTGGAAATAATTTCAGCATTTGCTCATCCTAATTGTAGTCATAATTATGGCACACAACTCAAAATCAAATTGGAATGCATCAAGGTATTCAATTGGCATCCCTTATAAGCTAGGATAGGCTGATGTAGGGGTGTTTCTCATGGGGGTGTCACCTAAAAAGGTGATAATAATAAATTTAAATGTGGAAGGTTCATTTATGGATGCTTCTTCCTTGAGATCTCCCATGATGTTCCAGATTACTCTTGCTCTAGTGACTTTTTAACCCACTTTTTTAGATTCTTTATCAGTACACTTATCCCATGGTGAGTAATGTTATAAAGTATTGTGTTTTCATGTATGGAATGAATATATTCTAGTTGAAAATTGAAGTGATGGGGAGAATTATTTTTGAAATTCATGTATAAATTTAGCCAGTGCTTCAACTAGTCTGAGATTTATTTGTGGGGCTACTTAGAAATAATAGGCTCTTTTAGAGAGTGTTTTGGGTGATGGAGGAAGCAAATCAATTAAAAAATCCTTTAAACAAGGGGAAACATTGGTAAGTATCTTGGGAGTTACAAACTGCTCTTATTCATCTTTCATTCTGGATTTAGATGATTTCACTAGTTATTCTAGCAATCTTTATGTTATAACTTGCTCTAACAACTATTCATAATGTGTTGGGCATGGGATTACAACATATTTTTTATATTGATTTTAGTGGCTTATGTGTTATCAGGTACCTAAGTTCTAGGTCTAAATCAAATTTTAGTCTCCTTGGCAAAAATATACCCAAGTGACCTCTCTTCTGTTGCATGCAACCAACCACCTTCTTCTTTGAATGCTATGCATTTCCCTATGTAGGGTTAGTTTTGGAATGGATTTTTCAAAGTTTAATATGCTATAATATAAAATATCTTGGAAAGTGTGAAACTATCTAATTTTTCAATAATGATAAACTATACTTGGTGGTTATCCCTGGTAATGGCATAAACCATTTAGGTGAACACAATTACTCTTATCAATCTAGGAACATATGTTTTAACTAGGGGTCTGCACTGCATATATAATAGTAGGTCACTCTGATAACCTGATAGATAGTGGATTATATAGCATTTTTTATATATGGAAATGCAATTTAAACTAAAAATAAATGTTGAATTGAAACAAACCATGTTTTTTTAATAATGTAAATCGGTTTACTGAAAGTAATGCTTAAAAAGATAAATGTTAAATCTAAGTCTTTAATATTCCCATACAATATAATAGAAGCATACATAAATATAATTAAATTAATTTTTAAGATGAAAATGAAATATAAGGTTAAGCTTAAAATTAAATAAAAAACATAGTGGAGAATGGCATAGACATCAAGTGGCTATAGGACACTCCTTAGTAGTTAGGGTATAAAATGTAATGCAAGAGCTAAGAACATAAATAATCCCACATTATTTTTTAAACATTAATAATGCATAATAATAAAAATCATAAATTACTAATATATCTAGAAATCACAAGATTTAAACGATAATGATAAGCACGCATGTGCACACACACATCATGTTCTTAAAATGAACATACATGATTTAAAATTGTTATGATGAGTATGTGAAGTAACAAGATAATAATGGGTTAAAGATAACTATAAATAAATATGAGTTCCATTTCCAAGCCCAATCATTATCTATTGAGCATCTAAAATCATTTAAATAAATCAAATAATCATTATAACAGCCACTGTAGCACTAGAGTTCATGTTAGTGACTCATTACATTGCACTGAATTGCATGGCTGATAAATTACTATAATTATTAAAGGTTTTTTGATATTGTACATCGTGGATGGCACCATAAAATTGTAATGAAATTAATTAGATAGATAGAGAAAATCACAATAATGGATGGAAATATAAATATCAATGGTAAAGAAAAAATGACAAATCAAAATAATAAGAGTAGAAAACAACACATCCACACAAACGATTTATAGTATAAAAAAATACTGAAAAATATATGACTGATCCACTTGAGGGGGAAACCTCCATAACCTTTTAAAACTAAGATAATTCATAATATGATTCTCTAGTACTAAATACTACATCCTTTATATATGTTATTGAGGCTATAATACTCCACATGCTGACACTCCTATCAATGTGAATATATATAAATTATCATACGACTAAGTAAAAGGTTATGCTAACAAAAATTTGATCGCACATGTCTCAATACATGGTATATTTTAAGTGTTTAGCATGATTCTCCCCTTCAAAAAAAATTTGTCTTCAATATTGATGACCATTAGATGTTTCTACAAGAATACTTCATCCTCCTTAGTCTTATTCTCACCGAACATATTATTCCACTTATTAGGGACTCTATAATCACCCTCACTTGTAATATCTTTGTGCATTATTTCCTTAGAATAAAAAATGATTCTTCCCTCCTCATCAAGATTTGATAACTCTTTATGGGTTGAAACTCTATGTCCAATGAACTTATTTAAGTAGGAAACATAGAAGACTAAATAAAATTTAATTGGATGAGGTAACTATAATTTGTATGTATAATGCCTATCTTTTGTAAGACCTAATAGGGCTTATAATACTTAGGTGAAATATTGTTATCCTTCTTCTATTATTTCAATATTATTTTATTATATCGTTATTGTCATAAAAACCCCATTTACCTACTTCAAAATGTCTTTTGAGTGCATTACTAGTCAGCTTGTTGCTTTATTTAGTTTTGTGCCATTACCAAGTTCTTTATAAGACTAGAGAGTCCTTGTTATTAATGTTGAATGTGTTCTTTGAATTCTTAGTCCTTTAACTAAACCCTCAAGTATGAGATGATGGAATATGGATGGTACCCATGTAATTTTAAAAATGGAGACATTTTGAATGAGGTGTGGAAAGAAGTGTTATACTACCATTTTTATAATGTCATCCATTAAACCCATCTCTCTTATTTATCCTAAGCAAAACATCAGAGATGACCCTACAAAAACTTATTGACCACTTTATTTTATCTATCATATTTGTGGTGATATAAAAAGCTAAAAGCCAAATAAGTACCCAAGCATGAGAATAACTCACACCAAAAATTACTAGCAAATATAGTCAAGAACACTTACTAAGATCTTTGGGGTCCTATTTAGCTTCCAAAATGTATCCATAAAATCTAATGACACTAAGTTATACAAACGGATGTGATAAGACACAAAAATGGGCATATTTTATTAGTGTATCCAAGACAACCATGATGATATTTTTCCTTTTAGACTTGGGCAACCCTATGATGAAATGTATGAAAATATCCTCACATCCACCTATAGCAAGGAATAAGTAGTTATTGTATAAGATCTAGAGTCTTAATATCTCACCCTTATTTTGGTGACACATCATTAATTCTAAATAAAAAAAATTGGACTTCCCCTTTGATCCCCTCTAAAAATAACGCATTCTTGATTCTATGATAAGTCTTCAATAAACCTGAGTGCTCACCTACTAGTGATGCATAGAACTCTACAAGAACCTTATTTTTAAGAGTTGCATTCTTTCATATGTATAATTAAATTTTATACCATAGAGCATCCCATTTCCTTACCTTTTTTTATGATATGCTCAAAATTTGTTAGAGCTTCTAAATGAGATTGTATGTATTATGTTCATACTCCCATTACGATCTTACCTCATCCACCTAATATACCTATAAATAGATAAGGCACACATTATATCTTCTATGGATTCATCCGTCTAGTATAGTGCATTAGATGTTACAATTTAATTTCATTTCTTGTAGATGATTTTAAACTGATATCCTAACATATTTGTGACCAAGTTTTATTTTTATTGTGATGATAACCTCCATTCTAGGAAGTATTTTATAATATCATGATTTATCTTCACCTTAAAGTGTCTTTCCATCAAATATGGTCTCCATTTTTTTATTATGTGAAGCATAACCATTATTTCCTACTCATAAATGGGATTCAATTTTTTTTACCCTTGAGTTTGTGACTTTCAAATGTAATAGGTCATCCTTCTTTCATGAACACCTCACCCATGCCATACCCCAAAACATCAATTTTAACAATGAATGTTTTGGAAAGATATGAGGTAACTAGAAGTAGAGTGGTGCACATGGACTCCTTGAACATTTAAAATTACCTGGTGGATGCCTCATTTCAATGGAAGGAGGATTATATACCTTGCATTTTTGTGGGTCATTTTGCCTTGGCTTGATTCCCCATGTCTTTAATTTGCTTGACACAATTTTTCATTATTGGATTTCACGTCTTGTCCCAGAGAGTGTTATATATAAATTAAAAAATAGTCATTTACCAAGTGATATTTAAGTGAGAGTCAATTGGAACCCTCCCTAAGTTAGAGATACACATTTATAAATCCATTGCTATAATTATGATGGAGATTACATTTTAAGCCTACAAAGAATAAAAATGAGTTCAAGCTTTGTGACATCATTAAATTTTACCAAAATAAAATTTTAGTGAATATTCATGCAGTTGTATTATATTTCTTAGAGAGAGAAGGTGGATCCTTTCTCTCAATTAAATTTCACTCACATTCCCAAGACAACTACATTGACTCTGACTATAAGTGTGTGAGACATGTATTGAAAATCCTCAAGGGGCATACCAAGTCAACTAACCTTACACTTTTTTTATTTATATTTTTTTTATCTAGGTAAAGAAGTAGAAGAGAATATAAATAATTGCATTCTACCTATAAATTTTCTATAGAAATCAAAACTTCAACATTAACCTGTGTACCTTCCCAAAAATTCTAGAATCTAAAATAGAATAGAGGACACCTTTAGAGGTAGGTTAAAATTCTAGTAGAAACATGTGGTATAGATTCAGGGATCTATTAATTTTGTCACATATGAATTAAGAATAGTTCAAATTATATGTTAGTGAGAGTTAGTAGTCAAATTTCATACATGTATCACAATCACCAATAGAACTTAGATTTACTTCCAAAATTGTAAAACATAAACCAAAGTGTTAGATTCCAGCCTTTTTTTCCCCATTGTTCTTACATGTTTTTTTTTTCATTTGCTTGTTTTGTTTTTTAGCTATGTGATATATCTAATTACATTTTTGGATTGTATTATATCATATTTGTATTATGGCATAAATTTAATTATTTTTTTATATGGTAGTTACCCTAAAAAACATTTTAGTGAGCTTTATATTTTTATCATTCAACCTATGGTTTTATAAACATTCATCCCCTGAGAGTTTGATTTTTATAATTTTTTAATGACCAATTTTTTGTTTGTTGAATTGCCCTATCATAAATTTTCTACTCACTTTAATTTATTATTTTATATTTACATCCACTTCTCTAAAATTGGTGAACTCCTCCATTCTTCAAACACTTACACCTCGTAAAGTTTCCCCCTAAAGTTTGATTATTGATTTTACATTTCACATATGATTATTAGATTTGCATCTTGTTTTGATTATTTAATTTCTTAATCATTATCCTGTATTCTTTAAAATATAGTCATAAACACTTGATTATGTCAATTTTGGTTGTATTTCAATTTAATTGACTTAAGAACTTAATCTAGACCTATATTTCTACCTCACTCTATCCTAAGCACTTCTATGGACCTATTTATTTTTGAAATTGATATCTAGCACCTAAAAAAATGTGTTAAAGGCTAAAAATCATCTAAGCATCTATATAAGCATTATGTATCAAAAAATTCACACATTTCCTTACATGACAAGATCGACCAATTGGGTCAATAGTGGAAGTTGATCTTGACCCCTATTGGGTTGATCCTAACTATAACCCTTCTAACATTAACTTTTTAGTTTTGAACCCTCCTTTATAGATTGATATGTATTTTTAAGATAGGTAGTGTGAGGTCTTATCCTTTTATATTACTATAAAGGCACACTTATGTCACTTATTCTATCACTTGGTAATTTCAATACAGATGCATACTTACACTATTGCACATTGAGCAAAGCTTCTATATTATTCTGAGTTCTAATTATGATCACTACAAATAGTCCTTAGTCAAGTCAAAACCCTATTTTATCCAACCCAATGCAAAGCATGATAAAGTATTAAAACCATTTATAGATGATTTCATATAGTCAAAGATACATAATTGTATAAAACACTCTATGTGGGAGAACAATGTGGGATTTATTTATTCCTTAGAATATTAGTACATAAGTAACATTCAATCATTGAGGGGGTGATTGGGGTTAGATCAGCACATTACACTCCCTCATTTTCTCTATATATATGTTTTCAATCATTTTAATCCCTATTAGGGTTTCAAATTTGGAGTATCTATTTGTAGGTCTTCTACACACTTTTGAAGTCCAAATCTTTGCTTACAAATCTGATTCAAGTTATTGCAAATGATCATGACCTAAGTTTCCTATTTCTTTAACAAGGTCAAGATCAACTAGTTTAATTCAATAGTGGTAGTCATTCCTGACCTAAATGGGATGATTATGACCTTATTTATTTTTAGTCACAAATTTTAGGTAGTTGTAGATTTTGCTCCTATTTTTTTGATCTAATCATATGTCAGTCAACATAATCAGATCTAGGATAGAATGAGTTAATTTTGTCATTTTATTTCATAGTTAGTCTTATTTCAATTGATTATTCTTTTCAAATTCAATATTTGATTAATTTTTTCTTATCGCAAGTTAATTTTTGCATTCTGATGTATTCTATTTTGTTTATCTGAATTAGGGTTAATTCACCTTTTTTTAATAAAATTTAGATAAAACATAGTGGTGAACTTGAGATAGTCAAATTACCGACACAAGATATAATCACATAGATGATGAATTACTAATACAAGATATAATTACACAAAATCTCCCACTATTTATTTAAATTACAATGTAAAATAAAGGAATCAAATGGCAATTGATTGATGCTAGGTTGGGAGTAAACATTTTTAGTAATAATTTATTACCACAATTGGGCATTAACATTAAAAACCTCCAACAAATAGATCAAATAATAAAAAAGATTTGATGATTTTTCAAGACATGTACTGGGAATGATATCTTTCGATATAACTTTGGGGCCAAAAATAATTTTTATTATATTTTATATTATGCCTAATCTCCAGGGTATACTTTAAGAAACCCCTCCTTTAGAAAAGGTGTAAAAATTTGGCGAAAGGTGTAAAACACCTGACAAAAAAAATTATTTTTTGTGGCAAAAAAAATAGTTTACAAAGAAAAAATAATAATCTCCATTAGCGAATCATTCATAGTCTCTCAAACAATATGTAAAATCTGGGTGAATTGTGTTATTTTAAAACCACAAAAAAATTATACATTGGTGAACAAAAAATAATAATCATAGTAAAATTTTAATTTTTTGGGCGAATCATTTCATTGTATTCAAGGTTAAAAAAAACATATGCAAAGTTGATGGCATCAGAGGTTCGCAAAGTGTTTCATCAGTTTGAAGTTGGTAGTTGTGAAACTGCGAGAAAGGCTTTAACAGGTCTATCGCAATGTCACTGTCAAAGTGAAAGTTAATAGTTTGTGTGTTGCGAAACCATGAGGAGGTCAGAGATCGCATCATCACCGATTGAAAAGATAAAGGAGTTAACATTGTGACTTTGCAAAAAGGAGATTTCGCAGCATCAACAGTTAAATGATGGTGAACTTTTATGTTACAAAGTCGCGAAAAAGGGAGATCACACCATCGGAGGTTTTTTCTAGGCAGTTAGTATGTTGGTTGCGAGACCGAAAAATGTTAATTCAGGCAGTTTTCACATGTTCATAGTGGTTAAAGGGAAAAGACTTCCAATAGCTGTGAGACCGCAATGGCAAGGATTTTCATGTTTTGAGGTTTTGATAGAAAGATATGGTCATCCTGTGAAGCCGTGAAAAGTTAAGATGAAGTTGTCTTCACTTCACACCGATTAGAAGGAAATGGGTTTTCACAACTGCGAGACCACGATGTGAAAAGTTTAAGTTCTGAAGCTACGATAGAAGGGGAATCTCATTGGAAGAGGATATAAGGCTTATCATAAGATCGCAAGGGTAAAGTGAATATTTGATTTAACAGTTGTGATAGCCTGAGAAAAGAAAAATAAGGGTTTCATAGTTTTGCAAAAAGAATTCAAGGTTAAGTTAAATCGCTTGCGATAGAGCGCAGAAAGAAGGGTTTCATAACTCATAAGATTTTAAAGCTTGAAAGGACAAAAGAACATGTTTTCAAATCTATTATCTGATTCCTGACAATTGATGAGTTGACATTCTAAGGCAAATGAAATAAAGGCAGTACTTATTATTGGTTGATATCTGTTGGGAAATATGGAAGCACAATTGATTACCATATACAAGCAACTTACATACAGAATTAAACCAAAATCACAAGTAACTAGAAACCAGAAACAACACAAAATATGAGAGACAATACCCAATTGTATTAATACTCATCCAGAAAAGAATATAATAAAGAAGATGCCACTTCTTCTCCACACCTCTCAGAGGCTTCCCACACCTCAAGTGTTCAGTAATTCTTTCCTCAAAGCTCTCTCTCTTATGGTCCCAACACACAACTCAAACACAGAGTTGGTGTTCACCTCCAACCAGTCAGTATCCACTACTGCCAGTACCCAAGTGCTCCATGCACTCCAAGTACACAAATGTACTTCAAGTAGATCTCCCCTAAACTTGCAACAACCTGCAACTCAACAGACCTTACTTATGGAAGGATCTACCTTGCCTTCCTCTTTGCTCAATAACCGAGTACACACATACTCCAAGTAAATCTCTCTTGATCTTGCTACCTGTTGTGTTGCTGTCCTCCCTAATCTTGCACACCTACAAATCAATCTGGTTTTACACACCTGCAAACCTGGATCCTGCACACACATACACCTATAGATCAATGATCTTACTTACCATGCAGATCTCCTAACGTAGCCATGCACACCTGCTGACCAAGATCCTACACACCTGAAGAACCCTTTTGATTCTCCAAAACTAGTACCCACACTTGGCACTATTGTGGAACTAGGAGGAACACCCTTGCTCACTTCACACACAAAAGGAGCTAACTTTACTCAACTCAAACTAGCACAAATTACAATACAGCCCATGAGTCTCTTAAATAGATCTCATGCAAACAATAATTAGACACCTAATTAAAATAATTAGATCTGTAGCTCGAGACTATAATTAGCCCTCAACATGCAAACACTTGGGTCGTTAACAAACTGTTCATAAAACTCATAGTTCTAAACCACATAGGCGATCGACATTGGTCTCTGTCTGCCTGGAGGTGATCGACGTCGGCCGACTTCTGACCGACGTCAGTTGCTCTTCTATATGTACCCTATCGACATCAATTGGCCTAACTAACGTCGGTGTCTATGACAAAAACATCCTCCTCCTCTGTTTGCATCAGTGAAGCTTTTATCTCCACAACCTAACAATCTCCCACTTGGAGATAAACAACTGCATTGTACTTGTACCTGTACCCCATCTAATCTATATCCTGGCTTGTATCCCTCTTCAAGCTCAACCTTGAAGACCAACCACCACACATCCTGTGGTGCACCTCCTGTCATTTGAGTAACCTGCCACATCCGAACCTACAAACCCATGTAGTGAAGTCCTGACCCTGCATAGCATGAATCCCTGCTACTGGTCCCTCTCAAATACCTGAGAACCCACTTCCCCGAATTGGCTCCTAACTCTTTGACAACACCCACTGCTTGGGCAAAACTCAGGTCTATACCAAACCTCATGTGATTTTGGACACTGAACTGTCCAGCCCTTGGTGTGCTCTGATTCTACATCCTGCATATTGAACCTTGCTAACACTTGATTCACATCAGCTCCCACTGGAGACAAAATCAACTTGTGATCTTCTATGTCTCTCATGCCAAAGAATTTTGCTGCTTCAAATTCCTCATGACATGCCACTGAACTAACCTTACCCTTAGCTCAGCAAAACCCTGTATGTACAAACCTGCTAGCTAGCATACCATCCACATACAGTAACAGGATAATGTTGCAATCATTATCCACCTGGTAAGACAAACACAATGGTTACACTAACATTGACTAAAGCCTTGCTTTGTCATCCACCTGTCAAACCCTGTACCACTATCCTGCAGCTTCCTCAAGACCATATGACCTAGCCTTCCGTCTCACGTATCCATTCTCTCTATTCTTTAACTAAGGCATCCATTTGTCTCAGTGCTTTCATACTGGCTGGCAACCCTACCAAATCTCCCGTTTGGTTCTGCATCCTGTTCATGCCATGCTCCCACTGTTTCCTGGATCCTTCCTGCTCTACAGTAAGCAACGAGTATAAAGAAGAGGAACAACAAATTTGAGGCTTACTTACACTTTCAATCCTCCCCATGGGTGTTTGAGACTCCTTGATAGCTTGTTGTCCACCCAAAATCCATTACAGTGATCGACCTCGGTCACCACACAATCTGCATCCGATCGACGTCAGTTCTCATGCAACTATCCTTTCTGCCGACATCAGTTATGTGACCAATGTCAGTCTTACCTAGTCACCAACATCGATTCCCTGACCAATGCTAGCAGCCACCCTACCTGACACCACCGGTTCTAGTCTGTACATGACTGACATCGGCACCTATCTGTTCGACACCGGTTCCTTTTGACCAATGCCGGTACCTGTGTATGCCTGTGAGTGATGACTTTTTACCCGTGAGATCCTTTGAATCAAAACCCATGTCCAAACTACCCTGCTCAGAAGTATCCAACCCCATCCACTGGTCTCTGTCCATCATCTCCTCCAAGAACACCAAGGCTTTCCAGTTCTTAATTTTATCAAATACATTAGTCTTCCTTTTCCTACAATAAACACAATCCTTTCTTGTAGCATCTAACTGCTCACAAAAATCTTAGTCTATGTTCTCTAAAGCTAAACTCTTCCCTTTTGACTTAAGAACATCCATTCCCTTCTCACTTATGTGACCAAGCCTACAAAGCCACACCTGTGCAACAGAAGTGGAATCAATAATACAAGCAAGTAGATAAAGAGTACCTGCTTTCTTACCACATGCTAATTCAAGTGCATTCGCTATGAGAGTTCTTGTGCATCTCTCATCACCCAAATTTCTTGAAGCAATTAGCCGCATCTCCAAGATTGGGACCTGCATGACATTCTTCAACACCCATGTGTTGGCCGCCTGTAATTTCAGCAACACTTCCCCTTTGCCAATACTATGACAAGGCTCACCAACCCCTCTACCTGGGGCTGCATGGAAAGAGGAAACAGAATCTATTAACCAAGATTCAACTTTATCCAAAGCATCTTGTGCAACAACACCTACAACATCTGCTTCTTCATGCTAATCTGCTACCAACCAACAATCTTTATTTACCTACTCTTTATTTCCATAACACCGTAAGTGACCATTCATGTTATTCAGTTTCTCCATTTGTAGCTTACTTTATTTTGCCATTATTATACTCCCACTCAATCAAAAACCCCTGCGAGTGACCTGTAACCAAACACAAAACCTGCTCCCTGCAACCTTAGCTCTGATGCCACTTGTTGGGAAATACAGAAGCACAATTGATTACCATATACAAGCAACTTACATACGGAATTAAACCAGAATCACAAGTAACTAGAAACTAAAAACAACACAGAATATGAGAGACAATACCCAATTGTATTAATACTCATCCAGAAAAGAATACAATAAAGAAGATGCCACTTCTTCTCCACACCTCTCAGAGGCTTCCCACACCTCAAGTGTTCAGTAATTCTTTCCTCAAAGCTCTCTCTCTTATGGTCCCAACACACAACTCAAACACAGAGTTGGTGTTCACCTCCAACCAGTCAGTATCCACTACTGCCAGTACCCAAGTGCTCCACGCACTCCACAAGTGCTCCACACACTCCAAGTACACAAACATACTTCAAGTAGATCTCCCCTAAACTTGCAACAACCTGCAACTCAACAGACCTTACTTATGGAAGGATCTACTTTGCCTTCCTCTTTGCTCAATAACTGAGTACACACCATACTCCAAGTAGATCTCTCCTAATCTTGCTACCTATTGTGTTGTTGTCCTCCCTAATCTTGCACACCTGCAAATCAATCTGGTTCTGCACACCTGTAAACTTGGATCCTGCACACACATACACCTGTAGATCAATGATTTTACTTACCATGCAGATCTCCTAATGTAGCCATGCACACCTATTGACCAAGATCCTACACACCTGAAGAACCCTTCTAATTCTCCAAAACCAGTACCCACACTTGGCACTACTGTGGAACTAAGAGGAACACCCTTACTCACTTCACACACAGAAGGAGCTAACTTTGCTCAACTCAAACTAGCACAAATTACAATACAGCCCATGAGTCTCTTAAATAGATCTCATGCAAACAATAATTAGACATCTAATTACAATAATTAGATCCGTAGCTCGTGACTATAATTAGCCCTCAACATGAAAACACCTGATTCATTAACAAACTATCCATAAAACTCATAGTTCTAAACCACACAGGCGACTGACGTCAGTCCCTGTCTACCTGGAGGTGACCGACATCGACTGACTTCTGACCAACATCGGTTTTTTCTTCTGTCTGTACCCTACCGACGTCGATTGGCCTGACTGACACCGGTGTCTGTGAAAATAGAATCCTCCTCCTCTGTTTGCATCAGTGAAGCTTTTAGCTCCACGACCTAACAATATCTATGCACATGCAAGATTTTAAAAATTTAAAGTCATTAATGTCGTCACCAAGTTGCAGAAAACTAGTACTACTATAAGTTGAACATCCAAGGATTATTCAAGTACCAGTTATCAAAGCAAAAGGTTTACAAGGTGAATTGAATTCTCAGACATCTAGAGCTAATAGAGACAAAAGAATTTGCAGTAAGATCAGAATGGTAGAAGAAGAATCATCAGTAAAGAAGGGCACTGGAGAGGGCAACAAGGTTTCATTGTCTACCAAATTTGCAGAAGAATGGTTGAAGATTATCCCTAAATCTACCAATGCTCAAAGTGCTAATGTCCACGTGTTTAGAGACGCTTACAGCTTCTGTAGAGATGCTCAAGTACCGTACACCAATGGAACTAAATTATTTTGGTACTTTTACAATAATAGGGTGTAGAAGGTTCCCATCTCAAATCCATGGAGAATTCATGAAGGATGATATTTTATCAAGAGTGAAGAATTAAGTTTTCTATATAAACTCAAATAGAATGAACTTTCTTTGCATGTAAAACCTGGAGACACAAATGAAAAAGTGACTGACATTACTAAATCATGATTCACTTCATTGACTCGGTCTCAAATGTGATGCTTCAATATCCCATATGGACTCTAGATCTTGAAAATGAAGTCTGACTAGTACTAATAGGTTCCTCTTCATTCTGAATCAGGTATTCAAAATTTGTAAACTCTTCATCTTCATTTTGACTTTGAGACCTAAATTCATCATTTATGTTAGATTCAGCAGTAGAAGTAGAACCACCATCTTTTAAAGTGTTGTAAAGGCCTCGTCTTTCATGTGTGGAATTCCAAATGGCCAATGACCTATCATAAGGAAAACCTCTAACATTGTATTGAGTTACAAACAACCTCAAACAAGTTTCCAAATTTTTGTCTAGTTTGTTTCTGACATTTGATTTCAAAAACCCCAATGCACTGAAAACTCTCTCATCTTCCACCGACCCTAATATCATTATTTGACATAAATCAGCAAGTTTGAAATATTCTAATATTGAAGTACGTAATACTTCACTCTGACTTATCCTTTTCCAGAGCCTTGTTATTGCACCAGGATCGAATGGATTCTCAAAGTTTTCCATCTAATTTTTCATACACAATGCAAAAAGTTTACATTGATTTTTAAGATTATTTGAATCTAAGATTCCTTGTATTAGTTGTCCATTACAAATTTATTCCTTGTATGCTTTGAAAATTGTGTTATCAATTCGTCAAGTTTATTATGAAACAACTTTGCATCAGTTGGATTATGTCCAAAGTGTTTCCAAAATTGAGGAAACACACAACTCATGGCTTCAAGAATTTCTTCTCGAGGGAATCTTTCATGAATCTCACTTGAAATTTGGTAGGAAATAGACCTCACATTTTCACTAACAGATTTAACAATCTTGTCAAAATCATCCTTTCTAACTGGTAGTACTTTGCCTCTCTTGGTTGTTTTAGATTGGTGCATTGGTATTTCAAATCCTTTCACAAACACACATAGCTCATTTTTCCCATTGAATTGTAAAAAATTCTCAGCATGATTCAAATCTGTAATTATCTCCCACCTTGAAAAAGTTGGGCTATGACCTGAGAGATCTGAATACAAAGAATCCAGAGCCATGCATGTCATTTTACATAAATCAGAATACTCATGAATACACATAGTTCTGTCTTGGGATTTCTTAAAAAGTTTGTTCATTAAATCCAGCATGGGGAAAAGACTGGCTAAAGTTAATAGGTTCTCTATATCACTTAACTTATTTAACAAATCAGGAGCTCTGTCCATTGTAAGGCATTGCTCATATAGAACTCCAATCAAGGATTGATATTCTGCTAGAACTCATTCTGCTGGTCCATGCAAAGATATCCATCTGGTCTCAACATCCTTGAGAATCTTATTTCCTACTGTTACTCCCTCAGAAAAAATCTTAAATTCTGTAAAGCATTTAGGACTTCTGCAAAAGTACGAGTGGAGCTCACGGATTAGATCTTCAACTTTTGACACTGTAGGAAAAGTACTTACAATCTTATATGATAAATTCATTCGGTGGGCCATGCAGTGTATGCCAAGCATGTAAGGTGCAATACTAGTTTGTAATCTTGCACAAAGACCAGTCCTTTGCCCTTGCATTACTGTAGCTCCATCAGCTCCGACACACACTAACTTCTTTGCAATTGTCAATTCATCCATACTAGCAATTTCATTCAAAGCTTCCTTGACTTCTAAATATAATTTTTTGCAGTTGAATTAGCCCTCATTTTACGAACACAAAGTAGACTAGCTTGATGGACATGATCTTTTATAGTATATACATGCATACAGACCCAAGCAGTGTTATCTACCGCAGTGACTGCATCTAAGGATAATGAAATGAACTTGGATTCTCTTACTCTCTCCTATACATTTTGCTTTTCCACCTCAGCAAGATAGCTTGCCATTTCCCATCCAACATATATTGACCAATGTGACATAGGATAGTGAGGAACTCTCAAAAAATATAATAAATTACCATATTATGAAAAGTCTCTCATAGGATGCCCTCTAGATAGAATATGAAAAATAACACTCATCTGAATGGTCTTTGCCAAGTTTACATCATTGGTTGCATGTTGAAGCCCATCCTTGATTGGATTGCCACTACTGCCACTACCAATTACTGCTATTTTCTTGAAATGCTCTTCATATTCTATGGCATACTTAACATGAAGGCATTCTTCCTTTGATTTCCATCTCACTGCCGCTACTTCCTTTCCATCTATGATTTGTTTTTCATAAACCTTACCAATATGTTTTTCTATAGTGTCGAGCTTTAACTGCAACTTTTTCTCTCTTTTAGTTTTCCAGGTACAAATCATAAACTTGCATTCTATTGGTGGTTCATCATTGTTTGTGACTGCTTCAATAAACCAGTACTTTGCTACCCAATCAACCTGGAAAGTCCTTTTCATTTCCCACTCCCGCCCCATTTTTACATTCCTTTTTCTTTTCTTCCTACCAACATCAATATTATCTTCTGTTACAACCTCTTCTATTATTGGAACATTGTTATCCTCATTTGATGCATTTTGATTAAATTGAATAACAACCTGCTGTTCTAGTGGTGGTGAGGTATTGTGATTTCCTTCTGCACTTGTACTTGCCAAAGTTGGTGGACCAGAAACATTGTCAATTCCAAAGAAAGCCTTTATGGTAGTATCTCTAAGTTTTTGGAATTTTGATGTAAGATTAATCCATTCACTACCCTTGGGGGTTTTACCCTTGTCACTTCCCTGAGACTAAGCAATATTAGTTACAGACTCACCCTCCCTTGACATCTCAATCCACTGATAATCCATTTAAACTTTACTTCCCTGAGAATAAGCAGTATTACTTTCAGACTAGGAATTGAAACTTAAAGAAAAAAAGTTAAATTTCAAATCTAATTTTTGACAGTTGGTGAATCGACATTCCACGGCAAAGGAAATAGGATATTGACCTTAGGTGGTCAATATCCATGCATGTAATCTTTAAAAACCATTAACGTCGCTAGCAACTTTTAGAATTGCATCCACTTTTTGAAAAATTTCTAATGAAAATGAGATAAGAAAGGAAACTATAGATAAGCTTCTGATTAAATTAAACTACATAAGCTCAAAGAGAGTATTTTATAGTAGAGCTGCACATACCAGTGTACCACCACTTGTGGAAGCTATCTCTAGAGTCTGAGTCTTGCCCGCAATGTGTCTTGCACTGCTAAAAATTTGATGGAGTGCCAGCGGAGTGGTATTTAGTGAATGTCTCATTGCTTGGGTGAATTCGGATTTATACATATTACAAATCAATACAATTACCAATTTACCATGCAAAATGAGCTGACTCCTCCATGACAAAATGAAAGTGTGTTGGCAAAACGAGCCGACTCCTCCATGGTAAAATGAAACTGGGATGGTGAATTCTCCCATACTACATGAAATGGAAACTTGAAACCCAGCAAACATCCCACAATAAGCATTACCTGGTTGGCTGCGTGAAAGGCGAATACCGCTAGGTAAAAACTCAAACATAACACTTGCCTTGGCGATTACAATGCTAGGCAACCAAGTAAACCCAACAAAGCTTGGCGACCAAGAAACTATGGAAGGGCTCAGAAATCACCAAAAATAACACTGGCAAAACGTCAAATTTGTCAAAATATGAAAATTCACCACTATATTATACACTGCTAATCTCTATATTATAATTAACTATTGGGGTGACCATGGATACATATGATGAAAACAATCCCATCTACATTACATAGGTGTCTTAAATTCATGCATGAAAGATAGTCATGTGAATTTTTTATGAATGATAACCTTTTTCATTTTTTTAAAAATTCAACCATATCAATCATAATTGGATGATCACCAACTATAATCCCTCCTTATAACTTATCCCTTGGGACCAAAAATTCACATAAGATTCTTAAGAGTCAAGTATTAATAAAAATTAACTGGATAAAAAAAGTAACAAATGGATCAACGAATATTACATCAAGCACAAAAATAACTTGAGAAATTGAAAATAACATAAGCAAAGGTAAAAATAGAACTTCAAAAGTTGTAACAAGAACAAGCAAGATTACATAAAGAACATTTACAAAAGAAATAGTTAGAAAATCAAAAGTTACAAATAGAACAAACTAAGAAGGACAAGTTAAAAAAGAACAAAAAAGGATTCAAAAGGTAAAATAAAAGTTACATAAGATACAAGTGGAGTAATAAAATATCAAAAAATAACACCAAGACAATGAGGATCAACAACAATCTATTCTTGATCTCCCTATATTGGTCAATTCAAAAGCACTAAATGGTCATTATTATTATTATTATTATTATTATTATTATTATTATTATTATTATTATTATTATTATTATTATTATTATTATTATTATTATTATGATGATGATGATGATGATGATGATGATGATGATGACATGGCTAATATGTCAAATGATCAAATATATAAGATGAATTTAAATTATATATATGAATATTTATCTCATACTTTATTCAAACCCATTTCTCTAGGGGTTTACTATGATGATTCAAAATTATTTTATATAAAAGAGTTATATTCAAGGGGAAAAAATATTTTAGGTATACCTAAATATGATAGTTCAAACATTTACTGTAATCATAGATCTCATATGGCATTTATGATCAATTAAATGAATAATGTGGAAATACTATGTATGAAAGTTTCACAGTCATTACAAATAATGACACACCAAGATACACCCACAATAATTTTTTAAATGTTATTGGATGATAAATTTATCACATTACTTACTACTAGACATTGGTCAACAACACATTTTTTTCATACAAAAGGGAAATCATTATACACTTATCATAATCACAAGACATGACACAAAGCATTGAAAAACATTACAAGATATAATTCAAAGGTGTTGTTTAACCATAAATTTGGATAAGGATACAATGGGGATAGGGTTAAGAATATAGAAATTAATAAACACAAGGGTGATAAATAGATCTATAGTAGGCCAATTAATTACAAATCTTAGATAAAATATATATTGAATTTATTATATTGAGATATACTAAAAATAGAAAGTACAATTATGTTTGATATTGTAATGATAATGAAAATAAGATACTTAGATGGTTCTAATTTTAATACAAATCTAGATCTAGAATAGGCAAAAAGTAGACTAGATCTAGATTTTAGATTAGTTCCCTGATTTTTGAAATTATACCTCTGTAGCCACAAAAACTTGTGTTGACTTAGGATGATTTCATCGACACTTCTATTTGGATTGGACATAGATGTCCAATATGGAATACCTGCTGAAATTGGATGTGATCACTTGGATGCTTCTAGGGTTTATGTCATCTTTGAACTATTATATTTAGATCTATGTCATGGACTATCATTCCTTGTCAAATGAGAAAATTTTAGTTATTCATCTTCATAGTAGTTGTGGGAAAAATGGGTTAGTGGGAATAGGATGTCAAGCTACCCTAAATACCCCTATATTAATGAGATTTGCCTACATATTCAATACTCTAAATAGGGCCTCATAAAATTATAATTCTCCTCTACATGTTGGATTATGTGTGTATCATGAAATGTGTGATAAGTAAGTACATAGAGTGACCTACCTTGTAACTTGGAAAATATTGCACATAGGATGATCCTTTAATACTTAATATATGTATATGTGTTGCACCTATTATTGATATGGAAATACAAGAAAATAGGAAAGTTTTGTTCACTTGAGTGCTTGATTTAATACCTTTGGTAAATTTCCTTGTGATTTATTTGGTATATGTTAGGTATGTGGTAGGTGAGGAATGAATGAGGATTGATTATTTATTTATACAAATCCCTTTAGAGAATATATCATATTAAATCACTTAGGTTTACCATAGGAATACATTTATTTTGTAAATTGGATGATTTTTTAGCACTGGACACTTGCATTAGAGTAGGACTCTTCTGTCAATGTAGGTTTCTAAATAAGATGCAGGTGTTCGAGTAACTTGAAAATAAGCATAGGTCTATAACTTGTAGAGATGGAATATAAACATGTTTATTACATTTTAAGTGTGATAGAAAGTCTGAGTCATCACAATAACATTGGTCAAACTAAGAGATAAGTAATTAGGCACAAAGAGATAGTGTATGCACATATTTTAGTAATGAGGAAAGTTTAGAATGGATAAGAATAACCAAGGTCTATATTTTCTAAGTGTAAAATATTGAGGTGCTATATAATTCATAAAGTGTCTACATTTTCCCCCACTTTAATTTAGTAATAAAATTGATGGTTTAAAGAAGAATAAATGTGTACTTAGATGTGTATATCACACCTTGCCTTTACATAAGCCCAATTTTAGTGATTTATTGGTGACTAACATATAACTAAGATCATGTTAGAGTATATAATCAATCCATATAATATGAAATTGAAAGCATTGAAATTATTTAAATTGAAAGAGAAAAAGGTTTAGGAGTATACATGTGTATCGATGCAATTGCCTTGTTTTTTGAAAATTTTATTTGAAAAGATATATCATTATGAATCATTAGAGTGGTGATTAGGAAAAATATAAAAATTAAAAAGTGTATATATTTATAGAGATAGAGAGATATTGGAGGACACATGCTCCCAACTTTGGAGAAAATATGAGTTGCCACCTAATAGTTAAGATTAGTTCTATCATGCAACCTAATAATATTTATAACCTAGAGAATGTGAGTGAACCAAGTCAAATAACACTATAAATATGGTGAGGTTGGATGATTTAATCAATTTCAACCTATAAACTTGGAAATATTGAGTGATTTAATCATATTAATCATATAAGAAATGAACCAACTACTGCAATAGATTGATTCAAAACAATCCATAAAAGTCTATACTAGTGGGTGATAACAAACCATAGAAATGTTTGAAATCTAAAACTAATTTTATTTTGTAATATTATTTGCATATTACATATCATATGCACCTTATATATGTCTTATGATGAAATTGTGTATAACAATGGTACCAATGTATATAATTCTACCATAAATATGTATCTAAATCATTTAACTATAAATTTTGGCTGATTTAAAACTATGTAAATGTGGAGAACATGTTGCTAAAAACATGCCTCCACTATACTGAAACTAAAAATTAGTGTATATGGGTGGATAACATGTTTCCAAAACATGCCCCAACTATATATCTGAATTTGGTAAACTATGTAAAATGTGTGATGAACATATTTCCATAGCATGCCTCTACTGTATATTTGAATCTGGTAAACTATGAATAATATAGATGCCATGACTCTATGACATACACCTAGTAATATTCCCCCCTTTTGAGGTGAGTGAAAGTAGAAACTAGTAGTCACCTTACCTAAAAAGGATAAGATAAATGTATAATATATGTATGAACCATGTAATATATAAAAAGAATATTTCTAGGTATATATATCATGGAAGCATGCATAATGTGATCACATCAAGTCCTAATATGCATGATATAGATCATAGAAATGTCTAGATAGTAAAAATACAATATCAACAAGCAATCAAACACACACACAAGAGCAATCAAAAGTGAGTCAAAATCTAATGGTCCAAGGAGACCACAAACAAGGGACATGTTTAAATGCCTCACAATCAAAGGGACATGACTTATTCAAATTTCCATAAAATCCATAATTAAATATTCAAATATCCACATAAAAAAATGATGAGATAATCAAAATTCAAATAGACAAACAAAGGCACGAGGGTCATAGACAATGGAGCATATTTAAATTCTTGAACATGCAAATCAAAAAACCCAAGAAAGTGTATAAAGGAAAAGTATAATCAACTTGTTGTCACCTAGATATTCACCCTTTTAGGAGATGCAAAGCTCTCCTCATCCAATTGGCACAATTGAATCACCTATAGGCTTGTGGGTAGCCTGAGGAATGAGATGAGTCTCTAGATAGGGCTAGCTCCCTTGATGTACCACTTGACTACTACTACTACTACTACTACTACTACTACTACTACTAACTTTAGGGGGTAAAAAGGAAGAAGGATAACTAAAATTAAACTACTCTAATGGAATTGATACACCAGATATTTTTATGACATCCAACCATATGTATTTCACTCTTGAAATCAAAGGACAACTAAAACATACACTCTCCAATCAATGTCTTCTTGCATTAATGTTACATTGTGGGGTTATAGATGAATGTAAAAATCTAGGAGGAATAGATAATAGTCCTATGAGGGCACTAATGAAAATACTAACTCACTTAAACTTTGACATATCCTAGAACACATCACATTCTCTACAAGAAGAAGATGCAAATAGGTGAAAAGAATGAGCAACATGTTAGGAAATCCTTAGTCTTCACTTATACAAGATCACACATTCAAGTAAACACACTAAGTAAATTCAAGGAAGATGTAACACTTATTTATTTTATTGATAAAAATGTGTAAAATTGAGCATGGCTTTGTCATACTTAAGTGGAGCATCCCATACAATGCCAAAATGGCTAACTCTTATAGAGTTTGAGAAAGAGAGAGAGAAAGAGAAGTCCAAGGGTAACAAGGACACTTGTGAAGATAATAATTTCAGTTATCCATACATGGTAAAAGGATATGGGTCTAACCATGTAAGTATAGGAGCTAAACATGTCAATTCAAGTCATTGAAGTTATGCAAAGTGGCCTAAAACTTCTTTTCTTGCACAGAAAACTACCTTCATGATTAGGCATGTTTGAGTGAATTTTAACTAATATAAATCAGGTTAAATAATTTTAATTTAAGGGGAGGCTCTCATATTTTCCACTCCATGCATTGGTTTCATGATTTGTCTTTTGGAATCACCTAGTAGAGAGCCATCATCATCTATTGTCCTAAAAATTGCCCTTCCCTACACTTTGCACATTTGGCTTCAAAATTAGCATCAATTTTCCATTAAAATACATGAAATGGATTTAATTAAAATTATCAAGACCCTCCATGGCCTTTAAATAATTATGGGCACCTTAAAATCACTTTAATTAAAGGTTTTCTCCTTTCTCTCTAGCTTATACATTAGGCCAGCTTTGACTGGCTGAGTTGAAGGACCTAGTTGGAGCATTTAGAGGTTTATTAATGAAATTAAATTAATATTTGTAGTTATATTAAGTGTAAATATTATACCCAAGATTTTTTTCATCTTCTAATTCCTCTTGTATCCTATACAATACACAAAATAGTGACAAAAAGCCCATTTTTGACCCCATCCTTACAATTCCATACCACCAAAAATGTGTGGAGCATATTGGGTATGTTATATACAAGTTAAAATATTTATTTTGGTCAAAATATGTCCTTATTTAATCTTTCCAATTCAATTTTCCAAGACTGGTCCTTAGCAAGGGTTTAATAGGGTTGTAGGCCTATTTTCAGTCTTAACGATTATTCATAAAGTTGAAAAATCCAACTTGAGGAAAATTTCCAAAAATATTGCCTATAAGTCCCCTTATAACATCCCATAACTATTTTGGCTCCCATCCATATCCTCATCAAAGATACGAGCATTTCAAAATGACTATTCGAGCTTATTTTTGGTCTCCTTGCAAGGCTGAGTTGGTATCTAAGCCAAAAATGGCATTCCTAATGTTTGCCTTGTACTCTGAGAGCTCCAACATATTTTTATTCATAATCTAATCATGTTCCAATAGGGTATAAATCACCTCTAGGTCTAAAAGTGTGAGTGGCCTTCTATTTAGCCTTGGCCTAGACCTTGCATCATACGCCTGCCATAACTTTTGGTGTTTGAGACCCTCTTTCTTGGTTTCCTTGCTCCTAAATATATTGATACATTTTATATTACACTTAAAACATTCTCCCACTATTTTTAAATCCTACTTAGTTCTAATAATGAAAGTGACCTCATACTTGGTCACTTGGCCTAAGCCTATCTTCTAGGGTCTACCTACAAACTTAGCTCCCTAAACCATTTCACTTGGTTCCATAATTTTATGATTGATTATTAATATGTTACTATGGATATTAAATCTAATCACACCTCTTAAAAGTTAAAATAAACCTTTGGTTCACTCTCCATCCCTTTCTCCCAAAACTTATTAGCCTCATGCATCTAGGGAAGTGTCCCCTGTCTGAGATAGAATAGGGGGTACCCCCGCTATTTTTATTAAAAAACACATTTTTAGGATTTATTAAGTCACAAAATTTCTATTTATGAATATTTATCCCTTTATTTGGTGTCTAGACCTTCCAAAACTCCAAATTCCAAAATAGACTGTTAGAGAACATTATCTGCAGGATTATGACATGGTGGACTGTGTCTTGTGTTTTCAAAAGCTCTCCCTTTATATGATTTTCATTTTAAATGACCTATTAACTTATTATTACCATAATTTATTGACTTAAATCACTATTATATAATTTTTATCTTTTATACACTCCTTATGCCCTTGAAAACACAAGACTAAGCTTCATTTGCTGACTGACACAATTTTGATTGGGTCTATTGTAGGTGATCTAGGACTGATTAGAGTTTGTGTGGGATGTTTAAGGTCCATTAAATCTGGATTTATATTCATTTCATGCTCATTTAAACCTTACTTTCCCTTAGGATCCCTCAAAACATTATATTGCATCAACCCTCAAAATACTACCTATGTTGAAATGCTCTCTCACAACCCTACCTATAGGTGTAATTAGGTTTTATCCATTGTCAAGGTGCCCATTAACTCTTTTAAAAATACTATAAAGTAATTATCATGTATATTTCAACTCATATTGATAATTTTTTGTTCTTAAAGCATCAAAAACATCAAGGTTAATCCACTTTACAACCCTACTAGACTAAGATAGGCCTTGTTTGAAAAGATCCCTGTATATAGATGTCTATTGCTTATTTATCCTGATTAGAGTTCATGAAGGTATTCATTGTATTAAAAAAAAAAAATCACTTATCTCACCACTAAAACCTCACCTTTTCTCCTTTAATTCATGTTGAAAACATCAAACTAGCTCCCTTGACTGTGATTGAGACAATTCTTTGGCAACCCCTGCCTAAAGGTAAACATAGGGTCTGGGCTTGAAAAATACTGCATATGACCTTTTATCTTTTCCAAGACCATTTTATAAGTACTTTGGGTTCACTTTTTCACCTTTCTTATCTCTTATTCACTATTTTGGCCCCTTAAGCCTATTCAATGTTTGTCCACAGTCCTACATAGGACTACAGGTGTACTTAGGATTTTGAGGCTTATGTAGGTTTGATTTATAATATTTATAGATGATATAGGGAACTATGATCATCATTAAGGTGATAACACATTATTTCATCAAGTATAGACTCCCATTTGGCATTTCTTGCACCCTATTCCTAGCTCACTATTTATTTCTCCATCTGCAAGGTTGTAGGTGTTGTCAAGATCTGTGTACAGACTAAAGAATGGTCATGTACGGCATATCAAATCTCATCTACTTCCTTGAAAATCCTTTAAGTGTTTGATGTTCTTTATACCACATGTAACCACTTGTAACATGAATGTAATTTTGCTCTAACTATCAAAAGCCATTCATAACCTTACAAGCCTGTAAATACCACTACATGTTTTCAATGTTTTTGGGAGCAACTTAGGAGTTCTTGAAAACCAACATTTTCAAAAAAAACTACACCTCCTTCTTTGAAAATTAAGACACCTATATAGGGGCTTGCCAATTAATGTGTTTTTAGGTCTTAGAAATCAACATAACTATATATGGTGATGCCCTAAAAAAGGGCCTAGACCTTTGTTTTGTGCTTTTGGAGATAAGAGCCCTGAATAATGCCATTTGAACTTTTGAAAGTGATCCTTATCCCAACTTCCAATTTATCCCTTCCAAAGGGTTTTTTATGAATCCTCCTCACCTTAGGACCTCAAATAGGAGTTCATTATATACTTCAATGTTTCAAAAAAACCATCCCAACCCTCTGTCAAGACTACCTATAGGAGTTCATTTGTACATACAGGTAGCAAGTGTCTAATTTAGACAATGTGTATGATATATGTGATTGTGATCAACATAAAATATTCACCAGGTTCCCTTATAATTGTGAAAAAATTGAATCAATTCAAAACATCTTGATTTCAATGTATTATTCCCTTCTAAACCTATGTAAGTACTCATTCTGATGTGCATGAGATAGGCAGACTGTGTTTAAACACTATGTATGACTGCACTCATGGAGGAAGTTGTCTTGAAAGGTGAGATGAAAGATAAATAAAATCAAGGGGACCTTGAAAATATGTATATGGAATCAACACAACCCTCTATGACCACTTTCAAAGAATGAAATTTTGTAAATAGTGAAAACAAGCTTATCATCACTCATAAGACCAGTTTGCAGAATTAAATGAATTTGTTCCTCAAAAAACCTCAAAACATGAGACAAATCATGAGATACCTAAGGATACATGGCAAACATCCTCTGGAACAAAAATAAGCAATTGGTTTGTATAGACTTGCCTATAATAAGTAATTGATAGGCAATTTTGGAAGCTAAAATTCAAATGGATGATTCATAAAGCTCAGGCCACCAATCCTTAAGATCCATATATTAAAATTAATGTACCATATTGTATAAAAACCTTCCAAAATATTTTTTCTTGAAACCACCTTTGTTGTTCATACCAAGCAAGAACCTATAAGTCACTTCTCTATGCCAAGAAGAATGAAAAAGAGATAGAACAATTTTGAGCAAGACATGTTAGTTTTAAATAAAACCAAACATGGAATTGAGCATGAAGAAGATGAAGAGTCACATTTACATATTTTCCAAGTGGCATGCTTCCCAAGAAGGTTGTACAAGTGCCACTTTCTCATTTTTTACTAAGAAAACTACCTTTTCTCTGAACAACCTATCATATCTTTAGTCTTGTCAGTTATTTAAGACTTATAATGACATATGGGGCATGACATAACCCATTTACACTTGCACATTTCCTAATAAATTTGCACAAAGCATTAAATGCACTATTTTTAACCCCTAAAATGACTTGGATTGATAAAAGGAACTAAAAACTAATTGACCAAAGATAATCCAACATTAATTGACATTAAATGACCTATAAAACACCTTATAACAATATATTATACCCCTTTATATGCATAAAAATGAATTTTTTACTAGGGGTGCACTATTTTGACCTAAAAGTCAAAATTGGTCAACACAACCAACATAAACATATCATACTAATCCATGGATCATATGTGTTAAAAAAATGTTAATTACATAACATATCAAGCAAAATGCGAAAGATATAAGCATGGAAAATGCATGTGTAGTATACAATTTCAAACATCATAATATAAGTGATCATAGAATGATATAACCTAGATGTATCATAATCAAATATACAGATTCCCCCAATGTCCATATGACATGAGTAGAGGGAACACCCAACATCTAAAAATGCATAGATCATGTAGATGTGTATGCCTGAATCACACTCAAATTATATGTGAAACACCTGTATATACAATTATTAATATGCCATCTACCAACATTGAACAAACAACATATAATCCAAGGAGCTAATAGAACATGTAAATGTTAAACATTTTTTTGATTTTTTGAATTTTGTTTATTTTTTAAGTATTTTTAGAATATGTGAGACATTACAACCTGAAGTTGGATTATTTACATTATTTAAATCATTGTTATATAAGTGGAAATAGTGCATAACATGATGCTCTTCACATTTTACATGTTCAATAGAAGAACCAATGCTATCATTTGGAATATGGATCAATTTACATTCATGAGAAAAATAAATATCTTTCTAATTTTGGTTAATTTTTTATTCCATTTTATATAATCAAATAATGTCCAATGTAAATACATATGGATATTTTTGTATCATAACCCAAACCCATGTTTGAATCACTTTAAGACCACAAGAAATTGGTAGTGTTAAGTTGTCCAAAGAGTCTTTCCAACCTCCTTTATTTTGTAAGTCTTTTAGATCAAATCCAAGGTATTGAAAACATTTTATATTACAAGTAGTTTTTATTTATGTAGGATCAATATGGTTATGCCAAAAGTAATCACCATCCATTACTAATGTGATTGTTAAATCTTGTTGCTATCGATGTTTATTGGGTTGTTACACTCAGGATGTTTGCATAGGATGCAGGTCTTGGATTGGTCCCATATTGATTAAATTTTGTAAATATTCCATATAAAAATTAGGTACACCACATTTGTGTTCATAATGTTCATTTGGTAATTCATCACCCTCCTTTGTGTGAGAAATAAAACTTTGGAGTTTATAAGGGGATATGTTAAGTTCGTTTGGATGAGTAAGTATGAATGAAGCATACTTACGCACATCCACATATAAATGGGTAAATGAATCATTCTTTGTGAAATGTTCTTTATTTAAATGGATAAAGAAGACCTCTACTAAAAATGAATTGTAACTCCAAATTTGAAGATCTAAATACTAGCCCATATGATGTAATTTTGAATCAAATAGTATAATCTTGAAGGAATTCATTATCACATTGTTTGAAATTATGAAAATGCTCTAAATCAAGTTTTGGCACCTTATGGATATTGAAATCCATGAATAATTCATCTTCTAATTGGGAAAAATTGGTTAGGAATGCTTTAGTAGTTTATAGAACCAATTATGAGCCTCATCAGAAATGATCATATGAAATACCTTTAGCAATAGTTTGTCATCTTTCACCCACTAACCAAAATAATGTACTTAATTTATCATGTGGTTGAATGGATCTTTATGAATTAAAAAAAAAGGTAATTATGGTAGTTCAAAATCTTGTGGATAAGTATATTGATGTATACATTGTGCATGAGGTTGATTGTTGAATGGGGCAAGATTTACATTAGTATTATGGAAAGCCATTTGTATTTGAAATATAGAGACCTTTTTTTTAAGATCCTCAATAGTGCTTATCATAGAAATAAGATATTTCATGGGAATGGTGGTGCTTAGAATATGTTTTATCATTGATTCTAATCTACCACCTCTCTTGAATCTAGGCATATGAGTATCATCATTCTCATGGATAACAAGTGTAAGCTTTGAATCATTGAATTTAGGATACTATGGTAATGGTATTAGATCTATTAATTATGGTATGTTTTTTATGTCATCTGGAGAGTTCAAAACATTAAGAGTCTTTGTTACCTTAGGTCTGTAATGCTTATTTCTTCGTGGTGACTTAATGTTACTTGGTCAAGATGCCATGATGTCTTGGTTAACCTTTCAAAAAAAATCAATGTCAAATCAAGGGAAAAAAGAATCATCACCCTTGAAAAGGAGGTTATTATTTGGAAATGTTATAATTATGGGGATTTGAATTATTTTATTTAAAGGAATATCCTTGTTATAAGTAATTTGTAAATCAACTATAATTTCCTTATGTACTTGTCAAAACTTTTGATGATCATATGAAGCAATATCTTATTCATAGTATCCTTTTTGGTGGTATAAGGTGCATGAATGGCATGATTATATGACTTACCCTTTTGGTGACTAATAATGTAGACCGAAAAATCCCATATAAACCGTTGGTTTATAGTGGGTTCAAGATGGTAGCTAGAAGTACATTGAATATGTTTTACAAGTTCAGGGATCATGCATGCCCACTTGTCCTCATTTTGTATTTTTTGATATCTTTGGTTGTAAAGGGATATAGTTTGAAAAATATATCATTCAACTATTTCAAATTCAACCCTTGGTTGGATAAATTTGGCCATGGGAGAAGTTTTTAGTTTATTTTTAGAAAAATAAGGAAAAAGATAAATCAAGAATGAAATAGGAAACCCTAGGAAATAACACCCTAGAATGATTTACATTCATATAGATCAAGTTCACCAAATATTTAACCCTAAATTTTGATAAGAATCCTATGGGGTTAGGGTTAATAATAAATAAATGAATAATCACAAGGGTGATAAATAGATCTATAGCAGGCCAATTAATTGTAAAACTCACATAAAATAAATATTGAATTTATTATGCCAAGATATTTTTAAAATGAAAATTACAACTATGCTAGATATTGCAATGATAATGAAAATTACATACTTAGCTAGTTTTAATGCTAATACATATCTATATTTAGATTTTAGATTAATTACTTAATTTTATAAATTATACCTTTGTAGCTATAGACACTTGCATTGAATTGGGACTGTTGCATCGATGTTTTTGCCTAGATCAGACATAGGTGTCTAGTACATGATACTTACTAAAACTAGATGAAACTACCTAGATACTTCTAGGTCTTATGTTACCTTCACTCTGATGCATTTAGATCTAGGTCATAGACTATCATTTCTTGTTAAATGAGAAAAACCTAGTTACTCATCTTCATATTGGCTATGGTAAAATTAGGTTAGTAGGCACAAGGTGTCGAGTTACCCCAAAGACCCTTATATCAATGAGCTCTACCTACATAGCCAATACTATGAAGAGGGGCTCAGCCTTATATAGTTCTCCCCAACATGTTGGCTTATGTGTGTATCATTCAATGTGTGATATGCAAGGACATAGAGTGACCTAGCTTGTAACTTGGAAAATATGGCTCATGGAACGATACTTAAGTAATTTAGACATATATGTGTTATCTTGATAACTGATGTAGAAATAGGAGAAAATATGAAATATTTTTATTTGAGTTCTTGATTTAATGTATTTGGTAAATTGTTATGTGAGTTGTTCGGTATGTGCTAGGTTTGTGCTAAGTGAGGAATAAATGAGGATTGATCTTATATTTATACCAATTCCTCTAGAGAATATCTCTCATAAAATAACTTAGGTTGACTATGGTAATACATTTCATTTGATAATTGAATGACTTTATAGCACTAGACACTTTTGTTGGGATAGGACACTTACATCAACATAGGCATCTGATTAGGACATAAGTGTCTAGGCAACTTAAAAATAGACACAGGTCCAGAACTTGTAGAGATGGAAAATAAGCAAGTTTATAACATTCTGAGTATGATAGAATGATCGTGTCATAAGAATAACATTGATTAGACTAAGAGATAAATAATTAGGCAAAGAAAGATATTGTATCCGAGCCTTTGAGCAATAGAGAAGGTCTAGATTTGAGAGGAACAACCAAGGTCTATATTTTATAAGTGTACAAGACTCAAATAATATATAATTTATAAATAGTGTCTACATGTATAAATATTCAAGCATAATTAATATAATACAAAATCAACAAACATATTTTATTACAAGGGATAAAAAAATCATCATCTATAGATATGACACACATAAAACATCCTTGAAAAAAATACTTAACTATCACAATATTTATGAAATGAGATTATTATATGCATAATCACATTGATACTTCTACAAAGAAAATTATTTACAGTGTTAGAGGATTACCACATACTGGATATATTATTAATGAATTACATTATAATGTAGATTGGGAAGAAGCCCTTGGATATGTCATATACACAATTTCTTGTGGTCCAAAAGTTATTGATACAAATGTATGGGTTATGCCTCATACACATCAACTACCATTCACATTGGGACAGTCATGGTTACAACAAATGCAAGTTATAGTAGATATTAATCAGTAGTGCATCACTTTTTCACACAAAGGGAGAATAATTCACATGCTACATAATGGTAATTATATATAAGATATTTAAGGAGAAGAGGAATATGTAATGCACTTGCACAACTTTAAGTATTTCAAGCATGAAGAGGATGACTTACTGGATGATTTTTTACTAAAATTTTTAAAAACATTCAAAAAATTACAAAAATTAAAAATCTACTTGTACATAGCTTCTTAATTATTGCATCATATTATTTTATTTCTTACACATGTGATTGAGTTTTTCAATTATTCTAAACCCTTAGATATTACTAGATTTTTAGCCTCTTGGATCTTCTATTTTCACTTTTTAAATCTAAACAGTCCAAAATAATATTCTATTTTGCCATATTCTACCATTTATCTATCTATTTTCATAGTCTAAACTAGAAAAATTACATTTTATGTCAAAGACAAAATCATGTAGTAAGGGTCAATATCGACTGACACTACTCATCTTAGTTGCTTGATCCTAACCTATGCAATGTTTAACCCAGAAATCAAAAACTAAGCACACAAAGCCTTAATTTTGCCAATTCTTTGATATTTCACTTAGTTTCAGTATAAAAAATAATACTTATTCATGCAAAATCTCTCTTTTTATGTGTTATATTTATCATACAAGCTATATACTTTAACAAGTGTAAATTTTATGAAATGGGGATGTACAATAAGTCTTTTTCATACACATTCATTTTCCTACAAGTGTTTCAAAGTAGAACTCATATATACAATGGGGGCATCCTACTTAAAAATGGCCATGTCATCATTTTTAGTGCATATTTCATATGGATACATGTTGCATATTTTTCATAACTTTCTTCTTTATTCTACATTTGAACCCTTCGCTTATCACTAGTTTTTTTGGTTTCTAGTTTTAAAATGCAATAAATACATAAAATTTTAAATATTGAAAAAATACAAAAAATATTCAAAATATTTAAAAAAAAAAAAAATAAGGACCTGAACATGATTAGACATCTATTTTACATCATTGTCATATATTATTTATAACATGATTAGTAGATAGTATACTCTTTTTATATCACACATGCATTTCACTAGTATTCATAAATGTTATGCAGGACATACATATTTTTACAGGGACAAAAATGTTGGACTTTGCCTTTATTCAGTAGCCTTGATAAATTAGGGGATTATTATCCATGTGTTATAATATTTACAAGTGTTATCATAATTTAACTTCTATACTAATGAGCTACTTTTTTTACAAATGTCTTGTTAACATATCTATCTTAAAATTTTGAACATGGATATGCTATTTTCTAGGATATAAACATATTATATATACATGATTTAAATTACCTTTCAAGTTATATGCTATGTTGATACTATTAATTTATGCAAAATAAAAATAAAAATAAATTAGAAGACAACCATAGCAGAAGCACTACTTGTTAATCAAGTCTTTCTAGTCATCTTTAATGAATTCGAGGATCTCCTCCTTGTTGGAGACTTTTCCTTCAATATCCTTATCTTCATAACTTTTAAGAAGATGGTTTTCATCACTTTAATTTTATTTTTGAGTGAGTGCAAACCATTTTTTACTTGCTCTAGGTCCTTTCTAATTTGACTACCATCATCACAAGTTTCCTTAGAATCCTCCTTACCTGAGTCATATAAGGAGTTATTCAGCTCCTTGAAATGACTGGCCCCCTCCTTATCAATCTAATGGTCTAAACTGGACTTGAATTTTAAAATTTATGCTTCTTCCTCCAGATCCAAAGTAGAGGGATAGTCAACAATTTTCACCAAAGGGGTTTTACCCCCTGCCAGTCTATTATACCTCCTGATATTCAGCTTTCTAATAATGAAACTTTGAGGTTTAATGCCAGAAGATTCATCTACATCCAGTTGTACCTAGGCCTCCAAGTGCTCTTTGTCCATATCCAGATTCAATTTCTCTTCACCCACCACTTTTTTAGTCTTTTTCTTGCCCAAATTTTTATTTATAAAAACATCCCCAGTGAAAACTTTCCTCTTCTTATTGTTAGAGATTGAAGGATTGGTCTTTAGCTCACACAACCCTTCTGCAACCATATATTGAGAAAGATCAGGGGGTCTAGATTTTGAAATCTTAGGAGATGAACAAGTAGTTCCATGTATAAGAGGGGAAGATCAATCTTTCTTAAGGGGAGAATTTGGAGAAGAGGTGACAATGTCCTTGGACTTAGGAAGGGAACCATGGGGTCCCAGAGAACCAAATATAACTCTCAAATGGATATGGTCATCTGAGTCACTTTCATGGGCCTCTTCAATCACAAGAGCCTTTAAAGGTTTAGATGAACATAGCGAGAGGTGAAAGTGATAAAGCCAAAAAATAAGACCTTGGTGGAGTGAAATGGTAGAGGCAGTTGGGCTACTTTCAATAACATTTTTAATAGTTTTGATAGAGGCCTCAAGGGATGAAAAAAGGAAGAAAGGAAAGCTGACAAGCACTTTATGATGAAATTTATTTAGCAGAGCAAAATGGTAATGACAAAAACACTTAAATCTACCTTCAAGGGTAAAATACTTCATGATAGTAAAACAAACCTTGTCCCAATGATTTGCTAGACTTTCCCTATCAAAACCTCCTTGTAATTTTACCAGAGACTCACCTTCTCTAAATAATATTTTCATCCCCTCTGGGTCTTGGAATTTGGTGAGTTTATTCAATATTTTGACCTCATAATGTAGACCCATAGCCCTCATAATTGATTCTTCACTTATTTCAAATTGAATGCCACTAACCTGAACTTTGTGGTCCCCATCCTAGCTCAAGGCAAACTTAGCTGAGAGATTCTCATCATAACCATTGAGACATTACAAGAAAGGTGAAATTTCTCCTTTGTAATAAATGCTCTAAAGCATGGAATCTACTTTGGTCTCATTACAAGATAAAGGCTCCATTCTGACCTTGTCATTTCCCATGATTGAAAACTTCTCAAAATTGCTAATAGACTTGGTCAAGACCAAAATCAACTATCAAGGATTAAATAGTTTTGTGTCAAATAATCTAGAAGTAATGGAATGGATATCATTAGGTAACCATCCCTTAAGACCACTCAAATCCCAAACTCCTTCCTTCAAATCATACAAGATAATCAAGTAATGATTGCACATGTAGGGAAGCTTGTGAGAATTTCTCATGTAAGATAACATCATCAGGAAATGAATCTACCTCATGTGATAATGATTTTGTTGAGGTGGAAATACTCATTTCTTAAAGTTTGCTCATATGTCATCTTCCCAATTTTGATGACTTCACATTTCCGACCCTTAATGTGACCAATGTCCATCATGGGGCTACTAAAAAGAATATAAATGAACATATAAAGAACATAGATGTTATCCATTCTCTTGTGATCATGTATTTAAAACCAAAGTTACAATTAAATATACAATCCATCTATACCATTTGATTCAATTAAGTTCATAATGCATAAATTAGAGGTTTAGTGTCATCTAGCATTATGTATATGAATCCATTATGAATTTCAACTTGTTTCATGTCTTAAGGTTACAAAGACTAGCTTAGTTAAATTGTGATCTTTGCATTCCTCAATGGGTGTTATTTATTTTATACAAGTACAAATTCAATTTGGGGATTGATCACCCTAAAATTATCCATTAGTTTAGATAAGGAACCAACATCTCCATGTATTTCATCGAAAGCACCAATTCTCTAATGCTTCAAAGAAGCATCATCTCCAAGCAAAATCATAAAATCAATTTTTGTTTCACACATACAGGCGTATTCCTCCCTTGCTCTATTTTCAAATTTCAAAATTTAAAAGTTTAAGAAATTTCAAATTTTCAAATGTTCAATCTTTTCCATTTTTTCAATTTAAGCTTTTTCAATTTTTAGTTTTCAAAAGAACAAAATAACTACTTCATGTATTTACAAGGTTTGCTAAATTACAGTGCCCTACATTATTTAAGTATTTTCTCAAAGATAAAGTGTCTCATATATACTTAGATATATTATATTTATTTTAACAATTTTATTTATAGACTTAAGGGGGGTAAAATTTAGTCACTAAATTTGGTCACGAATACTTGATTATGTCAATTTTGGCCCTATTTCACTTTAATTAACTTGAGCACTTAATTTGGACCTATTTTGACACCTCACTCTATACTAAATACTTATATGAACTTATTTATTTTTTAAATTAATATTTGATACCTACATAAAAGTTATAATGATTAAAAAAACCCATCTAAGCATATATATAGTCATTTCATATCTCAAAATTCAAATGTTTCCTTATAGGACAAGATTGACCATTTGGGTGAATAGTGGCAGTTGAACTTAACCCCTATGGATTGATTCTAACCTTACCCATTCAAATTATAAATTTTCAATTTTAACCCCTCCCTTATAGATTGATCCATATTTTTAAGATAGGTAGCATGAGGTTTTACCCTTTTATATTGTTATAATGGCACACTTAAGTCACTTTTTCTATCACTTGGCAATTTCAATACAACGACATACTAACACTATCATACATTAATAAAATATTCCCTATTCCTGCATATTCTAATTTTGATCACTACAAGTAGTCCTCAACTAGGGAAAAATCCTATTTTATGTAACACAAAGCAAAGCATGATCAAGTATTTGAGTCATTTTTAGATGCATTCATATAGACAAAGGAGCATAATTGCAAAATACACTATAAGTGGGATAATTACATAGGCTTAACTGCATCCTTGGAGTATTAGATTCTTTAGTAGTCTTTAGTTATCATGGGGCTAATTAGGGTCAGCTCAACCCATTACACTCCCTCCCTTTTTTTATTTTAAAGTTTTCAATCATTACAAGACCTATTAGGGTTTCAACTTTAGAGAAGCTATTTGCAAGTCTTCCACACAAATCCAAAGGTAAAATCTATATAGACCTAATCCAAGTTATTGCAGATGATTGTGACATGAGTTTTTTATTTTTTAGTAATGGGTAAAGATCAACCAATTCAGGTCCATAGTGGCAGTCATTCATGACCCAAATGGGATGATTATGACCTTATTAATTTTTAGTGAGTTTGTTCCTATTTTATAATTCAATCACCTATCAGTCAACATAATTAGATCTAGGATAAAATAATTAAGTTTGTCATTTCATTTCATAATTAGTATTCTTTTAAATGATTTCACTTTATCAAATTCATTATTTTATTTCATTTATTCATGTCGCAAGTTAATTTTAATTTTAATTCAAAGTTAGATAAAACATATCCTTAACTTCTTTCATGTTTTTAACTTATGACAACTATGAATCCTCCATCCACACAACCTACTGATAAGAGTGTTAGATTAGTTGATACTACATGCGATTTGTTTTAAATTCCATTGTTTCTTATTCATGCTTCTTTGAAATAAAAATTGACAGCCACTTTTGAAATACCTACTAGTATTCATGATGATGCAAATGTGAATGATAATGACTATGTCTATATTCTAGATATGCCTCTTCATGGTTATTTTCCTTCTGATGACAAAAATTATTGTGATAATAATGCCAATATTTATAGTGTTATTGCTTACAAGTAAGAATCCTCTATTGATATTAATGCACCACACTTTGATCTTATATGTGAATCTAATTTTGAAAAAAATTCTTAAGACAATTCCTAAAGAACTTGATGTTGTGATTTACCTTGTTATCATTAAATAATAAAATTAGGGATGAGGAACCAACACCCTAATTTCTCCCATAGATCCTTTAAATGTTTTTATTTTCTTGTTGGAAGCACTACATCAATATTGGGTGGTGAGGTTAGTGCTCATAGTGTTCCTAATATTTCAATGCCTACACCTAATCTCATTCCTACTCAAGTTATTCCTAATGTTCCTACATAATCTAATACTTATTTTGTACCTCTTACTTCCAATGCAATGGCTAATGCACCATCAAAACCTTATATCCATGTTATATTTCTTTGTCTTGGTCTTATTCAAAATACCAATCATGATTCTATTTGTACCAATAATAATCATAAGAAGGCATTCATACCTAACATATGCATACAAATACTAATCATGCACCTATTAGTGCATCTCAAGATCCATTAATTTAACAAGAACCTCAAACTATGTAATTCCAATAACACAATCATCTCAAACATCTCAAAATTCTAATGATGTGGTTACATACCTTGATATTTCACACAATCTATTGGCTCATGAGTTACTCATTCACTATTTTCCTCTCACATTATTATTGCCTAAGTTTGACTTATATAGTGGTAAGTTTGACCCTTGACATCAAATTAGATCCTAAAATGCTTCATGCTTTGTTTTTGTGCATGATGACGTACTTATAATAGAGTTGTTCCCTATAAGTCTTAAGGAAATTGCCTTGGATTAGTTATACACCCTACTTATGGGCTATGCAGGTCTATTTAACAAATTTGTTAATATATTATATAAACATAAATCAAAGGTCATATTTTCTAAATTTATCATCTACATCAAGAACCTAACATGAATTTTTCTAACTATGTCCTTAGATTCAATATTATGCTTATGAAAATGTCACATCAAATCCCTAATAATGAGCTCCAAATTATTTTCTTAAATAGTTTTCATATACCACTTAGAGAAAAAGTTATTTGTAAAACTTACCAATATTTTGTTCAACTTTTCACTTGCTTTACAACATTTAAATATAACCTTTAGAGGTCAATATGCTCATGTATAAATCTAGTAAACCTATTATTTGTCTATCTATCCAACTATTGATAGTGGGGAATATTTATTTTCATCAATCTTACATCCTCATAATCCCTTGAGTCACACCTTAATATTAAATACTACATGAGCATATTTTCATATAGTTATATACATATGATTACATTTATTTTTCAAATATTTATAACTACTTAGACTATAGTACTTAATAATATATGGTGCACATAACTCTCTTTTGAGACGTGTGATTTTTGGAATAGTATTATAATCCCTCACCTTAAAACGGGGCATAAATAGATACAACTTTTACATTCATATTTTTCAATATTGATTAAAATATTGGGTGAAAATTTTGATAAAAAATAAACGCCAAGAAAGGCTATGAAACATCTAGTATATACTTCTATGATCAAGAAGTAGATTTGAGTTATCAAAACTTAACATGAAAAAGTATGAGAGGATTTTGTTTTTAGTTGTAGTTATTAAAATATGAAAACATGGCTCACACACCATTAAGTTTATTCCTCCATGTGCTCATTTTATTTTTAAATTTATATTTATATTTTAAATTCACAAAAAAATGTTATGACGTTGAATTCTTGCACTTGTTTATAGGAAAAATCTAGATTTACCAAGAGTTATCAATGCATGTGTGTGTAAATGTTTCCAAAGTGTGGTTATTTCACCCTTCCTTCCCTAGGCAAGTGAATGTACTTTTTTCAATTTTTATTATTTTAATTTGACACACATGCTTTGACATCACATACACATATCAAAGTAGGGTTATTATGGAAACATCTAATTTTTGTACAAGGTTTATCATTGGAATGTTTTTAGTGTTTTTTTGTGTATATGGATCCTTGATTAGAATTAGGGTATTATTGGAAATTTTCTTTATAATTTTATCTTTCTATTTATTTTATGTATGATAACAGACCCTTGTTTTTTTTTCTATTTTTTGTATCTATTTTATTTTCTTTATGCCTATATGATTCATGTGTTCCTTTTCTATTTTTTCATATGGCTTTTCTTCTACAAAGTTAGAATCGGTAGCCTAGAGATTGTGTCCATTTTGGTTTTGTGGCCCTTTCTACCCTATTTTTTTTAGTTTGTTGTTTGAATCTATGTTTATTTGGTATTTATGTCCTTGGTTAGCTTGTGTGCTAATAGGTTCATAATTCAAACTTGAAACTTATACATATACAAATCCTCCTAAAGGAATTTCAATAACAAATAAAAAAAAGTATCACCAAGCATCAAGAGGTGTTTAAGTAGTTTTTATGTGAATTTGTTTCATAAAATGAACTAAAAAAAAAAATTAAAAGAAAAATAGGGTTTAAACTAAAATGAGGTTTACCTGTGTAATTGATTACGCACCATTGACCAAGCTATTAGAGAGTTCCTTTTTGGCTAGGAAGGAATGCCTGCATACAAGTGAGAAACTAAACAAGATATATTATTAGAGTAATAGGGTGGGTTGCCAGGTAAAATACCATTTCCAAGAATATGTAATCTTCCCTTCGTGGATGTCAACCCACTTGTTTAGTAATTAAGTTAATGAAAAATGATAATGAAAATTACAAATATTTGTTGATATCTAGATAACATATGAAAATGAGAATATTTATTCTTCCTCTATTGCATTAATATAGTTAGAATAATCAAGCCAATAATCCTATGAGGCTTCGGTATCTTCTTGGATAATTTCAAGTTGGGATGAAATGTCATTAATGTTGGGAGTGAACGCAATAGCACAGAGACTCAAATCATGCACAATATGACTCTAATCAACAAATAAGGGTTGGGGAACTATTGGTAAATAAAAAATGTTGAGTATTTAATGATATTCTCTAGGAATGATCATCTAAATATTAAGTCCATATTTATAGGAAAACATAATAATAAGAATAGACCAGGACTGTGGTAAAAATCTAAAAAAATAGGCTTGGATTCTGTCATTAAATAACTTTGATATGGATCAATGTCAATTCATGAAATCAATATCAATTTTAAAAAGATTGATGATGATCAATATAATCAACATCAATTCTGATAAAATTTCCCAAGAAGCTAAGAAGATGGTTTATGATTTAACAAAATGAACTCTAAGGATGATTGAGATAACCTAAGGAGTAAATTAATTATATTACTACACAAAATAAGATAGATAATAAAATTATATTAAAAACAAAGGAAAATACTAACCTTGAAATGTCTTTGGATGGTGTTATGGATTGGTAATGTATTATAATTTCCATAGAGTCATACCAAGGATTCAAAGCTTTAATTTCAATTAATAAGATAGCCTTATGTATGCGCTGCAAGGTCTCTTGAGCATCATTTATCATTTGGACATTTTGTCAACCTTCTAGCACAGTTTTGAGATCTATTTGGGTGAGTTGAGGCCATGTATAAGTAATTGACATTGATCTAATAAAATCAATGCTAATCATAGGGAATCATTAATGATTATGCCTTTTCTTGGAAAAATGTGTCTAAAGTGGTTCTAATCATGGGGTAATTTTGGGGGGACGTTTGTTAAGTTGTTTCATGAGATTTTCATCGAAGGTCAATTATTAGGATGGATGGATAATTTAGTTTTTATGGAATTTTAATAAATTTTAAGAGATTTTGGGAGGTTAGAAAGGGGATAAATAGTAATTAATGAATTAATTATGGTGGGTAAATCTAAATAAGGGTGGTGGATAATAAATGAAGGGGATTATGACATATAAATACACTTATTATGTAGTGTATGCAAAATTAGTGTTTACAAGAGGATTAAAAAGTCTAGGCACACACCAAATTTATATATTTATGCTCGTAAGGACTTTCAATAGGTTTTAGTTGCATCTTATACCAAACTAATAATATATGAATGTTTATGTAGTTGTACTTCACTTATGGAAAGAAGGCAAAGCCTTTTCTTTATATTTCACTCACATGCACAAGAGAACAACCTTGAATTTGATTCTAAACACAAAAGATATATAATTTTAAATCCTTGACAAGTTTTCCTAAGTTAGATAATCTTGTACTTTTTATATTCCTCTAGCAACATTTGTGGAAAATTAGGTCAAAGATAAGAGAGAAGAAAATTTTGATGTTTTAGTGACTAAGTCAGTGAAGCAAGTGCACAAGAATACTCAGCATATGATTGTAGACCTACCAAAAAAAATTATAACCTAAAAACCAATAGAGGAAAAATTTAGTAGCATGGTATAAAGTTTTTGGTTACACATGTACACATTCAATGACCTATGGATTCCATAATATACAAATGCAGTGACCTAATGACTTTTTTCTAGTTGCATAGTGTAGGTCTAGACTATAAGGTTTCAGTCACAAAAATTTCCATGTCATATTTATAGCTCTATAATAGTGACCAAGTGTGTCTATTTTCATCACTCGTTGTTCTATATAAATTTTATTATTATTTTTAATTATTTGTCATGCTTTTTTTCCATGCTTCCAGTGAATATTTTTAGCCAAGTTAGATCTTATTGAAGTAGTTTAATGTTATATCATAGATATAGCTTATGTCAATGTTTTAGTTATTTTTACACATTTTATTTACCCCTAAAACCAAAAAAAATTAAAACACTCATACACCTAGATGAATATTGGACATGTTCCTTAATATTGTAATGTGTTAATGCAATATATTTATCATAATAAGATATTTTGTATTATAATAGAGTATATGGGAGAGATATATGTAAGATAGATAAATGAGTGAGCAAAGAGATAAAGAGTATGGAAGCATGTAAAAAATCTTTATATTGATTAAAATAGGATTTATAGTATTAAATACTTATGCTTTGTGAGATGGGGATGGATTTGTATAAAATATAGTACCCACTTCATTCTACTTATTAAAATAATGCATTAATCTTAGTAAGTACAATGTCTTAACCTCATTACATAGCTAAATCTAGCCAAATTATTTGATATTATAAGTTAATGTCTACCATTTAATTTATGTCAACATTTGGTGGCCTTACCTAAAGTTTCACTAATAAATGTTTCAGGGGATAACCTTTTACACTTTTGGAACACAACATTCAAAAAATTAGAGAATTTGTGGGAGTTGAAACTAAAGAATTATTTTTTTAAAAATATGAAAGAATTGGAGTATCATATAAGTTCATAATTATGTTAGGAAGATGATAAAGAGTTATATTTTAATTTTAAAAATTTCCTCTAGTTGTAGATTCTAAGGTAAAACCTGAGATTGTAGATTATGGTAGAAGAGACCTATTGAGTGGACTCCTAAAAATCCAAAGGAAATGTTATCACTAAATATTGCACCCTAGAGGAGCTTTTTCAATCCTACTCTAATATTTGGTAAATATTGGAATACATCTAGGTCTATGGGTTGCCTATGATAGAGGTAAACCTCTAGGTTTAAGGGCTAGCTCCCTAGATTGATCTTTGAATACTTATCACTTAAACTAATTGTTTGATTGTGTGAAAAGGGATAGAAATAGACATGAAAATAAGATACTCTAAGGAGATGATACACTATAAATATACGCACTAGACTACATACCACTGCATTATGAAGCATGACTTACAACATTGGTTTCAAATCCTGAATTGCTCAAACTTTAATATGTCAAACATGGAGGTGATGTAAGTGAACCAGAGATAATATGCACATACTAAGCATACTTTTACACTTAAAAATATACCAATACACTTGACAATACTTCATGTGACCTGCTAGAGTGGAAATAACTTGCATCAAACATGGAAGGATTGAGAGAAAGCAAGGATAAAGATCAATCACTTGACTTTTCAATATACATCACTTCACATACTTAGAAAATATAGTTTGTGAACTCAAAATAAGATTACATATCTTATTTCAAAGGAAAATTACAATATCAAATCAGTAGGGATTTGCCATACCATGTGTAGAATTCTATTACAAGAGCCAAAATGGATTGCATTTATAGAATATATGAGGAGAGAGAAAGAGTGAAGCTCAAGGGTCAAAAGAACAAGTGTAAATATATGATAATTAGTTATGTTGTAGGAGAATGGAGTGAAGGATAGAGGTCTAGAATGTTTTCTTGGATAAATTTCCATTTGAAGTATCAAACTCTCCAAAACTGGCATAGAGACATTTTAGTTGCCTTCTTAAAACTGCTTTCATGATGAGGCATCTTTTAAGCACTTGAAAATGGAATGGAGAGAGATAACACATGTGTACTATTTGAGGGGGGTTAGAAACAAGATTCAATAGTCATCAAATGCTTTCCTAATTTCTAGTCACCTTCTGGACACTTGTACTCACCACATTAGCCATTCATTGGTCTTCTAGGCCTCTCCCTTCATATTTGTCACCCAAGTGGCCTTAAGTTGCTTAATAAAATCCATGGAAGAGGTGTTAGGACACTTGTCTAGAGTCTCTATGCCTCCCATTCCATGAGTTATACCTTAAAAAGATCCAAAACAACCTTCTCACTATCTCACTTGGCAATCACTCATTATCTTCAATATTTGTCCAAGACTGCCTAAGGTGATTGAGTTAGTAGAAGTATTTCCATGCCCACTTATCATGATAAATATAAATAGGGAGTTATTACAAGTCCTAATTAACCCCCTCTAATGGATTTTCAAATCTCCTCTACACCTGCAAAACACATAAAAGCCTACAAAAAACCCTATTTTCACCTTGTTCGTATAAGTAGGGTATAGACCAATTGGATGGGAAGGAGCATGAGAGAATCCTTTACAATTTCAAAGTGGTTTATAGACCAAACTACTCCCTCTGAGTGCATCTTCATTGGTATTTCCTTCATCAAGTTAAAAAAGGGTCTAGGAGGGTTTTAGAGGGTTTGGACTCTTAAGAATTATTCATGAAATCTTGATGTCCAACTTCCTAAAAAATTCCACAAATTTTAAGTTCAGGACCCTCCTCAAATGTTTTCAACTCCTTGGGTCACCATGCAACCAATCTGTATAGGTGTGAGCTCTTGAAGTTAGCCTCTCAATCTTTTGAGTGTATTTTGTGTAGGTCTAAGGTGAAATAGGCCAAGTTTGACCAACTTGGAGATGTTATTTTCATTTCAATTGTTCAAAATCATCCTATATCTCTCCTTTAAGGTCATCAAATAGGTTGGAATGGTCATATGGTCCTAAGAAAGGAATTAGACCCTTGTAGGGCTTAGGTCTAACAGGGTTGACTATGTTTCATGTTCTATAATGAACTCTAAGTGGTTTCCTAGGACCTATAGGATAATATTCATGTTTTTTCATGCTTAAACAAACCCTTCACACTATTCTACAGCATCCAAGACTCTTCATGTTACCTTTACAGCATCTACTTACCAAGTTTGCAGTCATGTCTTAATTGGGAGTGAACTCTGTCTAAGATAAAATAGAGGACACTTCCCCTATTTTCTTAGGAAAAATGAGAACATGGAGGGTTTTTAAAAGTATTTATGACCTTATACATGAAATTACAAGGCTGGATCACACTTCTATCACCCTTAAACACTCAAACTTCTAAAAACTACTCATTGGGTTTGTGACTGTGTACAGGGTCTAAGACTGCATGTAGTTTGAATATTTGGAAATCAATATATGCCTTGTTTCCTTACCTTGAGAACCATGTGAATTTTAGGTCACAATTTTTAATGTCTTCCTAGTCATATTGACCCATCATACACCCCATCTACCCTTCCAAACTATTTCATCTACTTACTTAGGCTAGTCTATAAATTATGTTGACTATAAATGTATGTCTCAGTTGAGATTAGGGGTTTCCTATAGGTTATGTTCATGATTTAACCATGTGTCATGATTAGGACCTTATTTAATTTCTCAAGACTATATTCATATTATTTGGGCTCATTATTTTTTAGAGACATGTGCTTACACTCAACTACTTAATCCCAATGTACTGTGAATGCACAGTCAGACTATAGGTAACCAACTAGGGGATTTCAAGACTCTTGTAGGTGATCATATCTATATGATCACTATGCTTAGCTCCCTAAATTCCCCCTTTGGTCCAATAGTTTCATTTCTCATCAAATGAGGTCACTTGTCAAGAAGGTATGCTTCTAATATGTCTTATTGTATTGAAAGGTCATTTGGGATTCAAAAGTACTATAGATGACTAACAGTCTACAGTGAAGTTTTGATTGAAATTTAATCCAATATAGCTTACTGATTTATAGGCAAGGGGAGAATTTTCTGAAAACATCATTATCTAATTCCAATCTTTACTTATCACAATCACTAGCTCTGGCTTGTTCTTAATTATCTTTGCTTCCAACTAGTTTTCCTCTTTCTATTCTCTATGCTTGATGGTCTCCTTGTTTAGTTATTATTCCTTGGGATATTAGAGTAAATTTTTATGTTATTATACATTTCATTTTATTCTCACATTCATGCACCACCTCATTACATTCATTTTATTGACAACTTACTCTTACACCTTCACTAGCTTTCACTAGGCAACCACCCCTAAGGTTTCAAGGACCAAATCTTGTTTAAGGTATCTATGACTTATCATTGTATCATAAATTATTCTATATGATCTTACTAGATATTTTTGAACCTCCTTCAACCCCTAGATCTCACTTTTCCACTTGATTCCACACCTCAAGGTTACCACATTCCCTCAAGGCTTGTAGTTTTTTTTATATATTTTGCTTTGTACAGACAAATTATGACTACTCAGAAGTTTTTAAGGGAATTTATAGGTACCCTCTATCCTTTTTCATGATTTTGTCAAATTTCATATCTAAACTCCACCTTTAACTGATACTTCCTTTGTAGATGATCTCAAAACTAGGCCTAATTAGCCCTTGCACACACTCCAACACTAGAAACCATATTGTACTATCTCCATTAAAAATAAAACCACTTTATTCCTTATTTTCACATAAAATAAGGTATAATTACAATTTTTTAGAATTTTTTAAGGGTTAAAACCTCCCAAAACTCCAAAACCCTAAGTCTAGGGTTTCTCAAGCCTACACAGGTCTTAGAGCACACTAAATTCCATTACTTGAGTTTTATAATGTTTAAAATGGGAAAATAAACTTCCCCAAGTATTTTTTCACTTCCTCTAACCATTAAATAGGTTATAACTCTTATCTAAACTATTCCATGCTTCAAACATCTTAAAACAAAGGGTTTTCTTATCCTAATTAGGATTGTGATAGTAGGGTTGAATGTCAATGAGTTTCAATGGCACTTTTAAAAGGTTTTTCAACTTCCAACACCTTCTTACACATTTTATCACCAAAACAACACCATTATAATCAACAACCTACACACTATATAATAGATATGCCTTCCTTTTCTGTTGTGACTGTGCATATAGGGTATTTTACAAGTATGTACCAGTAGCTTGGTGAATTTGATCAACTTCAAGACTCTTTCATCTCTTAATAGTTTAAATATATCATTTATTGTTATTACCACCTTCATATATCATATATATCAATGGAATACTTTTATATGACCAAGAGATAGATCATAACTTCCCTTACAAAGTGACTGTGTACTCAAATAAGGCACTCACTGTGACAATAAAACCCTTACTTCTTTTATAATTTGTACCTTGTAATTCATTGATTATTTGGATTCTACCAATATCATTACAACAAACACTTTATTTTCCAACTATTGTTTCAATAATTTAATAGTCTACCTCTTAAGAACCAAGTGTCCCTTCCTTTCTTGATTGATACAAAATAGGGTATAAGGCAGAGTTGCCTTTCCTTGAATTTCATTTACTTTGAAATGATTATATAACCACTAAGGGGTCTGTATGATTCTTATCACATTAAAATGGCATTCCAAAATGAGGATTCTTGTTTGTACACTTAAAATGATTATTCCACACCTACTTTCTTTGACTATAATTTACCATCCTCCTAAATCTGTGAACACACAAAGAGTCTTATGCACATATACCTATATATTTTAAGATTCACATGAAAAAAAATTGAATATACAAGGAGAAATCTATAAATTTTAATGATAAAAATTACACTAAACACTTATCTTAGTTCATTGAATCAATATTCATACAAAACAGTCCATCAAAGGTCTCGTTCATCTTTCATGAGGATTCTTGAACATTTTATCATAATTAGACCTTCCTCTCCTTCTCTATGGAGATATCTCTCCTCTCCTCTTCTCTCCTATGCCATTAAACCTCTATAATGACTTTTTCCTTCCCAATTTCAATGTGGGCATCAAGGTGGTTGCACTAAATTGTTTTTCATAACCAACTCCAATGTGAGGCTTTAAACTTGATCTCATGACTAAAACTTGACCCCTCACCTTATGACCATGAACACATATGACTTAAAACACTTATTACAAGGCTCCTTGGCCCTTAAAACTCATATTCCCTCTTGACCACCCTTTTATCATGCTTGGTTCACTCTTGTCTTAGTGACAACATTTGAAAATTCAAATTATTGGTTTTGGAGGGAAACTCTAAACACTCACCAAATCTTGCTCCTCGGACTCTTAGGGACTTCAAATGACCTTAACTACATACATGGACCTTTAAAGATATTTTTACACACATTTTCATATGAAACTTGTCCAACTTGACCACTAATGACCAAAACAAAAAATTTACATCTTTTAGCTTGATGTTCCTATATCATACTCCCCAGGGGGAAAAAGCTTGAGCCTCAAACTTTCTTTCTTGCCTTCCAATTTTTTCTTTGTGGGTCCTTCACATTCACTTGATTGTTACTCTTCATTCCTTGCTCCTTGTTTGCTACAAACTCTAGCATTTCTTCCTTGTGGCTTTGTCTAGTCTTCGTGTCCATGCATCTTCTACCCCTATAAAGTGTTCCAACTATTTTACCTCGATATTTTATGCATATTCAACCTGTTATAAGTCACTTTTAATACCTTCATACTTTGTTGAAACCATGTATGTATTATTCTCTTTCCTCACACTTGTTTTATAGATTGTTTCTTCATGGTTTTCTCTTGTTGCTTATTTTTTAGTGTTTTTTATTCTTTGATCCTTCTAGCATCTTATCCTTTGGGCTCTAATGGCTTATTTAGCATTTCAACCTCTGTCCTTTGCTCATATATACTCTCTTTTTTTGCCTCTTCTTCAAAATTCTTCACGTTTTGATGACTTTTCCTATCATCTTGCTCACTATGCAAGAGTAACTTCTTGTTCCTTTCATTATCATCATAGTACAACATGATTTGACCAATATTTGATTATCCATATCCATGCTTATCAAATATAAAATCAGCTTTAGCTTGACCCATTGAATAGCTCACCTTGTTTACTTGTTCATACTCCCTTTACTTGCTTGCTTGTGGCCTTGTTTGCACAACTCTTTGTTCTTTTCTTTATTGCTCTTCTTTTGAGTTTTCATGGAGTTCATCATTAACCTTTCTCTACTATAAGACACCTTTAAGTCCTTCGGATGGACTGAATATCTCTTCCAACATCCTCATCTCTTCTTTCAATTTTAATGCATCCATCTCTTCAAAATCCCCATCAAACCTTGGTTCACATTGCTCTTCACTTGCTTGGGCAACTTATTCTTTGTCTTCTCCTTAGACTCCCTCATTTGTGAGAGTCACACCAACCTTCTCATGATGCATACCATGCTTCTCAAGCACTCTTTGAGGTGCTTCATCCTCATCTTTCTTTGTTACACACTCATTCATCAAGGCAATGGTTTCCATATACAAGAGATCTTCATCATTGGAAAAAAATTCACATATATCATCATATACAACATTTGAAAACAAATCTTGAAAACACTTATCTTATTTTATGCATTCATCTTCTTGATGTACCTTCATCTCATTGGCTTGGTTTGCTTGCACTATGTCTTTTGTTTCCTTTGTAGGCTTGATGTCTTCCTCTACCTTCATACTTGCTTGGAGTACACTTGAAATAGGATCCTCTTGTGCCCTTTTCATGCTTTTTGCAACCCATTTACTTCCTTATACCTTCTTGGGCTGCCACTTTCTTCTCATTACATCACCTTCATGCTTCATACCTTGGTTATCTATCATGCCAAATTGGTGTTCTTTGCCATTTGTTCTTTTTTTCCATATTGGTGCTTGTATTCCACCTATGCTTTTATCTTGTTTGAGGTTCAAATCTCCCTTTTCATTACCTAGTTGTTTAATCCACTTAGGCCACACATATCCATGCCCTTGGTCTTTCCATGAGGGCTGAAATTTGTCCTTATTTATTTCCATCTACATATTAGCTTTTTCTTCTTCATAGATACAATCAAAATCTAAGTTCAAACACTCATTTACCTCCAAATAAAACTATTGTAAGCTCATCTCTTTATACATGTCTTCATGGGTGATGTTCATGTCTTATTTACATTATTTTTATCTTGTTTCATGTGCTAAACTTGGAAATTCATTATATTATTCATCTTTCTCTTCATCTTCATCATGTGGAATGCTCTCAATCTCCACCACTTTGTCTTCTACAAAAGACACTCTTTCTTTGTCATCCTCTTTCCATTTGATGGGTGATATTCTTGGCCCATCCTTCACCAAATCTGAGTCCTCATGCTTGGCCTTCACCACACTTGTATTCATACCTATATACATAGACTTGAAAGCAATCTTACATAGTCTCTTTGAATTTCTTTGGCATATACACTCTCCATTTCTTCTTCTTGTCTTCATTCTCATGTCCTCTTCTTGGCACTTTTCTCTTCCTTCTTGTTCTCTTCAATGAGAACCCTATTTTCTATCTCTTTGTCTTGTTTCTCACTTGGAAACATCTCATCCCTCATGCCTCTTTGGGTTATCTTCTCTTTCTTCTTTTCATTCTTCTAGACACTCAACTTGTGTCTTCTTTCTTTCATAGGTGACTCTAGTGGCCACTTCACTCTTATTCTCACATTCCATCCAGTCTATTGGATTTCTTGTCTTCTCATGAGATTCACCATGATCTTTATCTTCTCAATACCTTGCACTAATTCTCTTCTTATGTCTTCTACTTCTATTTCTATACCCATCTTCTCTTACTTTCTTTATTTTATAGGCCTATCTACACATTCCTCTTAGCAAGCTTATCAAACTTGCCTCTTACACCTATATTGGGCCTTTCTTATATTTTAATCCTCTATATAGGACCTCTTCTCAACCTCCTTGACTCTCTTTTGGAATCTTATTTCTTCTCTCTTATCTCTTGGAGCTCCAATGCTCTCCTTTCTCTCTATCTTTTCTAGTCTTTTCTTGACTAACTTATAGTCGTTTCTCATAGGACTTTGGGGATTTTGTTTATCTCTATAAATATAATATATCTCTTTATTGATATAAATATATCAGACTTATAATATACTCTTCTCCCTCAATATCCTTCAAGGTTATCTCTCATGTATACTTCATAACGTATCTTACCTGTATCAAATCAATGAATTTGAATAACTCAAAATGAATTTAACCAAGAGCTTACCTAGATATGATAAAAAATGATGTATATTTAAGGGTAAAATTCTCATAAAACATCATTATCTAATTCCAATCTTTGATGATCACAATCACTTGCTCTTGCTTATTCATGATTGTCCTTGCTTCCAACTAGTTTTCCTCTTTCTATTCACTATGCTTGATAGTCTCCTTGCTTAGTTCCTATTAATTGGGTTATTAGAGTCACTTTTGATGATATTATACCTTTAATTTGACTTTCACATTCATGCACCACCTCATTACATTCATTTTCTTGACAACTTACTCTTACACCTTCACTAGCTTTCACTAGGCAACAACCCCTTAGGTTTCAAGGACCAAATCTTGTTTTAGGTATCCATGATTTAACCTTATATCATAAATGATGCTAGATGATCTTACTAGATCTTTTTTTACCTCCTTCAACCCATGGATCTTACTTTACCACTTGATTCCACACCTTAAGGTTACCATGTTCCCTCAAGGCTTATAGCCTTTTTCTATATTTTGCCTTGTATAGATAAATTATGACTATTCAAGAGGTTCTAAGGGAATTTTTAGGTACCCTCTATCCTTTATCATGCCTATGTCAAATTTCATAGCTAAACTCCACCTTTAACTCATACTTTCTTTGTAGATAATTTCAAAAGTAGGCCTAATTAGCCCTTGCACACACTCCAACACTAGAAACTGTATTGTATAGTCTCCATTTAAGATAAAAAAACTTTATTCCTTCTTTTCACATCAAATAAGGTGGGTTTACAATTTTTTAGAATTTTTGAAGCGTTAAAACTTCCCAAAACTACCAAACCCTAATTTTAGGGTTTCTCAATCTTACACAAGTTTGAGAGCACACTAAAATCCATTCCTTGAGTTTTATAGCATTTCAAAGGACCAAATAAAATTCCATAGGTATTTTTTCACTTCTTATAACTATCCAAATAGGTGATAACTCTTATCTCAAGTACTCCATGCTTCAAACACCTTAAAACACAAGGTTTTCTTGTCTTAACCAGGACTATGATAGCAAGGTTGAGTGTTAATGAGTTTAAATGGAACTTTTAAAAGGTTTTAGAAATTCCACCACCTTATTACACCTATTACCAACTAAATAACCCCATTCTAATCAAAAAACTACACACTATATAATAGAAATCCAATACTTTTCTATTACGACTGTGCATACAGGGTATTCTATAAGTCTGTACTAGCATCCTAGTGAATTTGATCAACTTCAAGAATCTTGCATCTCTTAATAGTTTAAATATATCCTTTTTTGTTGGTACCACCTTCCTATATTATATATATCAATGGCATACTTTGATAGGACCAAGAGATAGATCATAACTTCCCTTACAAGGTGACTATGTACTCAAATAGGGCACTCACTATGACAACAAAACCCTTACTTATTCTATAGATTTTACCTTATAATTAATTCATTATTTGGATTATAAAAATATAATTACATTAAACACTTTACTTTCCATCTATTTTTTCAACAAGTTAACAGTCTACCTCTTAAGAACCAAGTATTCCTTCCTTTCTTGATTGATATAAAATAGGGTATAAGGTAGAGTTGCCTTTCCTTGAATTTTCTTTACTTTGAAATGATTATATAACCAATAAGGGTTCTATAGGATGCTTATCACATTCAGATGGCATTCCAAAATGAGGATTCTTATTTGTACACTTAAAACAATTATTCCACACCTACTTTATTTGACTATAATTTACCATCCTCCCAAATCTGTAAACACACAGAGAGTCTTATGCACATATACCTATATATTTTAAGATTCACCTAAAAAAACTTGAATATACAAGGAGAAATATATAAATCTGAATGATAAAATTTACACTAAACACTTATCTTAATTCATTAAATCAATATTCATACAAAACAGTCCATCAAAGGTCTCATTCATCTTTCATGAGGATTCTTGAACATTTTATCATTATTAGACCTTCCTCTCCTTCTCTATGGAGATCTCTCTCCTCTCCGCTTCTCTCCTATGCCATTCAACCTTTGAATTGACTTTTCCCTTCCCAATTTCAACGTGGGCATCAAGGTGGTTACACTAACTTATTTTTCATAACTAACTCCAACGTGAGGTTTTAAACTTTATCTCATGACTAAAACTTGACCCTTCACCTTATGACCATGAACACATATGACTTAAAACACTTATTACAAGGCTCCTTGGACCTTAAAACTCATATTCCCTCTTGACCACCTTTTTATCATGCTTGGTTCACTCTTGTCTTAGTGACAACATTTGAAAATTCAAATTATTGGTTTTGGAGGGAAACTCTAAACACTCACCAAAACTTACTCCTAGGACTCTTAGGGACTTCAAGTGACCTCAACTATATACATGGACCTTTAAAGATATTTTTACACACATTTTCATTTTAAACTTGTCCAACTTGACTACTAATGACCAAAACAGAAAATTGACATCTTTTAGCTTAATGCTTCAGCATCAATTACCTTATCATGACCAAACAACCATTTTTTTATGCCAAGACATTGCCCTTATGCCTGGGATACATGATGGAAACCACTAGACTAGCCTATACTATAATATATTCCATCATGCGATGATCCTTTGTGGGATAAAATATTTGTTTTAGAGACACTAAGGTAAAATGTCTCAAAATCAACTTCCTCAAACTGAAGGTAAGGTTTTCAAGTCTGCCTTATGGATTGATGGCTCTACCACTACCCCAATGATACTCTCCATGATATTAGACCTCAATAAGGTCTCAAACAAGTTCCAACACCTTTATTTAAATCTATTCAATCCTCTGTGGAAGCTTCCTATAGGTGCACATGTAGGACACAAGGCAGTATGTGGTGAATTGGTTCTACAACCAATCCTAATCCTCATTTAATAGTTTGAATTGATTGTTCACACCTTATGAGACTTCTCACCACCTTGAAACCCTCATTCTTGATCATCATTGGTATGCAAGACTTGGTTTCACCTAACTATACGTGACTGGTATAGAAAAATTGACTATGTGCAAATTTTAAGCCTTGCATATCATAAGCAAACTCTTAAGACAAAGGCTTTCATAAAGGGAAATTGGTCACCATTCTTAGATTTTGAATTCAATAATTTCATCTTTGTTATAAAACTACTACAAGAGAATAACTCTACAAGAAGGGAAAACATTGGTCTACAACTTCAATGGTCCCCTCAACTAACAAACTGAGATGTTCATGCCAACTATTTCACATTACACGTGCAAACCAAAGAAATAACCATGTGATAAGGATGGTCACATTTCTCTAGAACATGTGCAACACTTGGTTTGTATAAACCAATCCAAATAGAGGATAAAACTATAGGCCATGGGGATGAACAAGAAAAAAATAGTCACAGACCTTATTAACCATGGTTCATGAAACACAAGAAATCAAAACTATAACTCTTGTCATGAATTTGAAGTACATAAAGAGTACTATCATCTTTGAAAATCATTTTCTCAAACTCACCTCCTGCTATCTGTACTAGACCGAAATCAGTTGACCATTTTGTATCCAAATGAGAGTGATGGAAAGGCATAATGGTTTTATGAAATTTTTGAGCTTATCAAAGTTTCCCAAACATGGAAGTGAGCCAAGGGGACCTAAAGGATCACTCTAAAACCTACCACATGTGCCAAAGCTTATGCACAAGTTGTGCAACTGCCCAAAACCACATGAAACTACCAACTTTTCACTGATCTTCTTGTTCTAACATTACATCTGCATTTTGTCAATTCTAAGACAATTTATATGACATGGTGGATGTTGAAATACACTTTGGAACACTTGTCCCTCTATGGAAAATTTACTAGTCCCATAAATGACCCCAAAAGTGACCTTAGAATGACATGGGACTATCTAAGACAAATTTAACAAAGCTAAAGCACAATGTTGACCCTATTAAGACCATGGGACACATACAATACCCTAGGAGACCCTATAACAAGTTTTTAATTATAGGGGGTTGACCTAATTTGACTTGTGGTCAAATTAGTCAAATTTTTTGGTGATTTCCTAGGGGTAGTGTTGACCAAATTTGACCCTACAAGTCAAATTGGGACCCCTATAGCTAAAAACTTGATTTTTAGATATTTTAGGTGTCTAATATTTGGTCATAGGGTATTTTATAGTCTATTTGATGTTATTTAATGGATTTTTAGCCTTAGTCATGGTCTAATTAATTCATATGTCATTTTGAGTCATTTAGTAGCCATTTAGGGGTCATAAATGTAAATGGCATGATTTTTAAGGTGTTCAAGTATCTAAAATTCCTTTCAAATGTCCAAGAAGTTAGATTCCCTATGAAGAATGTCAATCCCATCTGAATCTTTTAGGTTATCTAAATGAAAATCAAGAAATCAACTTAAAAAAGAGGAGTTTGGCACTTGTACGGCCCATGAGGGAATGTGACACGTAGAAGAAGTTCATGGAATTTCTCTTCATCTTCCTCAGACTCATCTCAATGTTTGACATGCTTTTTAAGTTCTAAAAAATGCCCAAAACCATTTTGCTCCCTTCTCACCATTATAGACACATAAAAATGGTCAGTAGGTTTATGCTTGGTATGCCCAGTAGAAGAGGTTTTAGACCAAACACCATTCAAATGTGGTAGTACACTTAGAGAGATTCATTTCCATAATGAGAGTTTAAGGATTGGTCAACCATGATTTATGAACCATCTCTAACAAGTTGACTATATTTTTTTGCTCACTATTTCTTACACCCTATAGGTTTTTCTCTAGTTTGGATAGGCCTGTACAATCTAGTTAGTGATGTTGAATCCAGATGATGTTGGCTTTCTTCTCAATCTCATGCATCACACAAACCAGTCACTGGGTATCCCTACCTACTCTATAATAAGTGTTTTCAAGAGGATATCATGTTGAAATAGAGGTCTTGAGACTTGTCTCAAGATCCCCATAGTGACAAACATGCACTTGAGGGATTGGTAATGAGCTTAGGTTTGTTCATGAGGCCATTCATCTACATATATTGCTCTAATTATGTCCACTTCCCACATATAACTCAATCTTCACCTACAAGAGTCTCCTTTATGACATCATTTTGAGATGGAGAATTTGATAGGTGTTTCATTCTTTTAAGAGTGCATTTGGATACTTGGTGAAAGTATATAATTGATCATAAACATGCATATATTGCATACTGCCCAAGTTTGTTTACTCCCTGCGTATATACAAATACCCACCTACAAATGGTACCAAAGAGACATGAAGGTACTTGTACAAGAAGTTAGAGCATGGTAAAGCCTTTTTTTGAATCCTAGCATGTGGGTTGGTCATGACAGACCTATTTGAGGTGTCAAATAGTCAAATGGAAGTATGGATAAATTTTAAACATAAGGTGATTGAGTTTAGGGACATTTTCCCTAAAAAGTGAAAATAGAGGTCCAAGATATTTTATGGATATCCTATAACAAGTTTCAAAGCATCTAAATGACCATACCTTATAGTATCCATGAAGGAGAAGAGATATGTCGAAGATGAATTCAAGAAGATAGGTGGAGGGTGATTGTTGGAAGGCTTAAAGTTGCCTATTTCAACACTAAAACCCTACATTGACATCTACAGGGTTGATCCTAAGAGATCTCTCTTCATATAATGTTTCAAAGCTAGAATATACCACCATGTTGAATGGTTATAAATAGTGAAAGTGGAATTTATGGTCTAAAATATCATCAATAAGAGTTAATGGGTGGTGTTTCAAGCTCCAATCTACACCTACAGGGGTCCCATTATGTTAAATACACACTTATAAGGGTCCAGTCTAGATAAAGGTTTGAACATGGAGTCATCAAGGTTGGTTGATTCAAGATGATCCCAAATGGTTCATGAAATCCAAAAGTGTGGTGTGCTCTTTCAAACAAGGAATATTCACCTACAAGGCTTTACTCCTTACAACACAGTTGATTATGTTTGACTATGATAGGCAGTGAGTAGTTTTGAGATTGTGGATGCTACCAATGCATAAGGACATTTCCAAATGGACTAAAACAACAATATAATGATCCTAATGGATTTTAAAGTGATCTGCAGACATTATCTTAGGTTGAAAGAGGCATGATCAGCTACAGGTGTACCTCTATGACATAAAACACAGTCTTGACTAAGCAAGGAGTATAAGGTGTATGTAGTTAGAGTGATGAAAAATCTTATATCATCTTCTCCATGATTTTTACACTCCAAAAATACTATCATTGATGAAAATCATGTAGAATAAAGGATCCTATTAATGCAATACACAGTCTAGAATGTTAACCCTGTATAGTCTACCTTCACAGAAGTTTATTTTGGTTTTTGGGAGAGTTGGAAGGTTAAATGAGATGACCAAGGGATTAATTTTGGTTTAAAAGGTCCTAAAAATTTGGGGAAGCCCTTCCATCATTTGGTTTGTCTAAGAAAATAGGGAAAATTCCCTTTGTTTTATCTCAGATAGAGAGCACTCCCTTGTGAACAAAACTTGCATTTTTTGAAGAAAGAAGGTGAAATGGTGGACCAAAAGCTAAATGGACCTTATGAAAAGGTGTGTAAAGTTGGATCATACCTAGGACAACATGAGGAATCAAGAAAAGAGGAGACAATCTCAACATAATGGTCTAAATCATCAAGGTTGTAGACATGCCTGTTAGGCATGGTTTTGGCCTAATATCCAAATGAGGGGTCAATGTCATTTATAGAATTAGGTGGGATTTATATCCTATTGGAGTGAGGTCACTATAGAGGTATTCAAGCCTCCTTTTTGTATATAAATCATAAAATATCCTTTATGTGACTTAGTTCCAATTCAAGCCTACAAGAAATGAAGGTTAAAGCTCGAGTAAGCAATTTAAGATGCTCATATCTCCCTTGGCACTTTGAATGGAAATCCAATAAGTTTGGAGGGGTTGATAGTGGTCTTGGACATCACATTTTTGGAAATTTTTGGTATTTACAATGTCAGAGCTTTATGAACAAAGCTTAAAGACAAAAGAGACCTCAAACCCTTGTTAAACCCTGAATAAAGACTTGACTGAGAAAACAAGCATGGAGAGCTATCCAAATGGGATGAAATGACCATGAAATTTATTAGAGGTTGTATAGGAGTCTTTAGGGCTCCTCTTCATCAATTTTTGTGCTACCCTACTCGTACGGATAGGGTATAAAATTACTCTCTTTGACTATTATGTGTAGGTTCTAAGGACTTTCAACAGGAACAATCAACTTTGGGAGGAATCTAGAGACTCATTCTAACTCACTATAGTCATTTTATGTTCCAAAAAATATCCTAAGTGTTCCTACCATAAGCTCTAATTTAGCCAGTCAAACTGGCATAGTGAACATGATAGTGAGAAGAGTGGATAACTTCTAGTAAGCTAATTTTAAGGTGTGCCTGATACCTCCAAGGACATGAATGGCCTTGAAACATTTAATTCACTCCCTTTTATGGATTTTAATGAGAAAATAAATCCATTTTGGAATCCAAGTGACCTTTGGACTTCCCTTTTCTCACTCCTCTCCCAAATGTTATAAGTAGTGACTTTTTGGGCTCTTTTGAGCAGCCTCCATTGGTTAATGGTGAAACCTTGGCCAATTTTATATTTGAATTTCTATTAAAGCAATAAAAAAGTGAATTTTCCTACTTACATGTTGTATAATTGAGTCTGGTTTCAAGTCTTGTTGATCTTGTTTAGTAAAAGATAGTCTTTTCTAGCATGTTGTCTTTGATTGTCCACCAAGTATGCAGAAGAGTAATTGTTGCAAGTATTTGTTAGTGTTCCTCCTTAATGTATGGGAGTTTTAGAATTGTTTTATGACTTTATTCTCTAAATGATCATTCATTATCCCTCCTAAACATCAATATACATCTTGAACCTAGCATATGAAACATTGATGTAACAATCTATCTTGAGTTGTAAGTATGTGTGAAAGAAGCTTTGATTTTCTCGAAGTAGTATAAGTTCAATCAATAGGAGGAAAATTATTATTGGTGCATCACCTTTTAAATTTTAGTTTATTCTTAACCCTTTTTATGCAAAGTTGATAAGTAGGAAAGTACTTTAAAGAGTGCATCAAGGGAACTAGCCCTTCTAGAGATTCATCTCAACTATTAGATACCCATAGCTTGTGAGATGTTTCTATTGTGACACTTGGATGAGGAGAGATAAAATATATCCTTAATAGGTGTAAATCCAAGTGATAATAGGTAACAAGCTAGTTATACCAAAGACCAGTAGCCTACTCCTATCCATTGGGCTATGGAGTCACCTATGCACAGTATGGACACAGAATTACCTTTGAAACCACACCAAACAATAGAAAACAAGACACATAAGATAACATACTAAATAAAACACACATTTTTTCTCAAGAACACTTATGGAATAAACACACAAGCAAATCAAAGCACACCTATCCTAGTATTTACAAGACCTCAAACACTTGAGGTGAAGAACAATGACCATAATTTAAACAAGATCAAATATAGTACCTTGTGTATCTTTGTTGCTCCATGAAATAAATCTATCATGTGAAGCATGCTTGTCAACAAGCACTTGTTTATTTGGATGGTTGTTGAACATGACTATCTACTAAGAGATGGGGTAAATCAGTAGATCAGCTTAAAATTAGTTATTTTAACTTTTTAATGAGGATATAAAAATATATTCATATCAAATAATAAATGTATAGATGCACACACACATAAAAACATAGTACACCATATTTATATGTGGAAAACCCAAAGGGAAAAACCATGATGAGAATAACTACTAAAATCTACTATTCTAATCTAGCCTCATAGTTAAATGCCTCACTGGTGAACCTCACTGGTTATATTCAAGAGCACCCACTCTAAGGAAGCACCCACTTCCTAACTGAGCACCAAATTAGTCTATTTGATGGCACTAACCTATCAGATTTATGAAGTTACACCTTCATAATATAAGATAGATTCATAAATCAATCTAGCTCTATTACTCTATTACAAGTCTAGTTTGTAATTGCTCAAACACTGAACAATCTCTATGTGTCTTCACTTCCTCTCTACCTTACATTCTTGGTGTTTGGATTTATTCTATTCATACACTCTTCATTCCCTTTTTTTTCTCTGCCTTTTACTCTGTCTACATACATCTCTAATAGATAGCCTTTGAGTCACTCTCAAATTTATAACGGCAGAAACACCTCAACAATGTTTTGAAGTCATGTATATATAATGGATTTTAGGTTTTCACATCTCCAATTACGTTCATACTCCAACTCCACTTAACTGGTTCTCATTTAATGTGACTTTGACACACACACTTTCCATGTCTTGATTCATGCTTCACACTGTAAGTTCTAGTTTCTTTACTATATTTATCAATTGCTAGATTCATGTCATTACTGCACCATTTCCTTTTCATGCTTTAACTCCCCTTTTCTGGTTCTTCATTCAATTTGAATTTGACATATACCCTTTTCGTGTCTCAATTTATGCATCATGATGTAATGTTCTGGTCTCTTTACTATGTTTGGCAACTATTGGATTTATCTCATAAATTCATAACTTCCTTAATTGATGACTGATCGGTTAGATCTATCAATCTCGGGCTCCATGTAGATATTTTGAGTTCACCATTTATCTAGTCATGCCTTTCAACAAGGATTATTCATCTTGTCATTGGTGACATCTCTAACCATCAAGCTCCTTTCCCATCTCTACCTTTCCTATATTATAGGATCAGTTTCACTACTTTTGATTATATTAGATATGCTTGACCTTTACCCTTTCTATTTTATCATTAAACTCTAGCATGTTGACGTGATCTCATTTTATTTGGCATTCTTGTAAAGTTTTTACACCATTGATCCTTGTAGACTTGCTTGATCTTTAACATGCCTTGTCCCTTTAAGAATGCCCTATAAGACTTCGACACTTTATCCTTCAGCAAAGTTTCAAGTGACCTTTCTCTTCAGACAATTTGTTGTGGGATTTTTATCAATGGCTTTTTAGGACAATTTCCCCAGATAATTTCCCCAAAGGAATTGTTGTGGACAATTTCTCCAATGGAATTGTCTAAGTGCCTTTCAGATTTTCTTTAAGGGTCCACATACCCTTTATATTTTTCAAAAACTACCCTTTGGCTTTTCTATAAGGGTCCACATACCCTTCAGCTTGTCTATAAGGATCCACATATCCTTCAAATGTTTTGAAAAGATCCCTTTGGACTTTCTACAATGGCCCACTTGCCCTTTGAAACTTTTGAAATGGTCCACTTATCCTTCAAAATTTTTGAAAATATCCCTCTAAAACTTTTACAATGGTCCACTTTCCCTTCAAACTTCTTGTAAATTACCTTATAGAAATGTTGTTGCAGACATTTTGTCCTACGAGACTTAATCAATTTTTTGAAAGAATTCTCCATGACATTTTCTTTGAAAGAATTGACCAATTCGGGTTCTTGACACTTGCATACTTCAAGTTATTCTCATTGCTTTGCTCATTATATTGGAAGAAGTAAAGACATTTTGTAATCCTGGTCAACTTCAAGAAGTAATGACATTCTAGAAACTTGATCAACTCCACTAGACCAATTTGGGTCCTTAACACCGCTTGACTTATAAAACATAAAAGAAGTTAAGTCACTTGATAAACCCAATTCACTCATTAACCCAATCAGGTTCTCTGCAATTCTTTACTTGTGAATCTTTATAAGTAGAAGCACTTTGAGTTCACGAACCTGATTCACACTACCTTGACCTAGTCAGGTTCTCATTATTGCTTTACTTATAAAACTTTATAAGTCAAATCAAATGAAGTTCACATACTCGACTTGAACTGTCTTGACTCATTCAGATTCTCTACATTGCTTTACTTGTGAAACTTTATGAGTTGAAGCAATTGAAGTTCACAAACCCGATTCACATTCTCCTAACCCAATTGATTTTTTAACATGGATTTACTTATGAAACTTTATAAATAAAAGTGAATGAAGTAAAGGGACTTGATAAACCTAAATCAGTGAATGAAGTACATGAACTTGACAAACCCAAATTAGTGAATGAAACACATGGACTTGACAAACCCAAATCACTATGCCTTTGTCTTTAATGTTTGCCTATTTGACATCAATGATAATATTATATATGATCTCCTTATACAACATGATACTCAAATTGCCAACAATGGTCAAAAGGATTACCATCCTAAGCTCATATTCTATCTACAAGTATGTTATTTGGAGCCTTCATGACTATTCCATTTTATCCTCCAAGAATATTATTATAACTTATAAATTGTCTAAACTCTATTATATCCAATTGGTACTCCTCAAACTATAGATTATTAGTGATCAAGAATTCCTTAACTCCACTTTCTCTACTATCATGATGCACTTGATGTATGAGATCATCAATCTTGTCTTCCTTCTACTCCAACATATTAGAAAGTGGTACAACCTCAGGTTGAAGTTTGTACTGCTCCTCAATGACAAAATATTTTGTTTTGGCTTCATTAGGTCCCTTCATAACTACAACTTCTTTGACAGTAGATAGACATATAGTCTCATGTTCAACAAAGCACTCTCCTTTATGATTATTAGTCTCATCAATAACCTTATCATCAAATACACACTTCTTATATGGAGATGTAGACTTACTAAATTACTCAAACTCCTAATTTATGGCATGAAACCTTTGCCATAGGTCAGCTTCTTCTTCATGCTCATGAACTCCCTCTTGTGCAGGTAGAATGGAATTGTTTTTCTCATCATATTGATCTATCATGCTTTGTAAACTATCATTATCATACATATGAATAAGGTAATTGCCTTTAGCAGCTTGTGAAAAAGAGTGTTCAATGCTTACCTTAGATTCATCCTATGTTCCCTCATGGATGATGTATGTGCCAAGATCAGTTTCCTTAAAGTAAGTGTATGGATCATGTTCATAGGTGTCTAGACCATACTCATCTAGAAATAGATCAGATATGTTCTCAAGCTTAAAGGATTCTCCATCATCCACATTATACTCCTCATGATTATTGATGACACAATTGAGATTAGAGCTTTCTTCCACATAGGGCTCAATATGAAACTTGGCTAGTGGTTGAGTTTTAATGATTAAATTTGCTCCATACCTTATCCTGGAGACCAAGAAGGACCAATCAATTAAGAGGTAGCCTCCTATCTTGGCTATAAAATCCCTTGAAAGGCAGATAGCAAAGTGAGTAGGCAAGTCAACCATAACTATATCTTGGAGAATTAGGAATCTAGGACAATCATGAAGGAAAACTTTAAAACTCTTGACCAGTCCTACTGACTTAGTATGTGTTCCATCCAGTTGTAGTACCCCTTTACTATATGGTTCATATTTTAGGCCGAATTTATTAGCTACAACCTTGGGCATAACTAAAGTACTATCCCCACTATCCACTATGCAGTTGTGAATAAGTTTATCTCAACCAATGAGAGTGAGGTAGAAGGGTGGAGGATTTTTAGATTTGGAAGAGGGTTCCACAATGTGATTGGGATCATTAGTGAGGGAAACATTTACCATGACTTGATGGTTGAGGGCTAACATGAATTATGAACAGCTGCTCTTGAAGGAGCTCTTTCTGATCGGGCATGTGAAGCACTTCCCAAAGAGAAATAGAGGTCTTAGCATTCTTCAAAGAATATACAATATTAAAATTAGGAGCATTTACTTTTTCTTCGGTCCTTGAAGGCAAGAAAGTGTTTGAAGCTTGGGGTATTGAAGCACTTTGAGTAGACCTTCCAACATTTTGATTTGAAATGGTTGCAAGAGTTATATGGGTTGTCACACCTTGCTACCTTGTAAGAGGGCTGATTGAACTTGCATGAACACCATTAACATCTACTATATCCTTCCTCTTTTCTCTTGTATTATCTACAACTAAATAATTATGATTAAGGATATAAGTATCTTCTACTAGAAAGTTTGCAAGGTTCACCTTTTGGGACTACCATCCTTCATTTGATTGCATGAGAACTTCATCATCTATTGATAGTTGAGGAGTAACTCCTCCTTGAGAAACCAAAGCTTGACCCCCACCTGCATTGACATCCATGAATTGACCTTGCTACCATTCTTCTCCTTGTGACAAGTTATTATGCATTGGTACCATTGCTCTTGTGTTGGAGGTAGAAGTTAGATTGTAAGCATTAGTAGGCCTATTGAACTTAGGTTGTCCTTGAACTCTACCTTGACCATATTGTTGATGTGGGAACCTATTTCCTTGTTGAGGGTAGGGGTAGGGGTTTTGATGAACACCATACTATAGATTTGGTTACCTAGTTTGAGCCTCTAAGGCTTCATATCTTACCTTCCAATCAATTGTCTCTTATACCTTCTTAGGGGCAGTTCTAGGTTTGGTATCTACACTTGGAACTTGAGCAACACTTAGGGTATCATCAGACATATTTGGAAGCATATGCATGCAAACTTTTGGAGGCAAATTTCTAACTTGTATTAGTCCATTCTCAGCTCTAATGGCAAGGTCATATGTTTAAGGTAAGGTGTAACCACCCATGGATTGCAACATTATGGCTATGTCAGTACCAACAACCCATATATATGTAGGAAACACAAAGATTACAGGGAGTCTCATAAGAGGAGGTAGTCGATGCCAAGTCCTTTAGAATATCTCATTAAAATCATGCATTGTCTCTTTATGAGCTCCTTGAATCACATTGAGCTGATGAATGGGTGATGTATGATCACTCTTGTCTTCAAACCTTAATCTTAATAGATCTACAAAATCATCCTAAGTTGTGATACACCCTTTGTGCAATGTCTTATACCAGTCAAGTGCTTTCCCTTTAAGGGACATGGCAAGGATTCTAATGAAAATGTTGACCTAGGTAACATTATGAAAACTATAGAAGTTTGAGATAGCCCTAATATTCTCACTAGAAGTGGCATGACCTTCACCATTAAATGTGAGAAAACCTTTGGTATCATTAGGGGGTATATCATCATATGAATTGAGGTGGATGGGATTTTCAATGTTAAAGGTTAGGAAGGCATGATGCCTAGCCATGTTCTCCTCAAGTTTTTCTTAACTCTATTGATCTTCTTGGATTGCAAAGTCTTTTTTTCTTCAAAGGTCAAGATAGGCTGAGGATGTTGAACTTCAAGAGGAAGTTCAAATTGAAGGAGCGGGTTTAAGGGATTGAAACCTCTACTAGTAGATGACCTAGTAAGGATCACGAAGTATCAACACATTAATTGATAGAAAAATGGTCAATAAATATATACTACCTTGAATGGAGTCACCAAATGTTGATTAAAGCACCATATGTAGTTGTGATGTTGACAAGACCAGCATTCACCTTGACAAGATGTCTTTGAAATGATGGTCCCATTGGGCATGATAGAATTATTGTCACCAAAGTGGCCTTTAGTTTCTAAATAAAATCAATGAAATAGGTGTTAAGACACCTATCTAGAATCTCTATGCTTCACATTCCATGATTTAAACCTTGAAAAGGTCCAAAAACTAACTTCTCACTATCTCACTTGGCAATCACTCCTTATTTCAATCTCTATACAAGATTACCTAAGGTGAATGAGTTAGAAAAAATTTTCTCATGCACATATATTATGATAAATGGACATTGGGAGTTAGGACAAGTCCCAATTTGCCCCCTCCAATGGTTCTCACTTTTCAAATCTCCTCTACACCTAAAAAACACACAAAAACTTGCAAGAAACCCTATTTTCACCATGTCCGTACAAGTAGGGCACAAACCAACTAGATGGAAAGGAGCATGAGAGAATCCTTTACAATTTCTAAATGGTTTATATACCAAACTACTCCCTCAAAGTGAATCTTCATTTGTATTTCCTTAATCAGGTTAAAACCAAGGGTTTAAGAGGGTTTTAGTTAGACTCTTAAGGATTGTTCATGAAATCCTGACGTCTAACCTCCCAAAAAATTCCATAAATTTTAATATAAAGACCCTCTTAAAATGTCCCTAACTCCTTGGGTCACCATGAAACCAATCCATATAGGTATGAGCTTTTGAAGTTAGCCTCTCAAGCTATTGAGTGCATTATGTGTAGGTATGAGGTGAAATAGGCCAAATTTGACCAACTTGGAGATGTTTTATACATACCAATAGTTCAAAATAATCTTATATCTCTCCTTAAAGGTCATAAAATAGGTTTTAATGGTCATATGGTCCTAGGAAAGGAATTATATCCCTATAGGGCTTAGGCCTAATTCCAGGCCTAACAAGATTGACTATGTTTAATGTTATATAACTACCTCTAAGTGGTTTTCCAGGACCTACAAGAGAATATTCATGTTATATCATGCTTAAACAACCCTTCAAACCATTCTGCAACATCCAAGACTCTTCATGTTACCTTTACAACATCTACTTACCAAGCTTGTAGTCATGTCCTAATTGGGAGTGCCCTCTATTTGAGACAAAATAGAGAGAACTTCCCCTATTTGATCAAGAAAAATGAGACCATGAAGGGTTATAATAGGGCTTGATGGCATTTTTCACCAAATTACAAGGCTATAACACACTTTTATCACCCTAAAACACTCAAACTTCTCAAAATTGCTCATTGGACCTGTGATTATGTGCAAGGTCTAGGACTGCATGTAACTTGAATGTTTGGAAATTAGTATATGCCTTGTTTCCTTGACATGAAAACCATGTAAAATTTATTTCAACATTTTGAAGTTTTTCTCAGTCATATTGACCCATCATACACCCTAGCTACCCTTACAAACAACTTCATCTACTTGCTTAGGCTAGTCTGTAAACTATGTTGACTATAAGTGTATAACTCAGTTGAGATTAGGGATTTCCTGTGTGTTATGTTAATTATGTATCCCTATGTTACATCCTTAGGACCTTATTAAATTTATCAAGATCATATTAATATTATTTGGACTTGTTCTTGTCTAGAGACCTGTGCTTACACTCAACTTCTTACTCCCAATGTATAGTGCATATATATTCAGACTATAGGTAACCAACTAGAGGATTTCAAGACTCTTGTAGGTGATCATTTATGTTTGATCACTATGTTTCAACTCCTTTAATTCACCTTTTGGGCCAATAGAATTATTTTTCATCAAATTAGGTCACTTGTCATGAAGGTATGCTTCCATTATGTCTTATTGTATTGAAAGGTCATTTGGCCTTCAAATGTACTTTAAATGACTGACTGACTATAATGAAGTTTTGATTGAAATGGAATTCAATCTACATTACATTCTCATGACCAAATAACTAATTTTATGCACCAAGATATTGTCCCTATGCCTGAGCTACATGATGGAAACCACTAAACTACCATGTACTTCAATATATTACATCATGGGATGATCTTTTGTGGGACAAGATCTTTATTTCAGAGATACTAAGGTAACATGTCTCAAAAGAAAATTCCTCAAACTGAGGGTAAGGTTTTAAAGTCTACCTTATGGATTGATGGCTCTACCACTACCCCAATGATACTCTCCATGCTCTTAGACCTCAATAAGGTCTCAAATGAGTTCCAACACCTTTATTCAAATCTGGTCAATCCTCTATAGAAGCTTCTTGTAGGTGCACATGTAGGATACAAGGTAGTGTGTGGTGAATTGGTTCTACAACCAATCCTAAACCTCACTAAATAGTTCAAACTAATTATTCACACCTTAAACAACTTCTTGACACCTTGAAACTTCATCCCTGGTCATCATGACTATGCAATACTTGGTTTCACTTGCTTGTAGGTGACTACTAGAGAAAAAATTGACTGTGTGCAACTTTTAAGCCTTGAATCTTAGAAGGAAACTCTTAAAACAAATACTTTCATGAATGTCAAATGGTTACCATTCTCATATGTTGAATTTGAGCATTTCATCTTTGTTCTGAAGCTAATACAGGATAATAACTCTACAAGAAGTGAAAACATTGGTCTGCAACTTCAATGGCCCCCTCAACTAGAAAACTAAGATGTTCATGCCAACTCCTTCACATCACATGTGAAAACTAAAAAAAAAACCACGTGAGAATTATGGTCACATTCCTCTAGAGCATGTGCAACACTTGGTTTGTACAAACCAATCCAAATAGAGGAGAAAACTATAGGCAATAGGGATGAACAGGTAAAAATAGTCATAGACCTTCTCAACCATGGTTCATGAAGCACAAGCAATCAAACCTACAACTCTTGTCATGGATTTAAAGTACACAAAGATTAATATTATCCCTTAAAATCATTTTCTCCAACTCATCTCCTACTGTCCATGCTAGACAAATCAGTTGACCATTTTTACATGCAAAGGAGAGCGATGGAAAGGCATAACGATTCTATGCCATTTTTGAGCTTGTCAAAGCTCCCCAAGCATCGAAGTGAGCTAAGGGGACATGAAGGGTCACTTTTAAACCTATCACATATGCCAAAGCTTATACACAAGCCATGCAACTCCCCAAAACCACATGAAACTACCACTTTTTCACTAATCTTCTTGTTCTGACATTATACCTATATTTTTTCAGTTTTAAGACAGTTCCTCTGACATATTTTGACATGGGGGACATTTAAATACACTTTGGAACACTTGTCCCTCTATTGAAACTATACTAGTCCCACAAATGACCCAAAAAGTGGCCTTAGAATGACATAATACTATCTAAGACAAATATGAAAAAGCTAAAGCACAATGTTGACCCTATTAAGACCATGGGACACATACAAGGCCCTAGGAGACCCCTATAACAAGTTTTCAACTATAGGGGGTTGACCTAATTTGACTTGTGGTCGAATTAGTCAACAAGAATCTTGGATAAGGGATATCTAATTTTGGTTTGAGACAAATCTTTCATCATTCATTATAACTTGGGGCATCAATAATTGGATTAGCTTTGACACAAAGAAGGCTAAACTCATAAAAAAGGATATGAGGTGAGTGCTTATAAAAAGATTTGACCTTGTTTCACAAACTCATTTTGGAGATTAAGTTGAAAATAATTTGTGGTTACTTTATTTGGCCATGAAATTAATGGATTATGTGCAAAAAAATGTGTGATCCTGAAGAGACACAATTCATAGAAAAATATAGTTTGACAGTTGGGGGAGGATAAATGGAAGAGGAAGTAAGAGCAAAGTAATAATTTAGAGAGTATCAAGAGTAAGAGTGTGTTGAGACTAGAAGAGGTATGGAAGAGATTGGTGGAAGAGAGAATTAAAATATAAGATGGGATAAGGAAAATCTCTTTTAGGAAAATAAAGTGTGTAAAATGAGTGTCATATAGTGGATATCTTAGGAACCTAGAAAAAATAATTAACCAAGAAGGATTAAAAAAATAAAGTAGATAAACTAAACCAACATAATAAAATCACACAATTATAACATTGATGTCCCTATAAACTAAAAGCACATAATGATATTGAATAAAGCATGACAAATGGGCAAACTCTATGAATAAGTGAGTGATAAGATCCATGAGGAATATTTTATAAAATATGGAAGTAATACTAGGACATGAGGAGATTGTCTAAACTTTGGGAGCTGAAGATTAATGGGAAGGACAATAGACTCCTATAATTTGAGGATAAAATAGAAGGAAGAAGAAACAATAATAATAGAAGATAATGTTGAGGATAAGTAATAAAAGTGGGAAGATGTAACATCCCACCCTTTTTGGATTCTTTCTTATTTTTAATAAAACAATAATAATTAAAAGTGATTTTTAGATTATGCATGATTAAGTGTTGTGCCTTAGTTGATTATAATACACCTAAAAATATAGCTCTAATCCTGGATAAAGACAATATTCATACAAAAGATCTATCTTTATGAATACTATTAGAGTATTTCAAAAGCAAAGCATATCATTAATAATAGAGATGGAGCATTAAATAGAAAGGCTAATATTATTAATAAAATGATTTTGATCCATTTTAAGTGTAATTAAATGTTTTAGGTAGGTGGACATTACCTACCCCAGACACTTTTGACTTTCACATTCTTGTTGAGACTCCTTGTCCAACAATCTCTTCATATTCATATCCTCCTACCCCTTCATAGTCTAATCTTAGTGGACATGGATTTGGGATTTTATTGAGGTTTTCCATAATTTCTTTTCCTTGTGATTCTACATTTTGTTTTGTAATCCTTTGCTTTTGCATTTCTTTTTTTTTTCTTTTGGACCTCATTTACTCTTGATGGTCAAAGATTTAGGAGCATTTGGAGGTTTTCTGACATCACCCACTCCTAACACTTTTGCCTTTCATTTTTCATTCATTTGCTTATGACTTCCTATGTTTTTGTTTTGGGCCTCCTCTTTAATTACCAATTTCTTCTTCTATGGTTGATACTTCATGCACATAGTTTGATCTTAGTGGCTATGTTTCTAGGGTTCATTTCAAGGGTTACCACTTATGTTGTACTAAGAACTTTTTTGGGTGATCTCAAACCCTTATGTTGCTTATGCAATATCAAGGAAATTTTCTCTTGTGTTTTTTTAAATTTTTGGCTATCATAATGCCAAATATGATTTTGAGTTTGTAAATTCTTGATTTATTAGTTTTATTTATTTCAAATCTAGTTTAACTTCATCTCTTCCTAATTTATCCTTGTTTGGGATTTCCCAACCATCATTTCCATAGGTTCTATTTCTATGAGGGTTTGGGGTGTCCATAATTTGATAAGGTTGAGGGCCCTCAAATATATGATATATGTGCATTCAAACCATTTTTGGGTTTTATTCTATTACTATTATTTGAGATGTTGGTGTATTAGGGATGTGACTGTAGATGTAAAGGTGAATTTTGATTTGATTAAAATTAAGGTTATTATGTGATAGAGAATTCTATCCATGCAAATTTTGGAAATTTTTTAAGGGGTGATAATCTTCCATCGAGAATAAAAATGGCCATTGCAATTAATTTGAAATTTTTTCATGATCAAACTCCACTTTTTTTAGAAAATTAATATGAGTTTTTAAAATTTTATTTGGCCATGGAAGTTAGTTATTAAGTTGGGATTTAATTTAGATTTAATTACCTTTGTTGTTGGACTAGTAGTTTCATAATTAGTAGGATTTTGAAGAATCTATTTTTGTTTTACTATTTTTGGGAAACTAAGGGGTTAATTTCCTAATTAGTAAATAAGTCTAGATTAATCTAGAAAATATGTGAATATAATATGCCTAAATTAACCTACTGATTTGTTAAATCTATATTTGATCAATTAATTACTAAAAATATTAAACAAGGGGATAAAGTGTGAACTTAGTTGATTTATGGACTGAGACAGAGGATTCTGGAATTGCAAATTGTTAAGTTGATTGGGTAGACTATCAAAAATAAGACATACAAGTCTATTTTTTGTGTAGATAGTGTTGACCAATTTTACCCATAGGCAAAATTTTGGTCACCTTCTTCCCCTGTTGTTTAATGCCAGTCATCTTCAAGTTGCAGAGTTCAATCGATAGTTCAACCATCACTTGGTTCAAAAAAAAGGTTCACCAGCGGGTTCAACCAAAAGGTTCAATGCTTCGATTTAGTTCAACAGTTCAATGGCTTTTGGTTCAAAGGCTCCATCTTCGAGTCCAACATTACTAAGCGTTGAACCATTGAACCAATTTTAGTTCAACGGCTTGGTTCAACGAACATGGTTCAAAGTGGATGGTTCAATATTTTGGTTCAACGTGGCGGTTCAATCGGCAAAGGAGGTTCATCGATGCGCATGGTTGAACCAATTGAACTATTGAACATTTTTTGGTTCAACGGCTTGGTTCAAGGGTATGCCCTTGGCTAAGGGGTAGTCTGAAAAGTTTAATACCCTTCCAAAGGGCAGGCGCTTCAAGCAAAGGATTAGGTAAGTTCAATTCAAAGTTCAAAGTTCAGAGTTTAATTTTGTTTAAATTTAACTAAGTCCCAAATTCCTTCAAAAAAAATTTCCAAAGGAATCCCATCGGACAAAAAGTTTGAAGGAATTCGGGCACAACTTCAAATAAAAGCCAAGGGCTGGGTAAAATTTCTGCAGACTTTTTGTTCGCGGGAAAATGTCCACAGACAAAAGTCCATGGAAAATACACAAAGCAAAGTGACCCAGGAAAATTGTCCGCGAGAGCCCGGGGAAAATCACAATGCAAGTGAAGGACCCATCGAAGGACCCCGAAGGGTAGGTGCCCTTGTGGGGAACTCTCAACTCAACTACAAGGGACATTTTCGAAGGGTGAAGGGTCATTTTCTCTTTGGGAAGGAGCCCATGAAATATGTAAGGCAAAAGAGTGCCCGAGAAGGTGCTAAGGGAAAAAATGAAGCCACAGAAGAAGCCATGAAGACCCAATGACATTTTGATGGGCCCAAGGACATCCCAAAGGACATCAAGTTTAACAGAGCAAGTTAGCCATTGGTTTTCAAACCAATGACAGCTGTGTGAATGTCAACTTTCATGAAATGAAATGGCCATGTGTTTTCAACCTGAGAGAGAGCTAACCAAGGGGCCAGAATGTAGCGACCCGCTAAGAATTCACCTCGAAGGCCGAAGAAGCCAGAAGAGACAAGAAAGATAAAAGGACAAAATGACAAGATAAGAAAGAGATGAAGCAGTCCAAATGGCAAGGGGCAGGCGATTTATTGCCTGATAATCCCCAAATGGTGCAAATAGAAAATGGCATGGCCCGTGCATTTAAAAGGGGAAAAATCTCAATATGTTGCAGAAAAAGAGAGACAGCCTGTGTTTCCACATTAATGCTTTAATTCCAAAGTTAAATTCAGCATTATACAACATGGTTCCACCAAGCCTCTTCTAGAAAGATGACATCAGCAACAGTGTTTTCTTCTTCCCAATGAAGGGACACATGGGCCACTTGTAAACAAGGAGCGCCAAATGGGCCTCCTTGCTTCTCCTATATATTGGATACTTGTCATTTGTAAAAAATGTCTTCCACATTTGTAAGGCGTAGCCCTGGCAAATTTTCCACATGAATCAATAAAAGTAGTTTCTACCTCCATTTTGGATAGACATATCCGAGTATGTGTTAAGTGTTTATTTTATGTTTAGTCATTGTTTTTCGATGATTTCATAGGTTCAACACCACTGTACCTATTGTCTACAAGGTGCCATCTCTGTAGCTGATAGGAGAAGAGCAGTATTTGAGAAGTGCAAAATAGAGGATTTTGCTATATAAGTGTGCGTCTCACAGCACCTTTGGTGACCTCTATTTTCTATATTTTCCATTAAGGCCTCCCTGTCAGTTTCTAGCAGCCTGGTCCTTCTGCCAAGTGTGAAGTGTATGTATGCATTTGTCTGATTTCAAGAGTGGGTGTGTGAAGGTCAACTTTATTTTGGTGCATCACCTCTTTAGAGTAGTTTGTTTTCCTGCATCTTTCTCCCTTTTCATCCCCCCATTATATATCTATATATATGTATGTATTTGCACTTGTTGGAACAAACACGATGCATCAAAGGGAGCTAGCCCTTATCTAGAGACTCTCCCCTCTAGCTTCACCAGTCCCACAGGTGAGAGGGGAGTTTCCATAGTTATGAGGAGAAGGCAAGAGCTCGGCCTCCTACCAAGGGTGCAATCTCTACCATCAACAGTTTTGGCACACCCAGTGGGACCAACTGGGATAGGTTTTGTCCAAAGAGTTAAAGAATTTTTGGTGTGTTCTTCAACCGACCAAATTTTGGAGGCTTTGCATCAAACACCAATGGTGACTCCGAGTTGAATCTACTAGTTAAGCAGCCTGGTGCCATTTAGAAATCACTTTATGTATGTATATTTGTTTTACACAAAATCATGGGTCTTGTGTTCCTTCATATGACTTTGATCAGACTCAAAATTTTCAGAGAATCACCTCAAGCAACTCTCCTAGTTACCCTGCAACATTAAGAGAGGTGGCGCTAGAGTTTGAGAAGTAGACAATGGAGATTGATAGACTAGAAGAGCAGTATGGGTATCAGCAGGAGCTGATGTATAAAGAGGAGTGTTTGTTTAGGCAAGCGTAGGCCTTGCAATCCATGGAGGAGGAGGTAGCAAGATGGAGAAATCCATTTAATCAAGGCAGTTAGCCTTGTGTGCCCCTTCCTGTCCTGAATAAATCCCCCTCTTTTGTGCCAAATCCTTTCTACCAAATTGCACTTGCTCACTCCATCTCATCAAATACATTCGCTCTCAATCCCGTGTGCCTGGATTTCCAACACTAGAGGGCATCAGAACAACCTCCCGTGGAGATGAACCTTCTAAACTCCTTAGATTGTGAATCTTCCATTGGGGGGAATACCACCAGCCAGCACATCCCTCTTCTAGAGACTCTTTCAGTGTATCAATAGTCTCTTCCTTGCATTCCTCAGCCTCCCCAAGTCTTTCAATGTGATGTGTAGATTTCAAGTTGGAGGAAGGAATGCCAAGAACCAGCTCGGAGCTTTGAAGAGGATAATGCTAGTGATCTCCAAAAAAGGCTCCTTCAAGAAAATATAGCTAGGAGAATTGTAGAGTTGGAGTCCCAAACAAGATTCCTCAGCCAACGTGTGGTGGACCTGTCTGAACCCAGCCCATCCACACACTTCCAAGAGAAATATCAGGCCACACCTGATATAGATGAAGTGCTGACCAAGTGGAAGGAGGAGAATCATTCGATTCTAGATCAAGGGCTGCCCCCTCTTCCACATGTTTTCTCCACTTCACCCCTTCTCAAGGAGGAACCTATTTTGCAAGAGACAGGTGAGGAGCAAAAAAACCAATCTACAATTCTTCAAGAAGCTGTCATGAGCGACAACGAAGGCAGAATCATCATTGATGCTTCTTGTGAAGACACCATCGGCAATGGAGAAGATGAAGGTCTTGCATATATGCAGACGTTCCAACAATATGAGGAGGGACAAATGCATGGTAAGTTCTCTTCCCCTCTATTTGATGAACTTCCTTGTTGCTTTGATGAGGAGGATGACTACACTGAGGAGCCTGAGTTGGAGGAAAGAAAGGAGAGGTTTATCTTCCTGGAGGAACGCCTTGAAGAAGAGAGTTTTGAAGAAGAGGTGATGTTTTTTAGGATGAGCAATCATTTTGTGAGTCCATTTCAGACATCACCACAGTCACCCTTCTTCAAGAAGGCCAAGAGGAAGCAGAGGACGAGTCTGACAGGATTTTTAATGAGGCAAAAGGAAACAAGTCAGACCATGATGCGTTGCAAGGGAGATATACATGTCAAAGGGCTTATGGTGATGAGCTAGCAGCCATTGATTTCTTGGTGATAAGCACTAATATGAAGGACCAACATTCAATAGGCTTCTAAGGACAAGCAGAGTATATATATGTTAGAAGCATGTTCTAATCTGATCCACTCGAATTCCAGCCAATCTAGGTGATAGGCAAGAGGAGCAAGTCACCAAATCTCCTTTTCATTCAGCTACTTGCCTGGCACCATAAGTCCTTTCGCCAGGAAGGGGACCTAAGAAATTTTCCTTTCGATCTAGGAGGGAGGTGAGCATTCCTGGTTAGTTGTATATAGTAGTTTGCTTTCAGTTTCTTTTCCTTCTTTCCCTAAGTGCAGTTTGCATAGCTAGTGTTTTTTAGCCTTGTGTGTTTCCCTTTGCATGTGGGGTAAAAGGCTTCATGTTTGATTCTTGGATCTTTTGGGGCTATTGCTAACTCTTTCATAGTTGCATCTGACTCCATGCCCAATGGATTTTTAAGGTAATTGGCTTCTAAGCATAGCAGGCATGCTTCCCCTATGAGTTGCCAATTTGTTGACCAATTTTGCCCATAGGCAAAATTTTGATCACCTTCTTCCCCTGCTATTTAATGCCAGTCATCTTCAGGTTGTAGAGTTCAATCGGTAGTTCAACCATCGCTTGGTTCAAATAAAAGGTTCACTAATGGGTTCAACCAAAAGGTTCAAAGGTTAAGGTTCAATGCTTCAATTTAGTTCAACAGTTCAACTGTAAGTGTAAACCTTCATGCAACACATGATGCCCCTTGTATCTGGATTATTTGAGTAGAAAAGTCATGAAAACTGCTGGATTCTAGACCATACTATTATGGTAAAACCATGACTAAACTCATTCCTCTGCCTGATTCTGGAAAAACTAAAAAATTTATTGTCTAGACACTAGCGTCAGAAACTAGATAATTTGGGGTCTAGCGCTATAGTCCCATATTTGATGCTATTGTCCAAATCCAAAAATAAAAAGTGGACTATGTTCTTTATTATCTGCCTGATCTGAGTTGTATGTACTGAATTCTAGAATCTGGACTGAACTAGTCTAAAGTTGCTTTATTTTTTACTGGTAGAAGCTTTGATCTCTGTGAAAAAACCCATGTTTGTTGCCCCCTCTTTTGAGGGTAGGAATGAAGACCCTAAAATAACTGCCCTCAGAAAAAGAAGCCTTGTAAGTGTGTTAAGCTATGAAAATGTTTGATATAGCATTGATATTCATGATCTCAAGATATAGCAAAAGTTATAAAGAGAGATTGTTAAATCTACAGGGGTATGAATAGACAAATATAACAATGTAATAACATTTTTATAAAATAAAGATGGAATGTGAGATGTTAGTTGTTAGTTGTTAGTTGTTAGTAGCATGGAGGGATGGAGCATGATGTCCATTATGGCATCTAAGGAGCAAGGTGAATGCATGATTGGAATCATGGCATTGCACACAAAGAGAAATGATCAAGCAACAATCATACAAAGCAAGAAGCAAGAAACACACAAGGGTGGTCAAGGGGGAAAATAAGCACGTAAGTCATCTAAGGCATGATTAAATGTTGCATACACACACAAAAGGAATAATCAAAAATTGGCACAAGGGCCACAAGCACATAGAAAGGCACACACAAGGGACATTGGGAAATGTCTAAATGCACACACATATAGACAGGATTAAAGGACATTTGGAAAATGTCCTAAACTACAAATAGGAAGCAAACAAGAACTGGAAAATGCAAACACATCTAGCTAATCAAAGCAAAGAGTGGAAGCATGCAAATTACTAGAAGAAGTAAACATGCATCTAACTATAAAAAGTGAGAAGCAAGAGTATACAAAATATGTAAAACAAGACTAATGTATATGTTATGAAATAAATAAGTGTGATAAATGCCAATGGATGTTGATTTAATATCTATATAAGCAAGTAAGGAACATACAACAACAAGATGTCTACAGTGTGTAGTGTAAGAATGACATAACCTGGATGGTGTAGTCATGTAAAGTGTGCCCTCATTGGGTAAATGTATTGATATGTAGCTGGAATGTAGACGTAAGATGCCCCTTTGATGGGTGGAGTAAAGTGATCAAGGATCCAGATGTATTGCACACACTTAAGACAAGATCAAGTGAAGCTTGGTAATATAGATAAATTGACAAACAAGTAACATAGAACAACATAATGTAAGTCTAGCATAGTGTTTTAGTAACATAAGAACATAGATGATGCATACAATTGACATATTTTTATTTTTATTTTATTTTCAAAGTTTGTGTTTTTGTTGTATTTTTGGAATAAGCTATGTACAATCATGTAAAAGAGACTATGTATAGTCAATGTACGAAGGAGTTTATTTAAATATGAAATCTATGTAGTTGCATGAAATTCATTAGGTTCTTGAGTTTCTTCCCTTCTAGTGAAGCTAGACAATACACTTTTGGATTAAGATTTTCAGTAATGATGTATGGTCTGAGCCAGTTCGGTTTGAATTTTCCTTTTATTTCTTATTTGGTGTTAATATTGCATAGTTTTTCTTTTAAGATGAGATCATTAACGTAAAATTCTCTAGTATGGACTCATTTTTTGTAAGAATGATATATATGTTGCTGATAGATTCTGAGATGTTCTGTTGCTTGAATATGTTTATGATCTAGCTATTTCAGCTAGTGTAAGCTTTTTCATGATATTGATCATTAGTGATAATACCCCTGAGAGAGATACGAAGGGATGGGATTTATAATTCCAATGGTATAACTACTTTAGTGTCATAGATGAGTGAAAAAGGAGTGACTCCTATGGGTGTGTGAATGTTTGTGCAATAAGCCCATAGTGCAAAGACAAGTTGGTTGTGCCAATCATCTCCAAATGTTGTCATAGTTTTTCTTAGAATGTTATTGATGGTTTTTTTAGTGAATTTTGCTTGACCATTGCCTTATGGATAGTAGGGGGTGAAAATGTGTGTTTGATTTTAAATTTTATGTAGAATTTTTTGACAGTCTTATTTTTAAAAGATGTTCCATTATCTGAAATAATTACTGTAAGTAAGCCAAAGCATGAAATAATATGCGTCATGAGAAAAATGTAAATGTCATCACCTATGGTTATACTATTTTAATACTTTAAAATGTTTTACTATATTTGGGAAACTAAGGATTTAATTTCCTAATTAGTAAAGAGGTTTGGATTAATCTAGAAAATATGTGAATACAGTATCCCTAAATTAACCTATTAATTTGCTAAATCTGGATTTGATCAATTAATTACTAAAAATATCGAACAAGGGATAGGAAGTAAACTTATCTAATTTTTGAACTAAAATAGAGGATTATGGAACTACATATCACTGATCTGGCTAGGCAGACTGTCAGAAACAAGACCCAAAATTTTGTTTTCTGCCTGGATAGTAGCATCAAAAACTGGACACTTTAAGGTCCAATGCTATTGTCTTGTTTTTGGTGTGTTATAGTCATTTTGATTTTATTTTTTTATCTTTCTGGGTTCTATCCCTCAGCATCAAGAGACCTTGCATATCAGATTTTAGCTTCTAGAAGTCATCGAGTCTCATCGAGAGCCTGTTTCCAATTTTAGTACCTATACTTGTCTGTGCACATGGAAACAACAAAATAGATCAAATGCCAAAGGGGCAAAAATTGGGTTAGGAAAAGAATGGTCACACAATCTAGAACCCCTGTTATTTTGATTGTTGCCTACATTAACCCTCAAGCTAGGGTCTCAGATCTGATGTAGTTCTCCCTTAAGCAATGTGCTTAGTCAATGTGCATGATTGATGCAAGAATGAAATTCACTTAGGCCCTTCCTTTATCAAGCATGAAAATCTCAGTGTGATGTAGAGAAGTTGAGATATACTATTGACTAATTTTGATTATGTCTAATGTGCCAAAGTAGTAAGTGTTAGGTATAAAATACCTTGTGAAGTCCTTTATATAGGAGACTCTGTATTTCGACTTTTGGAGCTTTATTTGCATCTAGCCAACAAAGAGGAGACTTAGGAATGAAGAAAACAAAGGGAATAAGACCTATATGTTGGAGAAAACTAACCATTGGGGATCATATTGACCTTGGACAATAGCGTTGAAAACTGAACACCCTGGGTTTTAGTGCTATAGTCCAATTATTGACACTATTATCCAGGGAGTTTGGGACCTGGGTGGATGGGTCAGGGTCCAAAAGAGGCCTCTGGGCCTAAAAGGGTTAAACCTGGTAAGCTACAGTTGATTTGGAATTAGTGAATAGATGTCTAAGGAAAATAGTGAAACCAAAATAAGACAGAGAGAAGGACCTAACTAAATACGAACAAAGCTCATATTCTTCAGTCAGAGTCTCCTGTGAAAGGACCATGAAAAGATATAATATGTGTGTTTGCTTGACCAATTTAGGGTGATTACATTTGTCCCCCTTTTATTCTAGTGATGTAATGAAATTAATTACTAGAGTAAAAGAAAGAAAGAAGATGCATACCTAGACTTACCTATGTGAAGATAAGTGTGCTAAAAGGATCCAACTTCCTGGCCAGAGAAGTGGATTGAAGAATTGAAATATTAACCGAAGAAAAAGAAGGAATCCATGTAATAGATTCCCACTATACTAATCTTAAATAGTGCATAAAAAAGAGAAGGAATACCTGTAATAGATGCTCCTTGCACTGAATCTGAATAGTGCCTGGAAAAGAGAAGGAATCCCTATAATAGATGCCCCCTGTACTGAATCTGAATAATCTAAACTAGATTTGAGAAGTGCTTGGAGGTCCAAAACTAATGTTTGTCCTCTGTCCCACACAAACTCCTGGGTCTAAGTAATATTATGGACCCATCACTGCAGATGATGGTATGGTCCATCTTGGTGACAACTTGAGTAATGCTTGGGTATATACTAAAAATGTTGGTAAAATATGTAAGAAGAAAATGGCATGTCCTACCATCTCAATCTATATAATCTTGTAAGATGAAGGACATCAACATATGTGCCATGCCCCCAAATCTGATATGTGAGTGATGCATCTGATAATCTAGAAATCTGTATATATGTAAACCAAAGGTGTATCCCTCTGAATGTCCTATGTAATGTTGAGTGACCCAATGTAGTCTAAATCACTGTATAATTTAACCAATCTATGCTGAGTAATGCTAAGTGACCCATGGAGTTTGAACCACTTGTGAAATCTCAACCAATTTAAGCTGAGTACGTAGTGTTGTTAATATGGATACTGAAGGTGTAAAAACCATGTTGAGTGACCCATGTAGTTTGAATCACTAAATGTTTTGATCATTCTAAGCTGAATCTTGATAGTTTGACTGTTAGGTGTGTAAGAACTATGATGTACTGGATAGGTTACTAGATAAACCATGGGAGTAAGGATAGTATAAATGATGCCCTCCTTTTGGGGAAGAGACGATATCCAAGATAGAGGAGGTTGAGCTAAAAGTGATGACTAGTGGCAGGATGTATAGAAACATGGTTGGCACATAATTTGAATAAATTAAAGGTTCATTGTTTGGATTGATGAGATTGAATTACTGGGAGTGAAATGTATCTTTGGTTGATTAGGATCAAAACTAGCATCTGGGTTTTATGAGTTATATAGGAGTTATTGTGCCATGGTAGGCAAATGAGGTAAAAATAGATTGAATGGGATGGAAGATTGATTTGATCGAATAGGGTAGGTTGTTTGAATGTTTTGAATGACTATTTGATTTGTAAAGACTAATATGGGTACCAAATAGGTGTAGAGATGTCTGTGTCATAGGAAGTAAATAACCTAGTAAGAGAGTGAGTCCTGCTTTATTGTAAAGGTGTCAATGTTATGAGTCTAAGGAATAAAATGATTTACAAAATGAAGCTACGGAGCTTGAGTTATGGGCAAAATAGAATGTTGCTTTTTGTTTAGAAAGGGGTTAGATATCTCTGTATGTTTGTAGGCCCTGATTTTTACCAATTTTTAGCTATTTTGAGCCATTTTTAAGCAGTTTTAAAAAATTGTTGACTAGTTCTAGCGTTAATGTCCTAGGTTCAAAGCTATTGTCCTAGATTCAGTGTTGTTGTCTAGGTTTCAGCACTATTGGCCAGTGCTAGTGTCTGTCTGCAGTGCTAGTGTCCATTATGGATGAATTTTTTAGTTTTTGAGTTGTTCTTGCTCTGTTATTTCGTAGGTGTTTGTTGTCTGACATATAGTATATATGTTGGTGTTTTTCAAGGTGAGGTGCAGATGTGAGAGTTCCATAAAGGCTAGGTTATGGAGACTCTGAGACTACTGCCTTTGTTAATTGATGAGAGGGTTGTGATGGATAGAGCTACACTGGGATACGTATGTGATCTTGGTATAGTGCAGTGGGATAGATATTTGATCACTGCCTTATGTGAGAGGTGGAACGTTGATACATGCACATCTAGCTTTTAATAGGGGAGATTACTATGACTCTAGAGGATGTGTATTGGGTTTTACATTTGTTGATCAGTGGGTGGTGAGTGTCACTGCAGGATGACATAGGTGTGGATGCCATTGATCAAACATCAAGATACTTTTCAGGAGCACTTATAGGAGTACACCGCAGGGGTAGTGAGAGTGATATTTTACTATCGATTATTGTGCAATTGAGTGTTCCATGTTTACGAAAGTGGTTGGCTATCTTATTGGCTTATTTTATTATTGTGGATGGCAGTGGAGTATCTATTGTTTATAGGGTGCATAGAGTGGTTCAGAGTATTGAGATGTATGGTACCATGTTTTCATAGGGGAGGACAATGTTTGCTCATTTGTATAGAGATATGTATAGATTTATGAAGGAATCTTGTAGCGGTGGTGTGGGTGCAGCCACTTTGTTGCATTGTTGAGCTTATGAGCATATAATGGTTGTGCAGCCGATTGGATTGTCGAGGGTGATATGGGCATATCCACAACCATTTTGCAAACATTGGACTGTGAGTTGGTTATTTGATCTCCCAGGATGGACCACTATAGGTGGTTCTTAGACAGATTAGTGGTTGATGACATCAGATGGAGGCCTTATAGAGGATTTCTTAGATGGCTAGAGGATGGAGAGAATTTGCGGCTCATGAGAGTGAGTTATTGGTTACATGATCATTGGTTTAGAGTTTATAAGTGCTTTCAGTATGAGCATGTGACTAGGAAATTTGGATTTTGATAGGATGTTCCTTCTGTAGCATGGATATGGTTGAGGAGTGTGCGAGCACCAATGAGAGTGGGAGCTCATCCTAGACCGACTGAGGCAGATTTGGCACCATTGCCATTGTATGTGCAAGATGAGGTTATAGATGTTTCTAATGTATACCATGTGGGATGCACTAAGGGCTACATGATGTGGTGGTTGAGGCATCAATGGGCTCCACTATATTCAATTGGTGTGCTAGATGTTCCTATATATGAGTAGTTTGAGCCAATTCAGAGGGTGGCAAGTGAGTGGTTATAATGTGATCTTGTACCTTGTATGCATGCTTTGTTGTTACTTGTGGATTATGTGTAACTAATTGGAGTGTAATGTTTTGTACCTAGGTGAGGTGGTGGATGTGTATGGTTTGGATGTCACAAGTCATGCTCAAGTTGTACAAATTACATTTTTATGTGATTACAATTTTAAATTTTTATCTTTTATTTAAAAATACAAGGATCTTTGTAGGGTAGTTGTTCCTTGGGGATGTCAATATTTGTGAATAAGAGAATAATTCCATATAGATTTCACATTTTTAGGGATAGTAATAATCTATTAGGAAGGAAAATAACCATTTAAGTTCATCTGACATGTTTTTGTGATTAGATTCCATGTTTTTCAAAAAATCAAGATGAATCATTTTATTTGTTATGAATTTGTTTTGTAGGATTAAAAGAGAAGGATGATTGGTCTAAGTCAGTTATTTTAAGATAATAAATTTCTTTGAAAAATAATAATCATGGGCATACGATTCTTAAATCCCATTATAAGAAGGGATTGAATTGAAATGCTATGGATCTCATAAGTACACTTTTTGGCTAGGGATTATTTAATGCTGTGGGAGATTTTAAATAATGGTTACAAAAGATTTTGGGAAGTGGCTATGGAGGATTCTAGGTAGTAGCTATCCAATATTATGGATAGTGATTAATGAAGATTATCTATGCTATGGAAGATATGGATATTAAATTTAAAAGATTGGTTGTATGATTTTTTTTATAGCTTGTGTCTTGATATAAAATAAGAATCAAATGTAATTTTTTGGGCTTCATGTGGATGTATTTATACTACTATCATTTTCTATTTGTGATATTTTGGAATTTATTATGGAAGACCTAGTTTTGGGTTGCTAGAGTTAGTTTAAGAATATTTTGTTCTTTTTATCTTGTTGGTTGAGTAGGTTAAACCTTATGTATAAAAATATTTTCAAATTAATGAAATAGAAAAGAATCACATAACCATACTTTTTTATCAATAAAAAAATAATTAGATCTATTTTACACAAAACTCAAATACTTATTTTTTATAAATGTATTAACTAGTCTAGTCATGGGCCATGGTTTAATATTGGTTTAAGTTTATTTGTATGTTACCAGTTCAATTAATGGTCATTTTATTATATATTGAATTTAAGGATGAGTTTAATGTAATATTTTATTGTTTGATTTGATTTTTGGGATGGATTTATATATACAATTAAATTGATTTGTGTTTTGTATTATTTTATCTTTATAAAGATGATCTAAGAGGGTACTTGAATAGGTAAGCTATCATTAAAATGTTGATATGAAAGGATTAAATACTTCAAAACCACAAAATAAAATTTGTATTAGATAGATTGAAAAAAATTAGTGGACCATTTGCTTCCAACATTCATTACATTATTTTAATCAACGCCCAGAATTAGAAAAAATAAACTTTTAAATTGTATAGTTTTCTTACATGCACTATTTGGAATAATATAATTAATGCAAGTGTTATTTAAAAACCATAAAATTTTAAAATATAAACCCTATTAGAATGACCCTTATGAATACATAAAGAGAGCCCAATTGTTTCATTATTCCCATTGGTCACCATTTGCTTAGAATGAATTTACGAAAACATTATTACTACATAAAGTTTAATTGTGTCGCCATTAGGGTTAGATTTACATTCCTAAATCAACCTTTTTTAATGTTTTCAGTGAAAAAACTCCAAGTAATTTTCCTCAATTTTTGTGGCACAAAGGAGGTACAAAAGAGAAGCAACTATTTTGCTCAATTTCTTAGTTGTATGAATTTTGTGCCACCTTTGCAACACATTTACATGAATTCTGCACCACAAAAAACACTTTTTTCAGTTTTATGGCATATTAATGTCATGTTTTTTTATTTGATATGTTAAAATCCAGGTTTTACAGGGACCTAAAACCACAAGAGTGCATTACAAAAGTTTAAACAGGGCAACTAGGGCCAAGAAACCAAAAAGCAAAAACCAGAACTTATAACAGAATCAAAAAACAAGAAAAACTAGCAGAACTAGGAGGGTCCCTCCTGAGGGTCTTCAACTTCAGCAATGTCCTTTGGCAAGATGGTTGGTTTGTCCTTTGAAACTTTGGTCCAAGTACATTTTTTGAGGCCTTCAACCGCTTTGCCAGGGAGGACCATTCTAGGATGTTTTTTTACCTTTTACCTGCAAATGACACTATTTGGGAAGGACTCCTTTAGGGGAGCCTAGGGGGGATTTGAAAACCTTAGGACAGGTCATAGCAAGGGTTTGAGGGGGCTGAGTAGAGTGGACAAAGACCTGGACAATTGCTTCAGCAAGTTTGTGTAATGCATTCCAATCCTAGATAAGTTTGTCCAGGCCAAAACTAGTGCGTTGCACCTTAGAGTTAAAATTTCCAGCAGCTATTTGTTTCTTTCCAACTCCTCCATAACCATGGCCTTCCATTTCCAAGTATATTTTGTAGGGGTCCCTATTTCAATTGGTTTTGATTTGGAGATGAACAACAATTTGAGAGGGAGGTCGTCTGGGGGGACTGTGATAAGTTGTTCTAGGGGCTCTGATCGGAAGGCTGGTGAGATCCCTCGGTAGGATCCTCCTCTGGGGGGTCCTTTTGGGAGTCCTCCCCAGAGGAGGAACCCTCGAGGGGAACCTCCTAGCCTAATATGGCTTGGTCATGCTTAACAAGGAGGAGGATCAGGGCTTGATGCAGAATGGGGTTGGTATCATTAACTTGGTGAAGCAGGACAATGTTTTCAAGGGATTTAAGCAAGAAATAGGGTAGATTGATCTTATACCCAATAAAATGATTTAGAAGTGAGAAATGGTGAGAGAATATTAATGTATATTTACCTTATATTGTCATATATTACATGATGTGAAGGCACATTTATTGGCTAGTAACACAGGAGGTCAGCCTGTGGGAACCCTTTCTTGTCTGTTTGCACGAAATCATTTGTTTGGAAGAACCGTTGTAGGGACTTTTGATTTTTTGACTAGTCCTTGAATTCCTTGGCACCTACACATGACATATCAGTGGCATCTCTGATGAGCTCCTCCTAGACATTGATGGTAATGTCGTGCATGGAAACTATCTATTTTATCCAAGCTGCCACAAAGTCTCAAACAATCTAGACATTATGCTCAGTGACACATTCCATAAATTTTGTGAGGCCCCCCTTTTTAAGCTTCTTCCAAACTTTCTTTTGCTCACAGACCTCCTTGCATGATGATGCCATGTTATCACCACATTTACACCAAATATTAAAAAAAAAATTCAAATCAACAATAAGAATATCACTTTTATGTCACTTACTAAATGATAAGCTTCACTTTTAAATGGATCAATAAACATGGATGTCTTCACAATCCAATATAGACAATTTTTTTAAATGTTGTGAAGGAAGTCTAGACAAAGCATATTTTTTATATTTCTTAGTTATTAGTTTTTAATATCAATGCACAATATATGCAATGAGAAGGTAATGCTTGAAGTGAAAACTCCATTGTGTGACACCCTAATAACATTTGGAGGTAGAAAGGCATGCTACCAAACATAAATGGTCAGCATTTGTATTGTTTTTCACCATAATCCAAACCAAACCAGAACTAAAGTATTATATAAATAAAAAAAATATTAATAACAATTAAACATATAAAACAAAACAAAATGAAAAATTCCATCCAACATAAGCTATGACTTCATTTGGTTTGGTAGTTGTATGGTTTATTCACTCTTGAAAAATCTATATGAATTATGATAACCTTGTTCCTTGACCAAGGATTTTTGCCCCTTAATTTTGAAATAGAGTTGGTATTTCCCAAATCAAAATGGACTAGTTTTGACACCTTTTAATTCATTTGGTAACTAAGTGGATAAGCAATTCCTAAGAATAATAATCAAACAACAAATTACACATCAAAATAATCAAGGAGCCCTTATTATTCACAATTTGACAAACAATAATTATATGAAATAGTTTTTCACTATTCTCGACAATTGTAAGCCCCTCTAAAGAAAAATTGATCTAATGAGACACATCTAATTCCTCCTACAATACCCCCAAAACCCTTAAGAAACTCTGCTTGAACTCTTTCAAAAACATATCATAAGAATGAAAATCTCTTTCAATATAATCTCGAATATCTCTTATGCATTGTGTCCCACCACTTGGTTCCATGAATTCCATGAAAAAAATCATGATTCCATACTTAGACAACATTGTAAATATACTGATTGAGCTTGAAAAACCAGAATTCTACTTTGAAGGCATTTATCCCTTGTATTTCCACATGTAACTTTATTTTGATTTCCAGGCATTTGTGTCTTTTAATTCCTTTCCATTATAATTTTTCTTATCAATGACCCTTAATTAAATTAAATTTTGGGTGACATAAAGACATACATTCTAATTTCACATTTCTATGTGACACAAAGTTGATGTTATATGCATCATTTTTACGTCACAAATTAGTGTTAGTTTTTTGATACATTTGCACCATATTTGCATCACTTAAAATAAAAATCCAAATCCACATGAATGACATTGAAATGACCCACTTGATGGTGTTAATTGCATGAAAAGTAATAATGAATAGGAATGTGAACAAGGAAAGCCCGAGCTATAAATACTTATGAGTGTCCTATAGAATTCATCACCTTTCATGTGTATAATGTTTAGATTATGATAACCCCATTTTTTACTAGTGTGGAATCCAACCCGAACACATTAGGAGGTTGGAGTCTCCCCTGGCAATGATAGATAGGAGAAGGAACAACAAACTAAGTAGTCAAAAAGGATCTTGCCAAAAAAAGAACCAACAAAGAAGAGAGCAAGAATGCCCATCCAAAAAAAAGGAACCATGATGAAATTACATTGACTGATGCAACAAACCGTTGGTTTTAACTGGATAAAAAACTAACTTGGACTGAAAGAGTGAGAGGCCCAAGTCTCAAAAATAACCTTCAAGGTCCCCAAGGAACCAACAAACTAATTTTGGTTAGATAGAGAACCATCCTGGACATAAATGGAGGTCTAGGTCTCTAGAAAACCTTCAATATCCCTGAAGAACCTAAACCCCAACATACCCACCAAAGAAATGTTGAAAGTAAAGAAGACATAGGAATCCCTAGAGATCCCCAGATAGAATCAGACTGGGTCAGAAACTAGAGACCATAATAGAGCCAAGAGGTTTTGCAAATTGGCCCTGAAACCATTCCCAAACACAAGGGGGCCTGGGTCCCAAAAGGATCTCTTGAAATGGAACCAAAAACCCTCAAACCAAGAAAACCTACTAAAATAGACTAAACGCAGTGCCCAAAGGGGTTGTTAGGGTTCCCAAAAATATTTCAAACCCAATCAGAAGTACTTAAGAGGATAATCCTTCAAAACGTTAGGAATGCCTGGGATCTTAACATAAAACACTACTTTAGAGCAAAAAAAGAACTTACTTTCTAAGTGTTGATTCCCACCCCAAGTGAGAACAAAATGTTAGTTTTATGATTAGAATTGAAACAATCAGAAAATGTAACACAATGAACAATGAACACAACAATATACTCTGGGAAAACCCTCCAACTTGAAGGGAAAAACCCATCAACAATATATCTCTCATATATTGAAAGATAAGAACAACAATCTGCTTTACAATGGCTAAATCCAAGGCCTACATGTATGGCTTCACTTCTTGAAACACAATGAATAAGATCACACTTGATAAATCTGATTTGCTCTTGAAATAACTTGATCTACTCCTTAGAAGTCTGCTCTGCCTTTTAATGTTATACTTCTCTTAATATTGAACAATGAGAAATCACTCTATATATATACAAGTGAGAGAAAAGAGATGCATCTCTTCAATTTCCCTGTTGGCCTCCACCAAACAAATTTTGTTTTTAAATAATATAATAAGTTGGGCTGGAAGTGGGAGCCCAATGCTGCTCCTTCAATAACAACACTCCCTCTCAGCTAGGGAGGATACTTCCAGCTGCATAAGACATATCATCTCATTGTGATGTCAACCACAATGGCTACAATAATGCATAGTATGTACAAGTGTTCATCACTTTACATGACATCCACCATGGATCTCCTAGAGGGTGGAATCAAGGGATTTCACCTTGAACTTCTATCATAGAGAAGAACTTGTTATCAAGGTATTTCACCTTGAACTTCTCTCACAGAGAAGAACTCGTTATCAATAGATTTCATTTCGAACTTCTCTCACAAAGAAGACCTCGCTATCAATGGATTTCACCTCGAACTTCTCTCACAGAGAAGAACTCGTTATCAAGGGATTTCACCTTGAATTTCTCTCATAGAGAAGAACTCGTCATCAAGGGATTTCACCTTGAACTTCTCTCACAGAGAAGAACTCGCTATCAAGGGATTGCACCTCAAACTTCTCTCACAGAGAAGAACTCGTTATCAAGGGATTTCACCTCGAACTTCTCTCATAGAGAAGAACTCACTATCAAGGGATTTCACCTCGAACTTCTCTCACAAAGAACTCGTTATCAAGGGATTTCACCTCAAACTTCTCTCACAGAGAAAAACTCGCTATCAAGGGATTTCACCTCGAACTTCTCTCATAGAGAAGAACTCGTTATCAATGGATTTCACAGAGAAGAACTTGCTATCAAGGGATTTTACCTCAAACTTCTCTCACAGAGAAGAACTCATTATCAAGGGATTTCACCTCGAACTTCTCTCATAGAGAAGAACTCGTTATCAAGGGATTTCACCTCAAACTTCTCTCATAGAGAAGAACTCGTTATCAAGGGATTTCACCTCAAAATTCTCTCACAGAGAAGAACTCGTTATCAAGCATAGCTTTGGTGGCTTCTACAATAGATCTGTTCTTCCTTTCTGCAACACCATTCTGTTGAGGGTTGTAAGGGACACAAAACTCCCTCTTAATTCCCGCTTCAATGCAAGAGTTACGAAATCCTTTAGAGGTGTACTCCCCTCCATTGTCGGATCTCATAACTTTGATTCTTTCAAAGGGGTCCCAGAACTATTACAGCATTCTTCTCTCATCTCATCAGATAACTCACTGTCCATGCTGTGATCAGCATCATAATCACTGGTTGTTCTTACATTCTCATTTATGGCATCCTCATATTCTGAATGTTGCTCTTCAAAATTGTTACCATGAATTTCAGAAGCACATATGTCCTCTCCACTAGCTAAAGTATTTATGTCTTCATCTTCTTCAAATTTAGAATTTAAGCTGAGCTCAAATAGAGATTTATCCAATGGGTTGTCAACATCTGTATGACTGTTGAATTGTATAGGACAATTTGATTCACTCTCCCTACTACTGTCATCCTTGCATTCTGCAAATAGTCTTATGAGATTATAGTCATCATCAAATCCATCAAATATGCTTCCTGCAATATAAATGCACTCCTCTTTGATCTCTTGTTTAGGAATAACACTGGGTTCAATAACTGAATCTAGTGGACTGTCAACCTCTGTATCACTACTGCATTCCATATCAAAAGTGTCAACCTGAATATAACTATTTAGCTTGCCATCTTCACTGCAAGAAGAATCAAACTCATCACATTTGTTGCTATGATGCTCAATAATTTCTTTATCTAGTCCATCATTACCACTTTGATCATCTTCCCAGCTAGCAAACTATTTTGAATGACCATTAGCATTAACTTCAGAAGTAGATTCACTCTCAGAGCTTCATGAAACATACTTGGTTTCTTCTTTCACCTCATCTTTGAGGCATGAATTAACTTCATAGAATGATATGTTGGGTAGACTGTTAGGTTTTGTATGACTGCTGCAATCAGTTTCAAGAGCATTTATCGAAAGAAATAACAATTGAAGGTAACAAATCTATAAACACTCTCACAACTGCAGGACTGCGTTGGTAGCTCCTCACATGGATGCAAAATTCATGCAAAAGATCGTCTACCGCCCCTTTTATGTCAATCAATTCAACGTAACCAAAATTTGGTAGTCTTTTCATATCGTCAAAAAAACATTCTTGTAAAGGGTTTCGAAATCGTTGTTAATCAAACTCAAATTTGTCTTAAGCTGAATATAGTGATCTTCGTCCCTTACGTTGTGAGCTTCCTCTACAAAATGTAGAGCATGGTTGGTTAGGTCAATGTAATGCTGATGATAATATTCAACTTTAGTTTTCCATCTCAACTACGTCCTCAATTGGGAATCAAGATTTGTGAAAGAAGAAAATGTCATCTGTCGCATTTGCAGGAGTTCATCGGATGGAAAACCGGCTAATTTGAGATTACAAATATAATAATACACGTCCCTATTTAAGATTTTGTAATCGTCCCTTAGCAAATTCAAATGTGTGTTAAGCTCAATATAATGATCCACGTCCCTAAGATTACATGCTTCCTCTATTAACAAAAGCACGCATTGGCATAGGTCAATGTAATGCTGACGACAATGTTCAATCCAAGCATTCTGCTCCTCCATCCTTCTATGTTCTTTGTGCCTCCTCAACTGGCTCTTTAACTTATACTCAAAATCAATCAGAGACTTAGATGTCATCAATTGCTTTTCCCTGAGTTCACTGGATGAAAAATATAATGATTCACTTTTTAAGATTTTGTAATCATCCCTCAACGAATTCAAATGTATGTTCTCAAAATAATGATCCCCATCCCTAAGGTTGTGCGCTTCCTCGGTTATTTGAAGCACACGGTTGTTTAGATCAATGTGCTGCTCACTGTATTTCTATAGTATCTGTTGACGATGAAATTCTTCTTCGTCTCTCTTGCGTTGTTCTCCCTCTTTCCTCCGCCGTTCTTCTTCCCTACGGCATTGTTGATCTTCCATCATTCGTTGTTCTTCATCCTCCCTCTGTTGTTCATCCTCTCTACTCCGCTAAAACGCTACTTCTCTTTCTCAAATTTCACCACGTCCTGCGCGCGTCATCTCTTCGTCTTTCAGGTGTTGTTCTTCCACAAGGGTTGTTTCACCACGCGACATGTCTTGGCTTGCGATGTTTGTTTTCTTCTTTTTTTTTTCTTTTTTTCTTTGGATTTGAATTTGGATGCTCCTTCGAGTCTATCTTCAATTTTAAAACTGTTCACCATCTTGACTAAAACAGGGATAGACAGGAGATATAAAGAACAACATAGTATTGTTGCAATGACAAATCCGATCACGATCTTCTTCAAACCCGCTCTGATACCATGTTAGTTTTATGATTAGAATTGAAACAATCAGAAAATGTAACACAATGAACAATGAACACAACAATATACTCTGGGAAAACCCTCCAACTTGAAGGGAAAAACCTAGCAACAATATATCTCTTATATATTGAAAGATAAAAACAACAATCGGCTTTACAATGGCCAAATCCAAGGCCTACAGATATGGCTTCACTTCTTGAAGCACAATGAATAATATCACACTTGATAAATCTGATTTGCTCTTGAAATAACTTGATCTACTCCTTGGAAGTTTGCTCTGCTTTTTGATGTTATACTTCTCTTAATATTGAACAATGAGAAATCACTCTATATATATACAAGTGAGAGAAAAGAGACGCATCTCTTCAATTTCCCTCTCGGCCTCCACGAAACAAATTTTGTCTTTAAATAATACAATAAGTTGGGCTGGAAGTGGGAACCCAACACTGCTCCTTCAACAACAACACAAAAACCTGCTTCAGATTAAAGATAAAATGATGCTGGCTCGGTCCAACCTTGCCCAATATCCTCCTTCTGCTATAGCTAAAATAAAACTCCAGACCCTCCCTTGAAGATCCAAGGGATTTAGGAGCAGAGTCCATGTTAGAACAACGATTAATCTTTCTTACTTTAAACCGGTTCCCACTACTGTTGAGAGCCGAACTTAGCCTTAAATAGTAAGCCATGATATCCACGGCCACTAACAATTTAGGAGTACCAAAAGAGGTCTCGTTATCCTTCCTAAATAGATCTGTAAAATGAAGAATCCAAAAATTCTTCTGGGCCAAATAGAACAGACTTGGCCCTATATTTTTGATGACAAAAGAGATTAAAAAAACCCCAGGAGGCTTAGAGTCCAGTTGATCACTATTTCCACATGCCATCTTCCTTAAAATCTCAGCCCTGAATGTCCCCCAAAGTAGAGGATCATTCAAAATTTGGAGATGCGAAGGCCAGACAGACTAAAACACATTCATGAAGCACCAATCAAACCAGTTGATAGACACCACAGATATTGTGCCACGAACGGTGCACTAATACAACCAAGGGAGAACACAACAAAGGGGCATATCCTTCTTGAACCAAGAGCTAAGGTTGTCAAAACCTCAACAGCACCTCCAAACCAACCCTGTAGCAATTAATCCATCTTCATAAACCACCAAACCAAATCTGATTGCAGGGTTACCAAGCCCAACTGAAAATAATAGCCAGATAGGAGAGAAGACCCCAGTTCTAGACCAAGTCAGCCACCCAGAAAAGGAAATCCCTTCAAAGGAGCCATTATACATTACACTGAGCCATTCGAACCAGCTTTTGTTGCTCTCAGTGTCATCCCCGTCGTCCTCGTCTTCATCTTCCACCTCCCCTGCACTCTGGTTTGCAAATCCATTACCACAAAGCACATTTATGGCTTTATGTTTTCACGGTCATAAAAATAGTTTGATTTCAGATAATAATGGCCTTCCCAAGGTCAACCCACAATGATTTATTCATCTTTATGTTTTTTTGGTATCCTCTGTATAGAATTTCTTCCTAAAATTTAGAGTAGGGATGAATTAAAAAATTAGTTCAAATTCATAACATCACTTGGGTTAATCATCGGTTGTATCATACATTATATTATTACTCTTTTCTTCTTGTTACAAAGTTTTAGAAGAAACCCACGAGGATTTTTTAACCCATGACATATTTGTGAGATAAAATGGGATTTTAAAGCCTAAATTTCATGAATTCATACTTAAAATCTGTTCTTGAAAATCATGTGCAATTAGTTTTCTTGTAAAATTTATTTCTTCACTTGACTTATCATTAAGTGCTTCCAACAAGGAAATGGTTGTTTGGTGTGATATTTTTGGATTTGGTTACTTACATTTTTATTGTATTATTATAATTGCATTTACATTAAGCTAAAGGTGGGTCAGGGTTAAACTCAATAGGTTGGGTAGAAGGGTAAAAATAATTTGGATCTGAGCAACAAAAATGAGTAGGAAATGCCAAGAAAATAATCAATGAAGGTAGTAATGATGGGCCTAGCAAAAGAACTAGAGGTAACAAGAAGAAGAATGAATCCAAGGAGAAGGAAAACAAATTATACAACACAATTACATAGATCCAAGACCATAAGGATGATATGGAGCCACTCAATGAGCTGGAGGACTCATTTGAATAGTTGTAGTGGTTTGTTTTTCTTTTGGTTTTCTATTGAACTTTGTGTGAATCTTTGTTGAAGTTTCGACTGAAGTTTGTGGGATTTTTGTTTGCTTATTGGATAAATACTAGTTATTGGTCTTATTTTATCTAAAACTTCAATGTTATATTTTTTCATGTAAAAGTTTTGGGATCCTATCAAAACCCACACTATTATCATTACCTAAAAAAATAATTGCATTTGCATTAATGTCATATGATTATGATTCCAATTACCTACATAATTTTAAAACTAAGATTGGTGACACTTGTAATGTCATTTGGAATAGGATGTTACATTTATTTTCCATTAGGAATTTGCATTATCATTTTATGATCATAAAATTGACTTTCATGGTGGTAATTTGAAAATAGGTTTCCAATTTCTATTTGAATGGTTAAAGAGCATGGCAGGAAAATTAGATGAGCTATTTAATTACAAATGAGCTATTTAGTTACAAATTAATTAGAGAGGGATTAATTGATATAGTAGTTTTGAACTAAATTACTTGATAATGTTTTTATATAATTGTTGAGCAATGTTAAATTGCATATTTCGAGGTGCACAAAAGCAAAATAGAATGAACAAGTACCGATGTGTTAAATAAGTATTAAATAACATTTCAAAGATGCAAGGTAAAAGGTATCACTTTAAGAACTAAAAAACCCATGATTTTGTCATGTAGATATGTAGGTAACTCAGTTAAACGAGTTTGGGTCCTAGGAATAAGATAATTATGGTTTGACGATAAGCATAAGATCTCATTTGTGACATTTATAGTCCTTACAAAAAGAATAATCTAAAGGTATTATTTTAAGTGATTTTTTTCACTATTGAAAATGTTGGAACATCCATTGTTATAATCTTATATGAAGAATAAAAAATGTGGAATGTCTATCCTAATATAAAATATCATCTTACCTATGCATGTGATTTACCTTATTTATTTTGGCTAACGTATGTTCAGTGTAGTCTACCTCGTCAATGAATAAATTTATTAGATTTTTATGCATAGAATAAAACCTTAATGGATGTAGTAAATTTTATTATGACTATTTTCATGACTCATGATGAGAAAGACTCAATATAACCTAGTAGTAAGACTAATTATCATGCACTATATTCTTTGATAGAAATTAATTCACCAGTAGTAAAGAGTCAAAGCTTAGGTGTGCACAAGCATGATTCGGTCAATCAACTTCATTCAAATTATTCAATGGAGGACTTTACATATTTATAATATTTGCATTCCCTATTAAATAGGAAGTAGCTCAACCACTAACTTCTTCAACCACTAACTTCTTCAATCACTAATCTAGGAAGTTTGTTCTAACAACCTATATTCACTCTCACATCTCTCTCCTATAATCGCTACATGATTTGTTTGAACAAATCACTTACATGAATATATTTTCTAATACAAAACATTGTTCACACTAAATTATTTCCAATTGTTCACACTGAAATATTTCCAATAATCCCCCCTTGGTGTGAATATGTTTGTTTACTTTATATTTCCCCCACAATGTAAAATTTCTTGGATTGCAATTTTGACTAATAATGCATACATTACAAAATGAGAGATTATATTATGAAGAATCATCATACATACTATATTGATATCTATCTCCATGAACTTTATTCAATTTTTTTTATCATAGGCAAATGACGATTCAAAATGACAATAGACTATAGTTGAAAAAATCAAGACTTAAAATACTAAACTCACACTATAGACTCTATAAATTAAAAAATAACTAGAATCTAAAAACTTTCAAATAAGCACAAGTAGTGACGCCCAAGGGAAGGGGCAGAGTATCATCCTTGGGAGGCAAAGTTGCCCAAGTAGAAGGCTATATGGAAGGAGGATCTGGGGCCACCCAGCCATCCAGGAGATATGTGGTCATATCAATAGCCCAGCCATCAACAGCCTACATCTGACTATTGGTGCCTGCAGGAGAACTTATGTAAGAGGGAGTTGTGTCAAATTTACCACACGACGGTGGTGAACCCCACCCTCCTAGGTGAAAGTGCAAGGAAATGTGACCATAACTGTGTGAATGGATTTTTTGCCTTATGGGTGGTGGCAGTGGCGGTACCTAAGGTGACCCATTTGCTAGCACATAACTAATAGTGCAAGGGGCACTCCCCTAGTGGTCCAATAGCTCACAGAGGTGGTGGGCTTCCATCACAACCTTATCTATTTGGGTTTGAATCTATATACATCTGAAGATATAACAAAAACCTTATCATTAAGTGGAAAAACACAAGATCAAGCATCATTAATGAAAATAGTATTATTTTTAGCCTTTCATAATTGAAAAAGAATGATGGCCCTTAAAAACTTCCATAGAAAAGTGATATAAGTTGGCTAGTTAGTTGAGTCCCCGAAAAGAGCAACCCGCCAAGAAATGGACTTAGGGTGATAAGCTTGGAAGAGGCTATGTATCCATTTCCAAGCAGACTGGGCTCATGGTCAAAACCAGAATAAGTGTTTTAAAGACTCAGGTCGGTGGCATGTATGACACTTGGGTGGATAAATGCTCATATGAGAGATCCACTCCCTGAGTGGGAGGCCTTGGTAGACTAGGCACCACAGAAAGTGGATAATCTTAGGATTGATCCTAGCATGATAAATTTTGTCTAGTCTGGCAAGTCAAGTTTTGGTAGAGGATTTAAGTCCCTAATGCCAATTGAGCTTGCAAAGAGAAAGAGAGAAGGGGCTCATGACTTAATATAGAAGGCCTGGAGAATAATTTTTTATTCTAATGCCCATCTTTCCATCAAGTTCGCGGAGGCTGCAAACCAAACTTATGAATCATAACATCATGAAGTAGCTCTTGAATATGAAGCAGAAAAGGTAAGTCAACATTATTCAATCGAAAATAACTTTCAAGTTAGGCTAAGGAATCCAATCCCTAGTAGAAACCAAATCATGAATGGTAAGGATACCTTTCTGAAAAAGCCCAAGGGATTTGACTCCCATCAATTCAACCAACAGAACATTAGTGTTTGTCATAATAGGAGACCACCAGATTGAAACAAGACCCCACGTCTGATGTGTAATTCAAACCAATGATGCAATACGAAGAGGTCCCAAAGCCTATATTCTTACTTTCATTTGTCCATGTAACCAATATATTTCCACCTGAAAACAAAAAATTACATTCCTTTTGGCATGCCTTGCACTATCGAGGCAACTGCTAGTTATAATTTTGACAAAATTTGTTAGTAGTGTTCCTAAGCATATTTGATATGCCTTAAAAGGATTATAAAATTTGAAACATTGATTTTATCACAATATATAGTAACAATTATTGACCTAAAATGTAATAATTCTTCCATCTAGCCAATATTTCTCTTCATGCCATAAAAAACATTCAAATATTCACATCCATATTTTTAGTTTGTAAGCATCTACATTTTAGTAATGTAGTCCTTCCTACTCTAAAAAAGAAACTACTCAATATAATACTAAAAATAAAGCAAAATTTAGCTTATTCGAAAATATCCTTTTTCTCTTTTTTAACACAAATATGAGGGAAACTGACATAAAATAATATGTTTCTTCCAATAATTTTGTGAAAGGTAAAAATAAATGCACGATGTTCAATGACTTAACAACTCATACATAGGTGTTTCTTTTGACATGTGTGTGCTTAACTTGCCACCTATCCCTTTCTAGTAAGATTGAAGCCTTGCAATGGTTTTAGTGTAGTGAAGAAGTAGATTTTAAGGTCCATCCCTACAATTTTAGGTATATGATACTTTAAGAGTCCTAACAATGGAGAGAAAAGGTGTGCAGAAGAAACATATTGAAGTTATGGATATGTATGATCCATGTGCCCATATTTTGGTAGATCACACCACTAAAATCCCTTCGAATATTTATCTATGTTTTCTTTTATGTCTTTTGTTTAATGGAGTTGAAGGAATTATGCCAAAATCATTCATCAAGAACATTGAAAAATGCAAGATTTAATAAAAGAAAGAAATGATATTACCTCTCAAGGTGCAAACCATGAATGAAACAAGAGTTTTAAAATAGGAAACTGAATGTATCAGAGAAAAACCCACGTGATCTTATAAGAATGTTGTCATCAAAATATTCTCACTTACAATTTAGAATCAATAACAATTTAAGAAGAGAGAGCTTTGAGTTTCTAGTGAGGAAATGAAAAGAGGAAAGCTCTTTTAATAAAGCAAGAAGAAGAAAAATGAGAGTTACAAGGAATCCAATGATTACCTTACAAGCCTCTTTTATGTGTGTCACTTGTGACCTATACCCTTAGAGAGTGGAAGGAAGTGTGTGCCAAGTGGGGAAAGGAGTTACTTGTAAGAGTAACTCTCAAAACCTAAAGGTGAACAAGTAGGTGACACCTTATAGAATCTGGATTTATGTGAATTTATAATTCACATAAATAAAAATTCCACACACAAATAGAAACTTAAGACAAATAAATTATCCTAAATATAAGGTAATACATATTGGCCATATGGTTTTCATTGATGTCAAAAGGGACATTATAAGCATATCATTGATGTCAAAGGATTAGGTAGGATTGATGGAGAGAAGAACATGTTTCACAGTTGCATTAGTGTAAAGTTCTCATGCTTTTACAGAGACCATTTATGGATGTTTGAAGTGAAACAGATAGAAGATCCATTATGGGTTTTTCATGAGCATCTTAGATATATGGTTCACAAATTCAAATGCAAAAGAATGAGCTCAGAAATGATTTATTTTGGATCGCGGCCATTACCAGGGTTTTTCAGTAAAACCCTATGAGCTTTAGTCATGGTGTCAATAGCCATGTTCTATTTTTATGGTGATTGAATATAGTTGGGACCCAATAACTTGAGTTGTAACTTAAGTCCTTGTCATCATTATGAAATTGACCCCTTTGACCTAGTAATTACCAGCTCAAGCAATGATCAAAGTTCCTAATATTTCCTAAGTCCTCGACTTAGTATTTATCCCAACTTGATCAACAGTTAGCACTTAATTATACACTAAAGATCCAATGAAGCATAAGAAAGTCAATTTGTCAAAGGTACCTCTGAGTAAATGTGTTAGTGACAAGTGTCACAATCACGAATCCTACACAATAAATCTATGGAGCAGTTTAAAGTCAAAAGGTCAATGAGAAACATGGGATTGCCAAGTGTATCAATATTAGGAATTGATAGTAATGTGCAGAAGGCACGTTATAATGTCAAGTGTTACTTTATCAAAAGCTAAGCAGAGATAAAGATCGATCTTGTAAAAAGATCTAACAGTGACCAGATGATCATGCAAAGGAGATCCAATAGAGCGAGTGGACTAAGATGAGATAAAGTGCTCAAGGTTTATCGACATAGTGGTGAGTAAGAGACTAAGCAAGTTTGAGAAGATCGACGGAGTGTAAGCATTCTAAAGACTAAGGAAGCAATAAGATGGGATAAAGAACTTGACATTTAACGTCAAGATAGAAGTAAAGATCATGCTAGTTTGAATATTTAACAACACATGGGAGCTCAGATCAGGAAGATCAATGGATGCATTTTAAAGTTAAATAGTTAAAGCCTGGAAGCGTACAAGGATCGAATGGAGCACATAAGCCTATCATAGATTTATCAAATGGATGTGTTTTAAGATGAGCAAATTGAATATGGATCATCAGATCGTGGTGCCAAAATTAAGATCAAAGGTCAAGATTTAATGTTGTGATCATCTTAACAGTCAAGCACAAGAATATGTAGGTAATCCATAAATCATGACGCAGACAATGAATTTGATTTTTTTAATCGATCAAATCTATGTAATATGCATGTGCATCAAAACTAGAGCCTAGTATATGCTATATATAGTAAAAGACCAAGAATCATGGTGATGGAGCATGAATTCAAGACATAAGAAACTTGCAATTCAAATAATAATGAACTAAATCCAAAATAGAGCATGATGTGTTATCAAACTAGTGTGAACACAGAGATGATACAAAACCCTAGATCAAATGCTTATATATATGCAATCTAGGATACATGAAAATGTTGTTGGAGCTATTGATATTATCATTGAGCAGAGTCAAATTGTGTGTGTGTGTGTGTGTGTGTGTGTGTGTGTGTGTGTGTGTGTGTGTCTGTGTGTGTGTGTGTGTGTGTGTGTGAGAGAGAGAGAGAGAGAGATTGATGAAGTGTGTCAAATAGATAAATATTAGAGACACAGAACAAGAGGCACAGAGAGAAGAGAATAAATAGATTATGAACAGTTACTGATTAGACCTATAATAGCGAATTGAGATTATATTTTTTTATGAATCAACATTGGAATTGGAGTTGTAGCTCCATAGTAGATGTGATTGGTTGGTGCCATCAGATAAGTTGAGTTGGTGCTCAGTTAGAGAGTGGGTGCTTCCTTAGAGTAGGTACTCTTAAATCAAGGGGAGTGGTGTCTCCTTAGGGTTGGTGTCCTTAAACATTGTAACCAATGAGGTTCTTTATTGTGAGGCTAGATGAGAATGGTAGATTTTAAAAGTTATTTTCATGATGGTTTTTCCCATATTGGGTTTTCCACAATAAATATGGTGTCATGTGAAATTGTATATGTATGATCTCTACATATTTGATTTGATCTACATATATATTTTAATCTGCATTAAAATTATTTAAAGGACTGGTTTTAGTTAATATAATGATTTACCTCCCCTCTCAATATATAGTTATGTTCCAATAATTGGTATCAGAGCCCTGGTTCTTTAGAAGAAGCTTAATCAACTCAGATAGAACTTGGAACGGTGAACACAAATGGTTAGTCAAGAAGGATCTTCATCAAACAAATCACCTCTTTTTGATGGATCAAACTATGAATTTTGGAGCATAATAATGGAAGCATATTTATTTTCATTAGGATTTGATATATGGATGTCTATGGTAAATAGATATATAACCCCTGTTATAACTCCTACTAATCAGGATACCAAGAAAGCATATGAGAGCAATGCTAAGGCAAAGAATGTTATCTTTTGTGGTTGTCTAATTTAGATTTTCTCAAAGTGATGCATTATAAAAATACATAAGATATTTGGAACAAACTGAAGAGCATCTATGAAGGAGATGACAAGGTTGAGCAGGCCAAACTACAAACTTACAAAGGTAAGTTTGAAAGCCTTAAAATTAATGAGGAAGAGAAAATTGCAGACTATCTCCTCAGAGTGCATGAAATAGTCAGTGCAATTAGAAGCTTTGGAGAAGAGATGAAAGAATCAGTCATTGTCAAAAAGGTCCTAAGATCTTTTTCATCAAGCTATGACTCTAAAATATCTACAATAAAAGAAGCAAGAGATCTAGATAAACTCATTATTGATGAGTCACATGGAACCTTCAAAACCTATGAGATGAGAATGAGAGAGACAGAAACTTTCAAGAGAGAAGCTACATTCAAAGCATCTAAACCATTAAAGGTAGAACCACCTACATCCAGATCAGAGGAGACTGATGAAGAAGAATTCAACTTTGTCAAAATATTAAAGAGAGGTTTTGGAAAGTATAGAGGTAAGTTACCCTTTAAATGCTTTAACCATGGTAAAGTAGGACATTTTAATATTGAATGCCCCTATATCAAAAAGGATAACTCTGAGCAAGAAGAGAATAGTCAAAGGGTCAAACCTCACTATTCCAAGAAGAAGAACTTCTTCATAAACAAGAAAGGCCATACACAAAAAAAAATAGTGATTCAATGGATGACAATGATAGTTCTAATGATTATCATGACTATGCTTTTGTGGTTGAGGAAAATAAAGTTCTATTCATGAAAATAGGATTAGCTTATGTGGATCAAAAATAAGTTGAAGACTCAAATGAAGAAGAAGGAGAAGTGGATCTAGAGTGTGAACTCATCTATGCTTTAGATAAAATTGACAAGCTGAGAAAAGAGAGTTCAAAATAAAAGAATTTTGGACAAAAAGAAATTGAGAAAATGGCCAAATGTTTTAAAAAATATGATCAGATGGTAGTTAGCCTAAAGATACAAGTTGAAGAGGCTAAAATAATATAATTCATAGTCAAACTTGAACTACAATCTAAATATGATGAGTGCATGAATTTAGAAGCTGAGATGGTGGATTGTAGAAAAGAGCTTGAAAAAGACAAAGCACAACTAGATAAAAGTTTGAAGTTGATAGGAGGATCAGACATTCTTGATAAATTGGTCAACTCTCAAAAGCCTTCAAAAGAGAGATCAAGTCTTGATTATGAAAAAGGAAAAATTTTCACAACTAGTACATCTGCTAACCTATATGACAGCTTCAAAGCAGAAGGAGAATTAAGAGCAAAGAAAGAGAAATCTTGCAAGGATATAAAGACAAACTCAAACACAACTTATGTGAAGAAAGTTGAAAGAGAGAAACCTGAAGAAAATAAGAAGACAAAAGTAGCTAATGCTAATCAATACATAAAAGTGAGAGACTTGAAGAAGCCAAAATTTAGAAGAGCTCTTACTATACAAAGAAATACTATGACCAAGTATTTTTCAATAATTCTAATCACATAGCTAAATAATTTAGAAAAAACTTTATAAAAGCAAAAACACAAAGTAAGAAGAAAGGCATGCCTCCCAGTGTGAACAAAGGTTCACAAGTCTCTGAAAAGGAGAAAAATAAGCCAAATAAGAAACCCAAGGACGTATGGATAGTGAAAGATCAATCCTTGATTGTTTAAACTACACTCCATGCCAAGGAGTAGAATTTATGGGTAATAGACAGTGGTTTCTCAAAACATATGACTGGTGATAAGAGCAAGTTTATCAAACTAAGCAAATATAAGAAAGGATTTGTCAATCTGGGAGACAATACTGCAGTAAATATTTGAGGTAAAGAAATCTTGAACATAAACAAAAAACTACCTACTCATGATGTCCTTTATGTTGAAGGATTGAAGCATAATCTATTAAGTATCAGTCAAATGTGTGACAATGGATATAAGTTCGCATTCAATGCAGAAGACTGCAAGATAAGAAGATATAGGAAAATAGTTATAGAAGGGAAAATAAATAAAAATAATATCTACAATCTTAGTGAAATAAATGGAAATAACTGCCTTATAGGAAAGATTGATGAGAGTTGGTTATAGCATAGAAGAATGAGTCATGTCAATTTTGATAACCTAGTCAAAGTGAGCTTAAATAAATGTGTTAGACACATGCCTAAGATAACCAAACCTATAGACACTACTTTCAAGGAGTGTTAACAAGGCAAGCATACAAATATCAAATTTTAGACTAAGGAGTGTGCAACTACAAAGCCTTTAGATTTGGTTCATACTGATATTTATGGTCCTACTACGACAAGAGGATATAAAGGAGAAATATAATTCATGTTATTTGTAGATGATTACTCAAGAATGGCATGGGTAACATTTTTGAAGGACAAGTCTCAAGTATTTGAAAGATTCAAGATATTTAAAGCCATGGTAGAGAATGAGATTGGATGAAAGATCAAATGCTTAAGATAAAATAAAGGTGGAGAATTAACCTCAAATGAGTTCATAGAGTATTTTGAGAAGCATGGAATCAAAAGGCACTACTATGCAACAAGGACTCCATAGTAGAATGGATTTATTTAAGAGAAAGAACAAGACAGTTAAGGAGATACCTAGAATAATATTAAAAGAGGCCAAGTTATATAATGGATATTGGAGAGAAGCACTCCAAATAGCTAATGATATCTTGGATAGAGTTCAACTAAGGGTAAATAGTGACAAAACTCCTTATGAGCTATGGTATGGAAAGTCTGTCTCTATTAAATACTTTAGAGTGTTTGGAAGCAAATGCTACATCAGGAGAAAGGAGGACAAGTTGGGAATCTTTAAATCAAGATATGATGAAAGAATATTTCTTGGTTATTCTACTTGAAGCAAAGCCTACATATGTTATAATAAAAGGCTACAAAAAATTGTAGAGAGCATCAATGTCAAGGTTGAAGAAGGCTTGAAACATGTTGAATCTGATAAGAAAATATGTATTGAAGAATCAGATCTTAAAGAAGAAGCAGATAATGAAGAGGTTGAGAAAATGAATGAAAGCGCACCTCCAGGGTTTATTCAAAAGGATCATCTTATAGAGCAAATCATTGGCAACAAGAATGAAGGAGTTTAGACAAGGAGAATAGTTGCACAAATCAAATATCAAGTAAATTTTGTTCTAATGTCTAAAATTGAACCTAAAAGCTATGTTGAAGCTAGTAAGGATGAGAATTGGTTAAAATCCATAGATGAAGAACTGAGACAAATAGAAAAGAACAAAACTTGGGAATTAGTTCCAAAACCTTCTAACAAGAATGTAATAGGTACAAAATGGGTCTTTAAAAACAAGCTCAATGAAGATGGAGCTATTATAAGGAATAAGGCAAGATTGGTGTGTAAAGGATATGCACAAGTTGAGGCCATAGACTTTGAGGAAACATTTGCTCGAGTTGCTAGATTAGAAGCTATAAAAATGTTTATAGTATTCCTGATTTTAAGAAGTTTAAAGTCTATCAAATGGATGTCAAGTATGCTTTCTTGAATAAGAACCTAAAAGAGGAAGTCTATATTGAACAACCAGAAGGTTTTTAGCTATTAGAAGAAGAAGATTTTGTTTGTAGACTAAAGAAATCTCTGTATGGTCTAAAATAGACACCTAGAGAATGGTACTCAAGATTGGACTAGTACTTACAACAAGGATTCAACAAAGGTTATGTAGATAGTGATCTTTACTTTAAATTTGAAGGTAAGCATATGTTAATTATTATTGTATATGTAGATGACATCATTTTTGGTGGTAGAAACAATAAGATGTGAAAATAATTTGTTATTCAAATGTAAAATGAGTTTGAGATGTCTACATTTAGAGAACTTTCTTTCTTCCTTGGTCTACAAATAGCACAAATTGATGAAGAGATATTCATATCCCAAACCAAGTATTCTAAGGAAATGCTCAAGAAGTTTGGAATAGAAGACAACAAGTCAGTTGGTACTCTCATCATAAATGGATGTAAATTGATCAAAGAAGATGAGTCCCTTGATGCAAATAAGACTATGTGCAAATCAATGATAGGTAGCTTGTTATACCTAATTGCATCAATACCTGATATCATGCAAGAAATATACATGGGTACAATATTTCAAGTTGCTCCTAAAGAGTCACATGTCAATGCAGTGAAAAGAATCTTTAGATATATCAAGAGCACAATTGACTATGGACTATGGTATCCCAAAGGTGAAGATTTCACTTTGACAACATATATAGATGCTACTTGGGTAGGAAGTATGGATGATAAAAGAAGCACTAGTGGTGGTTCATTATTCTTTGGAAATAGACTTGTTTCATGGATGAGAAAAAAGAAAGAGTCAACTACTCTTTCTACAATAAAAGTAAAGTATGTTGCAATAGTGGCATGTTGCACTCAAATCTTGTGGATGAAGCAAATGCTCAAACACATTAAAGTAGATTATAAATCACCTATCTCTATTCTATGTGATAATTTAAGTGCCTTTAACATATCAAAGAATCTAATGATGCATTCTAGAACCAAGCACATATCAATTATCACTTTTTAAGAGAGAAGGTTGTAGATCAAGAGGTCACAATGAAACATGTGCCAACTAAGGATCAAATTGCAAACAATTCACCAAACCTCTTCCTAAGAAATAATTTGAATATCTAAGATGGAATTTGGGAGTGTTGGATCCTACACCACATCACTAAATCTTAGTGATAGGGCATGAGTCCAAGGGGAGAATCACAGAAGTCTTATTGATCCCTAGAAAAAGAGATAAAATGCAATTTAGGTATGCATATTTTTCAAATTTATAATGAGTTGGTGATTGAAAATTCTTGGACAAACTCTTTTATATAATAAAGGGGGAGAAAAATTTGGACAAACAGTGAGAAACTTGGAGGCCCTTTGTCATTGATGTCAAAGGGGGAGAAAGATTGCCAATGCTCTCTATAAAAGAAAGAAGCATAGCAAGTGTCCAAGTTGAGTTTAGGAAAATGTGCCATTTCCTAAGGGGAAGAAATTTTAGTATGAATAGCTTCAACTCATGTTCATCAAAAGCCAATGCAAGCAATGTCAGAGGAGCAAAGAATCTGAAGATTAGAGCATTCAGTTTGCATTAGAGCATTTAGTTTGTTTCATAATGCCAAAGGGAGAGATTATTAGCAATATGGTTGTCATTGATGTCGAAAGGGACATTATAAGCATGTCATTGATGTCAAAAGGGACATTCTAAGCATGTCATTGATGTTAAAGGATCAAGCATAATTGATGGAGAGAAGAGCATGTTTCAAAGTTGCATTAGTGCAAAGTTGTCATGCTTTTACAAAGACCATTTATAGATGTTTGAAGTGAAATAAATAGAAGATCTGGTATGGTTTTTTATGAGCATCTTAGATATAGGGTTTATAGGTTAAAATGTGAAAGAATGAGCTTTAAAATGATTTATTTTGTCTCACAGCCATTACCAGGGTTTTTCAGTTAAACCTTATGAGCTTTAGTTATGATGTCAATAGGGATGTTCTATTTTTGTGTTGACTAGATATAGCTGGGACTCAATAACTTAAGTTTTCACTTAAGTCCTTGTCATCATTATGAAATTGGCCCCTTCAACCTAGTAATTATCATATCGAGCAATGATCAAAGTTCTTAATATTTTATAAGTCCTCAACTTAGTATTTTTCCTAGTTTGACCAATGGTTAGCGCTTAATCGTACATTGAAGATCCAACAAAGTGTAGGAAAGTCAATTTATCAAAGGTTCCTCTGAATAAACACATTAGTGACAAGTGTCACAATCACAGAGCCTGCATAGTAAATCTACAGAGTAGTTTAAAGTCAAAAGGTCAATGAGTAACATGGAATTGCCAAGTGTCTCAATAGCGGGAACTGATAGCAATGTGCAGAAGGCATGTGCTAATGCCAAGTGTCACTTTATCGAGAACTAAGCAAAGATAAGGATCAAGCTTGTCAAAAGATATATTGGTGAGTGGGTGATCCTGTAAAGGAGATCTAATGGAGTGAGTGGACTCAAATGAGATAAAGTACTCGAGGTTTATCAACACAGTGGTGAGTTAAAGACTGAGTAATTCTGAGAAGATTGATAGAGCGTAAGCATTCCAAAGACTTAGGAAGTAGCAAGATGTGATAAATATCTCAACAGTTAACATCAAGATAGAAGTAAAGATCGTGCTAGTTTAAAGATCTAACAACACATGGGAGATTGAATCAGAAAGATCAATGGATGCATTTTAAAGTTGAACAGTTAAAGTCAATAAGTGTACAAGGATTGAATGGAATGCATAACCCTATCAGAGATTGATCGAATGGACACATTTTAAATATGAGTGAAGTGAATATGGATCATCAGATCATGACACCAAAGTTAAGATCAAAGGTCAAGATTTAAATTTGTGATCGTCTTAATGGTCCAGTATAGGAACATATAGGTAAGCCATAAATTATGACACAGATAACGAGTTTGATTATTATAATCGATCAAATCTATGTAAATATGCATGTGCATCAATACTAGAGCTCAGTATATGCTATATATAGTAAAAGACTAGAACTCATGGTGGTGGAGTATGAGTTAAAGATGTGACAAACTTACAATTCAAGTAATAGTGAATTGAGTCCAAAATAGAGCATGATGTGTTAGCAAACTAGTGTGAACACAGAGATGATACAAAACCCTTGATCAAATGCTTATATATATGACATCTAGGATACATAAAAATGTTGTTGGAGCTATTGTTATTGATGTTGAGTAGAGTCAAATAGAGAGAGAGAGAGAGAGAGAGAGAGAGAGCAACAGATTGATGAAGTGTGTCAAATAGATAAATATTAGAGACACTAAACCAGAGGTGCAGAGAGAAGAAAAGAGAATGTGCAGAGTATGAGCAGTTACAGATCAGATCTATAATAGAGAATTGAGATTGGATTCTTTTATGAATCAACATTATAATTTGGATTTTTATCTCCATAGTAGATCTGATTGGTTAGTATCATCAGACAAGTTGAGTTGATGCTCAGTTAGGGAGTGGGTGTTTCCTTAAAGTAAGTGCTCTTAAATCAAGGGGATCAGTGTCTCTTTAGGGTTGGTGCCCTTAAGCATTATAACCAGTGGGGTTCTTTATTATGAGGCTGGATTAGAATGATAGATTTTAGTAGTTATTCTCATGGTGGTTTTTCTATATTGGGTTTTCCATGGTAAATATGGTGTCATGTGAATTTGTATATGTGTAATCTCTGCATATTTGATTTGAGCTACATATATCTTTTAATCTACATTAAAAGTATTTAAAGGACTAATTTTAGTTTATATATTGATTCACCCCCCTCTTAGTATATAGTTGTGTTCCAACAATACTAACACTCCCTTTTAAAATTTATTTAGGGGTTTAAAAATAAAAAAGAAGGGATGAAACATTAATAAATCCCTCATTGATGAGAACTTCCTTCAATCCTAACATATTACAAAAGACTGCAATTTTTTTTTACATAAGGGCTTAGTGAAAATATCAATGATTTGCTTGTGAGTAGGATAGAAAGAAAGAAGAATTTGATTATTTTCAAGAAGTTGATGTTGAAAGTGATGTTGAATCTCAATGTGATTGGACTTTTCATAGAAAATCATATTTTTGTCTAAGGCAATAAAACTTTGATTATCACCAAAAATCATAGTTAAAGATTGAGGGTAGCCCAAATCTGCAAGTCTGTGAAGCCAGATAACTTCCTTGACAACATGATTACAAGTTTTATACTCAGTTTCCATGGAAGATAAAGATACATTAGTTTGCTTCTTACTATTCCATGAAATTGTGTTGAAACCCAAAGAGAAACAATATCCACTTGTGTATCTATGATCATTAGGATCACCATCCCAATCAAAATAACCTTTCAAATAGAAATTGTTATTCGAAGTATTCTTGATGCCAAAAGTTAGAATACCTTTAATATAATGAAAAAATATTTTAGCAACTTTAAAATGAGTAGTTTGGGGTTTAGACATAAAATGAGAAACCAATCCAACAAAAAAGGCAATATCAAGATGAGTATGAGTAAGATAATTCCAACTGCCAACTAATTATCTATAGAGAGTTGGATGAACATTTTTAGTTTCATTGTCATTAAGCAATTTTACACTAAGTTCACAAGAGATAGCAATAGGTTTATAATCTCTCATATTAAATTTAGCTAGCAATTTATATGCATATTTAGATTAAGAAATAGAAATGCTATCTTTTTTTTACCAAACTTGAATGCCTAAAAAGTAATGTAAGAGATCCAAATAAGTCATTTCAAATGTATTCTTTAAAAAAAATAGTGCAAGAAACCATGGAACTATTACTACTAGTTATGATTAAGTCATCAACATACAAAACAATGATAACTATGTCATTCGGAGTGTTTTTGACAAAAATATTAGGATCATCAGAGCTACAAGTAAAGCTTTGAACTATGAAAAATTGATAGATTTTAAAGTACCATTCTCTAAAAGATTATTTCAAACCATAAATGGTTTTGTTTAACTTGCAAACAAGATTTTCATTGCCTTTCATAATAATACCAAGGAATTGAGACATATAAATTTCTTCTGCAAGTCACCATTTAAAACAACACTTTTAACATCCATTTGATAAATAGACCAATGCATGTGAGCATCTAAATCTAAAATAATTTTAATTGTAGACATCCTAACTACAGGTGCAAAAATTTCATTATAGTTAATTCCTTCAATTTGAAAAAAACCTCTACAGCTGATATAGCTTTATATTTTTTAACTTGATTATCAGAATTGAACTTAGTTTTAAACAACTATTTACAACTTACTAAATGATGTCCTTTAGTGAGAGAGACTAAGTTCCAAGTGTTATTGGAAATTAAAAAATTGTATTCATCATGCATTATTTTTTTTAAATTAGGATGACCTTAAGCTTGTTTTGGTGTTGTAAGATCATTATAGTTCATAAGTTTATACATCAAAGCATAATTACAAAATTATTACCTAGTTCTACAAGTATCATTAAGATCTACATCAATTCCATAAATTTTTAGAGTGGTCTCGACCTACTTAGGCATAGCTTTTGGTAGAGCAAGACTAGACGAAGGAGAAGGAATTGTAGGAACAATATCATTATGATCATTACTTGATTCAAAAGGAAAAGAAGCATAAATTATATCAAGCGAATCTAAATTAAAAGCACAATCAAGTACACCATTTTTAATAATTCTAACATTCTTTTTAATCTTAATTTTGTTAGTTTGAGGATTATTGACCCTATAAGCTTTATATGATTCGTCATAACCAATAAAGTTAAAGGTGTTTGTTTTATAATCTAACTTGTTTCATTTTTCTGTGAGAATATGAATAAATGCATCACAATCAAAAACACAAATGTTTTAGATTAGGTTTTATACCACTCCAAGCTTCTTCAATGTTAATATTTAAAACAACTTTAGTGGGAGTCCTATTAATGAGATAGACAACACAATACATAGCGTCAACCCAAAATTTATAAAACATATTTTTATCATGCAACATGCACGTATCCATTTCAATGATAGTCATATGTTTATATTCGGTAGCACCAATTTACTCAGGGGGTGTAAGAAACAATTTTTCATGTTTAATACCATGTTACTTACAATATGCAAGAAAAGCATTGTTAACATATTCAGTGTCATTATCAATTTGTAAGATGTGTAAAGAATAACTAAATTGCTTTTCAACAAAGACATGAAACTCAATGAAAGTGTCTAAAACTTGATCTTTAGTTTTCAAGAAGGAAATCCAAATTTGTGTAGTGCAACCATCAACAAAAGTTGAAGCATACTTAGCAATATTAATAGGGGTTTGCATAGGGCCCAAGAGATCACTATGAATTGAATGAAGCTTTTCATTATTATGTCAAGATTGATTCTTAGGAAAATATTCTCTATGAATTTTACTAACGATACAACCATTACAAATAGAATCAATGGGTGGAATTTCAGACAAACCTTCCACCATATTGAGTTTATGCATAAGTGCAATACTTTGGTAATTAATATGTCTTAATATTTCATGTCACAAGTTAGAATCAATAGAAGCAAGCAAAGAATGAGTAGAGGAAGAAGAAGATAATCCAATAAATTTGAACAAGTTATAATTGTTTAAAAAAGTAATAACAACTACTTGAAAATATTTCTTGGTAAATTTAACATAACAAGTGTCATTAGATAATTTTATTTGTATAAATGAGGAACATAAAACAAATTTAATTTTAAATTGGGAACAAGCAAGACATCATGCAATTCACCATTAGTAATTTCAACACTGCATATGGCTTCAATATTATAAGAAACAAACATGATTGACAAGACTTAAATGATTGTTAGAAAGATCTGGTTTCAAAAAAGTAAATAAATTGACATTATATGTCATATATTGAGCAGCACCAAAATCAACAATCCATTTAATAGGAGAAGTACAAGTAAAAGCAACTCTAGTATTAGACTTTTTTTCATTATGAGTCTTAGTGTTACTAGTGCTAGCATTGTCTTTGACCTTAATCTTTTCATTTTTAATATCATATTTTTTCTTAATGCAATGATCTTCATCATACGTGTTTTTGTCACAATAATTACACTACTTTTTTCTTAATTTTTGAGTTAAGATTTTTATCTTTCTTATCATGTGTATTATTGGACTTAAAATGTTGTTTGTCTTTCTTATGTTGGTATTTAGAAACAAAATCATGCTCATTAGTCTTAAGAGTACCAAATTGAATTAAGTTTTTTTTTTTTTTGATGCAACAAAGTACAAAATAAATCAAACGTCAGCTGAGCAGATAAAGTAAGAAAATATAGTTATAAGTGAACATTTGTAATAAACTGTTGAAAAGGTTTAGGTAAACATTTTTTCATGATAATGTGAATTAAATTCAAATCTGAAAGTTTAATGTCTAAACCAGTCAATTGAAAATGCAAAGAGTGAACTTTGATCAAGAAATCATCCATAGTTTTGAAGCCATTATATTTTAAATTATAAAGTTGATCTTAAACTTGAATTTTTATAGATTCATTCACAACATTATAAATATATTGAAGTCTAGACTAAGCTTTGGATACAAGATTACAACTATCAATGTACATTTGTAATCTAGGGGTCATGGCCATGCCAATCAAATCTAAGACCTCTTTATTTCTTTGCTTGTCATTTCTCTTGGACGTCACTTGTAGTAGTCTTCTCATCAAGTTTGGGGTCCTTGCCATTTACTATGCATGTTAAGTGTTTGAAAGTAAAGATGTATTGCATATACAATTACCATAAACGGTAATTGGTGGACATGAGTTTAAATTTGGGCAACAATTAAGTTATTGTGCCATGAAAGCTCACCCAATTATGGAAAGAGAATGTGCAAAAAAAAAACTTAGTAGGTGAAAAAAAAGAATAAGAAGGCCAAAAATAATGAGTTATTACCGAAGTGCAAAAAAATGTGACAAGGAAAAAATGAGAACCGTAAAAGTTTGTAAAGATTACAAAAAACACAATAATTGTGATGGAAAAAACTATTACAACAGTGTGTTTGTAATTTGAATTAGATTAAAAAAAATGATCTTGTAAATGTAGATTCACACCAAACCTCAAAAGGATTAGTTTGAATATTTTAAAAAGGTAAAGAACTATATAACAAACATACAAGAATATTGAAAAAAAAAAACTTTTTGTACTTTTTTAAAAAAACCAATAAACCATTAACTTTGCAAATATAAGACCACAATTAATTCTAATGAAAGAAGAGGTTTATAATCTACAAGGAATAAAATAAATTTTTTTGTGATTATGAAGATGGAATCAATTTTTAGAAAGAAAACGCAAAGGGAATTTTTATGTTTTAAAATCTCATAAAAAGGCCTCTTTCTTATTTTGTTGTTTTTGGGTTTTTTTAATTTTTTTTGTTTATGTAATAGTGAACCAACTTTATAGGTTATTTTGTTAAAGGTGGAAGGAGGAGGAGGAGGATATGGAGGAGAAGCAGGAGCAAGAGCAAGGTCAAAACTTTTCTTCTCATTCTTGTCATCCAGACGTGGTGTGTAGTTCTGAAGTGATAGGAAGCAATGGTCATCCATCATCAAGAGAGCAAGGGAAAAGAGTTATGTCAAGGGATGAGACGGAGTACATTCTATTCATGCAAGTTTTGCATAAAAAAACTTTGTGCTTTGAAAGAGTAAATGGAAAATTAGTGAATATTGTTAAATGGTTGGAGTTGCATACCAATGTATTCAACATTGCAAAGTAGAAGCGTATTATTGATTTAATTTATCAACTTCGAGTGCAGAGCATGGAGAAAAAAATTAAAAGTATTAACATTTCCTTAATTTTTTAGGGTTGGGATTAGGTGAAGGTGAGGGCTAGGGTTAATTAATTAATTAATAAATTAATGTGATGCAGAACAAACTTACTCAAAGCGATGAAAGTGGATAAAAGGCAAAGGGCAAGTGACGATTTAGTTTGGGTGTTGTTACAACTATGCGAGAGATAGAAATGGGAACCCACTTAGAATCATTAAGGAGAGGGTGGGAATTGGATCCACTCTCTCATCCCTGATGATTCTAGGTGGGTTCTCATTTCTATCTCTCACATAGTTGTAACAATACCCAAACTGAATCATCACTCACCCTTTGCCCTTCATCCACTTTCATGGCTTTGAATAAGTTTGTTCTACATCACATTAATTTATTAATTAATTATATCTAACCCTAACCTTAACCTTAAAAATTTAAGGAAATGATAATATCTTTAAGTTTTTCCTCCCTGTTCTCCACTTGAAGTTGATAAATGAAATCAACAATATGCTTCTACTTTGTAGTGTTGAATACACTGGTATGTAACTCCAACCATTTAACAATATTCACTAATTTGTCATTTACTCTTTCAAAGCACACAAAGTCTTTTTTACGCCCAAATTGCATGAATAAAATGTACCCCCTCTCACCCCTTGATAGAACTCTTTTCCCCTGCTCTCTTGATGATGGATGACCATTGCTCCCTATCACTTCAGAGCTACACAACATGTCTGTATGACAAGAATGATAAGAAAAGTTTTAACCTTTATCTTTCTCTTACTCCTCCATCTCCTCCTCCTCCTCCTCCTCCTCCACCTTTAACAAAATAACCTAGAAAGTTAGTTCACTATTACACAAACTCCGTTAAACACAAAGACAAAATAAAATATGGATAAATACCCAAAGCAAGTTTAGTGGCATGATCTACCAAACGATAGGCACATGGGTCGCACATATCCATAGCTTCAATATGTTTCTTCGGCACACATTTACTCTCCATTGTTGGGTCTCTAAAAGTGTATTAGACATAAAATTCTAGGGACAAACCTTACAATCTACCTTTGCACTACACTAAAACTGTTGCAAGACTTCAATCTTATTGGAAAGCGATAGGTGGCAAGTAAGCAAGGACATGTTAAAAGAAGCACCTATGTAGGAATTGTTATGTCATTGAACATCATGCCTTTCATTTTCACCTTTCATAAAACTATTAGAAAAAACATATTATTTTATGTCAGTTTCCCCCATATTTGTGTCATAAAAGAGAAAAATTATATTGTCACTTGCCTGATATCATTCAATTCCTGCTCAGAGACCCTTTCTTTAGATTATCAGTAAAATGCAAGATACTTATTAAATTATTTAAGTCAGATATAAAAATAATTTTCTTAGATCTAACAAAGAACATAAAATCTTGAATAGCTTTGATAACAAGAATTTCTTTGAGTAGAATGATAGTTTTTCTGAGCCTACTTAAAATTTCTAGAAGCAAATCTACAAGGCTTCTCTATACCATCTGACAATATTTCTTTGAGAATAGCACCCCAATATAAATTTGAGGCATTTGTTTCAATAATTTTTAATCCATTACCAGGTAGAATAAGAGGTGGCAAGTTCTGATAGTTTTGCTTTATTCTCTGAACAGCTTTAGTCATTCCATCTTACCATACCAGAGGATTCTTTGACAGTCTCTTATTCAGAAGAATTCTGTCTTGAGCTATATTATAATAATATCCAACAACATAGTTAACACATCCTAGAAATCTTTGCAATATTTTTTTATCTTTTAATTCATTAGGAAAATTCTTTATATTTTTCAAGACATGTTCTTGAACTGTAACTTCTCCCGATCTTATAATGACCCATAGGGATTCAATTTCATCCTTAAATACTGACATTTTTTTCTCAGACAAAACTAAATCATTGTCATATACTATTTGATAAAATTGTTCAAGATGATTAAGATGCTCTTTGGGAGATATTGAAATCAATATGTCATCAATATAGACAATGATAAAATTAGAATATCCTGAGAAGATTTTGTTCATCATTTCCTAAAATATACTAGGAGCTATTTTTAAACCAAAAGGTAAAACATTCCATTCATACTGGCCAAAGGGAGTAATGAATGTAGTTTTATACCTGTCTTGCTCTGCAACTTGAATTTGCCAAAATCCTGATTTTAAATCAAACTTACTATATACTTTGCTTCCATTAATTCTTTGCAGAATTTCATCCTTTGAAGGAATTGGATGTTGCAAAAGCAAAACATATTTATTAAAAAGTATATAGTTTATAACCATTTTTTTCTTTCCTCTAACCTATTCTGATCTTTTATTGACATAAAAATCTTCACATGCCCATAGACTATTTGAATCTTTGATCAAACCTTGTTCTTTTAACTGCCTTATTTCCTGGAAACATTCTTCTCTAAGTGACGGAGACATCCCTGAATGATGTGCCTTAAACTTAGGTTCTACTTCTTTACCATCTTTGCCTTTAATGATTTTTAACTCAATCCTACATTCATGCATTTTCGTATTTTTGAATGCTAAAGGATTTTCAGAACAACAATCCATTTTTAGTAAGACTATAGATTTCAGTCAGTATTCACCTGATGGTAGATTCAAAGCTCAAATGTATTATCTAAGATCATCAGATAAAAGTTTTGACTAGTCCACTGAAGTTAATTTATTAAATTGGAATAATATGGCAACCAAATGTCTGAATAATAAGGTTTCAGATATCCAACAGAGTCTTGACTAGGTATCTAAAATATTGAAAAGTATTGAGTTGTATCAGAAAGGAGAGCTTACTAGATCAATTAATATTCTAAATGATAATGTTTCTTCTCAGCATGGTCAACTTGTCTAGAAGATAGATAGTGAATCTAATAGTATTAGACTACAACAACAGTTTGTTGATACAAAGATAGAAAATTTAGTAGCCCAAGAAAAAATTGTTAGCTAGAATCAAGATCAACTCATCTCTAGTATGATTTCTCTTAAAACAAAACAAGAAGAGGCGCATCAGGAGATTAGGCAGCTATCCTCAGCATCTGATAGCATAACTAAAGAAATAGCTAATCAAAGTGCCAATGCTTTTGCTATTCCTAAAATCTTGGAATCCATAAAAAAATAAAGGTCAATCTTCTAAGTCACAATTAGAAGTATTTGTTCCTAAAGACACTGATTACAGTCAAAAGATTCATTCTTGGCAAAATGTAGTAAAATTACATATACTCAGATATATATTTATGTATATATATTCATAATATCTTTATATATATATATATATATATATATATATAGGTCATGTATGGAAGACTCCCCTAGGAGATGAGTCTTATACTGAAAAAGGATTCCCAAAGACTACAGATTTCAGTCAGCATTCCCCTGATGATAGATTCAAAGCTCAAATGTATTATCTAAGATCATCAGATAAAAGTCTTGACCAGTGCACTAAAGTTAAGTTATTAAATTGGAATAATCTGGCAACCAAATGTCTAAACAATAAGGTTTCAGATATCCAATAGAGTCTTGACCAGGTATCTAAAATGTTGAAAAGTATTGAGTTGTATCAAAAAGGAGAGCTTACTAGAGCAATTAATATTCTAAATGATAATGTTTCTTCTCAGCATGGTCAACTTATCCAAAAGATAGATAGTGAGTCTAATAGTATTAGACTACAACAACAGTATGTTGATACAAAGAAAAAAAAATTAGTAGCCCAAGAAAAAATTGTTAGCCAGAATCAAGATCAGCTCATCTCTAGTATGGTTTCTCTTGAAACAAAACAAGAAGAGGCGCATTAGGAGATTAGGCAACTATCCTCAGCATCTGATAGCATAACTAGAGAAGTAGCTAATCAAAGTGCCAGTCTTTTTGCTATTCCTGAAATCTTAGAATCCATAAAAAATAAAGGTCAATCTTCTAAGTCACAGTCAAAAGCATTTGTTCCTAAAGACACTGATTACAGTCAAAATATTCATTCTTGGAAAAATGTAGTAAAATTACAAAGAGAGTCATTTTCGAAATCCAAATCAAAGAGTTTTCCCAATACAGAAAAATTTATTGATAAGATTTTAAAAGTCAGTATGGCCAAAATAGAGGCTGTAGAAAAAGAAATTTAATTTGAAACTGGAGAATCTTCTAGACCGCCATTAGACTCTCAGATAAGAACTTTAAACCTTCAACCTTTCTTCTAGAAATTCAATTGCAAAACACCAAAGAAAAGGAAAGAAAAGATTGTTATATATGAATTTGGGTATATTGAAATATAGACTTGAAATTATTAGTATGTATGATCACTTGACTATTTAAGCCAAATCAAAATTTTGGGTTAAAAACATGGGTTTTAGGGATTATGAATATATATACACAAATATATACCTAAGTATATACTCGATCAAATATGATTATATATAAATACGCATACTCACATATATATATATATATATATATATATATATATATATATATATATATATTATATTCAACTCTTTTATGTATATAAATATAACAGTTATATATGTGTGTGTGTACAAATATTAAATTTATACACACACACACATATAATCAAACTTTAATGGTTGACTGTGTGTATTACTTTTAAAAGATGAAGTTGTTTGTTTGGATTAGGCATAAATTATAGTTTAAACTTCTTGGGTGAATATTTTTTCAACCAGCTAACTAGTGAGCAAAATAGGTCTCTTCAACCACAGCATAGGGAGATTGGTAAGCCAGATGTGCAGGTTTACTACATCAATTGGGGACAAATCTCTCCTCTCATCAAGGGGAGGTTCCCTATGAATACACAGGAGCTATATACTATATATATAAGTATAAAATAACACTCACAGATCAAAGGAGAAATCCTGGGTGATTGGTGAAGGTACTTCTCTTCTTTCAGAAGTAATATTTAGCCAAGAGCCAGATCCCTTCCTGGATAGTAGAAATCCTGGTGAAATGACAAAAGGCACTTCTCTTCTTTCAGAAGTGCTTGTTCTTGCAAACAATAAGAATCTTTTAGGTAGGATAAGTAGTAACCAAAGGTGCAGAGTAACCAACAACCTGAGATGTAGTGCAAAGTCTCCACCTCGACTGCCCAATAGTGAAATATGAAGAACAATGGGGGCACAAAGTCATTCCAATGTCCTTTACATAGAAATAGAAAATAAACACACACTAAAGACAACTATGACAGCACAAAGTCTGAAATTAGCTGGCTTCAGGACACCTTCCTTATCACTTCCACTAGTTTTGCTTGTTAGATTAAATAAACAAGAATGCATCTAGAAGACAGACATAAGAACAATCTCCTATAATGGCACAAGCTATAGCACAAAGTTTGCAAGTAACTTGCTTTCTCATTCAGATAAATTAATATGAACAACAATTTGACCTCAAAGTCTAAGTATTCACCTTTCAATTTGGGCAGAGTTTTGCTTCTGGTAACGGGGAGATCTCCTTTGGAACAAATGAGAGATTACAATATATAGCACCCCAAGAAAGACTTGGGCACTTTTTTTCATGAAAAAGGCCCATGCTAAATTGAATGCCTTCAATGCACCTTCAATTCTGTCTGGAGGGACCATGCTGGGAACAGTGCATTGCCATAACTATGGTGTGTCCATTCCTCTAATATGTCTCTTCCTTAATATGGATTGTCTGGTCCTTTTCTTGATTTCTACACAGCTGTCTAATTTTCCATTACTTCATGGAAGAAAAATAGGCTGTATCCTTTATTTGGCGTGCTCAGAAGTTTGCTTGATCCACTGTTTCACCTAGTAGAAATAACTCCCTTGAAGACATTTTGGCCTTTCCCTCTTTCTACTATGATTTGAGCCCTCAAGCTATCTTTTCCCTTTATATTTTTGCCTTTTCCTAGCATTTGAGCTCTTCCATCAGCAGTTCTTCCCTTTGGCATTTTGGCCTTTGAATGCATTCGAGCCCGTGCTCAAGCTTTGGCCGCTTTCCACTGATCTCAATAAGTGGCATGTGGCGTGTTCTGCTCTGCCTTATCAACTCACTTGGGACCCACCACAGTCTTTACGAAATAAAAGGGAGAGATCACGGATGTTGACACTTGGCAGCTTCCATCGAGATTTTCAAGGGACACGTGGCATGTTCCACGTAATCTAGCAATCACACGAATGATGACACTTGGAGCGCTCCGCTCTTGGGCTTTTTCCTTTCAAGCATTCCTTTGGTAGGGCTTATTTCCTTCTGACAAAAGTCTAAAGGAATTCCTTCAGGCTTTGCCTTAGTCATTTTCCTACATAAAATACTTCTGAAAGAATTCTAACAGCTCTTTAACTTAATAATTTCCTTCGGATAAAAAGTCTAAAGGAAATGTTCCTTATCGGCCTTTGAACAAATCCGAAGGAATTCTATCTTTTCAGTCAATCACTTGGTTCTTCCTTTAAGTTCTACACTTTATTTGAATTTCAATAGATATTCCCTTACTTTAAATTTGACATCCATGGGGCTGTCAATGGTCTCTATCCGCTTGAACCATGTTGAACCTTAAACCTTTAAACCCACTAAAAGTGCATTAGTTCATTGGTTCATCGGTTCATTTTGTCTCTTTTGTTCCATCGCTTCCTAGTTCAATCATTTTCCCATTCCTTGGTTGAACCATCTGTTGAACCCCCTGTTTGCTACTTCTTTCCTTGACTAAGGCCGCCTTTGAACCTTTAAACCCATGAACCATTGAACTTTGAACTCTTTTGGTTCAAGGTTCAATCGGTTCATTGGTTCATCCTTTGTCCATCACTTCTTTATTTTTTCTAAGCTCTTTGATCTTTTTGAACTAAACGGGTTGAGCCATTTGGTCATTGAACCTTTGAACCAAAGTGGTTCAATGGTTCAACGGTTCAATGGTTCAAGCCTTCTCTTTGATAAGTGTTTTGAAGCCGTTGAACCTTGAAGTGGTTGAACTTTGAACCTTGACAAATGCACTTAACTCTTGATGATGATGTTGAACCTTTGAACCCATTGAACCCATTGAACCAAAATGGTTCAAGGTTCAACGGTTCAATGGTTCAATCCTTGCTTAGAAGCTTTTCGATGGACATTTTGGTTGAACCTTGTCGTTGAACCAACCTTGAAAAGGGGAGAGGATTTTGGTCTGTTGAACCAAAATAGTTCATAGGTTGTTCCCAGAAAGAGTGATATTTTTTAGGGACAACATCTGGCTCCAGTTGGGGAACTTTCCTTCATTGAAGACTTGGAACAGCTGAGGGAAGTAGAAACTAGAATCTCCAATTCCTTGAAGTGTGCCATTGGGCTAAGGAGTCATGCTACCCAAAAAAAGAAAAGCACCAAAAATAAAAATAAAAAGCATAAAATAGAACTAAAGACTATACAAATATACATATGTACAGATGATCTTATCTGATGCGTCAAGATTTGAAGCGCTTCAAATGTCACCCACTGTGAGACAGTGAAAATGGCATTCCATCTTGATAAACTAGTAAGAAACCATTTTCTCCCTAGAATCGGTGATGGGCAAATGGAACTCTCCACCATGAATCACATTTTCTATGCACTTCTTTCAGTTCTCTCTTCTTTCCCCATGGTGAGACATGGTATTCAATCTGAAAACTGTAACTCCTTGATCTCTTGGCGAAGAGCTCCTTTTGCTGACTTTGGAGTACAACAGTATGGTCCACCACCATAGCTTGTTGTTTTGATGGTCCAATCCAACACATGCTTTGATTGTCCCCCTCAGACACCTGAAAAACCATCGATTCATAATCTCCTTTGGTGTGAAGTAGTTTGACATCCTGGTCTTAAGTAGCCTTCAATCTGAGTAACAGAGATTCACATTCAGCTGTGTTGTTGGTGTTGCTAAACTGCAACTTGCATGAAATAAAAATATCTCTTTGAGGAGATATCAACACAATCCCAGCTCTAGCATTGGTAGAAGAATTGCTACCATCAGATTCTAAGATCCAAGCATCATCAAAAAATTATATTCTATCAGATTTCTCTTCATTAGAGATGAAAGATCCTTCTTCATTTGTACTGCACCCTACCAATTCTTCTGATGTCTTGTTTGGATCAATTCCTGGATTTCCAGCTATAGGACTTTCATCTATAGAAAAATGAACATCCTCTGTGGTCAAGAAATAATTACCCCTGCCCAAAGACTCAAACAAAATTTGAGTTGCAGGGGCTGACATTTGGGTGACCACATATTTTGCCTCCTTTTCAGGGAGCAATCTCTTCATTACACCCTTGACAGGGATCCTTGCCTCAGACAGGTCCATACTTAGTTCTCCACTAATGTCCAACTGCTCAGGATTGGCTTGTAGGAATTCAAATTCAGTCATTTGAATTTTGGATTTTTTGACATGATCAATTATGTCAAATGATTAAAATGGACTAGGAAGAGAGGATGGGAGTTCATCCTTTTGGTTTTGGGGAGGGGGAGGACTGGCCTGCGAATTTGAAGTTGAAGGTGCATAAATGATTGGGGTACTTACTTTTTTAGCAACTACCAAGTCCTTTGGCTGGAAAGGCAGAGTGGTTCCATGCTTAGCAATTGAAATTACTGGTTGAGATCACTCCTCTGTCTTCTCTTTATCAGCTTGCTGGGCTGACTAATTGTTTGGACCGGGTGAACATAGCATATGATCCCTCAACTGCTTCACCTTTACTTCTACGTTCATCTTGGTAATTTAGGAAACCAATATGAGAGTCGCCAGCTAATTCTTCTTGATCCTTCGTGAAGAGATCAACGTCATTTTCTTGCTCAAACTCAGGTTGGAAAGAGAAATCATGTTCAGTTTCTAGATATCCAACTACTGATTTGGTTGGAGGTGCTTCAAGGGTAAGGTTCCTCTATGGGGGAGGAAGATGATTTGGTTACCCTTGACTTTTGGTAGCATTGCCTTGATATGGTTGGTTCTGAAATGTCGTCCTTGGCATATCCCGATAAGGAGGAGCAAACATACCTTGGGCCAGGCATCTTTTCAAGGCTAGCAGTTCATTTGCCAACTTTTGCACCATTTGATCTGTGGTGCCTGTAGATGGATACTCAAAATATGAAGAGGATTTACCTCTATTTAGATCTCTCCTTATCTTTTCTGCCCAAATAAGGTCATCTTCCACTTTAGTAGCCAAGTCTTGAGTAGCCTCAAGGTGTATGTGGCCAGCAGGTATTAGCAAAAAACTCACTTCAAGCAGTTGTGAGTTGATGAAGAAGCACTTAAGATTCTCAGGTGTTGGCTAGGCAATCTTGGGAATCCTATGCTTCAGCTTGTTGAACTTGGCAATGAAGTCCCTCATAGGTTCATGGGGATCCTTCTTCATCTATGTGAGCTAGGCCAGCAAGGCATGCGCATCTTCTATAGGCTTGAACCTAGCTTCAAATTTAGCTTTAAGTGTGTCCCAGTCAGTCACTGACCTAGCCTGCAGATGGTATAACTAATTTGTAGCAGCACCTTGTAGTGTTTCCATGAAGAGCCTGACTACCACGTCTTCAAATTCCACCCCTATTATGCCACAGGCTATGTTGAAGGTTGTAATGTGTTCATCAGGGTGAACTCTCCCATCACCAAAGAATTTGGGAAAGTTCTTTCTTGAGCTGCATGGAAGTTCATGCAAAGGTGGAGTAATATTTAGTGGATCGAATGAGTTACTCAAGGGGCCTTGAACTGCCATGATGGGATTATTGAAGAGGGGGATAACAAAATTGGGCTCTCTAACTTCTGGTATAGCGTGGAATTGCCAGATTGTAGAATTAAAATGGGAAAGAATTGGCCCTGCTTCAGCTTGAAGCTTGAAGCTTCAAACTGTGCATTCTATCCTAGTGGCTCTGGTTTTGCAGACCAGATAATATAATAAAGATGGAGGAAGATGGTAAGGTTATAATGATAATGGGTAAGACACAAAATGGAATTGCCAGAGTCTATAATGGATAAGGGTATAATGATAATGGGTAAGACACAGGTCATGTTTCAATCTAAAACTTGAGGTTTCAAATTGCACAAAATTACTGTCCCCAGCGGAGTCGCCAAAAATTATTGGGTGAATATTTTGTCAACCAGCTAGCTGGTGAGCAAATAGGTCTCTTCAACCACAGCATAGGGAGATTGGCCGGCCAAATGTGCAGGTTTACTAAATCAGCAGGGGACAAATCTCTCCTCTCATCAAGGGGAGGTTCCCTATGAATATGCAGAGCTATATACTATATATAGAAGCAAAAAATAACACTCAGGGGTAGGATAAACCATCCATCTCTCTTTTTTTAGAGATGATGCTCACAGATCAAAGGAGAAATCCTGGGTGATTGGTGAAGGTACTTCTCTTCTTTCAGAAGTAACATTTAGCCAAGAGCCAGATCCCTTCTTGGTTAGTAGAAATCCTAGTGAAATGACAGAAGGCACTTTTCTTCTTTCAGAAGTGCTTGTTCTTGCAAACAACAAGAATATTTTAGGTAGGATAAGTAGGAACCAAAGGTGCAGAGTAACCAGTAGCCTGAGATGTAGCACAAAGTCTCCACCTTGACTACCCAAGAGTGAAATATGAAGAACAATGGAGGCATAAAGTCGTCCCAAGGTCCTTTACATAGAAATAGAAAATAAACACACACTGAAGACAATTATGACAACACAAAGTCTAAAAGTAGCTAGCTTCAGGACACCTTCCTTATCACTTCCACTAGTTCTGCTTGTTAGATTGAATAAACAAGAATACATCTACAAGACAGACATAAGAACAATCTCCTATAATGGCATAAGCTATAACAACACAAAGTTTGCAAGTAACTTGCTTTCTCATTCAGATAAAATAATATGAACAATAATCTGAGCTCAAAGTCTTAGTATTCGCCTTTCAATTTGGGTAGAGTTTTGCTTCTGTTAACGGGGAGATCTCTTTTGTAACAAATGAGAGATTACAATATATAGCACTCTAAGAAATACAAGGGTGCTTGTTTTCATGAAAAAAGCCCATGCTGAATTAAATGCCTTCAATGTGCCTTCAGTTTTATCTGGAGGCACCATGCTAGGAATAATGCATTGCCATAACTATGGCGTGTCCATTGCTCTAATATGTCTCTTCCTTAGTATGGACTGTCTGGTCTTTTTCTTAATGTTTGTGTAGCTGTCTAATTTGTCATTACTTTATGAAAGAAAAATAGGCTGCATCCTTGATTTGGCATGCTCATAAGTCTTCTTGATCCATTGTTTCACCTACTGGAAATAACTCCCTTGAAGACATTTTGGTCTTTACCTCTTTCTGCTATGATTTGAGCCTTCGAGCTATCTTTTTCCTTTCTGGTTTTGTCTTTTTTTGGCATTTGAGCTCTTCCATCAGCGGTTCTTCCCTTTGGCATTTTGGCCTTTGAATGCATTTGAGCCCGCGCTCAAGCTTTGGCCGCTTTTCACTGATCTCAGCAAGTGACATGTGGCATGTTTCGCTCTACCTTATCAACTCACCCAGGACCCACCACAGTCTTTACAAAACAAAAGGGAGAGACCGTGGATGTTGACACTTGGCGTCTTCTGTCGAGCTTTTCAAAGGACACGTGGCATGTTCCGCGTAATCTAGCAATCACATGGACGATGACACTTGGAGCGCTCCGCTCTCGAGCTTTTTACTTTCAGGCATTCCTTTGGTCAAGCTTATTTCCTTCAGACAAAAGTCCGAAGGAATTCCTTCGGGCTTTGCCTTAGTCATTTTCCCATGGAAAATACTTCTGAAAGAATTCTAACGGCTCTTTAACTTAATAATTTCCTTCAGATAAAAAGTTTGAAGGAAATGTTCCTTGTCGGCCTTTGAACAAATCTGAAGGAATTCTATATTTTCAGTCAGTCGCTTGGTTCTTCTTTTAAGTTATGCATTTTATTTGAATTTCAACGGATATTCCCTTACTTTAAATTTGACGTCCGTGGGGCTGTCAATAGTTGTTAGCCGCTTGAACCATGTTGAACCTTAAACTTTTGAACCCGCTAAAAGTACATTGGTTCATCGGTTCATTCTATCTCTTTTGTTCCATCGCTTCATGGTTCAATCACTTTCCCACTCCTTGGTTGAACCATCTGTTGAACCACCTGTTTGTTGCTTCTTTCCTTGACTGAGGCTGCCTTTGAACCTTTGAACCCCTGAACCATTGAACTTGGAACTCTTTTGGTTCAAGGTTCAATCGGTTCATTGGTTCATCCTTTGTCCGTCACTTCCTTGTTCTTTCTAAGCTCTTTGATCTTTTTGAACCAAATGCGTTGAACCATTTGGTCATTAAACCTTTAAACCAAAGTGGTTCAATGGTTCAACGGTTCGATGGTTCATGCCTTCTCTTTGATAAGTGCTTTGAAGCTGCTGAACCTTGAAGCAGTTAAACTTTGAACCTTGACAAATGTGCTTAACTCTTGCTAATGACATTGAACCTTTGAACTCGTTGAACCAAAATGGTTCAAGGTTCAACGGTTCAATGGTTCAATGGTTCAATCCTTGCTTAGAAGATTATCAATGGACATTTTGGTTGAACCTTGTCGTTGAACCAACCTTGAAAAGGGGAGAGGATTTTGGTCTGTTAAACCAAAATAGTTCATAGGTTGTTCCCAAAAAGAGTGATATTTTTGGGGGATAACAAAACTTAAAGTTTGTTTATGAAATCTAGTATTATTCATAATGGTTTAAATGTGGATTTGAGAATTTTCTACATAGTCACTTGTGTAACCTAGGTATGGGTAGGTGAATGATGCGACTGTAGGGTATGCATTTAGCTTTATGAAAGTATTTATACCAGTAAACGGTTAAAAGATTCATGGCAGAGTTTAGTTATTTATTATGATTATGAACATTGATTTTACTTTGAATATGATTGTGTATTATTATTTGGTTGAATTGTGTATGAGTTTGCTTAGTCTATAAGGGGACTGGGTATATATGATCCAATTACATGTTGCATTGTTTTATCCAGCCAAGTCTAAGATGTTATAAATGAGACCTGAGTTGGGTATTCGATTGTGTGTTGTTGATTGTTTATTTAAGTAATACCCGAGTTGGATAAAAGTGATTGTGTTTTTATATCTGCTCATATGACTACATTTAATTGGCAAAACGTAAATGATTATTTGGATTTAAATGGTTAAATAGTTTTGATGAATAAAGGAGTAACTGAGTTTGATTTATAGAATTTTGTGTGTTTATTTATGATGGGAAAATAAAAAATTTCAGTTTAATGAAAAAGGTTATGAGGCCTTTGTATGTAAACTGACTGTATACTTAGCGTATGCAATATACTCTAAGATGAATAACAGTGGATGTCATCTTAGTAGTATATTGTGTAAACAGAGTATTTATAATGTATTTGTATGTGTGAATTAATATAAAAAATATAATAATGCATACAGTTGTGTTATAATTGTTATTATCATAACAATGAGTAATTAATGCTTATTTATATTTAGTTAGTATAAAATCATTATAATATTATATTTAAAAGTTAAATATAAAATATTGATTATGTTTTAGTCTGGTTGTTATTATATGTGAAATATGAACAATTTATTTGTTAGGATTATAATATTATTTTGTGGAGAAATAATATTATAAGTTGATTAGTGGTTAAAGCAACTGACGGTCTAGATAATCATTATCTAGATGGTATGTTATATTGATGACTATTTTTGGATTCTACTTATTATTTGTAATAAACTAGATTTATGGATTAATTTGACAGACAATGAATGTTTGTGATATTTCTATATTTAAAATAATTATGATTAGCTAAAGTAAAATATTATGAATGAATCTATTAGTTTTTATATTTTTATTTTTTTTATCAAATCTCGTATTCATGACCCTAATTAAGTATTGAATGAATTTCATTGGTTTAATTAGCACCATAAATACAAGATAAGGTGTAATTTGATCAAGTGATGTATATGAATTTGACTAATCCTAGGAATCAATTATTATTGAAAACTTTGGCCAAAGTAATGCTTGATGAACATTATCATTTTATATGTTGATATAGTTTTCATATTTGCACAATATCATATTAGAGTGAATTCTTTTATGGTACACATTGTGTATTAGATATCTTCAACATATAGATTCCGGTTTATTACTCTGAATTTCTACACCGTCATTATCTATCCATCTGTGAAGGGAAGTCCATCCCCTTGTTTGAGAGATAGTGCGGGATCTATGATTTATGATTGGTTTAAAAAAGTGTTCAAATGATGCTCTCCCTTCCAGCTAGAGCACTATACTTGATATTACACTTGAGATTACATATTGATACTTGAATCGTGAAAACTCTTGAGTCATGGAGACGTTGCTCAGAGGAGATTTATATCATGTTTTATCATTTGAGATATTTTTATATATTGCTAAAAAGTGTATCATTTATACATTATATTTCTACAACAATGATTGTAATGTTATACCAGTCGTGGTTGAATTTGTACTATTTTATTTATGATGATATATAATATTTATTAGTATTTCAGTATTGTTCATGATTTCTATATATGTTCATGGTGATCTTTAATTAAGTGGATTAGCTATAACCTTTATGGTTAACTAATGTAATATAGTTAGTTAAAGATCACTAGTTAGGTCTCTCGTAATGAAATCTATATGTTGAATATGTGTATTTAAAAATTTAAAAAATTATTACAATATTCTAATAAAACCAATGGGGTTGTTACAAACCCCCGTTCTTGAAGTTTCCACAAAATCTTCCCCTTTAAAATGAACCCCATTCTTGAAATCCGCACCATCATTATTTTTTGACATAAAATCATAATTCAATAAATTTATAGATGAATGATGATTTTTGAAATTAGAATCTAACAAATCCTTTTCCTTTTTATCTGTTGACCATTTTTGGCCCAATAGGCCAAAAATTGGTCTCCTTCCTTCCCTGTTGTTCTGAGCCAGTTCATTTTTTGATTTTGCACAAGTCTTGATTTCTACAGACTCTGCAGGCTATTTCTACAGACTTTGCAGGATGTTTCTATGGACTCTACAGGCTAGTCTTTTGGCAAATGAAGAACTAATTCAAAGAGTGCAGGGCTTTTACAAAGCTTCTTCAGACTCTTGTCTGAAGAAATTCGCAAGAAAAGAGAGCTAAAATGGTTCAAGACACTTTTCCTTAAGGTTGGAAAAGTGGTTCAACGTCGGGGTTCAACGACATGATCTTTCCAAGAGTTAGCATCTTTGAACCGTTGAACCATTGAACTGGTTCAATCAATTGGTTCAACATTTTGGTTCAACGGTTTAGTTCATCGCTTTGGTTTAATGCCTAGGTCCAAGTGTTTGGTTCAATACCTTAGTTCAGTTAGTTTGGTTCAATGCCTTGGTTCAATTGGTTTGGTTCAATAGCCGGTTCAAGCACTCGGTTCAATGGGTTGGTTCACTATCTCAGTTCACTCAGTCGATTCAACGACTTGGTTCACCCTTTGGTTCAATGCCTTGGTTCAATGACTTGGTTCAATGGCTTGGTTCAACAGTAGGTTCAATGCCTTAGTTCAATGACTTGGTTCAACAGCTTGGTTCAATTGGACGGTTCAAATCAAAGGGTTCAACTAGAAGGTTCAAGAGAGTCTCTCGAAGGCCCAGTGCCCTTGCAGAGGGCAGTCAAACATAAAAGGAACCATTTGAGTGCCCTTACGGAGGGTAGTTCCAGACCCAAGTGCCCTTGCAGAGGGTAGGGAACACTTGAAAAAAAGATCAAAAAGTGAACAAGGCTAAAAGGGTAAGTTTTCTTCAAAAATTTGTTTAAGGCAAGGGACGAGAATTTCTTCAGACAGAATGTTCGAAGGAATTCCTTCAGACATTTTGTTTGAAGAAATTCTTCGAAAGAAAATCCCACAGAAATGAAAAGACCAAGGCAAAGGCATAAGATGATTTCTTTCAGACTTTTGTCTGAAGGACTTCCTTCAGACAAAAAGTCTAAAGAAATTCAGGAAGAGCCGCAGGGAAAAAGCCCGAAGAGAATTTTGAAGGAAAGGAAGTCATCGAGATAATTTTTGCGGACATTTTGTCCACGGGAAAAATAGCCAGGAGAAAAGCCTGAACAAAAGACAAACACAAAGAAAGATATCCTTCAAACTTTTTGTCCGAAGGATTTCCTTCGAACAAAAGTCTGAATAAATTCAACTGCCAAAACAGGACCCGGCTAAGACAAATCCTGACCAAAGCAAAACACCGAAGGAAAGGAAAAGACTAAGGAAATTCAAAGGGGTGACGAGTCTGAAGACGTCAAAATTGAGCACGACAAACTAGCCGTTGGAAGTTCAAACGCCCAGTGATGGGTGCACAGACGTCAATTTTAAGGTGGTGAAATAACTATTGATTTTGAAAAGCTTAAGGATAGGCCGCGAGTGAGCTCAGCGACCCGCCAAGAAGATAGCCCCAAGGGCTGAAGGAGACAGAGAAGACAAAACCAAGAAGAGACAAAGGTGCAAAAATGGACAAAATAGTCCAGGTGGCAAAGGGAGGTGTTGAGTCAAGGATTTACTCCTGCAGTTGGAACAATGCCTACCAAGCGGTCATCAAGAGGTACGAACAGTGAACGGTGCACCCTATTTTCTCCACTTTGCATTTATGAGCAAACAGACCATGTGAATATCTTGAAGGAGCAGTCTTGTTGCAAAAAAAGAGGCATGGCCCATGTTTTCACATTAATGTTTGAATGCCAAAGTCAAGACTGGTGATTACACAGCGTGGTTCTAGCAGGCCTCTTCTAGAAGGCTGATATCAGCAACAGCGACTTCCTCTTCCCGATGCTCTCAACGCACATGGGCCAACTTGTAAAAAGGGTGCCAAAGTCTTTTCTAGAAAGCGCCTTTACTTCTTCTCTTTCTATATATTGTAGACTTCTCATTTGAGAAGGGGGAGATCTCTTAGCCTATAAGGCAAAGCTCTGCCCAAAAAATCTCTGAGTTTGTAAGGTAGAACTCTGACAGATTTTACCTTGAATCAAGACATCATTTTTTACCTCCATTCTAAGTTTGCACTTTCATATGTGTCTATGCCTTTGTTCTGTGTTAAGTCATTTTCTTTTATGCTTTCGCAGGATGATTTCAACATGTCTAGTGCATTGTGAGTTTTCCTTTTGCAGGTTAGCCAAAAGTGTTCCTAGCAGAGTATAGGCATATGTGAACAGGTTGCCATAGTGTGTCTCATAACACATCTGGTAGTTCTTCCTCCCTGTATCTCCATAGACCCCCCCCTGACTCACTGATACAGAAGATTTCCCCATATCAAATGAAGTGTATGCCAGATTATTCTTGGTGAAAAGCATATGTTCGAGCTAGGATGATCAAACTTTTTTGGTGTATCACCTTTTAGTTTAGGTTTAGGTTCCATTTTCAGCATCCTTCTCCCTTTTCAAACCCCCCCTCCTTTTTCATTTATTTGTTAGTAGTAGGAAATATAGGACCTAAAAGATACATCAAAGGGAGCTAGCCCTTATCTAGAGACTCTCCCCCTAGTTTTGCCAGGCCCACAGGCAAGAGGGGAGTTTGCATTGTTGTGCGTGGAAGGCAGGAGCTCAGCCTCCTATCAAGGGCGCAATCCACCATGTCAACAGTTTTTGGCATGCCTGATAGGACCAACTAGGACAAGTTTTGTCCAAATAGTTGAAGAATTTTTGTGTGTTCTTCAACCAACCAGCCTTTGGAGGCTTTTTTATAAACACCAATGGTGACTCCGAGTTGAATTAGCTGGTTAAGCAATCCTGGTGCCATCAAGAAATCAATTTTTTGCATAACTTTGGTGAAGCTCAAGTTGTCATGGAACCACCTCAAACTCTAGTGTTACTTCCCTCATTGTTGAAAGGTAACCAGGAGAGCTGTTTGAGGTGATTCCATGAATACCCTGAGCTTGATCAAAACTACATGAAAGAAAACAAGGTCCATGGTTCTAAGTAATGGGATTATACACGCCAAATACATTTTCAATTGAAGTAGCTCTTCCTGTGCATCAGCAGACCCTTCCTAGTCTTCCTCAACTTCCTCAGGTCTCTCAACATGATGGCAAGATCCTGACTTGGAAGCAAATAGTGGAATCATGGGGCAAGAAGGAGGAGAAAGGTTTTGCTCAAAACCTTAAAAAGGATGAACCTGATCCTACTCATCATGATGATTCCTATGACCTCCAAGAAAGGCTCTTCCAAGAAGATCTAACAAGGAGAATTGCAGATTTGGGGTCCAAAATGAGATTTCTCAGCCAACGTGTGATGGACGCAGTAGTTTCCATGTTTGAACACACCCCATCTACACACCTCCAAGAGAGATATCAGACCACATCTGATATAGATGAAGTGTTGGCCAAATGGAAGGAGGAGAATCATTCGATTCTAGCTCATGGACTGCCTCCTTTTCCACATGGTTTTAATTGTAAGCCTTCCACTTCATCCCTTCTCAAGGAGGAACTTGTTTTGCAGGAGGCGAGTAAGAAGAGAAGATCCAATTTGTAGTTTCCCAAGAGTCTATCATGGATTTCAAAGAAAATGAAATCATCATGGAGGATATTTCGGAAGACATCATCAGCAATGGGGAAGACACAGGTCATGTATACATGTAGATGTTCCAGCAATACGAAGAGGAACGTAAGCATGGTGACCTCTATCCTCCCTTGTTTGATGAACTTCCTTGTTGCTTCAATGAGGAGGATGACCATGCCGAGGAGCCTAAGAAGGATAAGGATCAGGAGGATACCTTTGAACATCTAGAAACTCTGGTCCTTGAGCAAGAAAAGGAGAAGCTGGTTCATCTTGAGGAAAGCCTTGGAGAAGAGAGATTTGAACAAAAAGGTGATGTTTTGTGGGATGAGCAATCAGTTTGTGATTCCATTTCAGACATCACAATAGTCACCCTTCTTCAAGAAAACCATGATGCACTGCAAAAAGACTATGCATATCAAAGGGCTTATGGTGATGAGCCAACAGCGTTCGATTTCTTGATGAAACGCACCAGCATGAAGGACCAATACTCAACAAGCTTCCAAGAACAAGAAGAGTACATATATTTTGGAAGCATGTTTGACTTTGATCTACTCGGATGCAAGCCAATCAAGGTGGCAAGCAAGAGGAGCAGGTCACCAAGTCTCCATTCCATTCAGCCACTTGTCTAGCACCATAAGTTTTCTTGCCAGGAAGGGGACTTAAGAAATTTTCCATTTGATCCAGGAGGGAGGCAAATATACCTGGTTAGCTGTATATAGTAGTTTGCTTTCAGTTTTCTTTCCCTGTTTTCCCGAAGTGTTGTTTGCACAAGTAGTGTTTTTAGCCTTGTGTGTTTTCCTTGTGTTTGGGGTAAAAGCTTCATGATTGATTTTGGGATCTATCAGGGTTGTTGCTACCTTTTTTAAGTTACGTTTTGACTCCGTGCCCAATGGACTTTAAGGCAAATGGTTTCTAAGCATAGTAGGCATGCTTCCCTTGGGAGTCACCAATTTGTTGACCATTTTTGGTTCAACAGGCCAAAAATTGGTCTCCTTCTTTCCCTGCTATTCTGAGCTAGTTCATTTTTTGATTTTGCACAAGTCTTTATTTCTAAAGACTCTACAGGCTATTTCTACGGACTCTACAGGCTATTTTTATAGACTCTACAGGCTGTTCTACGGACTCTACAGGCTGTTTCTACAGACTCTGCAGGCTAGTCTTTTGGCAAATGAAGAACCAGTTCAAAGAGTGTAGAGCTTTTAAAAATCTTATTCAGACTCTTGTCCGAAGAAATTCACAAAGAAAGAGAGTTAAAATGGTTCAAGACACTTTTCCTTAAGGTTGGAAAAGTGGTTCAACGTCGGGGTTCAACGACATGATCTTTCCAAGAGTTAGCATCTTTGAACTGTTAAACCATTGAACTGGTTCAACAGTTTGGTTCATCACTTTGGTTCAATGCCTTGGTCCAAGTGTTCAGTTTAATGCCTTAGTTCAGTCGGTTCAGTTCAATGCCTTGGTTCAATTGGTTTGGTTCAACAGTCGGTTCAAGCACTCGGTTCAATGGGTTGGTTTGCTATCTCGGTTCACTCAGTCGATTTAATCACTTGGTTCACCCTTTGGTTCAATGCCTTGGTTCAACAACTTGGTTCAACGGCTTGGTTCAACAGTCGGTTCAATGACTTGGTTCAATAGCTTGGTTCAATTGGACGGTTCAAATCAAAGGGTTCAACCAGAAGATTCAAGAGAGTCTCCCGAAGGACCAGTGCCCTTGCGAAGGGCAATCAAACATAAAAGGAACCATTCGAGTGCCCTTGCGGAGTGCAGGGAACACTTGAAAAAAAGATCAAAAAGTGAACAAGGCCGAAAGGGTGAGTTTTCTTCAGAAATTTGTTTAAGGCAAGGGACGAGAATTTCTTCGGACAGAATGTCTGAAGGAATTCCTTCAGACATTTTGTCCAAAGAAATTCTTCAGAAGAAAATCCCGCAGAAGTGAAAAGACCAAGGCAAAGGCATAATATGATTTCTTTTAGACTTTTGTCCGAAGGAATTCCTTCGGACAAAAAGTATGAAGAAATTTGGGAAGAGTTGTGGGGAAAAAGCCCGAAGAGAATTCTAAAGGAAAGGAAGTCATCAAGATAATTCTTGCAGACATTTTATCCGCAGGAAAAATAGCTGAGAGAAAAGCCTGAACAAAAGGCAAACACAAGGAAAGATATCCTTCAGACTTTTTGTCTGAAGGATTTCCTTCAGACAAAAGTCTGAAGAAATTTGGCCACCAAAACAAGACCCGACTAAGACAAAGCCTGACCAGAGCAAAACGTCAAAGGAAAGGAAAAGGCTGAGGAAATTCAAAGGGGTGATGGGTCCGAAGACGTCAAAATCGAGCACGGTGAACTAGCCGTTGGAAGTTCAAATGCCCAGTGATGGGTGCACAGACGTCAATTTTAAGGTGGTGAAATAACTGTTGATTTTGATAATATTAAGGATAGGCTACGAGTGAGCTCAGTGGCCTGCCAAGAAGATAGCCCCGAGGGCCGAAGGAAACAAAGAAGACAAAACTAGGAAGAGACAAAGGTGAAAAAATTGACAAAATAGTCCAGGTGGCAAAGGGAGGTGTCGACTCAAGGATTTACTCTTTTAGTTGGAACAGTGCCTGCCAAGCAGTCATCAAGAGGTGTGAACAGTGAACAACGTGCCCTATTTTCTCCACTTTGCATTTATGAGCAGATAGACTGCGTGAATATCTTGAAGGAGCAATCTTGTTGCAGAAAAAGAGGTGTGGCCTGTGTTTTCACATTAATGTTTAAACGCCAAAGTCAAGACTGGCGATTACACAGCGTGGTTCTAACAGTTCTCTTCTAGAAGGCTGATATCAGCAACAACGACTTCCTCTTCCTGATGCTCCCAATGTACATGGGCCAAATTTTAAAAAGGGTGCCAAAGTCTTTTCCAAAAAGCACCTTTACTTCTTCTCTTTCTATATATTGTAGACTTCTCATTTGAGAAGGGGGAGATCTCTTAGCCTGTAAGGCAAAGCTCTGCCCAAAAAATCTCTGGGTTTGTAAGGCAGAACTCTGTCGGATTTTACCTTGAATCAAGACATAGCATTTTTTACCTCCATTTTGAGTTTGCACTTTTGTATGTGTCTATGCTTTTGTTCTGTGTTAAGTCATTTTCTTTTATGCTTTCACAGGATGATTTCAGCATGTCTCGTGCATTGTGAGTTTTCCTTTTGCAAGTTAGTTAGAAGTGTTCCTAGCAGAGTATAGGCGTATGTGAACAGGCTGCCATAGTGTGTCTCAGAACACCTCTAGTAGTTCTTCCTCCCTGTATCTCCACAGACCCCTGACTCACTGATATAGAAGAGTTCCCCATATCAAATGAAGTGTATGCCAACTTATGCTTGGTGAAAAGCATATGTTCGAGCTAGGTAGATCAAACTTTTTTGGTGTATCACCTTTTAGTTTAGGTTTAGGTTCTATTTTCAGCATCCTTCTCCCTTTTCAACCCCCCCCCCCTTTTTCATTTATTTGTTAGCAGTAGGAAATCCAGGACCTAAAAGATACATCAAATGGAGCTAACCCTTATCTAGAGACTCTCCCCCCAGTTTTGCCAGGCCCACAAGCAAGAGGGGAGTTTCCATTGTTGCGCGTGGAAGGCAGGAGCTCAGCCTCCTATCAAGGGTGCAATCCACCGTGTCAACATTATCCTAGAGTTTTTTCTTAGAATCCTACAAGATATTTTGCAACCCATGATTTTCTTAATATTTTGTGGATGATTTTTTTTCCCAAACTCTTAAAAGGAAGAAGATTGTAAAATTAATTTTCTCATTTCTTATGTAAACCACATTTTGTAGCCAAATTATCAATAAGGAAAGGAACATCCCTAGAAAGAAAAGGGTTTGTTGATTTCATTGCATCTAAAACAAGTAGGTTAATAATCTCAAATGGGTCAAGGCTATGGGATTTTCTTTTTGGACTTACAAAGTCATTGTTTCCATAAGTATAATAAAGATGAAAGAAAGGATTATTTTATTCACATGTTTTAGATGCGTCAAAATTATAAAATGATAATTAAAAAAAGGAGAGAATCTAATTTCATACGTAATATATTTTTACACAAAATAAATCATCTTATCTCAAAGAATTGGAATATAAAATTTTAGAATCCATTTACCATTGTTAATAACTTTTTCACCAGATCAAATGAATTCTTCTTAACACTTTGCATCTTTAATTCAAACCATATACTAACACTACTGACCCAAAATTTATCTTGTGACTCTATCCATAACCTCCTCAATAACCTTAATTCTCACACCCCTTAAAGATGCCACTCCATTATGTAGATTGTTAACAAAGTCCAAATCTAATTTTCCATCTCCTCCTTAAAATTTTAAAAAGAAAACCCACCACCCTTCTTGAATAATTTGAAAACATACAAAATTATCATTTAGTTTTAAATGATTCCATAGATATCACTATTTTGAATCACTCCTCATTAAAAAATAATAAAACCCTTGAAACTTTTATGAATACACTTCCTAAACAATAAACACCAAATTTAACAAGACATAGAGAAATTATTTTCCAAATAAGTTTGAATATTAAATCTAGACTCACATACTATTCTATCCAACAAAGATTAAAGTCTTTTCAACATCACTAAAACCCTAAAACAAAAAACTACACAATTAACTATTTTATTTAACTTATACCTACCTCATATACATAATCTTATTTTGAATAACATCCCTCTTTTGCTACCATCTAAGTTGTCAATATGTACCCTTTTTAAATGGTTTTTTTTTTACATATATTTTAAACATAATTATAAATTAAGTTTCATAATTTTTTGTTAAATAAAATTTACTTAAAAGGGAAAAATTCTACTTTATGATTATAAAAAATCCTTGTACAATGTTCAAATAACTCCCTTCTCTTAACATCAAACAACCCTAAACTTAACAAGTGTCTAGAAGATACTCCTAGTAGGGGAATACGACATACCAAAAGAGGGTATCAATTTAGAAAATTAGAGGATGAATCTTCCTCCTCTTGCACATAAAAAATATCAATAACCATTTTTTAAAAATCTGATATATTTTTCATAACTAAAGATTCAAGAATAACCAAATTCATCATTTTATTTATTCTCTCAATTTTAAAAAACACCCTCAATATTATATTTTACCTCATCCATACTTGAATCTTTTACATCTTCAAAAAGTATTTTTTCCTTAATTAATTTAGAATCTATCAAATTAAAAAAAAATCAAACCACCTTCTAAAGCTAAGAGTGGATCAAAGATTTCCTTATATTTATAATTTTTTACCTCTTTAATAAACTTCCAAAAAAAATCTCATCATTTAAACTTCTAAACCCACCTATATACCTAAATCATTTTCTAATATATGAACAACAATTATCTCCAAAACATTCTTAAACCTCAAACGCCCCATTAATATTTATGAGTGGATCCAAATAATTTATTTAAAAAATAGTGGAAGGTAATCTTTCCCCCTTTAAAACATCTTCTCTTATTTTATATTGATAAAAAAAAAATAGATTTTACTCAAATATGTTGCTTCCCCTTTTTTTAAAAAAAATCATTGAACTTTCTTCCTCAAAATATTATTTTTAAAGTTTTTATTATTCCTTAAAACTTTATATTGTTTTGTTTTTTTAAATTCACTATAACTTTTCGAGAGAAAATAAATAAATAAAAACATGACTTTCAAATTTAACTTTCTATAAAAAAATCTTTCCCTTAAAAAAATGGTGAAATTTCATGAACCCCAAAACTTACCAAATTAAAGATAATTTTAATTTTTTCATTAATAATATGCTTACCAAAATATCTTTAATCTGCCCTATAAAACTTTGCAAAATAAATACCATGACTTAAAATTCTTCAAATTCTAACATATAAAAGATAAAGCATATAATTAAATTGTCCTTAAAAACCAACATAAATTTATATGTCCATGGTTTAATCATCATTTTATACTTTCTATAAATCCATAACTTCTTTTTAAAAATTTGATCTCTTAATTTATTTGATATAAATTTTACTAATATCTATCCTTTTTGATAAATATTAAGTAATATCAATCTTTACATTCTCCCAATTTTCAAACATCAAATTTTATAAAATTTTCCCTTCCCAAAATTTTTCACAAAACTTTCCTTGGAATTTGCCTTTGAAGAAAGAACCAAACATGCTTCATTCAAAAGGTGACTTTCAATCCTTATTTCCCTTAAGGTCAAGGCTATAAGAGAATCTCCATCTATGATTACCTTCTTAAGGTTTGTCTTATGGAAGGAAAAAATAAGTCATTGTAAAAACTAAATTCCTTATATTTAAGTACAAAATTAATATTGATCTTATTCTTTAAGAGCTTCTTTTTATTCTTAGATTATAAATCTTCTTTTTTGATGATTTTTTTCAACTCGTCCATTCAATATTTTAATCTTACTAAGTTAATTTATTTCAAAACTATATCATTCAATGTACTTGGGGTTTCTTGATCTTATATTGTCCTTAAAATTAAGGAACCATAGTTAATATTCTCCCCTTTTCATAGAAATAATTTTTAGACAAGTCTCTTTAGATCTAGAATTTCCTTCTTTAATATTTGAGTCTTCCAATCTTTCCCCTCATCTATTCCTAACTTCTTTGTTATTTGAAATTATTTTCCTATTAAATCTGTTCTCGATCTTCGTCTCTCTTCTGCAACTTATCCTTTTTGTCTTTTTCCTTTAGAAACTCCTCCATTTCTTTCCCTTATAAATTGTCTTCCTCCTCCAAAAACTTATCCTCCTTCTTCCACAACCTATCTTCAACCTCACATTTATTTTCATAGCTTCTCATCCCCACCATTATTCTACAACCTATCCTTATTTTTATTAAATACACTCTCCATAATTATACACTTTTATATTATTATTTTTGATATGGGGAAGTCAGTAACGAAAGCCATCCTTGAACCATGAAGTGAAGTGTTCGATACCGACTAGGGCTGCCAATATAAAATTTTCATTGATATAGATGACCCACTCCCCAAGCACATTTAAATCATGGACATGAACCCATGACTACCTATTTTTTCTATGTTTTATGTTTGTCTTATTAAACACTCTGTATGGAAGTTGCTACTTTAAACTATATTAAGCATTGTGAATAAAGGAAGAAAATTAATTCATTTTTCATTGTTGTACAAGATAAAGCTATAGCGCAGACATCAATAAAAACATAAAAAGAAATGGAGTTAGAAGACATTGTGTATGAGAAACAACTTTTATAAAATCTATAAATTCAGTTTTGTTTTAAATTTAATATTTTAGTTTTGACTTCTTTAAAAAAAAAAAAAATTGGTTAGATAATGAGGGTTGGAGGGTCCTTCACCCGTTTTATTAAACAAAAAAACAAGATTACAATATTCGTATCAAGGCAACGATCACGAGTAGACCAAGCACCAAAAGGACAATAAAAAATCAAGGTCGAAGCCCACAAAACCCTTGGAAAGCAAAAAACAAGAAACCCACCATATACCACAAACTAACCGAGCAACATGGAGGAAAAGTCCAAAAAAGCCCTCCGGAGCACCACCTACTAAGTGTCATCGTCACCACTATTGACTGCTAGTGTGTCACGATCCCCACTACCCATCGAGAGCCCATCAACACTAGCGATTTGATGGCCATTCACCACACCCAGTTTCGTTGCCACCCCTTCATCAACATCGCCACCAGCACCCACAACATGTGCCCCTTCCACCACTATAGTTTTTGAGACCACGCCCTGTACAATCCCGTCCTTTTCCCCACCAATCCCTTGCATTGAGGTATGTTTCCACCTCCTTTTAAACCCACCCCCTGGGTTCACACTCAAAAGCCGTCGTTTCCTTCCCCTGCCCCCCTCGACTCGAGTTTGCATGTAAGCTTTTTTGTTCAGCCCTCCATATATACTAAGGAGGCTCTTCGTCTGGTTATGGGCCCAGACCCCTCTCCGGCTTGAAAAAGCATGGGTAGTGGAGTGTGTGCCCCATAAAATCTTGACAAAAACTTTATTGTTGTAATCGAACAAGAGGAGTAGTAGTCTCTGGAGAGTCGCCACCACTGGCACTAGTGGGAAGTGCAGGTTCCCACGTCTAATAATGAAATGCGATTATCAGAGGGCCCTAAGTTTTGCAACTGGGTTGTAAGAATTATTTTTTTAATCTAAAAAACAGACATTTCTTTAATTTTTGTTAGAAAGTCATATTACTTTTGTTGATATTAAAGCATAAATTTATAAATTGGTAAAAAATTGCACAATTAAAAATTAACTATTATTTTAATTTGTTTTTAAATTATTTTTATTTTATTTTAAGAGTTCGTCGAAAAGAATCCAAATATTACAAAAGTTATTTCAGTTAAGAATGGTCCAAATATTATAAAGATATTTTAATTAAGTAAATTTCATAAATTATGTAAAGCCATTTCGATTGAAAAGAGTCTTAAATAATTTCACAATTAAAATTATCAAATACAACTGAAAAATTCACAACAAAAGAAAAAATTTAAATAATTTACATTTTCTTTAATTAAAAAATAGTTTACATTATTTACATATTTTATTAAAATCTATTATATTAATAATATATATAATTATATAATATATGAAAATTTTAAAACAATCATTTTATTTAAATTTTAAAAATTTAGTTATTAACCCTTTTTTAATTTATATTTCAAAAATCTAAAAATAATGTTAGAAGTGAATTTCATACTTACAAATAAAATATTTTACAATAAAAATATTGTAGTTCTCATAACTAAAAATGAATTATTTGTCAATAAAAAAAGGGTATATCTCACAATTACAAATCAATTATTTAACAATAAAAGGTTGTAATTCTCATAATCATATATCAATTATTTAATCATTTAATAAGCCACAATAATTCTATTATTATTTTTCCTTAATATTTTTTTAATATATTAAAATTATTTTTACCTTGACATAAATTATAATTGAAAAAATAAAAATAAGAATAGTAAAAATTCAGCATTGCATTTTTATAAAATAAGTTTAGAAATAATCTTAATTTTATATACATTTTAATTTAAAAAAATCAAATTAATAATAATAAAAATTCAGATCAATAAATGCTTTTGAATTGGTTTTCAAAAGGAAGGTTACGGGTTCTAATCTTCGTAAAAAGTATCGACATATAATGGATTAACCAGCTCGGTGTTCAATATAATGGGGTTGGAATGTGACTTGAAACTTGTGTTCAAATGCAATGAGGCAAGTCCACAGTGCATGGTTAGGGATACTATTCACCACTAGGTTAGACATTTCGGTTACAAAAATGTCAATACCCAACATTTTATAGATGAAATGTGGTTGAGTTGGTAAAGTGACTTGATTGCTTCAAGCACCACCTAGATTCAAATCTCAATTTAGTATCGGAAGTTAGTGATCGCTGATTGTTGGTATTCATGAGCCGGTTGTCATTGTTGATGGTATTCTCAGACCAATTATAATCGTTTGTTGGTATTCTCTGACTGATTGTGGCCATTTTTAGTAATTATGATACTTGTGATAGAAGATTACTTGAGGATCTGAGCCCCCGCTTATGTCCCAGACCGGTTGGACCTCCAGTCAAAAGCAAATAAGGTAAAGATCCTACAAAAAAAAAACAGTATTTATTAAAAAAAAAAATCAGACCAATAAGATGTGGGTTAGTTGGTAAAGTGGTTTGGTTGTTTCAAGCTTCACCTAATTTCATACCTCACCATGATATTTGAGGCCAAATGTGGCCATCATTGGTATTCTCGGACTAGTTGTAGTCATCGTTGGTGTTCTTGAGTCGGTTGTAGCCGTTTATTATTATTCTTAGGTCGATTGTAACTATTGTTGATATTCTCGGATTGATTGTGACAATTGTTGGTATATCTAATACATGTAATAAATAATAATTAGAAATCTAAACCTCAATTGTATCTCAAAGCAATTCGTAACTCCCATAAAAAACAAATATCTATCTAAAATTAATAATAATTATTCAAAATTATATTAAATAAATTATAATTTAATTAATACAAATAATAGTAAACTACATCGTTATGCCATCTACCAAAATATAAATTAAAAATTTTAAAAAGTCCATTTATTTGTGGAGTGGATTATTCTTCAATCATAAAATCAAAACCCAGAAACTGTTCTCCAAAATATTTTAAAATTATGTTTATAAATGAAGATGCCTTTCAATCATCTAACTGTCAGTTACCAAATCTAATTTTGTTTTTAAGACGACCTCTGAGATGCCATTATTTGTTCTGGAGACTTCTCTTTACAGCAGTAAGTCTCATTAACACTACATGGTCTCCATCAATAGGGTTTACAAAAACTTTAACACCCATCAAATCATGGGACATATCACAAAAATATGCCTCTTGAACAAAAGAACACATGCATAAGAAACCATCTTCATTTAGCTTTTATCCTGTGCACCCAACCTTTCCAAATAAATATACATATATATTAATTAACTGTTAATAAAAATTTAGCCCCAAAAAAGCTTTTGTTTGATTGATACATAGACAGGAATCCAAAATGATTAGAAAATTTAGCCGGCCTTGTTTGTCTGTATATCTAACAGGAACGCTGTGTATATCGTTGTAGTCCAAACCTAATTTATGTACAAAGTGAGGCTCCAAACGGTCAAATGATTTTTAAAATTTAATGCTGTCTGCTCTTCAAAAGAAATACAAATACAAACAGAAGATAAAATTTAGCAGTCCATAGGCAATTTTTTCTTTAAGTACAAATACTTTAATAACATTAAGATTCCACATGTTTCAATCAGTCAATTTCATTGGCACATAATTATTTGTGTCTACTAAGTTGTGATGAAAAGTGTGGCTCAAGAAATAGATTGGAAAAATATATCGGTACTATAAAATGATAGTATAATGTATTCAGAGGATGTTAAGAAGCCTGCACATAAGTTATACCTTGAGTGTCACATTATGCCTTAGAGCATCCCCAGCTCAAAAACAATAAAAAGATTGTAGAAGTAGATTGGTGGTAATAAAATATTGAATGTAGAGACTAAGTTTCTTACTATAAAAGTAGATTGGTGGTAGTAAAATATTGGATATAGAAATTAAGATAAGTAGTACTGCAGGGGGAAGATTATTGTGTGTTTGAAGGATGGAGAATTTAGCTGAGATGAGGGAATCCTTCAGGACATTATCAGTACTAAATATGAACTTAGGTAGCAGAAATAATTGGGGAATAGCAGATGTATTCAGTAGACCAAGTTCATCAAAATTTGAAGGGAATGATGAACATGCTCTGAGATGGGCAGCTATTGAGAAGCTCCCAACATATGACCGTATGAGAACCAGCATCCTAGCTGAGAGTTTTGCTGATAACGAAGAAAGGGAGCGTAGGAGATTTTTCAAGGAAGTTGATGTTCGGAACATGCGAGTTGCAGAAAGACAGAAGTTCATTCAGAGAGTCTTGAAGGTGGCCGAAGAAGATAATGAGCACTTTTTGAAGAAATTGAGAGACCGTCTTAATAGGTATGTATGTTTTTTTATTGATATATATGATAAATAACAGGTGAGCGCATAGAGGAGAATTTCAATCTAATACTTATGAGTAACTGAGCAGAGCAATTTCTTTTCATTGTATAGTTTCCAGTCGAAAGTTATCAAACGCAATTTCCCTCCAAATGAAAGCAGAAAAAACGATGGTTTTCAAAGGCCTATTATTATTATTATTATTATTATTATTATTTTATTACAATAGGAATTGGTTACATTTTTTTATTATTTGTTGATTTGTTTCAGCTGCAAACAAATAGAGGTCATAATATGAGTTTGTTGAATAGCTAGTACAATACCTTTCTCATAGTACAAATATTGACAGCAATTTTTTCAAATATAAAAGAGGATGACCAACTGATAAGTGTTGCAGCGATTTAATATTTTTGATATCAAAACCTTAAATTTTAGAACATTGAAAAATTAAAAAGTTTATTAAGTAAAACGGTCCTAAACGCCCATTTTCCAGTGCATTGCCATTTCATAACAATATAATGTGCGACAGCTCTAAGCGCAAGGAGATAATGAATGCACGAGTTTTGAATAAATTTTATCACTACAAAGCTACTTCTTGTAGAAACTTGGGTGTCTCTAAAACTTGTTAAAGGTACATAAGCTGAAACATTTATGAACACAAATGGCCATAAATGCTTCCGGTTATGGGTGTATCATAGCATTTATAAAGGCACCCAAGTGTCCACTTGGAAAGGAAATAGTCTTCTCATATCATATAGTTACATCCTTCACTATGCAGGTTAAAACAATGCAAGTAATGCTTCTCCCATGCATTCCACGTTGTCATAGTACTATTACAACCAGTTCACCTAAGCATGTAGGTGTTCTCCATCATCTTTGGAGGACGTATTCAATGAGATGGATTTATAGCATTGTGTTAAATGTTGAAGGCACATGCAGCATGGTAAATTCTCTAGTCTCATTTTTAAGTCCAAGCCTAACCAGGTTTCAAGTATAGGACCTCTTTGTAGGGAGACAGCTTCCCAGCCCTTTTGGGTTTTGACCTCATAACAAAGCTCCCGAGGAAACCCAACATTTCCTAGATATGATAAGGAAAAGTCACGTCTTTTATAACTTCTTCCTTATTATCACTAGGCAATGTCAGGGTTGCTTTTGAGCCATGTGATGAGACGGAGGATTGGGAGGATGAACACCGAGCCAGTTGGATGAACTGATCATCTATCTGACAATCAGAGACAGTGATGGCTGAGAGTATGGATTCGTCCAATTTATACTTTGCACTTTACTAATCTTCTGCTTGTGCTAGTCGTCAATACTAAAAACTTGAATTATTCAATTGAATATAAATTGTTATGCACCTTACTGTCTTGTGCCACATGTGGATACATAAGAACTTATAATATCCAAGATGTATCTCTGTGAATTTAAAGGTGAAGCAACCTATGGCTCATGCACGGGCCCTTGATTACAAATTTTGTATAGCTAAAAAATGGAAAATCATTTGAAATGTGATAATGCACTTATGGCTAACTTTAGAAAGTATTATTAGGATTTTCAGGGTTATCTTGCAAATCATCGTGTGTTCAATTTACTTGCTTTTCTTCCCAACATCACCGTATTTTTCTGATTAGCCAATGTGTTTGGTGATGTACAGAGTAGGGATTGATCTCCCAACAGTAGAAGTTCGATTCGAGAATTTGACAATAGATGCAAAGTGCTTCGTTGGTGGAAGAGCACTCCCTACACTTTGGAACTCAGCCAGGAACTTCTTTGAGGTAAGTTACATCTTACTAAACCTTTGTAGAAAATAACCACAATGGCAATTGTTGAATGTGATGTGAAATAAAATGAGAGGAGAATCAGAGTTTGTTGGAACAACTCTGTCGAAGAGTTAAGGTGTGGCATGGTTTAGGTTATCTAAGAATTAAAATATAGAAAGCCAAATCATTTAGTTAAAGAATTGATTCTACTTAGGACTGTTGAAAAGGTACTGAAATTTGAAAGATATAGCTCTAGATCGAAATAGTTCAAGACATCAATACATTTTTTATTTCACATTTATTTGTAATTAACTCCTGTATATATCTATGTAAATAATGTTTTGAAGTCATTAATTTTTTCAGTTGTTCATAGTTGTTAGAGCGATCATATAGGTTACCTTGTATCTAAAAGAAGCCTTCTTAGGCAGAGCATCTCAGGACGAAGGTTTTGTTCTTCATTGTTTCTAAATTTCTGTGGTTCTTGGAATGGATTTTTTTAAGTGGCCAGCAAATTAAAGATTATTTGGGATGGACTAATGAATTTTTTTTCAGGCCTTGTTGACCATGGTTGGATGCTCACTGACTAAGAAGACTAAACTCACAATCCTTAAGGATGTTAGCGGGATCCTGAAGCCATCCAGGTAAAATGTAGATACAAATTTTAAATACTTTACAGTCCAAACCTAAAATAAGATATTTAAATTTCGCAATGATTGCTACCAAACTGGATATATCTTTTGCAGAATGACCTTGTTATTAGGCCCGCCTGGATCTGGAAAGACTACTTTACTTCTAGCTTTGGCTGGAATATTGGACACGGACTTAAAGGTCAAAAACTTGTACTATCCACATTCAAGGGCGTTAAATTATATTATACTTTTGGTTTAGTTCCTTGCTGAATTATAGTTCTAAGTACAGGTAACTGGTCATGTAACTTACAATGGCCATTCATTGGAGGAGTTTGTCCCTCAGAAAACATCTGCCTATATAAGTCAAAATGATCTGCATGTAGGAGTGATGACTGTTCGAGAGACATTGGATTTCTCTGCAAGATGTCAAGGTGTCGGCAGTAGATATGGTAAGAACTCTGGCCATGTGATAAATTTAAAACTATGCATATTTGTATCTTTGCAAATCGCAAGTGATTTTGTCTCTGAACATGAAATAATGACATATTGCATTGAATTATGTGAGTAGAATTGCTTTCAGAAGTGGCTAGAAGGGAGAAAGAAGCTGGGATTTTCCCAGAGGCTGAAGTAGACCTTTTTATGAAAGTGGGTCTTTTCAATTCTTTGTTTCTGTTCTGTTTATGGACAGCATTAATCAAAGTCAATTAGCTATAGACAAAGGGAAAAAAAATCTAGAATTAACTTGGGCTATTTTAGTTCCTTTTATAAGCATGAAAAAAATTCTAGACAACTACTTTTCAAATAATGTTGGCCTGACAGAAAGCCGTAACTGTTATATGTTTCCTGAATCTAATGGAGAAAATTTCAAATAGATGATAAATTTTATGTTTTCATGTTCAAAGAAAATTCCATGTTAATATTAAATGATGACTGCTCTACAATATTGATATGAATTATGTTGTTATCTACGTGGATTGCAGGCAACAGCCATGGGAGGTGTCCAAAGTAGCCTTCAGACTGATTATGCTCTGAAGGTGGGTGAACTTCTATTATCACAGTGCATTGTTAGAAACAGAATAATCTAATATGAAATTTATTGGCAAAAATAAAGTTATTGGAAGTTTAATACAGGACTGGCTGTCCTTCCGATCAGTAGAAAGTCCAATGAAGAACCATAGTTGAATGAAGAATGATCATACAAGCTCATTCTTTCCCTCCTTTGCTTGGTTAGGGACGGACCTTCTGCTTTCTAGAGCCTTTCGGTTTTTACTGATATTGTTTATTTTTAATATAAGTATCAATTCTCTGAAGGAAAAAATACAGGACCTCCTTAAATAATTCCAATTTGGAAACAGATTCTTGGTTTGGATATCTGTGCAGACACTATTGTAGGAGATGAAATGATAAGGGGAATTTCAGGTGGACAGAAGAAACGTGTTACAACTGGTATGCAAATCAAATAGTGCACTCAAATATTGTCTTTCATGGTTTTCTGTCTTTCAGCCTGCAGTCTTTTGGAATAATTTATCTTTTCTGCCTTCAGGTGAGATGATTGTTGGGCCAACAACAACTCTTTTCATGGACGAAATTTCTACTGGCCTAGACAGTTCTACAACCCATCAAATTGTTAAATGCCTGCAGCAATTTTGTTCCCATTTGGATGCAACTATTCTCATGTCTTTACTTCAGCCTGCACCAGAAACATATGAATTATTTGATGACATAATATTCCTTTCAGAAGGACAACTTGTCTACCAGGGGCCAAGAGAATACGTGCTTGAATTTTTTGGAAGTTGTGGATTCCAATGCCCTGAGAGAAAGGGTGTTGCAGATTTCTTACAGGAGGTATACATATGTTTTGGTAATAACTTAGCATTGCCCAAAGAGGATTTATTTTTTTAAGTATAGAATGATTGGCAAAAAATATATTTTACCCAATGTGGCTGATACTTTTAAAGAATTATACACATTAGCAATTCTAAATCTTAGGAATAATACTGATAGTAATGAAAGGACACAGAGTTTTGCCTGCCCTGGACCAAATTTCCTTTGGTAAAAGATCTAACGAATTTTTTCTTATATAAATCCTTAACCAAAAGGCAATTTTGAGATCTTTAGCAAGGGATTCACTTTTATTGTCGTTTTCCAAAACACGCACATGACTCGGGAGAGATTTACAGGTTACTTCAATGAAGGACCAAGAGCAATATTGGGCTGACACAAGTAAACCATATCGCCATATCTCTGTGAAGGAATTTGCAGATATGTACAAGAGCTTTCATGTAGGCGCAAGACTCTTTGGTGAATTATCTGCACCATATGACAAGGGTACTAGTCACAAAGCATCTTTGGTGTCAAGTAAATACTCGGTCCCTAAAATGGAGATCTTCAAAGCTTGCTTCGCTAAAGAATGGCTTCTTCTCAAACGCAATTCCTTCATTTACATATTCAAAACTGCACAAGTAAGCCTTTATGTGCAACGAGAAGCTATACCTGATAAATTGATAATAAATCAGCAGTGTTGTGCATAGGCCTCATGGAAGCTATTTGATTATGCAGATTATTTTTATAGCGTTTGTAGCAACTACAGTGTTCTTGAGAACACAAATGCACCACGAAAATGCGGAGGATGCAAACTTATATCTTGGGGCGCTCTTTTTCTCCCTGATGGTAAACATGTTCAATGGATTTTCTGAGCTGCATTTCATAATTGTCAGGCTACCTGTATTTTATAAACAACGAGGCCTTTTGCTATATCCTGCATGGGCTTTCTCTCTTCCCTCCTTGTTGCTGAGTATCCCAATCTCACTTGTGGAGTCAGCCGTTTGGGTGATCGTCACTTACTATGGAATAGGATTTGCTCCTGAAGCTGGCAGGTAGTCCTGGAGATTGCACTAAAATTCAGAACTGATGCACTCTGAACCATTATCTTTTTTAATTTTGTTTTTCAATATTTCTCAGAAGGTAGTTTTCAAATAAGTACCACAAATTGTGATGATAACAAGCCCGGTGGGCTAGCTCATGTGGTTGAGTGCTGATTGCTATATGTGGGAGGTCTCAGGGTCCATTCCCCCGGGCTGGCCACCTCTATCATGCTGGGCCTCACATGATGTCCCTGCCAGGTCAGGAGTTCTAAAGTTAACACCAGCGGCTTTACCTCTAGTGCCATCCATGGATGTGAGGAAGCACCACTTGGGTTTCACCATGGACTTGTTTCCGATGGAAAAGTGCCATCCATGGATGTGAGGAAGCACCACTTGGGTTTCACCGTGGACTTGTTTACGATGGAAAAAAGATAACAGCTGAGTGATTCTATAAGAATTTTAGTATTTTGATCAAAATAAGAATGAATTATTCAGAAGTATGCACCCTCTTACTCCATGGTTTTATCTACTTTGTTTTTGTATTTCTTTTATATTTGTACAGAGGTTAGAGAGGCCCAAGTCCTAAATATTAAAGTTTGTCCATGATGCGTTTGACACTTCCAGACACCTTTATTGGTTCATCTATGATAATTGATATAGCTTTTTAACTTTTCTAAGTAATACTATTAGATCAATTAAATTTCAGCCCCCAAAAATTTCTGATTCTAACTAGGATTTACTATTTGTTTAGTCTTTCCATGAATTTTGAAGTGTTGTTTACATTGCAGGTTTTTCCGGCAAATCCTTATCTATTTCTTCTACATCAGATGTCATCTGCCATGTTCAGATTTTTGGGAGGACTTTTTAGAACGGTGACAGTAGCCAATACCATGGGGTCACTTACTATGCTTATCATTTTCATGCTTGGAGGATTCATTATTCCTAAAGGTTTGTCATCCATCTTAATCACTTGTTTACAGTTAGCTCAAATTTAAAGAAGATTAGTCTGACATCACCTGTTTCAATATTTTATTTTCCCAACAGATAGCATCCCCATTTGGTGGGTATGGGGTTACTGGTGCTCCCCATTAGTGTATGGACAAACTGCCATTGTATTGAATGAGATGCTTGATCCCAGATGGAATAAAGTAAGTTCTGATCCATAAGAATTAATGGCATACATAGAAGACGTCATAGTAATTCTTTTACAAAATTAGCCAAGTACAATCTTAGATTTATTTGAAAGCTTAGATAAATGAACCTCTTAAAGGGATGAATGAACTAATGGCAAATGGAATAAAGTAAGTTTTGAACCATAAGAACTAATGGCATACATAAAAGACATCATAGTGATTCATTTACAAAATTAGCTGAGTACAATCGTAGATTTATTTGAAAGCTTAGATAAATGAACCTCTTAAAGGGATGAATGAACTGTTAGGATGCTCTCTTAAATCCTTTCCTTGATTTTGGATCTATATTGTACTACAGAGTGCAAATGGTTCCACAAACTTGGGTGTTGATGTACTGGAGAGGCATAGCATCACCCCAAGAGGATACTGGTATTGGATAGGAGCTGCTGCTTTATTGGGGTACACAGTGTTCTTCAATTTGCTATTCACAATGGCCCTTGCATATCTAAACCGTGAGTTCTCTCTGATCTTCACAAACTCATTCTACACCTTCATTCAGTTATGAAAATTGTGCCTTCTTACATGCTGACAATGGTCTTACTCCTGCGAAGCTCTTGGAAAGCATCAAGCTGTCACATCTGAAGAAAAGATGGCAGAACAACAAAGCACTGGGTCTGAAAATATTACAGAGAATAAAGATACTCAATTACTTCAAACTCAATTCCTTCAATCAATATCTGATAGAGGATCCTTTAGGCATTTTCCCTCCAAAGATGAAACCGATGAAGGTAAGAATACTCTTCCTCACTTTTAGGATGTACATACTCTTCCCTATAAACTTCAACAAACGCAGATGATATGCACTCCATAAGTCTCTTAGATAAATATCGGAAAACTGTATAAGAGAAAAAGAATAATCAAGGAATGCCTATTTTCTAGATAAAGTATGGAAGGAAAAAGTAGGTAAAGAATCTTCCATAGTTAAGCTTTTCTATCATAATCTACTCAGAATTGGTTGGTTATGCAGTAGAAATTCAGACAAATTCAACAGATTTGGAAGCAGCAAGTGGCGCTTTACCAATGAGAGGAATGATTCTTCCATTCACGCCATTGGCGATGTCTTTTGATGATGTCAATTACTTTGTTGACATGCCTCCGGTATGACTCGTGCTGAACTTTTAAGGCCACTAAATAATTTGAAGTTATTTGTATTTCTTACTCCTCTGAGATAAAAAGTTGTGTTCTCTCATATTAAAATATATTTATCTTAGCCCCAAAATACCGGGTAAGACACTGTTAAATCAATAAAAAAACAAAAAATGCATTCCACCCACAAACATTTTGCTTGTCAAAAGTCAGGGTGGCTAAGACCAGAATCTATCCTGACAATAGCTGAAATAAAAAAGGAGATAACATGAAAGAATCTAGTTGAATTATTAATAATTTCCTTAAGCATCTATGAACTAATTTATGGTTGGGATCTTTAGCCGGTTTACTAATTGAGGTAAATTGTTTTTCCCATACGTTCTGACATTTCCCCTTTTTAATTCTACAATTGGAAGTCTTGACATTAAACTTTCTGCAGGAAATAAAAGAACAGGGAGTTACAGAGGATAGACTTCAACTACTACGTGATGTGACGGCGGCATTTAGGGCAGGAGTTCTCATTGCTTTGATGGGGGTCAGTGGGGCTGGAAAGACAACACTTATGGATGTATTGGCTGGAAGGAAAACTGGTGGATATATTGAAGGGGATATTAAAATCTCTGGATTTCCCAAAAAGCAAGAAACATTTGCTCGAATCTCTGGTTATTGTGAACAGAATGACATACATTCTCCACAAGTAACAGTGAGAGAGTCCTTACTATATTCTGCATTTCTTCGTCTTCCAAAAGAGATTGATAACAACACCAAAGTCGTAAGTCCCAAACTCTAACTTTCTGTAGGGTGCCAATTTCTTTAATCCTTACTGACTCGTCTAATTTGTACCACCATAGGCCTTTGTGGATGAAGTCATACAACTTGTGGAGTTGGACAATTTAAGGGAGGGACTGGTAGGCCTTCCTGGTGTGACTGGTTTGTCAACAGAACAAAGAAAACGGTTAACAATTGCTGTGGAGCTAGTTGCAAACCCATCCATAATTTTCTTCGATGAGCCAACTTCTGGACTAGATGCAAGAGCAGCAGCTATTGTCATGAGAACCGTACGAAATACTGTTGATACAGGAAGAACAGTTGTCTGTACCATCCACCAACCTAGCATTGACATTTTTGAAGCTTTTGATGAGGTAACCAATACCTGAAACAGTTGCATTTAATGTTGTTCTGCATATTCAACAAATTTTGGCATTGATATCTAACTGACTTCGGGTGCAGCTGCTCCTAATGAAAAGAGGTGGCCAAGTCATTTATGCAGGACCCTTAGGTCAAAACTCTCACAAGTTGATTGAGTATTTTGAGGTATGTTCAGTGTTGAAGGATGAATACAATGTAGAGCACTGTGGAGAAAGATTAAATAGAAAATTAATAATTATATAGGTAGGAGGAGCCCGTAGGCTAATTTTATCATGTTGAAGCAGTATACTTATACCAAAATTAGTAGATATCGGATCCAAAATAAATAGCCCTTCATTGTTTTAGAGATTATTTCAATGTCTTCCTCTTACCAATATGCTATATTACAGTCTATTCCTGGAGTGCCAAAGATAAAAGACAAACATAATCCAGCTACATGGATGCTAGAAGTGAGCTCAAATACTGAAGAACTTCGCCTCGGAATGGACTTCGCTGAAAGCTACAAGAACTCGTCTCTCTACAAGTTGGTACCTGTCCAGTTAAAATCGCCTAGTATTCCTATCTATGCTCGTTTTTTCAAATTATTCACATTGAAAATGGAAACCTCCATGTTGCAGGAGGAATAAAGCATTAGTGAAAGAGCTTAGTACTCCAGCTTCTGGTGCAGAAGATCTTTATTTTCCAACTCGATATTCACAATCAATGTTTGAGCAATTCAAATACTGCTTGTGGAAGCAATGGTGGACATACTGGAGAAGTCCAGACTACAATAGTATTAGAATGCTCTCAACTATTTTCCCTGGAGTGATATTTGGATCTATATTTTGGAATATTGGCAGTAAACGGTATGTGAACCAGTTTACAACATAAGGAAGTTGGTTATATTTGTAAAGGCACTCCACCTCTCTCATGAATTTCAGAGTTATTAACAACTGGTGTGTTTTGCATATTAGGGATACAAATGGAGATCTCTTTAATATCATAGGGGGCATGTATACAGCAGTGTTGTTTGTGGGATTAGGCAATTGTCAAACAGTGCAGCCTGTGGTTGCAATCGAGAGAACGGTTTTATACAGAGAAAGGGCTGCAGGAATGTATTCTGGGATTCCCTATGCTTTGGCACAGGCATGTAGTTTTTCCAAAATCTTATTTTGTTTATGTCAGTCTCCAAAGCAGTTATACCACATTCTGTTTTCTTCCAAATTTTTCACATTTGAGAAATATATGGGAAGGCTAATAGTACTTATATTGGCTGAACAGGTGGCCATTGAGATACCATATGTACTTGTCCAAACAATTGTTTATGCCTTTATTGTGTATAGCTTGCTTGGTTTCGAATGGACGGCTCCCAAGTTCCTCTGGTTTTTATTCATCAATTTTTTCACCTTTCTCTTGTTTACCTATTATGGGATGATGGCAGTCTCAGTCACACCAAACATTCAAACGGCTGGAGTTTTGGCTGCAGCATTCTATTCTTTATTCAATCTGTTTTCAGGATTTTACATTCCTAGACATGTAAGCAATGTCTTCAGATTTTCCTTCGAACTTTTATTCCACAAAGATTAGAAAGTTAAAAACCAAGGAAAATAATCCAGACACTGGTTCTATAGAGCTTTGGACTTGTGTGCTATCTAGTACTTCTATTTCATATGTATAGTAATTTTAGAATACATATGCCCATTTTATAAGTTCAAAAGGAAAGGTTAAATATACTGCTTTTATTTGAATTTAGAACATTATCTCCCACCAAAAAAAATAGATTGATTTCCTCTGTACTGGTGCAGAAAATCCCAAAATGGTGGGTTTGGTATTATTGGATCTGCCCAGTTGCATGGACAGTTTATGGACTCATTATTTCACAGTTCGGAGACGTCGATGACCTCCTAGAAGTAGATGGGAAGAAGCCAGGAATGCCACTAAATCAGTATGTCGAGGAATATTTTGGATTCCGTAATGATTTCATGGGTCCTGTTGCTGCAGTTCTTGTGGGCTTTACACTTTTCTTCGCAATTATGTTTGCCATCTGTATCAAAGTTTTGAATTATCAGCAACGGTAAGGGTCTAAATCAAATTGTAATTGCCATCTCAGCTTCAAATCCACGATCCTCAGCAGCTGTGAAATAACATTGTAATAGTCTTTTGTAAGCATATATCTTGATCAAGGTTGTATAATTCAAGTGCTCGAGTTACACCCCATGATTCCCACTCAAAAAAGTCTAAACAAAGAAAAAGCTACGTTTGATTTCTCTAAAGTCCAGTCCTGAGTAGCCGTACAACATACTAATACTTAACCTTGCAAAGAATTTATAATATGATCAAAGAGATTCTCAATTCTTCACCATTTTAGTTAATGATGCATTCTTTCACCATTGCACCAGGCACAGTAGATGTTATTCCAGCTCCCATCAATTATTTGTTACCATATTGTAGTTTAAGGAAATGATTCTAATTTTATCATTTTCAGATAAGTTTCAGTCATTTTAATCTGGTCATGCCATTATGATATAGTTAGTAGCTCTATTTCTTTTTGTAAATCCTTCTTTCATGTATAAATATTTTGGCTTCAAATTTTTCAACATTTTTAAGAGACTTTCTGAAGTGTTTATTGTTGGGTAGTTTGGCTAATAGCTTTTTAGCATAACAATGGATTTCGATGTGATCATTCTTACATTTATTACTGATTATAGTACATAGAAGGTGTCCCCAAGAGTTAAAAGATCTATGAATTTAGATGGATTTCAAACTGATCCATAGCTAGCTCTCTTGAATACAAACTTATCAAAGCTATAACTTTTTATCCATTCAAAAGCTTAGAATCACTAACAATTAGTTATGAAATTAGTAATTATAAATAATAATTACTAAATTATTGATGTTTATAATTTTTTTAATAGATAAAGTTAGGAAATATCACTTGGATGATATGCACAATCATACTTTGTCTACAAGAATGCTAAAACCAAAATCATTACAAATTTATGTTGAAGATAAATTTTATGTGATACTGATTGTGAGAGGCTTCTTTGAATGTTAACTTGTGATAAACAATGTGAGAGTGTAATACTTACTTTGGGTGCAGATTCGCTAAGGAAAAATTACAAAGCAATTTAAAAGATTTGTATTCAATGATGAAAGGGGGTAGTTCAAAATACGAAAACCATACTCGTTTGGATTTATGTGCATCCTTGGTCAGTCTTGGTGCTTTGCACCTCTACGAGATTAGTAGCTGCTACTACTAGTGGGGCCCTTGGTATTTCAGAGGTTACTATTCATATGGATGAAAGAGAAGGACCACCTCATAAATGTGGAAAAGACAGATGTTATTGGTTGATCACTAGTAGAGGTCCCCATAATGGTGCTATTTCTATAGAGATATGATCATGCATATTTGATTTTTTTATTACTCGCTCTCATTTCTCATTCAATTCTAAATATGTAATATCTTGTAGAATTATTCATCACATAGTTCAAGATTCCACCACTTATCATTAAGACAACACACATAGAAAGCTCTATAATATGCACACATAGGAGCACATGCAAGACAGTATACTAACTGAGCGTTCACAAATTCCAATATTGGTATGGCAGACCAATATGAAAGTGCAACACGATGCCATTATCATATTTAGTTTAAGTTGTTCTTTGACGTAATTTGGAGTTTGAGGTTGAATTATGCTGATCATATTTGTAACACTTATGATCCTCCTGTGAATACCTGAAACACCATTCATTGGTTATTGTCCGAAGAGGTGGGCAGGCATTTCATGATTTGGCAAGTGCAATTGTTCTTGTCATACATGCAGTTATTTGAAGTTATGGTTTTCAATTGTTAGTGATGTAGATGACTCCATGTATAAAACTAAAAATTACTCTCATTTAAATTCACTCTCATAATTAGGTTTTATACAGTTTCAATATTAAATATTATTGAAATTTCAATTTCTGTGTATGGGAGAGGAACTTTCATTGAAGACTTGACAATGATCTAACGCAGATTGAATCCTTCTTATTGTTAAGCATAAACAATATGAATAGAATCAAATGCAACTTAGGATTGGACAGGATTTTAGAAGGATTACACTCGATAAAAAAGGTAGTATTTTGGAATTTATTTCTGATTTAGCTAGTCTTTGGTTGATGGCATAGACGCTAATTGGTATGATTAAAAGGACATTAAGAAGATGCAGTTTTGTTTTAGTGATGACCCAAAACATGATCAAATTTTTGTATGATATTTTGAAAATCGTCATCACTAACAAAAATGCAAGAAATGAGGTATAACAGTTCAACAACATTGGGTGTGGTCAGATTGTTGTTTTGCATAATTGAAATGAACTCAATGTTCTATTGGTTATGTCGATAGCATCATTACTTAGGAGTTCCTATGATGTAAAAAAATGAGCATGACAAGGTAGGTGTGTGCGAGATGCATGCACTAATGTGAACAATTAAAGGCTGTCTCCAAAGGAACTGAAAATGTTTGTTAAGTGGTATAATGGTGCTCAAATCATATAACAATTAAAGGCTGGTTCCAAAAGAATTGAAAATTCTTGTTTAATAGTATAATGGTGCTCAAATAATGTGGATTTCGCACCCACTATTTCAAATGCATATAGAGCTACTAGAGTTGTAGGTTAATTTTTTGTGCATGCGGAGGATGTGTATTGTAGACCCACATATGACCATGTCAGGGTGGATGCAAGAGATCTCCATAGTATGAGAATCTCTCTACTCATGGAGCATGTTTCTATATTATATACATGTTATAGTATTTTTCCTTTATCGTGTATAAGTAGCGATTGGGATGCTTAAGTGATGACAGATTGGGTTTATCCCTGAAGGGAGGTATTACTTAGTCTTCTGATTCAACATCCATAAGAAGCAAATGCCAGCAGAGAAAAGAGAAATTGTATTCCATCACCTACTACCATTTCAAGGTATCCATCTCATGTGTTAGTGTGTATTTACATGTTTACATATAGATTTCATTTCTCCCACAGGTCATGTATGCATTACTCTAAATTTAAATTATACATGTAGGAATTTTGTGTGATGCATATTGTCATTTGTCAGCCTACTGATGAAGGAGTTTCTTATTATCATGGTCATTGTGCATTTCCAAAAATAAGATATTTGAAGGAGTGGATGCACAAAATAATACTTTTGCTTCCACATTCTTTGGCTGTGGCTGGATACTGTACAAGATAAATACCTTCCACAAGTTTTTAGCTGTGTTTGGATATCACTTTCAAAAATATGTCTTCGAGATCAAAATCCAACTGTCATATTGTATTTAGGGGTTACGAATGGATCAAGAAGGAAGTATTAGCGTTGAAATGTGTTTTGGAAAATGGTTTACGGTTGTCAATAGTTTGGAAGTGGTCGAGAAATGACGATGGAGGGTTCGGTTTGGTGACAGTGGTGGAGATTGGAGAGAGTGATGAGTTCGTTGTCACCAGTACATTACCTTTGGTAGTTGTCGAAGAGCATTTCTACAATTCCTTCACCACTGATGTGAAGTAGCCAACAACAATCTTTGGCTCAAAATGTATAGCTATCAACATTAGTCACTCCAAGAACATAAGCAGTCCATTTTGATGACAGCAGGCTATTTACCCCAATTTACCTAACAATCTCCGATCAGAAACAAGTATGTCCAATTCAGGTGGATTCCCCTTATTTAGCCCATTTTTCGTAAATTCTGTCAAAAGATTTTGCGAATTGGGGTATATTGAGGAATCAGGGCAATCAAAACATGATTTGCCCCGATTGCCCCTATTTTCCCCAATTAAAATCAACATTAGCTCTATAATTTGCAAGAAGTGGTGTTCCTACTTTGTGGATGGTTTGTAAAACCGAGTTCGTTCATGCCTGCTTTCAGAGTGTCCAGTGGAGAAAAGCACAAACATACAGCACTTAGCAAGTTCTTTGTAGAAAAATTAGGTACAGCCATTTCTAAATACAAACAATAGCCAATCTAAATCTTCTGTTACTGATATAATAATCAAAGCACTGAAAATAGCACTGGAAATAAGGAAATATGAGGATTTTAATGCAACACTGTTTGATAGACTGTTCTTAATGTTTTGGGTCAAGCTTAAATTTATTTTTACCGAAAAAAAAATAGTGGAAAAAGGCTGCCTTTTTTTTTTTTTTTGGTTGTGAAGGAGGTTTTCACAGAGGCGTGCATTATTGCTACGCAACCGGCCATTCATATGTATTCGAGCCCATTTAAAAGGTTCACAAAATTGCAGACACGTATGTAGCTCAAGTGCAGAACTTACCTCAACTAAGCAAACCATGGATGGAGATATCTTTCAGATGAGGAAGACAGAAGGAAGAAAACAAGATTTCCGTCTTCTTGGAAACGAACAGTAACTCCATGTAGAATAGTATATTTAATGTTGAGGAATGAATGAATGAAATATTTTAAAGTTGTTCCTGATATCACAATTTCTTGATACAAGCCATGTCTCATTATAATTGTAAATTTTTTAATTTTTTCTCGTTATTTTTGTATTTTTCTTGATACAAGCGATGTCTCATTATAATTGTAAATTTTTTAATTTTTTCTCGTTATTTTTGTATTTGATATGGATGTCACTATACGCTGCACATTTCATAATGAAGTACCATTCTGTCCATTATTTCCTTATCACAAACAGTCTATTGGATCTTGGAGACCATATTTTTGTTGTAGGTGTCTTAACCCCTTGATGATGTATAATTCGAGAGAGAGTTTTTTTAATAAAAAAAGAGGTTGTTCCTTCTCCTATTGATTTGAGTTAGTAGCTCCACCAACTCTTTTATCCAACCTGAATAGCATTTCCTATTTAATTATATATTTTTTAATTAAAACATTACATTATTTATTAACACATTTGCCCTTGAAAATTTTGTGATTTTGGAAGGGAAGTCGCACTATAATTGAGGGGTAGGGTCTCTACGATAGTAAGATGGTAGTAGTTCTATTCGAACTACGAGGTGGTCTCATATGCTATAAGTTATCGTAAGTACTTAGTTATGAAAGATCTTTATAGAACATTTCTTTTCTTAACTTTTATTTTCTATTAATATTAATGCAATATATATAAAATAATTTACATTAGATTGCATATAAATATTCGTAAACATTTAATTAGTCTAAATACATCTATAAAATAGTAATTAATATAATTGGTTAATTATAATACTAAAGAAAGGAGGTGACATGCAAGGTTTAGAGTTGTAGTTTGAATATCATGAGATTTGGTGACAAATATAGAATCTGATAGTGAAAATGCACATCTAGATGTGAGACGGAGTTGACCTAAAAAACTTATGTCAAACAAATAACTGTCTAAAGTGTTTTGTACTCTTTCAATAATATCTAGATTTTATCGGCAATCTAGACAAAATTGGGGAAAGCCCCAAAAAATATTGACAGTCGTGTTTCCTTGGTTTTGGTCTTCAAAAACCTTTCTTAGATTCTTCCACCTTTGCTCCAATCACCTACAAAACAAAAATTCTTCTTTCCTTAATTGGATAGTAATACCTATTAAAGTCCAAATTTGCACCCAAGGAGGGCGACTTCAACCTCCTCAAATTTGGAATAGCATTGAAACGCCTCATATGTTGTGGGTAAAAATTTTAAGAGGTGAGTCTCTAGATTATGGGCTAGCTCCCATGTACAACACAGAACTAATCACTAACCTACTTGCTTTGAAGGAAAAGGGATAGAAAGAGATTGAACATACTCTAATGGAGGTGATGGACAAGATAAACTCCACAACTTAATTGACCCTGCACTATGGAAAACAACTACAAATTTGATCCCAAAATCCAAGGTTTTCCTAACACAATGCTTCAATATGAAGGTAGAATGCAATGTATCCTTCAAGGTGGATGACTAATAGGTTTGATAATGGACACTAATAACCCTCCTTACACTTGAAATCACACAAAGCTACTAGCTATACATCATATGACCTTCTAGAAAGCAGATTACTCACACAAAGCATGAAAGAGATAGATGAATGCAAGGAAAGAGAACTATCACATATCACTCAACAATAAACTATTTCACACACATATGCAAGACTTTGAGAGACTAAAACCGGTTTGAAATCTTCATTCCAAAGGTAAATCAATGTTCAAATCAGTAGGGCTTCGTCATACTAATATGTGGATCCCCTTACAATGCCAAAAGAGGTAGCATATATAAAATGTGGAAGAAAGAGAGAGAGAAGAAGGTACATTGGAGAGATCCAAGGACAAATGTTAATCTTAACAAGATAGTTACAAGATGGAAAAAGAGTTAGAGGTAGTCATAACATTCCTTTTGACATGTGTTGATCTCTTCTTATGATTGCTTCTTCAAAGTGGCACAAGAGATCCTTCACTTTCCCTACTATGCAATCATCTCTAAAACTACCTTTATCAACTCATCAACATTGATTGACACTTTGATACATCTTGCAGACTTAAATAAACTCCTTATTATCTCCTTGACACTTTGCATCAATTTGGAATCTCTTCATATTGACATTGAAGTGATAATCATTTCTCTTAGGTGTCTTGAAGCCCATTTGGCTTCACTACACCACTCCTTGTCCAAATAGCTCAAATTTTGATTCCACCTTTAAGGATGCAATCTCTCTCTTTATGAAAAGTACCTCCATATCTTATCAGACCTGAATCAACTCATTTGGAAACCTCAAGCACTCTGAAAGACTTCATCTTGCACCCAAAGCTTGCATTATCTCCCAATTCCTTGTAACCCTGAAAACACATAAAGATCCTTGTGTGGAATAATATATAGATGATCTTGAGAATATAAGCATAGTTTTGAGTACCCATTATCCCCTTACATCTCTATGCCAAATTTCATATCCTGAAACTAAGTGGAAATGCACTTATTCACCTAATCTCTCTCCCCAAGTAGTCCTCAATTAGGCCTCTAGGCCTATAAACTAAAGTTTTACTCCACAAGATTCTCACACATGTGAAAATTTTAGTAAGTGTGTGATTCACTTTCCCCATTGTATAGCCATTCTCCATTCCAAATTTGGGCTTCTGAGACCTTGTGTAGATATAAGAACAATGAAATGGTCCAAGAAACTAGCCTTTCTCAAGCTTTTTTCACACTACCTTCAACAACCATATCTGTAGGAGCACTTTCAGGGTGGCCTGTATGGATTTTTGGATTTGAAAAGGTAGAATACAACCCAAAACATCTCTCCCAAAGGTTTGCATCAGTCTAGGATCTTTTACACCCTATTTTAAGCTCAAAACTTCACAAAAGTATAACATTTATTACGTCTGTATAGGTGTAGGTACAAACAAGTGTCATGGTGATGACCTCCTTGGAGTGATAAATGATTTTCAATAGGTTTCAAGAACAATCCAACTCATTTCAAACACCTTAGAGGTTAATCTCTCTCATCATGTCCTTATTAGGGTTTTAGGTAGTTTGAGTTCTTAACAATTGTTAATAAACCTTGGGGCCTCAACTCCTGAACCAATGCCATAAATTTCAAGTGCATAAGTATCCTCAACTACCCCTAGGTTCTCAGGTTCCCATGTAATATGTTTGTACAATTATAAGCACAAGAAAGTGTTCCTCAAGTCTTTGATATGCCATTGAAGAGTGCTCTACAGTCTTAACCTTTGTTCATACATGTTAAGGACCCAAAATAACAACTAATGCCAATAAATTAAAGTGTGGAGACCTCTTCACCTTACCTAAAAGCCATTAGACTCCATGTACAAGGTCAAGGTCAAACCAAGCAAGATAAAGTTTGCTTTGCTTTGCAATCATGCACTTAAAGAGCTTAAGGTTTTATGGGCTAGATTATCAATTCTTTTGTTTTCCCCTACCTATAGATGCCTCTTTAGGGTTTTTATAATCATTTTGAAACTTCTCAATGTATCCAAGTTCTTGCTTTACCTTCAACAAACCATTTTCTCATATGACTATACATATAGGCCATATATGTGGCTTTAGGCTTGCCAGGCCTAAACAAGCCTATCAACATTGGTACCACTTTCATTGACTTTGAGGACTATATGGAGGTCTTAATAACATTATAGAATAATTATCATGTGATTTTATTTTCCTTTAGACCTCTTCTCTCTCAAAACAAGTAGGCATCTTGCACTCTAGGAGGGCTTATAGGAGTACTTGGTTGTGTGTATGCAGGGTTCAAATGAGTCTTGTTTGATCATCCTCTCTCTGGCCTCTCGTTAGGTTTATTTTGATCTCAAATGACCTTTTACACTTTTCCATTCACTCACCTAAACTCCAATTTCACTGTTATGTATTGTATCCTCTTTGCAAGTTTGAAACCAACTTGAACTACTGAGACCAACTTGTAGGTGATCATTGGGGTTCTTGGTTGCATTTTGGAGTTTAGGACTATGCAAGTCAATGAGAAACTCAATGAAATTTGATACTATATTGAGATCTTGGTGTCTTCTTTTTAAACCTCTTAACTTTTCTAAGCCCTCATATCTTCACAAACATGTCCTTTCTTTCTCTTGTATGTTTAGTACATGGTTGTAGAGGGTAATTGAATGAGAATTTTAAATATTAAAATTTGAAATCTAGCATTTTCAACTAGACTATTGAGACCTTGATAGTAATACAACTTCATTTTAAGCTCATACACATTCAAATTATCTCTCTGCAGGCTATTGGCACTTTCCATTTTCTTAAACGTACATGTTTTGCTTCTATTCTGCTTGTAGGTATACATTAGGGTGTCTTGAGCATTAGGTCTTGAAATCACATCTTATATATTGGTCTTGGACTGTAATAAAGCATAGAGACACCATGTTGCTTTCACCTCAATCCTTCAAATCCAATCTTTGATGTACACTTCAACCAAATTCTCACAAAATGTAGACCTACAAGTCTGCAGACCTATAAGTCTACATTTTTCATGTTTTAGGCCTACACATGATGTAAAATTGATCTCTTTGAGCTCGAGATCATCTTCACATTGACTCATTATGTTTATTATGAGGTATTGATCCTCATATACCTTTTCACAATGCAATATTATACCTTTACAAACCACTTTTAGAGGCAACTTCAAAACACAGTCCTCAAGCATGGAAACATGAGTGTCATTAAGAAACCATGACTTTCAATTTACGGACTATGCAAAGGAAGAGTTCTCTTGTCAACTTGAGCCCACACATTCTAACCTATTGAAAACAAACATGTAATGATTGTGAATATCCATACATACCCTATACAATACTCCTCATGCTCCAACGAGCTCTAGACTACATGAAAATGATGCAAAACATGAACCTATGGGGTTTACTAGTTGTTTTTAATTGGATATCTTGTTAGTGATGGTTCATACAACTTAGCCACTCAAACCATGAACTCTTTCCATGAATCTTAATCCCATGAGGTATACTTCTTATTCCTAGGAGTTTTTGGCCCAACTCCTATGTATGCTCATGAAACAAGCATCAACTTTTGGCCTTCTTGAGCTTGCAAAGAGCTTGACTCATTCTCTACATCATTTGACCTCTAAACACTTGTGTAAGCTCATTTTCCATGTGGGAAAGTTGAAAAGACATTGTGGCACACATTTTCACTTGAAGATGGATCCTCTTAGCCTTACAAGTGACTTAAAATTGTTCTTTTTTGCATGATTCTCCATCTTTGGACGTTGGTCTGCCAATTTTTTTGGATCTGACTATTCTCTGAACACTCTTTGACACCATACACATTTTAACCTTTCTTGGAGTGCTTGTCCTTGAGAATAGTATGTACCATTCTTCAATTTTGGCTTAGAGGGTGACTTAATAGACTTTGGGGTACATGACAAACATGATAAAAGATTAATACATGACCTTGAAGATATGACACAACTCATATTATGACTCATCACAATGTTAAGATGTTGACCACACATGCCAAACAAAAATTAACTCATGAATGACCTTGAGACTATACAAGTACATAAAGAGACCAAACCTTAAACAATGCTAAAAAGGGATTAAGTTGACCACTATAAGACCACCATAAGACCAAAGTAACCATATACAATCTTGGGGAGACCTATGACAAAGTTTCAAACTATAGGGTTTGACTCATTTTGACCAGGGGGTCAAAATTAGTCAACAATACCTAAAAACCATAAGAAACACAAAATGTGTTTTGGGACCTGCCATAAAGCAAAGTGATGCAAAAACATCAGTGGGTGAAAGGTTTCCATGTGTGTCGCTCCAAGTGTACACAATAAATGTCAAATCATAAGGACAGACTCAAAGCTTAACAAAGGTCATATTGCATATATTTCAATGTGTAACTATAGTATACCTAAAGTGAAATAGGCATAGGAACCATAAAATATAGGAGTAATTCAATAATTTCATGTGTCCACACTATCCATTAGGGACACTTGAAAGTAAAAGGTATTAATTTTACGTACCATCTCAAATAAATCTGACGAGTGATGCCACTCAGATGAACCATTCTAATGGAGAAAACCCAAAATAATGATGAATGTGTCAACACAAAATATGCATTTCTATATGTGAACACTTGTGTAATGTGAAGTTGAATGGAGGAAGAGAGGCTTATAATTTGTGAACATTATAATTTTGATGAGTGGCCCAAAATCACATTAATATTTGAATTTTATTTTTTATTTTTTTGCAAATTTTTATCCTTGAAGTACATGGGGAATTTTTTAGGGACTTGGTTTTGTGCCCATAACTTGAGTTGTAAAACTTTGTTTTGAGCCTTGTTTGTTACATTAGATATATATAAACAAGTGTTATGCAATGGTCTCAAATTTTGGGGTGATTGATGCATATTTGGAGACCTACTCACACTTTAAGTCCATGTCTCTATTAATCAATATGGTGAAATGATAATTCACAAGTGATTAAATTGATTTGAGTTAAGCTGAAAATTGACAGATAAATGTTCCCCTTCAAGATGAAGTGTTCAAAATGTGCATAATTTATAAAATGAGGTCTCAATCCAGTGATTAGTTGAATAATAATGATAATTATGTGCATAATGAGTTATAGAGCTTCCACGTGTCACAAATTTCCCCATTATACAATTATGTGATCCTTGCATTCTCTTATAAGCTTGGTGATTGGTTCTCATGGGCAGAGTTGGGATTTTGTGCCAAGTGTCACTATATTTTATTATCTTTCCCCATCCTTTTAATTTCATGTTACTACACATGTTTCTATCGGGCATTATTTTTTATTAGAATTTTGGAACAACCAAGATCAAGCTCATCACTCTTAAACATAGCTCGCATCATGAAAAGTGAAGAGACATAAATATTGGATATATCAATGTACCACTAATATTGTATTAGCAATGCATAAAGGCAAGGGCTGAAAATATTAGAAACTTTCATAACATATTCTCCATACCACACTAATGTAATGTGAGAGTGAGGGAGAGCCTTCTATATATATATATATATATATATATATATATATATATATATATATATATATATAAGAAAGGCCTCATAAATACATGTGGTTGTATTCATTTAGGTGGTTGTTAGTGGTTGTTTAAAGTATACTTTGGCTTGCAACTTGAAATTTAGTGTAAGTTGTCATGTGAGTGTGCAACTTGGACTTTAGTACAAGTTGCCATGTCCAAGTAGGATAATTTTATAAATAGAAAAATGAGAAATCCTAGGATAATTACTTACTCACTAAGAAAGTTTAAGGTGTAATTGACAATTTACACCAAAACCCCCATTAAGTGAAACTTAGGGAGCATGTATAAAAATTGAGGTTAAACCTCTTGTTGTTTCTTCCAGAACACACCCTCGTTTCAGTGAAATTAGGGTACCTCTTTTTATTTTTTGATTATGGTCTTGCTTGTTGTGGTACAACTAAGTCTTGCCTTGATTTTGTGTGGATAATTAATTTTAGAATGTGTGATCATTATTTTGGGTATATCTCAGTTTACATGTGAAATCAAGTCACATAACCTGTCAAATGAAAATTTTACAAGGGTAGGGATTGAGTAAAATGATGGCTGAAATTAATTCCTAAATTGTTGTTGGACCCCAAATTTTGACTAAGTATTTTGGTAAAAATGCATGGTGTCAAAGAAACATGGCATGGGAGAAGCATTGCACGAAAGAGTCATAGGCACAAAAGACCATGGCATGGAAGTTCACAGTGTGAGAAGACCCAATCAGAGAATATGCATAATAAATGAAGAACTCAAGAATGAAGGGGTTGAAACACCAGTGGAAGGGTTAGGGAGCACATAGGAAGTGGGAGATGGTTAGGGAGTGATTATCAGGAATGAAACAGACTAAATCACACATAAATCTAACACTAGCTTATGAGAAGATAGGCACTCGGTGATGAGGATCCAACATCGAAGTGGGAATATAGGGGCACAAAGTCCCAGGTACTTAGGGAAATAATGCAATTGGTTATCATAACTCTTAGTCCATTGAATATTGTTAACAAGTCACTAAGAGTGTAATTGTTATTGTAACTACTTGGTTAGGGAGAACCAAGTACAAATACCCTTGATTAGAGCTTTTTAATTTTGTTGAAGGTTGTTAAATGTTGTTGATTATTATTGATTAATGTTGATTATTATTCCATTGATGTAATTAAGGATACCATTGTGATATTGTTCTTGTACTCCAGTAGATAGTTAAGTTATATGATTGAGTTGCACCATGCATTTTTTATGTAACTTGTGAACCTATTATGGACATGATGAGTGCAATTTGCATTACTTGAATGATTCTCATGTGGATTATGGAAATAATGGTGTTAGTAATTTTATATGTGATTGTTCATTTAACTGAATTTAGGCCCACAACTAGTGTGTATTTCTTTTTCTAGTTAATCATTGAGTAAAGTGGATGTTTAAGCACCAATATATGTTAAGTACACCTTTACATGATAAAACCAATAGGAACTAGTCCCTTACTACATGCTTTGGGTGAGCACATGAGAACTCTAAGTCTTACATGAAATGCTAGTGCACTAGCTCGTTGGGTTTTAATCACTTCAGTGCACACCTAAGGAAGTTTAGGCCTAGATAAAAAACTAAACCAACATTTTGGTTCTGTTGTCAAGACCCATAACTCTTGTTTGCATGATGGTGGAAAATGCTTGAGCAATTATCTCTTGAAAACATTAAATGATGGATGACTAGTATCAAAGATAACTTTTTAGTACCATTTCTTGAACCAAGAGTTTCTACACGTATGGGTTGAACAAAATCTTACAATTCCTTATATGAGACTTTCTTTGTGGAAGTACCTATCCATTTACATGCTTGGATCATGACCTATGCTCAAGACTAGTCAAGAAATCATGGATGGAAGACAACTTGGATGTTAGAGCGTTAGATGAATTTAGCCCACTTGGGAGCATTGTGGACATGAGCTATTGATGTTTGGTGGCAAAGAGTGTTAAATAGTTACATATTGGAGTACATAGTATCAAATTATTACTATTTAGAAGAAGCTTAGTTCCATTTTCTCCAAAAACTGTGTGGTTGATATCTCAAGCAATTCCCTCTAGAGGTGAAGAAGTTATTTATTGAGTCTCGACTTGAGACTTTTTCCATCCAAGGATAAACTCTTCCTTGCATGAGTAGCATGGTTGGTGGGGGAATGTAGGGTTACTTGTGAAGAATTATTGGTTTGGTATGGTATCCAGTCAATGGGAGTTATGAAAGTACAAATATGATAAAGCTCGATGAAGGATTATAGGTGGAAGCAACATAAAAAGGGGATAGGAGGACTCAAGAAGTGTTGTCAGGATCCATAGGGAAGTGAAAAAGCATAAGGAGGACTCTCCAACTTTCAGACTGCAACCCATGCCATCTCTAGTATATGTGGGAGAAGCAAGCTAGGAAGTAGAGACTGATGAACCCAAGTTAAACTGACCCAATTCCCTAACCATAATGTGAGCTCATGATTTTGAGTTAGATGAACTAATTATACACAAATACAAATAGCACAGAGTCATAGACTGAACCTATAAGCAAAACCTTAGTTGAATAAGTTTTAGACACTAGTGTATTAACTCTTTCTTTTTCTTTGAAAATTAATTCCATGACCCAACTTGATGTGCCTAGTGGACCCAACATAAGTAGTGGTAAAAGTATTAGCCTAAATATAATGACTCAACCTACCTCACCACCCAATGTCTTGGGTGTTTCTGCTACTGGAGGTGCAGGAGGTGGACTAGATGGTGATTCGATTGGTGGACTAGGAGGAGGCATAGTAATAAGTGGTAGACTTGCCCCCAAGGGATAAGAGGGCTCAAAAGTTCTCAGTAGCCATCATTGCAAGCACCTCAACCACCAATTATGTATTACTAAATGACACTCCATTTTCTAAAATATCAAGGTCTGGAGAATGTCATCGAACAAGTTCATAAATGCAAACTTATTTGGAGAGCGTGCGACATAACCTCTTTCGAGTAGAAAGCCACTCAATTTGTAACCACCTTTTTAGAACAAGCACATAAGTGGTATCATAAATATGATCCTAAATAAGATGTAGTTGATTATGATTAGCTTAAGGCAACATTTATCCAAGAATTTGACATTCTAGAGTTTGAGTAACAGAGCATTACTGTGCTAAAAGATATCAAACAAGAACTAACTAAAAGCATTCAGAGTATGATGCATGATTTAAGACACTTATTTCCAAGCTCTCATTTGAGATTAATGTTGCTCAACATGCTTAGTGGTTTTCGGACATCTGTTGCTCCCCTTTAGACAAACATTATCTCATAAAAATTTTACTAACCCGTGCGAGGCCTTAGAATTTGTCCTTCATGCTAAATTTGTTGACAACATTGATATAAGAATTAATCCTTTTATTGAGGCAAAAGTCACTACAATGGAATCTCAATTAGAAAAGTTATTTACACACAGTTATCATGACCCCTGTAGCAACCTATGGTGTGTCGATTACAAGTTTGAAGGTCATAATATAAATAATTATCCCCATAAGAACATACACACCATACTAAAATAGTCATGTGAAATCTATTAGGAAGAGCATGATGTTTGAGCTTGTCCTCTATTACAATATGCCACTCAGCCAAAGCTGTCCACTTATTATAAGATATGCGATATATATACTCATGATACCAATGACTGTAATCTCATTAGTGACATTCCTGAAGCACACACATGTGATACATGTCAGGCCTCTATTTCAAATAACTAAGAGAATGGGTGTTATTATGGGTGAGGTCAAGGTCACAGATGTGGAGGTGGACATTTTCCACCATGAACTTGATATAAGTGTCATTCCCCTGAGCAATACTAATGTGACTACCCAATTTACCCTACATGTGTTTTCTGTAAAAAAGATCATCATTTAGAGGAGTGCCTTGACTTGTACATGGCCATTGCAAAGGAAAGAAATGAGAAGGGTGTCGATATGATATGCATTGAGAAACTATATTAGAGATAGTCCCCTATTACTCCAATAGGCTTAAATTAAATATTACAACGTGTAGTGGTGGACAGTGCCAGTCTACATCCACTCCACCTATTAAGAAGGTACAATGTAAAGAGCTTCACGCTACTAGGTATCCAGATGCTTAGTAGCAAAAGGAGGTGCTCTAAGATAGTATGAACTTGGTAAGGGAATTATAAGGGAAGATCCAATTTCTTAAGGACCATGATGCTGCTCAATGTGCAGATTTTTAAAAATCCATAGACCATCATGATATGGCATGGGATGAATTCCAAGAGCTCTACAAGTGACTATTAGATGAAGATATTGTACCATTGTTACATAATTAGCTAAAGCATCACATGATAGGGCTTACTGAAGATCATTGATTAAGTAATTCTTGACATCAAGATACTCCCACCCCCTAGCCTATAAGAGGACAAAGAGATATTGGTGAATGCCACCAAGATGGATGGGTAATCTAAGACATCTTAGTTGACACCAGTGCAAAAGTAAATTTTTTTACAAAGGATGCTTGGTAGAAGATGGATATCCTAAATTTGTAATCTTTTCCCCATGTTTTATTCATGGCTAACAAGACATGTGCTTTATCGATCGATGTCCTTAAAGATGCCACTGTGGATATCCTTAGTGTTACATTCAAAGTAGACTTTGAAGTCCTAGAGTTGATTGAGGCTGATGACTTCCCATCACTGTTAGGTCATCCATGGTGTTACACCAACAAAGTTGATTTAAGTTTTAAGAAATGGTATATCAGCTTTGAAACTAATGACCAACATGTAGTCATTCCATTGGACCATTCTCATGGGCCCCCATATATTGAACTTGTTAATGTTGATGAGGACATTAATCACATATATAATGTCATATCTTGAGGCAAAGAATGCCATAATCCCACCCCTGATGGCATCTTATGATGTACATATGCATAATCCCTATTTGACACCACTAGTAATGCTTGTGATTATTGGGTGCAAGGTGACTATGACGTTACTAGGAGAGTATCTGGTGCTATCGATAGTCATGATGATACTTGAAAAAAATATCACAAATGCCATAGATTTGGTCTTCTTGTGACTGGGGAAGTCATGTATGGACTAATCATGGTTACGCCACCTGAAAGGATGGATGAAGCTCCATAGTTCCAAGGTCAAATGAAAGTTCATGAATTTTTCTAGCAACTGGAAGCCTTTTATCATTCTTGTTGGTTGAATATTTTGTCAATCAGCGTACTGATAAACAAAATAGGTTTGATCAGCCAAAGTAGGAAGATTAGTCATCCAAATGTGTAGTTTTACCACATCAGAAGGGGACTGATCTCTCCTCTCATCAAGGGGAGGTTCCCTGTAGGTATGCTATATATATATATATATATATATATATATATATATATATAGAAAATAATACTCAAGGGTAGGACAAACCATCCATCACTCTGTCTTCAGAGATGATGCATACAAATCAAAGGAAAAACTCAATGGAAATAATAGACAACACTCCTCTTCTTTCAGAAGTACTATTTAGCAAACCACAAGAATACTCATGGTAGTAAATGTGAAATGTAACAAAGGATGTAATAACCAGCAAATCGAGATGCGGCACAAAGTCTCCACTTGAATTACTCAAGAGTAAGATACGAAGGACAATGAGGGCACAAAGTCATCCCAAAGTCCTTTACACAAAAATGAAATGAAAACACACTAAAGGCAATTATGGGGGCACAAAGTCTCTCCACACTTGACTCTTCAGGACACCTTCTTGACTGTTGTCACTAATTTTACTTGTTGAATTAAAGGAACAAAAAATATATTGAAGAAAAAGACATAAGAACAGTTTCCTCAACAACAAAGATATTACAGCACAAACTCTGAAAAGTCACTTGCTTTCTTATTCCAGTAACAAAATATGATCAGCAATCTGAGCTCAAAGTCTAAGTAATGCCTTACAATTTGGACAGAGTTTCATTCTAATTATCAAAAAAAGAGATCCTTTTACAATAGAAGAGAGTCCCTTATATAGCCATTTCAAGAAGGACTTGAGAATAGTAACACATCATGCTGTGTTGGAATCTGTTAAGAAGACAGGCTGAAACTTTGGGGCATTTTACCCATTTGATTTTATCAATGTAGGGAAACAAGTCACGCTTATTGAAAGTGTGCAACTTTCAATGCCCACCTAGCAATCTAATCTTACCTGCATTGTTCCTCCTTTCTTGGTTAATTGAATCGGGTCCTGGATTCAGTTTGCTGTTCTATTCCTTCCTCACTTTCTGCTAGTCTTGGCCTTGAATTCTAGGAATGCATTCTGGTCTATAAGTTCAAAGGATCAATAGTTATTTTGTTGTCTTCAATTTGACGTTTGTGCACCCGTCACTATGTTTCCAATAGCTAGTTGGCTGTGTTAAATTTGATGTCTTCAGGCGCGTCACCCCTTGGTCTTCTTTCAGCTTTTTGCTTGGCACTTTCTGGATTGGACTTGCCCTTTTGGGCCTTGAGAAATGACCCATTTAGAGTCGAAATAACCTCCTGCAAGGGTATCTATCTTTTAGGCAGTCTTTAAATGGCCTTCGGGCTTCTTCGAGTGACCTTTCAGCTTTAGGAAGTGTCTTCAAATTGTCAGTTGAGTGCCCTTCAGGGTCCTTTAGAGGCCCTTTGCAAATTCCCCCTGGGCTTTTCCCCGTGAATGTTTCCCGCAGACATTTTCCCTGGGGAAAATTCCCACAGACAAAAAGTCTAGGGAAAATTCCCGCAGACCAAAAAGTCTGGGGAAAATTCCCGCGAACAAAAAGTCCACGAAATTATTTGTTCTGCCAAGTCTTTGAAAAAGTCTTCGAGTTTTAAATGTCTTAAACAAATATGAAAGAATTACCTTTGGCTTCCTTGAAAATGACCCTTCTGAAGGGTGGTTTTGTTGATTAAGTGTCCTTCGCAAGGGCACTTGTCTTTCGGGAAGCTTCCTTTTGCATTGAACCGTTCCTTTGAATTTTGGCGATGAACCATTCTATTGAACCAATCGGTTGAACCATAAATGGTTCAAGCCAATGGTTCAAGCTGATAGTTCAATTGGATGAAACAAGCCGATGAACTAAGCATTGAACCAAACATTATGAACTTGCCTTTGAACCAACAATTGAACTATTTCGTTAAACCAATCAGTTGAACCAAGGCTTTGAACCAAAATGGTTCAAGCTGATGGTTCAAGTCAATGGTTCAATTGAATGAACCGACTGAATGAACCAAGTGAACCAAGTGAGTGAACTGCTTGGTTGAACCATGCATTGAACCTTTTTGTTGAACCAAGACGTTGAACCAAGTTTTGGTTCAACGGTTCAAACAAAGCTTTGAACCGACTGACAAACCATTTGATTGAACCAAAAGACACTGAAACAAAGGGAATGAACCACCCAAGTGAAATAAAGCATTGAACCACTTGGTTGAACCGAGCCATTGAACCGTTCCTTTAGTTGAACCCATCATTGAACCTTGAACTCGTTGAACCTTTGAACCAAAGTGGTTCAATGGTTCAAGCCACCTTGATTTGGCCAAGTGTTTTGAAGCCGATGAACCAATTGAAGCGATTGAATTTTGAACCTTGATGAAGTGCTTAACTCTTGTCAAAGATGTTAAACTTGTTGAACTTTGAACTCGTTGAACCTTTGAACCAAAGTGGTTCAATGGTTCAACGGTTCAATGGTTAAAGTCCTTTTTGCTTGAATGCTTGCCGATAGACATTTCTGATTGAACTTAGGCTTTGGACCAATCCTTTGAACCAAAAGACGTTGAACCAGAGGATGAACCAAAAGTTGAACCTGCTGTTGATGTTTGCCGATGGAGATTTCTGATTGAACCAAGGCTCTGAAACAATCTCAAAAAATAACTAAGTGTTGAGAACTATTTCTTTTGACTGAAACCGCCTGCAGAAGCCTTTGAACCTATAAAAATGAACCTGCCTGTAGAGTCTGTAGATTTTCATTTTCCTGCACAGTTTATATATTTAAGCTTGCAGAGTCCGTTGATTTAAAAAAAGCTTGAAAAATGAGGAATTTGAATGCCCAAGACAAATTTTGAAAAGGGAAGAGATAATTTTGGTTTGTAGGACCAAAATAGTTCAAATGTTGTCCCAAAAATGAGTGATATTTTTGGGGGACAACAGTTGGCTCCAGTTAGGGAACTTCTGTCAATTGCAAAAATAATTGAAAGGAGTAAAATCCAGAATCTCTAGTGTCTTTATGTGTACCATTGGGTTACAGAGTCATACTACCCAAAAATGAAAGGCTCCAAAAATGGAAACAAACAAAACAAAACAAAAATGAAAATTGTACAAATATACATATATACAGATGTATAGATCTGACACTTTAAGAGTTAAAATGTTTTAGATGCTACCCATTATGGGGCAGAGAAAAGAGTGTGCCATCCTGATATTTCAATAGAAAGTTGTTTTCACCAATGTGCTGATGAATTATAAATGGGCCTCTCCAAAGGGAGTCAAACTTTCCATGCATCCCCTTTGGTTCTCTTCTTTTGTCCCACAGCAAGACTTGATCCTTGATCTGGAAATCATGATTTCTGGCCTTCTGATCAAAGAGTTTCTTTACCAGACTTTGATGAGCAATAATTTTATCCACCACCATGGTTCTCTGTTCTTCCAACTCAGCCAGGCACATGATTCTTTTGTCAAGAGAACTTTCATATGTCTGATCTTCAATTGCCTTTGCCAATTTCAAGGCTGGTAATTCTAAGGTGATTGGTATCTCAACATTGATACCATAAAGGAGATGAAAATGAGACATACCAATTGCCATCTTTGGTGTGATTCTGTCTACCCATAGAGCATCAACCAATGCTTTATGCCATGTTTTTTGAATATCATCTGTTAGCTTTTTGATAATAGTTACCAAATTCTTATTGCTAGACTCAGCTTGTCCATTCCCTTGTGAAAAATAATCAAAAAAGTGAGAGAGCGTAATTCCATAATGAAAATAGAATTGTGTAATCTCTTGAGAGGTGAAATAAGCTGCATTATCAGTAACAATTTTGAGTGGAACTCCAAACCTGGAAATGATATTCTCTTTGAAGAAGTTGCATACAACTTCTGAAGTAGCATGCTTAGTTGGGATTGCTTCTACCCACTTGGTGAAATAATTAGTTGTTGTAAGGACATAATCATGTCCAACACTTGAAGATGGGTTTATTGTCTCAATAAAATCAAGCCCCCATTGCTAGAAAGGTTCTTCTATGATCACTGGCTTGAGAGGCATAGCAGCTAACTTGGGTCTTCCAACAAATTGCTGACAAAGTTCACATTTTCTCACCCACTTATGTGCATCTTGGAAAAGAGTTGGCCAGTAATACTTGGCTCACAAAATCTTGTGAGCAGTCACTGGAGCAAAAAAATGTCCTCCACAGGTCAGATTGTGGAAAGATTTCAAAAGCTTGGTTTGCTGCTCCTTGTCTACACAGCGAAGGAATACTCCATCTATGCTTCTCTTGTACAGGCCATTATCCCAAAGGACAAAATTGGTAGCTTTCAACTTGATAGTCCTCCTTTCTTTGTAAGACAAATGAGTAGGACATTCACCATAAGTAAAGAAATGAGCGATACCTAAATACCACTCATTAGTAGTGGAGACAAAAAGGACTATTGGTGTCTCTTCCACTTCAGTTTCTTCATGCTGTGTGTCTTCTAGTTTATTGTCAGCAATTAATTGACATACGCCTTTACCTCTGACCAGCTTTGTCGGCTTGATGTCTAGATCAAACTCTTGGATCTTTACAATCCAATTACCTCTTTTCATGCCAAACTCCTGCTGAGTTAATATAGACTTGACTGTAGTGTCAGGCACTAGGGCAGTAGTATGTGAATTCAAAATATAGAAGCAGAAATATTTGAATGCTTTTACCAAGGCATAAACATGCTTCTCTATATTTGAATATTTCATCTCATGAGTTTTGAGAGGACAACTCATGAAAGAGATAGGAAATTCCATACTTTTTTTGTCTTGTTGAACAACAATCACTGAAAGAGTGTGTTCAGATGCATAGCTATATACAATGAAATCTTTGTTGTAATCTGGGAAAAATAAGGTAGGGGCATGAGCAATGGCAGTTTTGATATCATGAAATGCTGATTTACCTTCTTTAGTCCAGCTGAAGACAGTCTTCCCTTTCATCATGTTCACAATGTGTCTAGTCTTCTCAGCAAATTTGGGGATGAATCTCTGTAAAAAATTCACCTTTCTGAAGAAAGAATGAACATCATTCTTATTTGTAGGCAGATTAAGCTCTTGAATAGATTTGAATCTGTCTAAGCCAATCTTTATGCCTTCTTTGGATACAATGTGTCTAAGGAGTTTCCCCTCTGTTACTCCAAAAATAGACTTTTTAGGATTTAAGGAAAAACCATTCTGGTGACAGCGCTCCAGCACTTGTTGTAGGTGGCATACATGATCAGATCGACACTTTGAAAAGATAGTTAAATCGTTAAGGTATACCACTATGAATTTACTAATCTCATCTTTGAAAGCCAGATCTATAGCTCTTTAATAGGTAGCACTAGCATTTATTAGACCAAAAGGCATTCTCCTATATGCAATGTACCCCAAGGCGTGGTGAATGTAGTCTTGTGTTGGTCTGTCTCACCAACTTCAACTTGATTATAACTTGAGAAGCCATCCAACATTGATAACATCTATGCACCTGTCACTGTTTGAAACACTTGATCCATAATGGGCAAATGATAATTATCCTTCAAAGATGCTTGATTTAGATTTTTTAAATCTACATGTTGACGCAGTGGATTACACCCGGGGCAAGGAAGCTAAGCTCCTGCCTTCCACACGCAACAATGGAAACTCCCCTCTCGCCTGTGGGACTGGCGAAGCTAGAGGGGAGAGTCTCTAGATAAGGGCTAGCTCCCTCTGATGTATCATTTAGGCCTTGGTTTCTCCTATTGCTAACCAATAAAATAAAAAAGGGGGGGGGGGGATGAAAAGGGAGAAGGAGATGTTGAAAACAAAGCCTAAGCCTAAAAAGGTAAAAGGTGATACACTAGAAAAGTGATCCACTCAGGCCCGAACTTACACTTTCACCAAAATAAGCGCCTATACACTGTTGACATAAGAAAATTGCACCTGGGGCAAGGAGGTCAAACTCCTGCCTTCTCCTCGCAACATGGAAACTCCTCTCTCACCTGTGGGATTGGTGAAGCTAGAGGGGAGAGTCTCTAGATAAGGGCTAGCTCCCTTTGATGCATCATATTGTTTCTAGCAAGTGCAAAACACACACACACACACACACACACACACACACACACACACACACACACACACACACATAGATAAAAAGGGGGGGATGAAAAGAGAGAGAGATTTTAAGAAAAAAAACCTACTCTAAAGAGGTGATGCACAAAAATAAAGGTTGACCTTCACACATCCACTCTTAGAATCAAACAAATGCATACATACACTATGCACTTGGCAGAAGGAACAGGCTGCTAAAATTGGCAGGGAGGCTTTCATGAAGGCATAGGAGACAGAAAATCACTGAGGCACTGTGGAATGCACACTGTAAGTAACTCTTGTCTATTATAGTCTTTTCAAATGTCATCTCTTCTCTTTTTAGCTGCAACAATGGCACCTTATAGACAGAAGGTCTGCTTGTGTTAAACCTGTGAAAACATCAAAAGACTGTTGGGAGGATGTACACCGGAAGCACACAATTTGATTACTAATACCAAGCAACTTAATATGCGGAAATTAACCAGATTCACCAAGTAACTAGAATTCAGAATAACACAGTATATGAGAGACAATACCAAATTGTATTAACACTTTATACAGAAAAGAATACAATAAAGAAGATGCCACTTCTTCTCCACCACCTTACAGAGGTTTCCCACACCTCAAGTGAACAGTAATTCTTCTCCCCAAAGCTCTCCCTCTCACAGGTCCCAACACCCAACTCAAATACAGAGTTGGTGTTCACCTCCCGTGCTCCACGCACACCACAAGTGCTCCACGCACTCCACAAGCACTCCACGTGCTCCACAAGTACTCAAGGTACTTCAAGTAGATCTCCCATGAATCTGCAACAACCTGCAATTCAACAGACCATACTTATGGAAGGAACTCCCTTGCCTTCCTCTTGCTCTATCCGAGTACACACCTGTACTCCAAGTAGATCATGCCTGATACTGCTCCCTGTTGTGTTGCTGTCTGTATGACCTTGCACACCTGCAAATCAAGCAATGGTTCTAATCACCTGTGAACCTCGACCTTGCACACACATACACCTGCAGATCAACGATCTTACTTACCATGTAGATCTCCTATATAGGCCATGCAACTGTGACCAAGATCCTACACTCTTGAAGAACCCAGCTGGCTCTCCAATCCAGCACCAACACACCTGGTACTGTGGCACTAGGAGGAACGCACCATAGCTCTACCTCACACACAGAAGGAGCTTATAATTATGCTCTCTTACTCCCTAGCACACTTTTCCAATACAACCATGAGTCTATTATATAGATCTCATCCAAACAGTGATTAGACATCTAATTACAATAATTAGATCCACAGCTATGAGTCTAAAATTAGCACTCATCATGCAAACTCTTCATTCGTTAGCTAACTGCCCGTAGATAGCTCACAGTCGAACTACACAGGCGACCGACGTCGGTCCCTGTCTGCCTGGGGTCACCGACGCCGGCCGATATATGACCGACGTCGGTTGCCTTCCTGTCTCACCCTGCCGACGCCGGTTGGCCAGACCAATGCCAAACACTTCTGACACTTAGCAACTCATTCTGCAACCTCCACTCCTGTTTGCATCAGTGAAGCTTTTAGCTCCACAATCCTAACAATCTCCCACTTGGAGATAAACAGCTGCACTGTACCTGTACCTGTACTTCATCTAATCTATTTCCTGGTTTGTATCCCTCTTCAAGCTCCCACCTGAAGACAACCCACCACACAACCTGTGATGTACCACCTGTCATCCGAGTACCCTGCCACATCCGAACCTACAACACCTGTAGTGAAGTCCTGACCCTGCATAGCAACATCTGCTGTCGGTCCCTCTCAGAAAACCTGAGAACCCACTTCCCCGAATTGGCTCCTAACTCTCTGACAGCTCCCACTGCATGGGAATACTCAGGTCTATACCAGACCTCATGTGATTTCGGACACTGTCCCTGTCCAGCCCTTAGTGTGCTCCGGCTCTGTATCCCGAACCTCGCCAACACCTGATTCACATCAGCTCCCACTCGAGACAAAATCAACCTGTGATCTCCATGCCTCCCATGCCAAAGAATTCCGCTGCTCCAAACTCCCCATGACATGCCACTGAACTAATCTTACCCTTAGCTCAGCAAAACCCTGTATGTACACCCCTGCTAGCTAGCATACTATCCACATACAGCAACAGAATGATGTCATGACTCATCATCCCCCTGGTAAGACAAATCACAGTAGATACCCTGACATTGACTGAAGCCATGCTCCGTCCTCCACCTGTCAAACCTGGTACCACTGTCCTGCAGCTCCACAAGACCATATACCTGATCTTCTGTCTCACGTATCCGTTCTCTCCATTCTTCTACTAAGGTATCCATTCGTCTCTGTGCTTTTATACCTGCTGGCATCTCTACCAAAACAAACCTGTCTGGTTCTCCTCCAAGGAATCACATCCTCATCCATGCCAAGCTCACACCTGTTTCCTGGATCCTTCCTGCTCTACAATCAGCAACATGTATGAAGAAGAGGAACAACAAATTTGAGGGCCTACTTACGCCTTCAGTCCTCCATATGGGTGTTTGAGACTCCTTGACAACATGCTGTCCACCCAAAATTCATTACAGTGACCGACCTCGGTCACTCCACAGTCTGCATCCGACCGACGTCAGTTCCATGCGTCTGTACCTGACTACCAACCTGCCTACGCTGGTGTCCCTGCTGCCGACGTCGGTCCTGATAACCGACATCGGTCTTACATACTGCCGACGTCGGTCTCCTGACCGACATCGGTCTTACCCTGCCCGACATCGCCGGCGTCGGTCTGCACATGACCGACCTCAGCACCTGTCTGTTCGACGCCGGTTCCTCCTGACCGACATCGGTACCTGTGTTCGCCTGTGAGTGATGACTTTTTACCCGCAAGCTCCTTTGAATCAAAATCCATGTCCAAACTACCCTGCTCAGAAGTATCCAGCCACATACACTGGGTTCTGTCCGCCATCTCCTCCATAAACACCAAGGCTTTCCAGTTCTTAAGCCTGTCAAATATATCTGTCTTCCGCTTAAGAACATGCATCTCCTTCCTGCTCATGTGACCAAGCCTACGAAGCCACGTCTCCGCAACAAAAGAAGAATCAGTAATATAAACAAGTAGATAAAGGATACCTGTTTTCTTACCACCAGCTAATTCAAGTGCATCCGCTGTGAGAGTTCTTGTGCATCTCTCATCACCCAATCTTTCTAAAGAAATTAGCCATATCTCCAAACCTGGGACCTGCATGACCTTCAACAACACCTGTGTGTTGGCCACCTGCAATTTCAGCTTCACTTCCCCTTTGCCAATTCTTTGGCAAGGCTCACCAGCTCCTCTACCTGGAACTGCATGGAAAGAGGCAACTGAATCTTTTATCCAAGATTCAACTTTATCCAAGAAACCTGCAAACACATCCTGTGCAACAACACCTGCTACATCTATATCTTCAGTTTCTTCATGCTGATCTGTTACCAACCAACAATAATCTTTTACCTGCTCTTTCTTTCCATAGGACCGTGAGTGACCATCTGTGCTTTTCAACTCCTCCATTCTTAGCTTACTTTGATCTGCAGTTGCTCTACTCCCACTCGATCAGAAACCCCTGAGAGTGACCTGTAACCAAACACAAAACCTGCTTCCTCCAACCTCAGCTCAGATACCACATGTTGGTATCAAGCTCAAGAACCTACAACCAAGGCTCTGATACCACTTGTTGGGAGGATGTACACCGGAAGCACACAATTTGATTACTAATACCAAGCAACTTAATATACGGAAATTAACCAGATTCACCAAGTAACTAGAATTCAGAATAACACAGTATATGAGAGACAATACCAAATTGTATTAACACTTTATACAGAAAAGAATACAATAAAGAAGATGCCACTTCTTCTCCACCACCTTACAGAGGTTTCCCACACCTCAAGTGAACAGTAATTCTTCTCCCCAAAGCTCTCCCTCTCACAGGTCCCAACACCCAACTCAAATACAGAGTTGGTGTTCACCTCCCGTGCTCCACGCACACCACAAGTGCTCCACGCACTCCACAAGCACTCCACGTGCTCCACAAGTACTCAAGGTACTTCAAGTAGATCTCCCATGAATCTGCAACAACCTGCAATTCAACAGACCATACTTATGGAAGGAACTCCCTTGCCTTCCTCTTGCTCTATCCGAGTACACACCTGTACTCCAAGTAGATCATGCCTGATACTGCTCCCTGTTGTGTTGCTGTCTGTATGACCTTGCACACCTGCAAATCAAGCAATGGTTCTAATCACCTGTGAACCTCGACCTTGCACACACATATACCTGCAGATCAACGATCTTACTTACCATGTAGATCTCCTATATAGGCCATGCAACTGTGACCAAGATCCTACACTCTTGAAGAACCCAGCTGGCTCTCCAATCCAGCACCAACACACCTGGTACTGTGGCACTAGGAGGAACGCACCATAGCTCTACCTCACACACAGAAGGAGCTTATAATTATGCTCTCTTACTCCCTAGCACACTTTTCCAATACAACCATGAGTCTATTATATAGATCTCATCCAAACAGTGATTAGACATCTAATTACAATAATTAGATCCGCAGCTATGAGTCTAAAATTAGCACTCATCATGCAAACTCTTCGTTCGTTAGCTAACTGCCCGTAGATAGCTCACAGTCGAACTACACAGGCGACCGACGTTGGTCCCTGTCTGCCTGGGGTCGCCGACGCCGGCCGATATATGACCGACGTCGGTTGCCTTCCTGTCTCACCCTGCCGACGCCGGTTGGCCAGACCAACGCCAAACACTTCTGACACTTAGCAACTCATTCTGCAACCTCCACTCCTGTTTGCATCAGTGAATCTTTTAGCTCCACAATCCTAACAAAGACAATGACTAGACACAAGCAAACATTCAACGCATACACAAAAATGTCTATCCAAATAGAGGTAAAAAACTACATTTGTATTGATCTAGGTGAAATTTTGTAGATCTGTGCCCTTTACAAATGTGGAAGATGATTACAAAATGACCAAGTTCGCAATATATATGGAAAGTCCAAGAGGCTCATTTGGCGCTCATTGGTTACAAGTGGCCTATTGCGTCTATTCATAAAAGGAAACAAGTCACTCAAAATCATTAATGAACTGTGTGCTTTGTCCTCTTGAAATCTGCCTTTGTCAAGGTTAATACGCGATTTGCCTTCTCATTTAATGAAAAATAGAGAAAACCAGTTGCTTTACTAGCCGCTTGCATCCCAAATGATCAATTCACTAGCATTACTTCACCTACTGGAGTCACTTCTCATATTAGCACCAGTTGGACTGACTACTTACTCATTCCTTGCTTGTCACTTTGGTTTTCCTCTATTTTGTCTTATTTGGTTCATTCGGCCCCTGGGCGAACATTTAGGCGGGTCTCTGCATTTTGAGCTCCTTTCCATGTTTAGCGCTCTTTCATTTGAAGGCAAATGACTACTTTGCTTCATTAATTTTGACGTCCTCTAGGACGTCCTTGGGCCTTATGAATTCTTCTACGGCTTGCTGGCTTTGGGCCCTCTTAATTTCTTCGTGGGCACTCTTTCCTTGTATACTTCGACAGGTCGCTTGGCTCTTCGGACTGCTGCCGGGTCTTTGAATGTTTCCACAAACATTTTCCTGTAGACAAAAGTCCACAAAAATTCATTCGCACTTTGCCTTGTGTTATGCTGTACCCGCCCCTTTGCCTTTCACTCGGGTTTAAACTTTGACTAGATCCTTCCATGCAAATATTTGAAATGCCTGCCCTCCGAAAGGGCACCCCTGACCATTGATTGTCTTTCAGCTTAGGGCAGTCCCTTGAACCGAACCCGTTGAACCAAATTTTGGTTCAACGGTTCAAGGTTCAAAGGAGCGCACCGATGAACCAAAGGCCGATGAACTTTTCCAAGCTTTGAACCGCCACATATGTTGAACCAAGCCGTTGAACTCTTTATTAAACTGAACCCGTTAAACCTGGTTCAACAGTTCAATCGTTGCATGCCAATGACTTCTGAACCGGATCCGATGGCCTTCTTTGTTGAATTGAGCCATTTGAACCAAAATGAGAAAACATTGGCATTGAAGTTGTTCAACCTGGAAACATTGTCTTTGAAAAGTGAATAAAGAAGGTGAATGATTTTTGGCCTGGGGCAAAAATTGGTCAACAGTTGGCGACTCACAGGGGAAGCGTGCCTACTACGCGTAAAGACCAGTTGCCTTGAAAAATCCATTGGGCATGGAGTCAAATAGTAACATTAGAAACCAGCAACAACTCTGTCAAAACTTAGAACCAGCCACGTAGATCTACTTCCACAAAATGAAAACACACACAAGACTAAGGAAACTACTACCTGTGCAACAACACTTAGGGAAAACAAGAAAGAAAGCACGGGAAAATATGTACAAGCAAACCCAAAAATCAATGGCAACACTTTAGATATATCCCATTAATTGGGATACACAGTTCTTCACCATCCAACCTAGAAAGTTGGAACACATTATGCTACTTGCACTGAGTAATCATGTAATGACCGCTCCATAGGGCATCAAATTTTGCATGTTTCCCAAGCTTAGCTCAATCTTCATCCCATTTTAGGATAATGTCTCCTTCAGAGAAGTCTCTTGACAAAGATTTCTTGTTGAAGTGCCTTTTTACTTACTATTGGTGACTGGTCATAGAAGCCATAGCCCGATCCCTTACCTCTTGGAGCTCCATTAGCTCACACAGCCTGACCTCCATGCTAGTTCCTTCTTCTAGTTGCAGTTGGTGGGAGAGATCCAACACTGGCAATTCAAGTGAGATGGGAAGCCTAGCTTCCCTTCCATACACGAGCGTATATAGAGAATTTATGATTGCTCTCTTCAGAGTAATTCGGTCGGCCCATAGAGCTATCTTTAGCTTGGCATGCCAAGTCCTCTGATTTTCTTCCATAGTCCTCTTTATGATTCTGATCAGATTTTTGTTGGTGGACTCAACCAGCCCATTCCCCTGTGGATAATAATTTGATGAAGTGTTGAGGTATATGCCATACCTTAGCACCCATTCACTTGTTTCAGCTCCCAGAAAAGCCAAGGTGTTATCTGAGATTATGGTGGCTGGAACCCCAAAACTTGTTACCAGGTCCTCATAGAAATCTAGGACTGTGCTTTCATTTGCTTCTTTCAAAGAGATGGCCTCCACCCACCTGGTGAAATAATCCATAGTAGTTAGGACCCATTTGTGCCTAGCACTAGAGGGAGGATTTATCATCCCTATGAAATCCAGGCCCCACTGCATGAATGGTTTCTTAACTTGAATGCGCTATAGAGGCATGGCATCCAATCGCTACTTTCCGTTCAAAAGTGCACACTTCTGGCACTTTCTTACCCAGGCATGGGTGTCTTTGAAAAGAGTAGGCCAAAAATAGCTAGATCTCATTATCCTTGCTACCATAGCTCTAAGAGCGAAGTGACCACCTGCTGGCCCATCATGGAACTCAGCCAATACCTTATCAGCCTGGTTTGGGTGAATGCACCTTAGGAGGACCCCCGAGAAGTCCCTCCTAAACAATACTTCATCAACCAAAACATAAGGGAGAGACTAGAGTTTAAAATACCTCCTTCCAGTCTTATCAAGACCCTATGGGCACTCACCAGTAGTAAGGAAATGCCTTAGGTTCAATGTCCAATCCTTTATGACAACTAGTTCCTCTACAGTGGCTGCATCGTGAATTAACAAGTTGCCTTCCTTTTCTTGCTTTAAGTCTGCAGCAAGCTGCTCACACAGGCCTCTTCCCCTCACTAGCTTGGTGATCTTGATGTCTACATCATACTCCATCACTTTGGTAATCCACCCTGCCCTCTTCTCATTTAGGTCTCGATTGGTCAAGAAATCCTTGACGCCAGGATGTGGGACCATGAGGTGGATCCTGTTGTTAGACAATATATGCCTAAATTTCTTCAAGCTCCACACTACTGCCAGGACTTGCTTCTCTACATCCGTGTACCTGACTTCAAAATCCTCTAATCCTTAGCTGAAAAAGGCAAGTGGCTATTCGAGGTCATCATTGCTTGCTTGGGTAAGCATGGCAGATATCACCTCTTCATTGCTGAAAGTATAGAGGTTGAACTCTTTGTTGAAGTCGAGGCTGATCAAAGTGGGAGCCTAGGTTATGGCCTACTTTATGGCCTCAAAGCTGTCTTTCCTTTGAGCTGTCCATTTGAATTCCTCACCCTTCTTCAGCATAGGGGTGAGTGGCTTAACTATCTCTACAAAATTTGGAATGAATCTCTAAATAAAATTAATTTTACCAAAGAAACTTTGCAGGCTTTTCTTGTGCTTCGGTAGGGACATCTCCAAGATAGAGCGAACTCTCTCGGGGTCAATAGATAAGCCCTCCTTAGACACAATGTGGGCAAGGAGTTTTCCCTCATGAACAACAAACACACACTTCTTTAGATTAAGGGAGATGCCAAACTCCCTACACCTTTCAAAAATTTGCTTGAGGTGCTTTATGTGTTGGTTCACTTTCTTGGAGAATACCATCACATCGTCGAGGTAGACTAGCACATTGTTATTCATTAAACCTCCAAAAGCCATATCCATGGCTCGCTGAAAGGTAACACTAGCATTAGATAGCCCAAAAGATAGCTTCTTGTAGGCATACATCCCCCATCTAGTAGTGAAGGCTGTTTTGTGCTAATCACAACCTCGCACTAGAATCTGATTATACCCTGAATAACCATCCAGGAGGGAGAAACGCTCACTACCTGTTACCTTTTGAAGGATCCGTTCCATGCTTGGAAGGGGATAATGATCCTTCAAAGAGACTTTATTAAGGTCTCTAAAGTTGATGCACAGCCTAATCTCCCCATTCTTTTTTCTAACAAGAACAAGGTTAGCCAGCCAGCTGGAGTGCTTGATTAGAAATATAATTCTAGAATCAATCAATTTGGCCAATTCCCTCTGCATGAGGGGCTCAATTATCAGATTTATAGGTATTTGCTTTTGAATGACTAGCTTATCGCCTTCTTCTAGTTCAATAGTGTGCTGGGCAAGCCTTGGGTCCAAGCCTTTCAAGTCACTGTAATCCCAAGCAAAGACATCAAAGAACTCCTGACACAACAAAACGAAAACCCACCTTTCTTGAAATGTGCAGACTTTTCCAAGTGCAAGCAGCTTGTCCTTGAAGATTTCAACCCTTTCGTAATTCTCCTCTTTGGCTATGATGCATGCCTTGTCACTTCTTAATTGGTCATCCCTATTGAAGATGCTTTCAAGCGTGACCAACCCTTTAGAGAGTTTATTGTTCTTCAACTAAACAATCTGATTGCCATATTGCTATTGCAATTTCGCTTGATTTTGTGTTGTGAATTCAGCTTCTTCCTGCAGGAAAAAAGCTATTTGTTGGTCACTTTCAAAAACCTACCAATTTGCAATGTTGTCCGGGACAGAAGGCCAAACCACCACTTTCAAGTGGCGTGAACCACAGTCTCGACTTATTTCCTTTGAAACGTCAAACTGGGCACCAATTGCTGCCAGCCTATCTACTTGTTTATTTTGCTCTCTGGGAACGGAGGTAATATTGAAAGCAAGAAAATCCTCCACCAAGTCCCAGAATTTATGCTTGTAAGACTTTAGCAAGGAATTCTTGGTCAGATTTAGGCCCCTCCCCTGATTTACAATCAGCTTGCCATCTCCCAAAACTTGTAGCTCTTTAATCCCTCTTTTTCTTGCCCACTCAAGGCCATGTATAAGAGACTCATATTTTGCAACATTACTCGTGCAAGAGAATTGGAACCAAAAATCTGAAAAGTACCTTTCCTTTGAAGGGGAGACCAACATTGCCCCACCTCCAGCACCTAGCTTACTTATGGAACCGTCAAAATATAGCTGCCATAAGCCAAGGTTCTCTTGGTCTGCCTTCATTAAATTTGGCATGAAGGTGCCCTCTTCGTGCATGTAATAGACTCCAAGGTCTGCCTCCTCAATGAACTTGTAAGGATCATGTTCGAAATTATCATTTCCCCACTCATCTAACAGTAGGTCTACGACTCTTTCAAGGGCGGAGGACGGAGCTTGGTCTATCTGGGACTCTTATGAGTCAATGATTGTGTAATTGACATTCGTTGCCTTGGGCATGTATGGTTCCAGATGGTCCTTGTAGAGTGGCTCAGACTCAATTTTCACCTTGGTCCCATACTTGGTTCTAAAAACTAGATATGACCAATGTGCTGCTAGATAGCCACCTATCTTTGACGTGAAGTCCCTGGACAAGCAAACTACGAAATAAGGAAGAACGTCCGTTACCACTACATCATGGGTAATTGAGAAGGTTGGGCAAGCATGCAATTTTAGGCCTAAACCCTTCACAATCCCAACTATTTTTGCAGGTGTCCCATCTGGCTGCAGGATGCCTTTGTTCATTTCTTCATACTTCAGTCCCATCTTGTCAGCAATACACTTGGGCATTATTGAGGTGCTGGCCCCACTGTCAATTATGCAATTGTGTACCAAGAAATTCCTAATAACCAAGGATACATAGAAAGGGGGAGTTTTTTCTTCTTTCTTTCCCTATCCTGAAGTAGAAGGCTGTCCATTTGTCATCAAGATGTTATCAGTGCTTGCTGGGATAGCCTGACGATCCAGCTCATGCAATTCCTTTTTCAATACATCCTTCTGGCTTGGAAGAGACAATGAATCCCATAATGAGATGTTTATATGCAGTTTCTTCATCTGGTCCACTATATTGATTTGAGGGCTGCCTCCCTTCAAGTTTTCTTTGGGGTTGACTCCAGGCTGAATTATAGGCTGAGGGGCTGAAGGTGTAGAAGACTCCTTGAAATTTGGGGCTTTTAAATTAGAGTGTGATGGAGGAGGCGTTGCTGCCCTCTAAGTAGTAGCTTAGGCCTTTGACACCACTCTTCTTTTAAACCTTGTGTTGGCTGCAACATAATCAGCCTGATAGTCTGCAATGCCCACATAATTTATTGAATAAAATTCCCCTTCTAGGTGATTCATCAGGGTGGAATCAGGTTGGGCCTGATTGCTACTTGTGTTGGGTTGCATTGAAGGCTTAAGGACCTAAGACTGAGAAACTGTTTGGTTGTCTGCATTCTAAAAATAGTTCATCATCTCATTTGTGTAAACAACCTGTTCTTGATTATACCCCATGTTTGAACAGCTTGGCTGTTCCTATACTAGATTATTCTGAACTGGCACCATGACTTTAGATGATGAAAGGGGGCCTGAGTTGTAATTTTGAGAAGGCCTGGTCTGAGTGAGCTGACCCTATGCTTGATTATAACCTTGAAAAGGAGGTCTAGGAGCTTGACCATAGTGCTGATATCCCAGATTTGACCTGTTGCTTTGAGCTTGCTACCTTTTAAGAGCTACAAGTTCATTTGACATGCTTTGCAATAGGATTTTAACCTCGTGAAGCTCATTAGACGGAGCGGCAGCTGGTTTCTCTATGGTAGGTAGAGGAGCCCATGTGGGAGCAACAGTCTGAGCTGGGGGCAGTATTTCTGGGAAAAGTGGCATGTGAGGCCTAGGGGCTATTTTCCCAGCCTGAACTAAGCAATTTTTAGCTGTTATGGCTATATCATAAGCATCAGGCAGTATATGCCTTCCCATAGATTGGATCATCACAACGATATCACTGTTTAATGCCTTTAAATAATACAAGAAGGCATAGCTGGGAGTTGGTCTTACCAAGATGGGAATTTTATTCTAAGTCTTTTGAAAACATGTGTTGAAGTCCTGCATATACTCGTGTAGAGCTCTCTTTATAGTCATTAGCTGCTCAGCAAGCGAGAGGTCATCACTCTTTTCCCCAAAATGATCTGTCAACTGAGTCCCCAACCCATTCCAAGAACATATTGAATTCACAGGTAATGTCCTGTACCAGTCAAGAGCTTTACCTTTCAGAGACAAAGCTAACAGTCTAATGGCAATATTTTCTTCTATTACATTGTGAATATTGCAAAGGTTGGCAATATTCCTAATATGCTCGATGGCTATAATAGGCCCCAATCCATTGAAATAAGGCACATTTTTGAGAGCTGTTCTCAGAATTGGATCATACCATGGGAGATTCAAGGGGCTCTCACCACGAAAAGCCGCAAAAGGCAATGCCATGTCTGGGATTGGCTGTAACTGAGGTTCTGCTATGGCTGTGTCTCTTATAATAGGTCTAGGAGGATTACTTGCTGGATAAGGATGGATTCTCTCAAATCGTAATCTTTTAATAGAATTTAAAGGTAATTCAATGAATTCAAAAGGAACCCCTCTTGAAGCAGACCTTGTGGTGACCTTAGGCATAGAAAGTTAAGCAACTAGTCTTAATATGAAAACTAAAGCTCGTACCAGTGGAGTTGCCAGATGTTGGAAAACTTGAAATTGTTGTGACAAGACCAACATCAATCCTGAAACCTTTCTGAGTTATCAAATTGTGTGTCCCACTGGGTGTGCCAAAACTGTTGATGTAGGAAAATTACACCCGAGGTAAGGAGGTCGATCTCCTGTCTTCTCCTCACAACATGTAAGCTCCTCTCTTGCTTGTGGGACTGGCGAAGCTGGAGGGGAGAGTCTCTAGATAAGGGCTATCTCCCTTTGATGCATCGTGTTGTTTCCAGCAAGTGCAAAACACACACACCCACACACACACACCCACATATAGATAAAAAGGGGGGATGAAAAGAGAGAGAGATTACAGGAAAAAAAACCTAGTCTAAAGAGGCGATGCACCAAAATAAAGGTTGACCTTCACACATCCACTCTCAGAATCAGATAAATGCATACATACACTACGCACTTGGCAGAAGGACCAGGATGCTAAAACTAGCAGGGAGGCTTTCATGAAGGCACAAGAGACAAAAAATCACTGAGGCACTGTGGAATGCACACTGTAAGTAACTCCTATCTATTCTGGGCTTTTCAAATGTTAGCTCTTCTCCTTTCAACTGCAATAATGGTGCCTTGTAGATAGAAGCTCTGCTTGTGTTGAACCTGTGAAAACATCAAAAGACAATGACTGGACACAAGCAAACATTCAACGCATACACAGAAATGTCTATCTAAATGGAGGTAAAAAACTACATTTGTATTGATCCAGGTGAAATTTTGCAGAGCTGCGCCCTTTACAAATGTGGAAGATGATTACAAAATGACCAAGTTCACAATATTTATGGAAAGTCCAAGAGGCTCATTTGGTGCTCATTGGTTACAAGTGGCCTATTGTGTCTATTCATGAAAGGAAACAAGTTGCTCAAAATCATTAATGAACTATGCACTTTGTCCCCTTGAAATCTGCCTTTGTCAAGGTTAATACGCGATTTGCCTTCTCATTTAATGAAAAATAGAGAAAACTGATTGCCTTACAAGCCGCTTGCATCCCAAATGATCAATTCACTGGCACTATTTCACCTACTAGAGTCACTTCTCAAATTAGTGCTAGTTGGACTGACTGCTTACTCATTCCTTGCTTGTTGCTTTGGTTTTCCTCCATTTTGTCTTATTTGGTTCATTCGGCCCCTAGGGCGAACATTCAGGCAGGTCGTTGTGTTTTGAGCTCCTTTCCATTTTAGTGTTCTTTCATTTGAAGGCAAATGGCTACTTTGCTTCATTAATTTTGATGTCCTCTAAGACATCCTCGAGCCTTATGACTTCTACAGCTTGCTGGCTTTGGGCCCTCTTAATTTCTTCGCAGGCACTCTTTCCTTGTATACTTCGGCAGGTCGCTTGGCTCTTCGGACTGCTGCCGGGTCTTTGAATGTTTTTGCAGACAAAAGTTCATAGAAATTCATTCATGCTTTGCCTTGTGTTAAGCCGTGCCCGCCCCTTTGCCTTTTACCCGAGTTTAAACTTTGACTGGATCCTTCCATGCAAATATTTGAAATGCCTGCCCTCTAGAAGGGCACCCCTGACCATTAACTATCTTTTAGCTTGGGGCAGTCCCTTGAACCGAACCCGTTGAACCAAATTTTGGTTCAACGGTTCAAGGTTCAAAGGAGCACGCCGATGAACCAAAGGCCGATGAACTTCTCCAAGCTTTGAACCACCACATACATTGAACCAAGCCGTTGAACTCTTTAGTGAACCAAACCCGTTGAACTTGGTTCAACGGTTCAATCGTTGCGTGCCAATGACTCCTGAACCGGATCCAATGGCCTTCTTTGTTGAACTGAGCTGTTTGAACCAAAATGAGAAAACATTGGCATTAAAGTTGTTCAACCTAGAAACACTGTCTTCAAAAAGTGAATAAAGAAGGTGAATGATTTTTGGCCTGGGGCAAAAATTGGTCAACATACACTTCATATGTCATGAGAGAACCTTCGGCATCAGTGGGTCAGAGGTCCGTGGAGATACAAGTAGGGAATAACTACTAGAGGCATTCTGAGATGCACTGCAACAACCTATCCACTTCACCTATATTCCTCTAGGGACACTTCTGACAGACATGTATAAGGAAAACTCAAAAATGCACCATACGTGATAAAATCATTTTGTAGAAGCATTAAGGAAATGACTTAATACAGAATCAAGGCATAAACACATACTATAAATGCAAAACTTAGAATGGAGGTAAAAATGCTGTGTTTCAATTAAGGTAAAATTATGGTAGCTCTGCCTTACAAGCTCGAGAGATTTTTGGGCAGAGTTTGCCTTAAGGCTGAGAGCAGATTCTTTTCTCAAATGAGAAGTTTACAATATATAGAAGAATAAAGGGGGCCTTTTGCCACCCTTTTTACAAGTGACACATGTGCCTTAAGAGCATTGGGAAGAGCAAGCTGCTCAAAACATCAATGAGCATGCACCCTTTGTCTACTTGTAAGGCTACTTCTTCAAGGTGATTACACGGTTTGTCTACTCATAAATGTGAAATGAAGAAAACTGGTTGCACTGCTAGTTATTTGCGCCTCCCAATGGTTAATTCATAGGCACTGTGTCATCTGCTGGAGTAATTTCTTGAATCGACACCTCCCTTCGCCACTTGGACTATTTGCCTGCTCCATGCTTGGCACTTTGTCTTTTCCCTATCTTGTCTCTTTTGGCTCCTTCGGCCCTCGGGGCTATCTTCTGGCGGGTCCCTGAATTGCTTGGGCCTCTTTCATGGTTAGTGCTTGGGCGTTTAAAAAAAACAATGGCCTTTTTGCTGTCTCAAATTTGACATTCGCACACCCATCATCGCTTGAAAACTAATGGCTAGTTCACCCTCTTAAAGTTGACAGCTTTTAGAATGTCATCATCCTTGGCTATTTCCTTTGGGCTTTTCTACTTGTTGAACTGACCCTTTGAACCAATCGCGTTGAACCAAAATGTTGAATCGGTTCAACGGTTCAACATTGCGCACTGAGCATGATGGAACCAAGCCCTTAAACTTTCCTTGTTTACTTCTACCATTGAACCTGCACATTAAACTGGAGGCATTGAACCAAAGCATTGAACCGCCGATTGAACCAAGGCTGTGAACTTTGCCGATTGAGCTCTGCATTGAACTTCGCTGATTGAACCAAAGCTGAAGAACCTAAAGATTGAACCAAGCACCTGTAGAGTTTGTAGAAATTCCTAGACTTGTGCAAAATCAAAAAATGAAATGGTCTTAAACAACAGGGGAAGAAGGGGACCGATTTTTTTGCCCTGTGGGCAAAAATGGTCAATAGATTGGTGACTCACAGGGGAAGCATGTCTACTATGCTTAGAAGCCACTTGCCTTAAAAATCCATTGGGCATGGGGTTAGACTATAACTTGAAGATTGGCAATAGCTCTGATAAATTCTAGAATCAATCACAAAAATTTACCTCAAAGGAAATGAAAACACACACAAGGCTAAGAAAACTACTTATGCAAACAACACTTAGGGAAAACAGGGAAAGAAAACTGAAAGCAGCCTACTATATACAACTAACCAGGTATTTTTGATTCCCTCATGGATCAAAGGGAAAACTTCTAATGTCCCCTTCCTGGCAAGAAGACTTATGGTGCCAGGCAAGTAGCTGAATGAAAAGGAGAGTTGGTGACCTGCTCCTCTTGCCTATCACCTGATTTGGCTTGTACCCAAGTGGAGATTCAAACATGCTTCCAACGTATACATACTCTATTTGTTCTTGGAAGCTTGCCTCTTATTGGTTATTCAAGCTGGTGTATCTCCTCAAGAAATCAATTTCTACTGGTTCATCACCATAAGCCCCTTGATATGCACCCTTGACTGGCTTGCTCTCTTCTGCCTCATGCTTGGGTTCCATGGTATGACCATCTTCCTTGATGATTTCAAAGAAGATATCTTCAGATTCACTAACCTCTTGAAAGGGTAAATCTAAAAAGCTGTAGCCTCTTTGCATGCTTATTTGAACCCCAATGCTGCCTTCTCCACTCTTAACCAGCTCATAGCCTCCTTGAAGAACAGTGTAGCCTGCCTCAATGACTTCAAACAAATCATTCAAAGCATGAACAAGAGATTGTCCATGCTCCTGCATGTCACCTAAGGTGATCTCCTCCTCATCCATACTCATGAATTCTCCCTCATTAGTCATAAACTGAGCATAATCTATATCAGGCAAGGCTTGATAGCTTTCTTGGAGGTGTATAGATGGAGTGTATTCAGACACAGAATTTGCTATTTGGTTTGAAACATCCATCACACATTCGCTAAGGAGACCTACTCTGGACTCCAACTCTGTAATCTGCCTATCCATATCTTCATGGAAAAGCCTTTCTCAAAAGTCACAATCATCATCGAGAGTAGGAGTAGCACCATCTTCTTCCAGGTCTTGAGTGAAACTTTTTTCTTCTTCTTCCTTTTTGCCCCAGGATTCCACTATTTGCTTCCAACTCATGATCTTGGGATTAGAATCTTGCTCCTGTGAATAGGCAGCAACTTTATCCTCTTCAAGGTCTTGATATGGTTCTTGATGTTCCTTCTTCTAGTTTAGAATTTGGAGGTCATGTTGAAAGACTTGAGGAGGCTGGGAAAGATTTGGGAGGGTCCGCTCATGTACAAGAAGGGTTATCTGAAAAGAGGCATGCTAAAAAACTAAGCGCACGGGATTGAGGGTAGGATCGATTGATGCATCGGATGAGCCAGAAAGATCAAGTGCCATCTGATAGAAAGGATTTGGCATACAAGAGGGAGTTTTCTCTAAAATAGGAGGGGGCAGACCTTGGGCCAAAATTTCTTGGTTTTCATCTCTCCACTTTACCAATATTTCATCAATATTGAAATTAGCTTGTGGATTGGTGGAAGGGGTGTCTTTTGGTGTCAGCTCCTCTACAAGGTCTTAAAGCTCCATCTCTCTTTCTCTAAGTAGGCTTATCCTAGCTTCCAATTCCTCAATCTGCTTAGCCAGATTATCCTCACCTTATACCTCTTGGAGCTCGTATGAATCACCATAGAAATGGGGTGTGCATGAAGATTGCCATGAAATGCAAGGAGCTTCCTGAGGAAGGGTGGGAGGGACTTGAAAAGGACTAACCTCATTTTGTACCTCACACTCTTGGACAATGTCTTTCACCCCCTTGCTGTTCCATGACTCAACCACTTTATTCCAGCTCAAGATATTCAGACTGGGCATCTCCTTTGGGGGTGGTGGGGCCACAATGTGAGAGGGTAGTGAAGATTTAGATTCCACTTCCCTCGCTACCAAAATGGACTGCTGCATCTGAAGGTTTGCCAATTCGATCTATCTATAAAGATTAGCCTTAAACACAAGATTTGTTGTTTCAGAACTCTCCTTAACATGATTGGGGAAAGGACTTTGACAGGCTTGACTTGGCTCATAAACAGGGGTTGTATATGACTGATATGATACTTGGGGCAACGAGTATGTAGGTTGGTAGACTTGGTAAGGCTACCTCTCATGAACACTCAGCTTCTCCTCCAAAGATGCAATCAAACCACCCACATTCAACATCTCATTTGTAAGCCTGTGCCAATTGGCTCTTTCAATAGGAGCCCATTCCTTCTTAACCTGATCTAGTGCATTCCTCACTTGATGGACGATATGATTAGGAATTTCTTGGCCACATCTCATTCTAGTGTCAAGATCTATTACATACTTTTCATATCCCACTAGTGCTCACTTGAAGGCAGAAATAGGTTGATTGGCAAAGAGACTGGGTTGAGTAGGAGAAGTGACATATTGAGAAGACTGGGCATAGGGCTGATATAGCTTATGGTAGGGTTAAGGCTGGCCATATTGAACCTGATAAGGATCAACATAAGGCTGGTAAGAATCATAGCCATGCTAGCCAAGGAAAACATGGTCCATGGCTCTAAATGATGGGGGTATACATACCAAAATATTTTTTCTTGATGGTATAGTACCAAAATTGCTTAACTAGTTGATTTAACTCAGAGTCACCATTGGTGTTTGATTCAAAAGCCTCCAAAGGCTGGTTGGTTGAATAACACACCAAAAGTTCTTCAACTTTGTGGACACAACTTGTCCTAGTTGGTCCCACCGGGCGTGCCAAATACTGTTGACGCAGTGGATTGCACCCAAGGCAAAGAGGCCGAGCTCCTACCTTCCACATGCAATAATGGAAACTCCCCTCTTGCCTATGGGACCGATGAAGCTGGAGGGGAGAGTCTTTAGATAAGGGCTAGCTCCCTTTGATGTATCATTTAGGCCCTGGTTTCTCCTACTGCTAACCAATAAAATAAAAAAGGGGGGGATGAAAAGGGAGAAGGAGATACTGAAAACAAAGCCTAAGCCTAAAAAGGTAAAAGGTGATACACCAAACAAGCGATCCACTCAGGCCCGAACATACACTTTCACGAAAAGAAGTGCCTATACACTTCATCCGTCATGAGAGAACCTTCTGCATTAGTGGGTCAGAGGTCCATGGAGATACAAGGAGGGAATAACTACTAGAGGCGTTCTGAGATGCACTGCAACAGCCTATCCACTTCACCTATATTCCTCTAGGGACACTTCTGATAGAACTGTAGAAGGAAAACTCAAAAATGCACCAGACGTGCTAAAATCATTCTACAAAAGCATTAAGGAAATTACTTAATACAAAATCAAGGCATAGACACATACTATAAATGTAAAACTCAGAATGGAGGTAAAAATGCTGTGTTTTGATTAAGGTAAAATTTTGGCAGCTCTGCCTTACAAACCTGAGAGATTTTTGGGCAGAGTTTGCCTTAAGGCTGAGAGCAGATTCTTTTCTCAAATGAGAAGTTTACAATATATAGAAGAAGAAAGGAGGCCTTTTGGCACCCTTTTTAAAAGTGACACATGTGCCTTATAAGCATTGAGAAGAGTAAGCCACTCAAAACATCAATGAGCATGCACCCTTTGTCTACTTGTAAGGTCGCTTCTTCAAGGTGATTACACGGTTTGTCTACTCATAAATGTGAAATGAAGAAAACCAATTGCACTGCTAGCTGTTTGCACCTCCCAATGGTCAATTTGTAGGCACTGTGTCATCTGCTAGAGTAATTTCTTGAATCAACGCCTCCCTTCGCCACTTGGACTATCTGCCTACTCCATGCTTGGCGCTTTGTCTTTTCCCTATCTTGTCTCTTTCGGCTCCTTCGGCCCTTGGGGCTATCTTATGGCAGGTCACTGAATTGCTTGGGCCTCTTTCATGGTTAGCACTTGGGCATTTAAAAAAAACAATGGCCTTTTTGCTGGCTCAAATTTGACGTTCGCACACCCGTCATCGCTTGAAAACTAATGGCTAGTTTTCCCTCTTGAAGTTGATGACTTTCAGGACGTCACCATCCTTGGCTATTTCCTTTGGGCTTTTTTGCTTGTTGAACTGACCCTTTAAACCAATCGCGTTGAACCAAAATGTTGAACCGGTTCAACGGTTCAACGTTGCGCGTCGAGCATGATGGAACCAAGCCCTTGAACTTTCCTTGTTTACTTCTGCCATTGAACCTGCACGTTGAATTGGAGGTGTTGAACTGCCGATTGAACCAAGGCTATGAACTTTGCCAATTGAACTCTGCATTGAACTTAGCTGATTGAACCAAAGCCGAAGAAGCTGAAGATTGAACCAAGCACCTGCAGATCCGTAGAAATTCTTGAACTTGTGCAAAATCAAAAAATGAAATGGCGTTAAACAACAGGGGAAGAAGGAGACCAATTTGTTTGCCCTGTTGGGCAAAAATGGTCAACACTACATAAATGCATATTTTGCCATTCTTCTTCCTTACAGGCACTATGTTCGCAATCCACGTAGAATGATGAATTGGAAAGATGATTCTAGCATTTAACATCTTTTGTATCTCAGATAGAATAGTACTTGATATTTTTGGATTATACTATCTGGATTTTTGCTTGTATGGCATTGAGTCGGTCTTGAGAGGAATGTTATGGCGGATTTCCTCTGGTCTGAGAGACTTCAAGTCTTTATAAGAATATGCTAAGACATCCATGTATTGACAGAGTAAAAAGGTGAACTTGAATCTTTCTTCAGGGATACAACACTTACCAATATTGATCATCTTGGGATTTTCTTTAGTAGATAAATTCACTTGTTCAAATCTTTGAGAGAAACTCGAGTCTGTTTGTTGTTGTTTAATGAATCTATCATGTTTTTCAAATAGCTTTTCAAGAGAAACCAGGCCTTTAGGAATTTTTTTTCCATTCAGCTGCAAGAATTCTTTATTTATATCTGAGATAGATTCAGACACAAATTCATTCTTCTGAGGTTCACTGCCTTGAAAACATAGCTGTTCAAAATTATCTTTTCATTTCAAGAAGGCAATGATTTGATGATCATCATTGAATACTTGCCAATGATCAGAATTGTCAGGAACACTTGGTCTATAGACCAGCTCAATGGTATACTTGTCTTTTTTGAAATTTGAATGAGGAACTAAGAGAGTTCTTGAAACAACAAGCACATCAGCTCTGTCATTAGACTCTTTGGGTATGGCAAAAATGTTGAAAGCATTAAAACTTTCAATTTGGTCTCAAACCAAGTTATGGTAGTGGTGTAATCTTTCATTCTTAGTTTGGTATAAGTTCCTCACTTGACAAACTACTAATTCAGCATCTCCTTTAGCATGAAGAAACTTGATGCCTTTTTCTTGAGCAGCCTTCATGCCCATCAACAGAGATTCATATTTAGTTGTATTGTTAGTGTTGCTAAATTATAATTTGTAGGATGAAGGGAACATATCTCCTTAAGGAGATATCAAAACAATCCTAGCTCCTGAACCAGTAGAGGAACAACTGCCATCAAATTCCAACGTCTATATCTCATTTGATACTGATTTTTCTTTAGACATTTCTTCATCAGAGATAGAGGATCCTTCTTGGTCTATACTACAGTCTACTAGTTCTTTTGATGTTCTTGTAGAACTGATTTCTGAGTTGATACTCTCAGGTGTTTCATGCATTTCATCTGTAGACAAAAAATAGTTACCCATACCTATGGATTCAAAAAGTATTTGAGCTTCAGGCACTGATGTCTGGGTGACCACATACTTTGCTTTCTTTTCAGGGAGCAACCTCTTCATCACGCTTTGTACAGGGACCCTTACCTCAGATAGATCCATGCTTAATTCTCCTCCCACATCCTTGCAAAAATTTTGTCCAAGCAAAATGCCATAAGATGTTGGGATGTTAGCCACCAAGATAGTCATCTTGATTCTCTTATCTAGAAAGGCTGCAAATGCAAATTGGGCATCTTTGATTTGCCCCAGCAATGGTACTTGTTTGTTCTCCATGGAGAAACATCTCCCAAAGGTTTTGGTCAATGTGAGACCAAGAGACTCAGCTACTTTAGCTGGAATGACATTATCAGATGCACCTAAGTCTATAATATAGTTACTCAGCTTGTGGCCATTAATTAATAGGGAAACATAGAAAGGTTCTATTTTTCCAAGAGCAGCTGAGGGAGTAATAACTAGATTATTTGGAATAGGTGTGTTCTTTGAGAAATTAGGAGTTACCTTTTTAGCCTTTTGTCCTGCAAGGATGGTTTGGTTTTTGACATATTGGACCAGTTTATTCAATTGATCCAGATTTGACTATAAATATTTGAACTCAGACATTTGTATTTTTGTCTTTTTGACATGATCGATTATGTCAAATGGCTAAATCAAGCTAGGTACAGAGAAAGGTACTTCAACTTTCTAAATTTTAAGAGGGATGGGAGGTGGGTTGGTTTGCAAATTAAAAGTAGAAGGTGAAGGCACAATTGATGTATTTACCTTTTGGGTGATTACCAGATCTTTTGGCTGAAAAGGTAGATTAGTTCCACGCTTAGCAATTGTGACTACTGGCTGTAGTTTTTCTTCTATCTTTTCTTTATCAGCCTACTGGACTGATTGATTCTTGGATTTGGTAAACACTGCATATGATCCATCAAAAGCTTCTCCTTTATTTCTGGGTTCATCTTGGTAATTTAGGAAACTAATGTGGGAGTTACCAGCTAATTCTTCTTGATTGTCTTCAAGGAGATCAATGTCATTTTCTTGATTTAATTCAGGCTGATAAGAGAATTTTGATTCTGCTTCAAGATATCCCATTGCTGAATTAGTTGGAGGAGCTTCCAAGGCAAGTTTTCCTTGTGGGGGAGGAAGGCGATTCTATTGCCCTTGATTCCTAGCAGCATTGCCCTGATAAGACTGATTTGAGAATGTCCTTCTGTATGAAGGAGCAGAAGACATTCCTTGAGCCATTTGCTTTTTGAGAGCAAGCAACTCATTTGCTAATTTTTGTACCATTAGATCTATGGTGCCTGTAAATGCAAATTCAGAAGATGATGAAGCTCAATTTCTATTTGGATCTATTCTTATCTTCCCTACTTAGATGAGATCATCTTCTACTTCAGTGGCCAAAAGTTAAACTACAACAAGATCTATTTGACCAGCACGTCTCAAGAGAAAATTGACTTTAGGTAGCTGAGAATTAATGAAAAAGCATTTGAAATTCTCAGCTTTAGGTCTAGCAATTACAAAGATTCTGTTTCTCAATTTGTCAAATTTGGCTATGAAGTCTCTCATAGGCTCATGAGGCTCTTTCTTCATTTGTGTAAGTTGAGCCAGAAGTGTCTGTGCATCTTCTGCAGGTTTGAATCTAGCTTCAAACTTAGCTTTAAGAGTATTCCAATCTGTTACTGACTAAGCCTGTAGATGATAAAACCAATTTGTAGCAGCACCTTGTAATGTCTCTACAAAAAGCCCGACTGCTACTTCAAATTCTATTCTGATTACTCCACAAGCTATGCTGAAAGCTACAATGTGTTCATCAGGATGAACTTTCCCATCACCATAGAATTTAGGGAAGTTCTTCCTAGAACTACATGGAAGCTCATGTAGAGTTGGAGTAATATTGAGAGGACCAAAAGCATTACCCCAGGGACCTTGAACTGCCATTATAGGATTCTGAAAAGGAGGGATAACAAATCTCAAAGGGGGAATTATAGGTACAACTTTATCAACAATAAAAGTAGATACCTCGTCTGGTAATGGAGATCTGGTTTTAGTAAGAGGAAAGCTCTTGGTTTGTTGGAGACGAGATGGTGAAGAAAATAGATCAAAATCACTTTGTTATACCAACTCGAATACAGGGTCAACGATACCTTTAGCCCTTTGGCTTCATGTATACCTTAAATCAGCTAGATTATGAAACAAAAGTGGAAAAGAATTGACCTTGCTTTATTTAAAGCTTGAGGCTTTAAACTGTGTGTTCTTCCCTGGTTAATGTGGAGGTGAATGGATAAATTATAAATGGATAATGGATATGATATTCCCCAACAGAGTCGCCAGAAACTATTGGTTGAATATTTTGTCGATCAGCGTATCGATAAACAAAATAGGTCTGATCAGCCAAAGTAGGAAGATTAGTCATCCAAATGTGTAGTTTTACCACATCAGAAGGGGACTGATTTCTCCTCTCATCAAGGGGAGGTTCCCTGTAGGTATGCTATATATATTAAATAGAAAATAATACTCAAGGGTAGGATAAACCATCCATCTCTCTTTCTTCAGAGATTATGTGTACAAATCAAAGGAAAAACTCAATGGAAATAACAGACAACACTCCTCTTCTTTCAGAAGTACTATTCAACAAACCACAAGAATACTCCTTGTAGTAAATGTGAAATGTAACAAAGGATGTAATAACCAACAAATCAAGATGTAGCACAAAGTCTCCACCTAAATTGCTCAAGAGTAAGATACGAAGGACAATGAGGGCACAAAGTCATCCCAAAGTCCTTTACATAGAAATGAAAAGAAAACACACTAAAGACAGTTATGGGGGCACAAAGTCTCTCCACACTTGACTCTTCAGGACACCTTCCTGATTGTTGTCACTAATTCTGCTTATTGAATTAAAGGAACAAAAAATATATTGAAGAAAAAGACCTAAGAATAGTTTCCTCAACAACAAAGATATTACAGCACAAAGTCTGAAAAGTCACTTGATTTCTCATTCTAGTAACAAAATATGATCAACAATCTGAGCTCAAAGTCTTAGTAATGCCTTACAATTTGGGCAGAGTTTCATTCTAATTATAAAAAAAAGAGATCCTTTTATAATAAAGATAGTCCCTTATATAGCCATTTCAAGAAGGACTCGAGAATAGTAACACATCATGCTGCATTGGAATTTGTGAAGAAGACAGGCTAGAACTTTGGGGCATTTTACCCATTTGATTTTATCAATGTAGGGAAACAAGTCATGCTTATTGAAAGTGTGCAACTTTCAATGCCCACCTAGTGATTTGATCTTACCTTCATCATTCTTCCTTTCCTGGTTAATTGAATCAGGTCCTGGATTCAGTTTGCTATTCTATTCCTTCCTCTCTTTTTGTTGGTCTTGGCCTTGAATTTTGGGAATTCATTCTAGTCTATAAGTTCAAAGGATCAATAGTTATTTTGTTGTCTTCAATTTGATGTTTGCGCCCCTGTCACTATGTTTCCAACGGCTAGTTGGCTATGTTAAATTTGACGTCTTCAAGCATGTCACCCCTTGGTCTTCTTTTGGCTTTCTACTTGGCACTTTTCTAGATTGGACTTGCCCTTTTGGGCCTTGAGAAATGACCCATTTTGAGTCGAAATAACCTCCCACAAGGGTATCTATCGTTTAGGCAGTCTTTAAATGGCCTTTGGGCTTCTTTAGGTGACCTTTCAGCTTCAAGAAGTGTCTTCAAATTATCAGCTGAGAGTCCCCTGCAAGGGCACCTGCCCTTCCGGGTCCTTCGGAGGCCCTTTGCAAATTCACCTCGTGCTTTTCCCTAGGCTTTTCCCTGTGAACGTTTCCTGTGGACATTTTCCCTGGGGAAAATTCTCGCAGACAAAAAGTCTAGGGAAAATTCCCGTAGACAAAAAGTCTGTGGAATTATTTTTTCCACCAAGTCTTTGAACAAGTCTTCGGGTTTTAAATGCCTTAAATAAATTTGAAAGAATTACCTTTCGGCTTCCTTGAAAATGACCCTTCCGAAGGGTGCTTTTGTTGATTAAGTGTCCTTCGCAAGAGCACTTGTCCTTCGGGAAGCTTCCTTTTGCATTAAACCATTCCTTTGAACTTTGGCGATGAACCATTCTGTTGAACCAATCGGTTAAACCAAAAATGCTTCAAGCCGATGGTTCAAGTTGATAGTTCAATTGGATGAAACAAGCTGATGAACTAAGCATTGATCCAAACATTATGATCTTGCCTTTGAACCAATAGTTGAACTGTTTTATTGAACCAATCATTTGAGCCAAGGCTTTGAACAAAAATGGTTCAAGCTGATGGTTCAATTGAATGAACTAATTGAATGAACCAAGTGAACCAAGTGAACCAATTGAACCAAGTGAGTGAACCACTTGGTTGAACCATGCATTGAACTTTTTCATTGAACCAAGACGTTGAACCAAGTTTTGGTTCAACAGTTCAAACAAAGCTTTGAACTGACTGATGAACCATTTAATTGAACCAAAAGATGCTGAAACAAAGGGAATGAACCACCTGAGTGAAATAAAGCGTTGAACTACTTGGTTGAATTGAGCCATTAAACCGTTCCTTTGGTTGAACCTGCCGTTGAACCTTGAACCCGTTGAACCTTTGAACCAAAGTGGTTCAATGGTTCAAGCCGCCTTGATTTGGCCAAGTGTTTTGAAGCCAATGAACCAATTGAAGCGATTGAACTTTGAACCTTGATGAAGTGCTTAACTCTTGTCAAAGATGTTGAACTTGTTAAACTTTGAACCCATTGAACCTTTGAACCAAAGTGGTTCAATGGTTCAATGATTTAATGGTTCAAGTCTTTTTTACTTGAATGCTTGTTGATAGACATTTTTGATTGAATTTAGGCTTTGAACCAATCCTTTGAATCAAAAGACGTTGAACCAGAGGATGAACCAAAAGTTGAACCTACTGCTGATGTTTGCCAATGGAGATTTCTGATTGAACCAAGGTTCTAAAACAATCTCAAAAAATAACTAAGTGTTGAAAACTATTTCTTTTGACTGAAACTGCTTGTAGAAGCCTTTGAACTTGTAAAAATGAACCTGCCTACAGAGTCTGTAGATTTTCCTTTTCCTGCACAGTCCATAGATTTAAGCCTACAGAGTCTGTAGATTTAAGAAAAGCTTGACAAATGAGGAATTTGAATGCCTAAGACAAATTTTGAAAAGGGAAGAGATAATTTTGGTCTGTAAGACCAAAATAGTTCAAATGTTGTCCTAAAAATGAGTGGTAGTTTTGGGGGACAACAATTCTGACATTAATCGATTACAATCAATTGTTCACATTTTTTATGGCATAGTTGCAAGGTGGTGGTGAACGCATCATGAGTGTTTGCTGATTTGGGGTCACATACGTTTTGCATTGCATCATAGATTTTATCATGATAACCATATATGTGTCACTATCAACTATAGCGGTATTCAAGCATTGGAACCTCACCTTGAGGCTTGTGAGGTAATGTGGATGGTTGATGAAACTTTCTTGCCAGAATACGTTTGGGTTCATGCATTTTATGGCACTCTACATACTTGGGCCAGAGTGTGGTATGTTCATGAAGAGCACCATTTAGGTACACATTATTGGTGCCTACTTAAGGATAATATGATTATGACATTGTCATATTCAACCCCATAAATGGATTTGTGCCTTACACTACAAATAATGAATTAAGCAGTCATCAGTGACCCAACCCCATTGAAGACCAAATTTGAAGCATACATGGCATGTCAGATGAAGGATTGACCATTTTCAATGATCTTATTGAGCAGGCATCTTATTCAATGCCTAAACCTATAATGAATCATGCACTTTGAGAAGAAATCCAAAAGGGTAAGTAAAATGTTGTGTTTCAAGTTTATAAAGGTGAGGATCTAATTTGCCTAACCCATTAACCAATCATTTAGATATCCACACAGAGTATGGTGCTCAAATGTTTGTGATGCCATTCTGAATACAAAACACCCATACTTAGAGCTAATTCAGACCACTCAATGCAATATTGGCATGGAGGATTCCCCAAAGATGGCTACCATGGGGAATTACTAGTCTGATACTGAAATCACAAAATTATTTGAGCTATTGAAAGAGTATCAGGATGTTTCCCCCAAAAACTATAGTGAGATGAAGGGTGTCCATTCTTTTTGGGTAAAATGTACATCAAGCTAGTTAAAGGTGTTTGCCCAGTTAGAATAAGGCCTCATTAAATGAATCCAAATTCATGTGATCATGTCAAAGAAGAGATCAATAGTATGTTATGTGTGGGAGTCATTAATCCTATTGATGAGTTTGAGTGGGTAAGTCCTATGGTAATTAGTATCAAAAATGATGGGCACATATGGATTTGTGTGTATTATAGATTAATTAAAATTTCTTTCATTACCAATCTTTTTCTAACACCATTCACTGAATAAATCCTCAAAGGTGTCATTAGATGTGAAATTTATACCTTTACAGATGGTTTCTCTAGGGGTCAGATTGCATAGGAATATAAGTTAAAGACTATATTTTCCATTGAGTGGCGGTCTTTTTCTTATAATGTCATGTCATTTGAATTAAAGAATGCCCCTACTATGTTCTCTAGGATCATCATTGAAGCTTTCAAGGAATTTATCCATAAGTTCCTTCAGGTTTATCTAGATGACTGGATGGTTTACGGCTTGGTAAAAGACCATTGTTCCAATCTTCACCTCATGCTTGAGCACTACAAGGCTCTTAAAATTTCTCTAAATTTGAAGAAATGTCTTTTTGATACTCCATTCAGAATTTTCCTTGGTCATATTATTTACCGAGATGGACTTTTAGTGGACCCCACCAAGATTGTCATCATCCTTCACCTACTAGTGCCAACTACCCAACAAGAGATTCACACCTTCCTCGATCAAACTGAATACTATAGAAAATTCATCCATGGATATGATAAGATTTTAGTACCTCTAAAAGAGCTAATGAAACATAATGAACATTTTATTTGGACCTGTACATGCCAAGAAGCTTTTGTTGCCTTAAAGGACAAGCCTTTCATCGCACCAATTCTCTAGCTCCCAGACTGGACTAAACCATTCCAAATTCATGTTGATGATTTTAGCATGGCATTTATACCTATACTTTCTCAGTTTAGAGAGGGTAATTTGGATCACCCTATATACTTTTCAAGTATAAAGCTTACTCTGACTAGGTGGAACTATACCACTACAAAACATGAGGCATTATTTATGGTCTGTGCTCTTCAAAAGTTTTGATAGTATCTGCTAGCAACCTATTTATTTTCTTCATAGACCATGAGGTATTGAAGTATTTGGTCAAAAATCCATTTTTACATGGTCATATTTGTCTATGGATAGTGTTATTTCAAGAATTCTAGATCTCAATCATGGTCAAGCCTGGTAAGGCCAATTACAGTCCAGGCCATCTCTCATGAATTGAATCTGGTGAGATAATGTGTGCTATAGAAGATGACCTACCTGACATGCAATTATTTCATGTCTCACATTTTATTAAGGAATTAAAGGAAATAATAGCCTTTTTGACAACTAGATCAGCCCCAACTCACTTCAACACTCTAGCAAAGAAGAAGCTCACCATTTGTGCCATTCCATTTTAGCTTATCGGGGGAGAGCTTTATAAAATTCACCAGGATGAGGTAATCTGATGTTGTGTCATGAAATATAGCATGTTAAGGTGCTCCACAAGGTCCACGAAGGTGTTACTAGAGGACATTATGTTGGTGAAACTACCATGTGAAAGGTTCTTTTAGTTGGCTTATGCTGGCCTACATTATTTAAGGATGCTAAGCTTTACACTCATCAATGTGACATTTGTTAGCATGTGGGGAAGACAAATAAGTGGGATGTAATGCCCCTTCATCCTATTATATCTTAAGAACCTTTTGAAAAGTGGGCCATTGACTTTGTTAGCCCCATCAACCCAGTAGGATGGCATACTAGGTCATGCTATGTTATCACTGTTATTGACTATCTCACTCACTAGGATAAAGTTATACAAAAATGAGATTGTACCAATACTAATGCTACATGATTCATCTTGGAGAATATTACTACCAAGTTTGGTTATCCATTGAGTTTCACTAGGGACTTGGTACTCACTTCCTCAATGAGACTATCTATGTCTTATTGACTGAATTCATGATTGCTCACCATAAGACAATAATTTATCATCCCTAGGCCAATGGTACAATTGAAGCATTCAATATTATCTTAGGCACAAGATAATATTATATGTAATATTGGATGTAATGACTAGGATGATTGTGTGTTTACGATACTCTAGGCTTATCAGACCACTTACAAGAGATTAAATAAGAACACACCATTCAACCTTATGTTTGATATCTAAGTAGTTCTTATTGTAGAGTTATTTGTTCCTTAATGAGGCCTTGTTGAAAGCATGATTCAATTCTTTATTTTAAATAAATGAAACTTGCTTTCTTTCACATTGGAGTCAGGGTGTGGATAAATGAAAACAAAAGGCATATCATGATCATCACCTCAAGAATAAGACTTTTAATCTTAGAATGTAAGTCTTAATATATGAATCCAAGTTTGCATGCCATTTTTGGAAGCTTTGTGTCCACTAGGATACTCCTTTCATTATTCATAGTATCCACTGCACTGGCGTATGTAATTTGAAGCATTTAGATGGCCAATTTCTTCCTAGTCATTACAATGGTATTTAGTTACGATCGTACTTCTTTGAATAAGTATTTCTTATTTGTACCAATAAGATGTATGCCATTAGTTTAATTTAGGATTTATTTATTTTCAATAAAGCATTGTACTAGTTTTGCATCTTTTTAGTGGTTTTATACTCAACATTTACATTTTTATACTTTTGTTCTCATGGAGGACCATGAAATACTATTAATGTGGGGCAGGTGTGTTATATGTATGAAGTGATAGGATATGGTCTATTAGGATATGAACAAAAGCAAAGGCACACAAGTGAAAGTGTATAAGGAAAAAAGGGTATGCAGGATGTGGCATGTAACCATAGGCTAGCTAAGGTAAAGATTGATTCCTACCTTTGGTATGTATGTTCAAATTTATTTACAGTTGTCATACACTTTGGGAAAAGTAAAGGAAGGGACATGTAATTAATACAAGGAAATAATGGTAATGGCAAGTGTGACAACATCACATCATGGAAATACCATTAGTCACATTTGTTACGTGAAGTGATGGTCAAAGAGGAGGCATAGTAAATGCAAGTTACCTCCTAGATCCTATAAAAAGATAAATAGTTCATTTCAATTTTTATTATTGCTACAATTATGAACTTATACAGACAGAAGAATAAACTTGAGATTTTCAAAATGAATTTCAATGCATCTAGTCAAGTGACGAATTCTAGTTATTTCTTTATTTTGATGTGTGTTTTAGCTTAGATAAATAGACAGAGCCAAGTGAATTATACAACCAATCACGATTTCTAGAGTTGCAGATTATAGAGGTTGATGTCTACCATTAATGGGCATTAAATTAGGAGAGTCGAGGCAATTACAAAAGCAAACATGTATTCATTTGGGAACATTAGATGACTTTACCTCAACCTTTAGGCTCCATGAAGGGTGATACAACCTAAGAAAAAGGCTCAATGAAGTGAACTATTGCTTGCAATTCTAGAAGAAGAAGAGTTGAATGTTGGTGGGGAGATGGTGGTAATCAAAGAAGAAGCACCTAAAGAACTAAACATGCATGTGAGAGACAAAGGGACAAAGATGACATGCCAAGCAAAGAAGAAAGCTATCGTGCCTCCACTACCACCTTTGTTTATTGAGGAAATGTAGTACCTTGAGATGGTACTATACACTAAAAACTAGGTATCCAATGTGTCCTTGCACTATCTTTGACTACAACCATCGATAGCCCATGAATGAGGTAGAGTTTTAGAATGATTATAGATTTAAGTGCTAGAATACCAAGAGTGAGTTAGTCTATGACTTAAAGATTTTCAATGCCCTAAATACTACTAGCCTCTTCCAACTCTTCAAATTTACTTACTTAAGAAAGATAATATAAGTGATAAAGTTTTTAATCTCATGGGTGCATGAGGACTACATCTACTTTATTGGGCACCAAATGAGAATCATGACTAAAAAGAATTAACAAAGTATCAGGGATGTAACGCTTAGGCACAAACCTTACATTTTACCTAGAGGACCAGGATGAAATAGAGAAGATGGCCATGGCACTTGAATACTAAAAATAAAGCCATGATATGCACATCAAAAGGCTTTAGGATCCCACCCTTTGATTGGCTATGCATATCATAATGGCAAAGGTTGGAGGTGGAGATAGAAGGAATGAGGTGGACATGGCCCCCTGTATGTTTCACACCAAGTCATCGAGGTGTTGAAATATAATTGGGCACTATACTCTACCAATAAAATCATAGGGGATGCAGAGAAAGCCCACCAAGTTCCCAAACATAGCTTTCCATGGGGAAAATTTCTATTATTAATGTTGTTTGATGAAATTGGTGCACCCAACTATACCTTTAGAGAGTTGAAATGGGCATACCTGTTCGAGCATAAATCCCCTGTAGATCAAGACAAAGCATTCACTAACTCTAACTTGATCATTCCATCCTATAAGATCAAGATGAAATCATGATTTGATAGGATGAAGGAAACCTTTGGGAATGAGTAGCGCATTCCAAAGGACTTGCCTACATAGGTTGGTGACCAAGCCAAGTTTACTATCAAACAACATTAATCCCTTATGTGCATCAATATGCCCCCCTATGGAGAAATGTTTACTTGGATTAAGTTTCCTTACGCTTTCATGATGTGATACTTCATGAACACTACTAACCAGATATATGACGTACAACCTATGATGCTTGATGTTGAACATATTGATTTGGAGACTCACACTCTCCACCAGATGTATGGATACTCGAAGAAGAAAACTTATAGAGAAAGGGTTGACTTAGATAGAACTAACATCAATGTGAATCAAACATTGGTTGGTAATTCCATTCATACTTTGTTTTATATGTTGAAGTCTAAGAAGAAATCTTTGGGGAGTGCAAAATGTGAGAAATAAAAAATTCTTTAGCACCACCACAAGAAAAGAAGTAAAAGCACCCTGGGCATGATGCTAGTACAAGCTCTCAACCAAAACCTTTGAAAAGGCAAAAGACTACCCATGTACCACCAAAGAGGGATCCACCAACCAGTCAACCTGAAGGCCCAAAGCCAATTGCATAAATTATTTCCTTGAAATAGGAGGAGGTGCCTAAGGATGAAGATGTGGAAGAGTTGGGTGAGATAATGGAAGGGACCTCATAAGGATTTGAAATTGAGGAAAATGATGTTGACTCTGAGAAGATACCTTCCCTGGTGCAGTAGGAAGAGACCACCCTTGAGGAGACACAAATGAATATTGAAGATCTACTTGGTGAAGAAAAGGATGGTTCTAAAGCAAAATTAGGATTGAGTGGCCTTGACATCAGGACCACTTCCTAAGATTAAGACACAGAGGTTGAGATACTTGAGTAGGATCCTTTGAAAGGGAAAGATCTAGTTGATGGCTCTATTATGAGAACAAACAAACCTAATGTAACCACCAACCTCTATATTTAGTACCAAAAAGGCATCCCTAATAGGGTTATATAATTATATTATCATCTTGATCAAGAGGATGCATCTGACCAGACTCAATGTGAGATGTCATTCTTACTCAATATGTATGATAAAATATACCACTTTGAGATTCCATCTGATAGTATTATATTGGATCCTCAAGAAGTGGCACTTCCCACTACTCTTTGGGTAGATCCCTGTCAGCTTACCTTTATACAGACTAGCATGAAATCTTTAAACTAGCATCTGAGGTCTCAAGCTAGAATGTCCTTGCAGATTCTAATGCAAGGCAAGATAAGTAGAGACATGCTAAAGTGGTGGCATTGTATAATAAATATGTCACTTCCAAAACAAAACTAGAAGAACTGGCTGAGATGAAGCTCCAATTAGAGGTAGAAACAACCACCAAGGTGAAAACATTAAATATTTGTAAGGTAATTCTAAGCCAAGACTCAACACTCAAAAATGAATTCCCCCTATCTGGTCAGGTGATTGACAAATTGGAGACTCTCGTGGACCTCTTTTTTAAATGGTGCAAAGAGAAGCCTGGCCCCAAGGATGAGAAAGTATGAACAACATAGTAGTTTGCCAAAGCCATGTAGGTGTACAAGTGTAACTTGCATAGATTTGGAGATGTTATTCCCATTTTAGATGGGTTTTTTGAGAAGCTAACATGACCCAACAAAATTTTGGAAGCTTGATTTCAAGTAAAAGAACTTCAATGATAACAATTGGCTGATACATCCCTATTAATAAAAGACCGCTCAGAGTATGCAAAAGCATTTAAGGATGTAGAGGTCATGGAAGAAAAATAAGCATACATTGATAATAAATAAACTCTAACTTTGCATCACTCTAAGGATAAGTTGTAGTTGAGTTCACCACACTTGAGGGTGTTCATAAGAATGCTTTTGCATCCCTTGAATTTTTGGTCAATAAAGCAAGTGAGTGTCCTAACCACCCAAGGAGACCAAAAAGCTAAAAGTGACCATTGAAGAGATAATGATGAAGTTGATCAACACCTTATCACATTGGGAAGGTGTCAAGAAGTAGATCAATTAGGTTAGTCCTAGGTTTTTGGTAGAATCTGAAACTGATGATTAGTCTAGGATGGACTAATGGCATAGTGTGGGGTGATGTTAAACCCCAAATTTTAGCTAAGTCTTTTAGTAAAAATGCATGATGTAGAAGAAGCATGATACGAGAGAAGCATGGCATAAAATATTCATAGGCACAAAAAACATGGCACAAGATTTCACAGCACGAGAAGACCTAATCAGATAATATCATAAAAAATGGATAACTCAAGAATGAAGGGCTCAAAACACTAGCAAAAGACTTGGGGAGCATGCAATAAGTGGGAGATAGTTAAGGAATGATTCTTAGGGATGAAAAAAACTAAATCACACATGAATCTAACACCAACCTACATGAATATAGGCACTTGATGATGAGGATCTAACACCAAAGTGGGAATATAGGGGCACAAAGGCCTAGGTCCTTAGGGAAATAATGTAATTAGTTACCACGACTCTTAGTCCATTAAAAATCATTGACAAGTTACTAAGATTGTAATTATTATTGTAACTACTTGGTTGGAGAGAACCAAGGATAAATACACATGATTAGAGCTTTGTAATGTTGTTGAAGGTTGTTGAATGTTGTTGATTTATGTTGATTATTATTCCATTAATGTAATTGAGGATACCATTGTGATATTTTTATTGTACTTTAGTAGACAATTGAGTTATATGATTGAGTTGTACCATGTATTTGTTATGTAACTTTTGAACCTATTATGAACATGATGAATGTAATCTACATTACCTGAATGATTATCATGTGGATTATGGAAATAATAGTGTTAGTCATTTTATATGTGATTATTCATTTAACTAAATTTAGGCCCATAACCACTATGGATTTATTTTTCTGGTTAATCATTGAGTAAAGTGGATGTTCAAGCATTGAGATATGTTAAGTACACCTTCGTGCAATAAAACCAACTAGAACCAGTCCCTTGTTGCATGCTTTGGGTGACTGCATGAGAAATATAAGTATTGCATGAAATTCTAGAGTACCAGCTCATTAGATTTTAATCACTTCAATGTACGCCTAAGTAAAGTTAGGCCTAGATAGAAAACTAACCCAACAATTATGTGCCAGTAGTACATAGTGTAATTTGTAGACACCTAAATCTGGCCACCAATAACCTCCAACTAGGCTTTTGGCCAATTTCTACTTAAAATGCATAATTTTGTCTAAAAATACTAAAACACACTAAATGATGTGAAATTGACATACTCAAGTGGTAATTTTGGCTAGGGCATCCATAAATGGGGCAATGCAATTTATGGGCTAGCTAATTTTGATCAGATCATTTCGAGTCAAAATGCTAATTTTGCACCTAGGTGCTTTGGATTACTCTTTTCTATCAAATATCTTGCACAAGACATGTGCCTTCATTATTTTTTGTTGGTAACATCCTAAATGGGAATACGATTCCAACGCATCTGAAATCACCTTCCAATTTCAATCCAATCAAATTTTAGACTAATAACAAGACATTCTGATCAATTTGAGTAATTTGTGCACAAAGTGCTTAAACATGCTTAAGAGCTAATTAATCCAAATCAAGGCCTAATTAATAATTCCATAGATACTTTTTGAATAATTGTTTTTAGAAATGAATATTGAATAGCTGCATCATCAAGTGACCTCATTTCTTGGGAAGACATCTCTAGGCCATAAATTACACAAATATTAAGGTTCATGCCCTCCATACCTCATCAATGCCTTCCATGATGCCCTCCATGCCTCTTAATTTCCCCTTATTAAAATGTTATGATGAGGATAATTATAAACTTAATTCTAAAAATTGAATTAATCCTCAACCACACATCTCAATCTTAGGATGGATGGTTTAGATTGATTCTAGACATTCTCAAAAATCTACAAATAGAGAGGCCATGAACATCATTTCTAATATTTGACAATGTAAAGTTATAATGCATAAATGATTCTAAAAGCCATTTAAATGAGTGTTACCATGCCAAATTGATCCCAAGCCAAGCCAAGCCATAAGCCAAAGGTGCCAAGGAGAGATGGAGATAGCCAAGATTCCATTGCCAAGGACTTCATGAGTACAAGCTGAGCAAGCCACTACAACAAGCATTTTGGAGCATCCAAGTAAGGTAAAACAAAGTTTCTTTTGTATTTTAGTTGTGTGTTTTATTCATGTTTGTTAACTAATCTCTCCCTAGTGTTTAGGCCTAGATATGTTATGCTAGTTAGTGTGTTTCTTTCATTTTGTTTTCATTTTGGAACTAACACCATACTAACCATCCTCTCTTGAGTCAAATTCTTAGATCACACAATTAATCATGAGTGATGAGTGGTATCAAGATATTATTTATTACTTGTTTAATAATGAGTGTCTAAAATACTTGAAATCCACTCAAAGAAGATAATTACACCTAAAAAGTGAAAATCTCATGATCAAATCAAGTGTGTTGTATCATAAGAATCCTGAGGGTATTTTTGAGATATTTGAACAAAGACGAAGAGACTGAAGTACTCACAGATTTTCATAGAAATTATAGAATCAAACATGGTTTAGGTAGTGATACAACCTACTAGATACTCCAACAAGTTATTATTGGCCCCACATATTTAAGGATGTTCATTCACACATGAGAAGTTGCCATGTTTGTCAAGTTACAACACATAGAGAGTGAAAACATGGTATGACATTACAGACAGTTATTGAAGTCTAAGCTTTTACAAAATGGGGTTTAGACATCATTGGATCCATAGGAAAAAAATTATTTTTAGTGATAACTTGCTATTGCACGCACTAAATTGAAGCACAAGAATTCAAAAACTATACAACTGACATTGTGATCAGCTTTCTCAAGGAGTACATCATCACCAAGTTTGGAATGCCATTTAATTTAGTATGTGACAATGATCCTACCTTTTCCTTGTTATAATTTACTGAGTGGGAATATGACAACCATGTAATTCTCAAGTTATCTTGTAATTATTATTTGCAAGGTAATGGTGTTGTTGAATCAATTAATAAAAACTTATTAGATATGATTAAGAAGATCTTGGATAAAAACCTTTAGGATTGGCACAACATGCTAAAGTTTGCACTTTACTCTAATAGAATCAAGATTAATTCATCCCTAGGCACATTCCCATACCATCTGGTATATGGTCAAGATATTATTTTTTGGTAATATTTAGAATCTTTGCCTTAAAATTCATGATAGATTACCTTGAGACTGATGATAGAATTGAATCTTGAGTAATAAACCCAATGTAATTAGAAGAAAAATGGGATGCAACCTTTCTGTACTTCAACAAACATCAAGGAGTCATTAAAATTTTGGCTTGAAAAATGAGCCAAAGTAAAAGCTTTTAGAACTACTAATTTAGTACTCCTTTAAGACAAGGCTCATGATAAAATGGGACAACATGGTAAGTTTTATGCTTTCTGGTTAGGTCCATTCCATATTTATGTAATATTAGGTGAGAATGCATTCAGACTCAAGTGTCTAACTGGGGACGATATCCCATTTTTTGTCAATGGAAAGTTCCTCAAACACTACTTCCAGGCATGAGTTGGCCTAGTAAGGTCCTATACATAGTTTCCTTTTATTTTCTACTTTTGTTTCTTGTTTTCACATTTTTTTTGGGTTTTATTTTCTTATTTTTGTATTTGGTCTGTCCTCATTCATTGCCTATTTTTGGTCTAGTCCTAATTTTTTAATCCCATGGAGAACTCTTGAAAGTAGAAATGAAAAAAGGGTTTTATTTTTTAATAATGTCAATGGTATTTTGGTGCTTAAGTATTATGAGTAGTTTATGATGCAAGATTATGTTTATGAGTTTGGCATCAAAGGTTTGCAATGTTGTGTGTGTTCTGAATTTATTCATGTTTGGCAAGTCTAGGTAAATTATTTGAATTATGAATATATTATCTTGAAACCTCACATGAAAATACACTTTAATGATTTATGGGGTTGCTTGGATGAAATTATTTCAATCAAGATCTAGAATGAAAAAACTAAAATTCTACCTCTCATTTTCCATGGTGGTCCCCAACCTAGAATTGAGATGATCAAAATAAATAAATAAATAAATAAATAAAAGAAAATCTATTGTCTAAAAAACACAAATTTTGGGTGATTAAGTAACCTCTATAGGGCTATGGATGCCTGGATGCTAGTAGAGAAAGATCTTGAGAGGGATCAAAGACATTTATGTTTTAGATATAAATGCTTGTCTGGGAACAAAGTAATGCATAGATGATTGTTTCAAGGTGAAATTCACTAGCTCGATGATCTAGGTTATAGAATCTAGTCCTTACAAGTTATATGAAAGGGAATTAACTCATCTACACACACTAGTCAATGTGAATATATGATTTTTTATTACATCCACTCCTGTCTTATCCTTTCAATAATTTTTTCATGTTCTATGTTCATGTCTCAACCAAATATTATGGGCTCATAAATATGTTTATTTTATTTTAAAATACTAAGGCGTATTTTCTAGAAGAGTCACCATTTATTGTTTCTTGTACAACACACCTTAATTTTAGTGAAATTAGGGTACCTATTTTTATTTTTGATTATGGTCTCACTTGTAGTGATCCAGTTGAGTCTCACCTTACTTTTACATGCCTGCTTAGTTTTTTCATGTGTGATCATTATTCTTTGTATATCTTAGTTTGTGTGTAAAATTAGGTCACACAACCCATCTCATGTCAGGTGAGTCTGTGTGATAATTTTTCATATATAACATTTCTCCCAAAAGTGAATATATGATGCTATTTTAGCCACTTTTTATAAGTTAGCCTAATTTTTTGATCAAATTCATGGGATGTTTGGGTATTTTAAATTAAAAAACCATGCCTCAAAATTCATCCCATTGCAAAGACCACATGCGACAAATATTTTTCATATTTTACACTTTATCTGAAATTGTGTTTTTAACCTACATTTTGTAAGTACGAGTAGGTACCCATAGGGGTAAAATGGTCTTGGCCCAGTTGTGCTGCCTAGGAGTGAAAAATGTGATTTGTTCTAGGGATAATTGTACAAGTTGGGCATGAGAAGTGTGAAGTTCACAATAGGCTTAAAAAACACAAATTAGTCTTCGTTGTGCCACTTTGGTTGAGTATGAGCACATTACTTTGACCCAAATTACTATTAAATGTGCATAAAAGGCACAAAATACATGTTTTGCTTTATATGGAGAGTGGGATGAGGAAGTTTGAAGGCCCTACGACCTATGCAAAATGAAATCAATTCAATTTCATTTTAATTTAATTTTAGTTAATTGAATTCATTTAAAATTAAATTAATTAAATTTTCATTAGTTTAATTTTAAAATAATTTAAGATTAAATTAATTAGATTTAACTAGTTTAATTTTGAATGGACTTAGTTTATTTAAAATCAAATCAAGTTTATTATTTTTATTAATTTAAAAATAAATAAATTAATATCTATTTTAAAAATCAAAATTCGATTGAACTTAAAACCTCTTTGACAAACATTTAAAACCTACCTAAATATGATTATTCATCTATAACTTTCACCTTGGAGCTCTGTATTTTGAGTAATCAGTAGTGTTGGGAAGCTAACTTCGATGGATTTTTGCTATGGTGTAGTTATTTTAAGGAGGAAATGGAATTCTAAAATCCATATTTTCTAGTTTAATTTATTAAGATTTGGAAGAATTTTATGTTTGAGGAGAGAATGATTACATAGGTATAATCTATCTTTATACCATAATACATTCCTCTTCCATGTAATTTTTTTAGATTTAATGAAACACCATTGAAGAGTCTAAATCAAATCCTTGGTAGCATTGTCATTATCCCATTTTGATCTGGCTTCCTCTAGCCAATCTGCCTGTCACATGGTCATGGTGCATTTCATGCTTTAGTTGAAACATCCTGCTAGGAGAGGGTATCTACCACCACATTCTCTTTTATTTTATTATATACTTTTTCAAAATTATAGCCTAATAATTTAGTCACCTGTTTCTATTGTTTTTTAGATAATAATAATTGTTCCAAAAAATATTTGAGGATACCATGATCAGTCTTTGCTTGAAAGTGATAATCTATCATATAAGGTCTCCATTACTTGACAACATGCAAAATAAGCATCATCTCTTTCTTATAGATTGTTTTGAGCCTATTTTTTTATTCAGTTGGTGACTCTCAAATGTTAGTGCTCTGCCTTCTTGAATGAGTACAATCCCCATGCCATATCTCGATGCAACACAATCCATAGTAAAAGTTTTTGAAAAATCGGTAATAGTCAAAATTGGTGTTGTGCACGTGGCTATTTTTTAATATTCAAATGCCTTCATAGATGTATTAGTCTACTGGAAGGAGTATTTCTTCAAAAAAGAGGTGAGTGGGGATGCAATGCTACCATAATTTTTGTCAAACCTACGATAGTAACCAATTAGCCCCAAAAATCCTTAAAGGTTCTTGAGGGTCTTGGGAACCTGCTACTCCATCATCACTTGGATTTTTTTAGATCAAATTTCACTTATTCATGTCAAATAATATGACCCAATTACTCCACCTCTTAGACACCAAAAACACATTTGGAAGGTTTGGCATAAAGTTGATGTTGTTCCAAAACTGAAAGTACCTATTTCACATGCTTCAAATGGTCTTCCCAATTTTTACTGTAGATGAAGATATCATCAAAACATACCAATACAAACTTTATAAATAATGGCCAAAAAATAATACTCATCAAACTCTAAATGTAGATGGTGCATTTGTGAGGCCAAAAATAATGACCATAAATTTAATGGCCTTCATGAGTTCTGAAAATATTTTAGGTATGTCCTCATCATAGATTCAAATTTGATGATACCCAGAGTGAAGGTCTAACTTGGTAAAATAAACAACACCATGTGATTCATCTAGAAAATGATTAATTATTGTAATAGGAAACTTATCTTTGATAGTGTACTTATTGATTCTTTGTAGTCTGGGCACATCTTCCAAGTGTCATCATTCTTCTGCATCATGACCACGGGGGAAGAATATTCACTTTGACTATGTCAAATGATTCTTACCTCCAACATCTCATGTATCATCTTTTTAATTTCACTCTTTTGGGCATTGGGATACCGATAGGGTTTGATGTTGGGTGGTTTACTTCTCAGAATGAGCTTGATGGCATGATCATGGACACAGCTTGGAGGAATTAATTTTGGCATGTCACCAAAAAAACATAATGGTCATCAAGCACCCTTTGTAAATAAGGATGTGTAGACTCCTTGGTTGGTTGAACCTATATGGAAAATAAGGGTGCCAAAAACCCCTCAGCACATTTTCTAAGAATCTTCATCATCTAATGGGAACTAACTAGTTGTGGAGATTTATCCTATAATCCATGTAGTTCAAGTTCCTACCTTATTAATTTAACCTCATAAATAGTTATTGGAAATTCATCTCAACAGTGCCCAAAGTGGCGAGCCACTACACTCCCAAAATAATGTCAGCTCCTCCCATGGGAATAAAAAACATAGGGGAATCTAACAAGTAGTCTCCCATACTAAGCTTAATGCTATGACATTTTCTAGAATATTTTATGGAACCACCATATGTAATCATGATCTAAAATTTTATAGCTAGGTAAATGAAATAGTTTAAACAAGTAGCCAACTTATTGTTGATGAAGTTATGTATACTCCCAGAGTCAACTAATATAGTCACCTTCTATATCTTTAGGAAACCCACCACCTTAAGAGTTTGAGGAGAATTAATGCTTGAAAATACATGACATGAAATAATAGGTTGAAAATCTCTAGATTCATCCTCAAGTTCTTTCAAACCTACCTCTGAAGCCTCATCATCTTCTACCTCCTCAGTGGCACCTTCAATGTAAAATAAATTATTTTTAACACATTGAAGTCATTTTATCCATTTGCTATCATAGCCCAAACTCAAACCTTTTTCATTCTTTTCTTTAATTTGATGAGGTGTCAATTTGGTAGGTTATGGAAATGATGGTGCTAGGAAGGTGCGTTCATGAACATTAGTGAAAGGTCTTCATCTGATCAAATATTTTTTATCAGCCATGTATGTCCTTGGTATGGCTTCAAATACATTACTGGGATGAAACATGCAAACCTCCAATTGGATGCTATATTTGAGGCCACCTAAAAAAATAGGTTAGACATATTTTCCTTAGTGATGTTTGCTACTTGTAAGGAGAGATTATGAAATTGATGAATACAATCCTTTAAAATCCCAATTTGGCACAACATGGCTAGCTGGATCAAGCAATTTTTAGATACATTGTTATGATAGTGGAGCTAAAACTCCTCAAAAAATATCAACCATGAAACTAAGACACCCTTCTTTTTATTTTGAGCACACAATTAATGATACCAAATGAACTACCTAGGTTCTAGATATAGAGAGGCCATAACCACTTTTTGTGAATAGGGAGTCTAATGTAGATAAAAAAAAAATTCAATTTGAGTAATACATGTGAGTGGATCATTACCATGAAACTTACGTAGGTCCACTTTTGGCAATAACAAATTTGCACTAGGATTGAAATTATGATTGTTTGGAGGATGGGAACCAAATTGGAGGGGTGAAGGGTTATTTTACAATGGTTGAGCTACAAAGTTGGTGAATTTCCAAATTATTTGTTGAAACTGATCTCACAATCCATTTAAGTCTCCTCTCATCCCTGTGATGTCCCTTTAATTACATTGAGAACATCTTTATGAACCATGCCATGAAAGTCTGACTTAAGTTGATCAACCACCTCTGAAATACATAAATCAAAAGTTTTAGATTCCATGTTGTCCTTGTGAGGAGTTCTAGGCATTTATTTTCCTTTCCTATGTCCACGAGTGTTAGGCCCAGCCATGCACAAACCTTAAGAGGGTTGGAACTCTAAAAAATGTGTATTGATAGATGATACCATTGTGATCACCTCACCAAGATGAATCCAATGACTACTAATTTACACAAGGGTGGAAAATTTTAGCCTAAAAAAGTGTACCAATAGAATATACTATTACGATCATCTTATAGAGATGAATCTAGCAATTGTTAATTTGCATAAGGTAAAAAAAGTTGTAGACTTTTTTGATTTTTTGTAAAAAAATACCATGAAAAAAACTATGGTGAGGAAAAAAATTATTTCTTCTTGGATCATAAGTTATGTTTTATTGACCTTATAGTGCTTAGGATGCTAAATTTGAAAAACTGCATTGTGTAAACTTGCCCAAATCAAAGATATGATACCACTTGTAATGAAATTACTTAGATGATTAATAGTAATAAAATAATATATCACAACATTAAGAACAAAATAAGCAGATCCACAACAACAATGGGTATAAGAGTTGAATGCTTGAATATTATGATTGAGCCACTTTAAGGGGGAAACCTCCACAATAATACAATAAGAATAGAATTCACAATATGATGATAAAAGACTAATCACTACCCTTATATATACTCTAATCAGCGATAGTTATTCCATAGGCCAACCATACTAATGACATAGATAAATGCAATAATATAATATGAAAGTATGTAAGCCATAAGTGGACCATGAATATCCATAAATGCACTATAGGTTAAGGGTGTAACACTTAATTGTGTTACTAATGAAATTTCACATTTATTTTAATCTTGCTTATCTTCGACCAGAGGTGTGACATTTTATTATTTTTATTTTTTAAAGTTGGATGAGGAGAAGAGGCACCCAATTAAGAATATTATTATTCTAAAGGAAAAAACTATCCATCCTCATTTAATGCAAATAGAAAAGGATGCCAAAACACATGGAGTGCATTTTAAAACAATGTAGGGTCCACAAAGGACAAAGTACAGGTTGGTTTTTCAGGCATATCTTTTAAACTGTTGATCTATTTCACATGCCATTTATGGTATTGGATATCTAGTTCTACCATCTTCACAACAATGTTGGTCCTAACTAGGAGAGGCAAATGACCTATAACTTTTCAATGTTCACATCTCATGGTTTTGTTATTATCAGATCGACCAAAAAGGAAGTAAACTATTCAAAATGCGTTTGCCAACAACCACATGGTTTCCATTAACATTTTTTGACCTCTAGTGTTTGGATAGGTGCCTACCTTTTTTTAAATGCTTCCCTTGGTGGATGAATCTCATCAAATTATTTAGCCACTTTTGGATGGAAAATCCATTTGTTCAATGAGTTGAATTGTTATATAAATCCAACTAAGTGGTTTGTTAGGGGCTTGGTCAATGAGTTGAATTGCTATATAAAGCCAACTGAAAACATTTAGATAATATCTATGACTCTCATACTTAAGTGAATCTGATGATGTGTTAAGAACTCATGCCTATTAGAATAAAGCTCAGGTCTATCATGCAATAGTGAAGGGAAAGGTCCTATAAGCCTTATAAAAACAATATCAAGTGTCACATGCTTAAGTGAAGGGTCAATTTGTTCATGCCTACAAAAATATGAAGATGACTCAAGATTATCACACCTAAGTGAGTTATATAAATAAATATCTGACAAATATATCAAATTCCAAAATGCATTAGGTATGTGTTACTCAATTTACTCTATAATTATAAAGCAAACAAAACCTAGTGAAAAACTTCTAAAAACTGGTCCCAAAGAATAAGTGTAAGCACTTACTGAATATATAATGCTATTGAAATACATTGAGTGAACAAGTTGGATGGGAAACATAATTCCATGTTTGTGATTTCCAAGACCTCCACCAAAATAACCCATGGCTCAAAGAATACATGAGGCAAAACTAGGAGTGTGCTTCTCAAAGGAGGCAAACACATCAACAATGTGATCAACATAAATATGGGTTGTGACAAAGGCACTATAAATGTATTAGGATCACATTACAACTCAATATATAATACATCACAATTTAGGAGAGCATTTGAGGGATTCATTTCAAAGTTAGAATTAAGCACTGAACATTGACCAAGTGAGGAAGCTATGGGTTCCACATGATCAAACTATTATTTCAAGAGTGTAATACCATCTTACAAAGTGAAAATAAAGGACTTGTGTTATAAATTTTTTGTGAAGAGTAGTGCATTATATGCTTTGAGAGCCATATTTTCCTCTACAAACTAAACAAGATCTTTTTGAAGTAAATATACTTCAGAGAAGAGCATATCACTCTCAACTTGCAAGTTATTATTTTCTTATATTAGTGAGTTTACATCAATGCATGAAGTCATTGAAAGCAAAAAATTAATGACAAGGCACTAATAAAGGGGCCTTGAAGGAGTCTCCAAAGAAAAATGGAAGTCACTAAGAAAGTATCTTTGAAGGAGATGTGGCAAAAACAAAAATTATGCCAAAATATAAATGTTCAAACACAAATATAGTGCATGAACCAAAAGTACATCAAAATAGGTACAAAGCACAATGCTCAGAAGTGTTTACCCCATCCCTACCCTTTCCCCTCCTGCCACCAATATGTACATATATATATATATATATATGTACATATATATATATATATATATGTACATATATATATATATATATATATATATGTATGTATGTATGTTATATATACATACATACATACATACATACACACACACACACACACACACACACACACACACACACACACACACACACACACACACACACACACACACACATATATATATATATATATATGTATACATATATATATATATATATATATATATATGTATACATATATATACATGTATATATATATATATATATATATATATATATGTATACATATATATATTTATATTTATATATATATATATATACATATATATATATATATACATGTATATATATATATATATACATATATACATATATATATATATATATATATATGTATACATATATATATGTATATACATATACATATATACATATATACATATATACATATATATATATATATATATATATATATATATATATATATATACACACACACACACATATATATATACATATATATATATATATATACATATATATATATATATATATATATATATATACATATATATATATATATATATACATATATATATATATATACATATATATATATACATATATATATATATATGTATATATATATATATATATGTATATATATATATATACATAAATATATATATACATACATATATATATACATACATATACATACACACACACACACACACACACACACACACACACACACACACACACACACACACACACACACACACACACACACACACACACACATGGCACTTTATAAGGAGTTTAATGTCAAAATGATGCCCCCCAACTACTTATAATGATGTAGTTTATGAAAAAATTCATCTTATTACAAATTGAATTGAAAATTTAAAATAGATAATTTTTTATTTGTACAATATGACTAAATTACAATTAAAAATATGAATTTTAGGTGAAAAAACATGCACTTTAAAAAAATCACATCAAAATGCATTTGGAGTGTGGAGAAAAGTGCCTAGAAAGTTGGGTGATGTTCCACCAAATAGAAGGCTTCTAGAAATATGAAAAAAGATAGAATTTTAAGCAGAGTAATATGAAAATTAATATAATATGTGGAAGAGATTAGAACCAAATTTATAACACAACAAGAGTATCCTCATAACTCCAATTGATGATCACAATATTGGAAAAACAACACAAGGGTGTCTAAAAAATTATTGACAAAAGGGGTTCTGGTAGAATACAAACATGCAAGGATGAAGGCTAGATTTACCAAGTGGGCATGTTGATGTGTCAAGTTTCCTGAATGGGAAGAAAACAATTTTTATGGGGGGCGGTATGACCTCTTGTCAAATCAAGCCCCACCCACCAGTCTTCATCAATTGGGAAATGCCCTTTGGTAAAAAATAATAAATCACCTTGAAATTTTATTTTCATATATTAACAACTTAAAAAAAAACCTTTGAAAAGTAAAAGGTTAGTGGGGGGAACATGAGCACATGACCTCCCCACTTACAATGTTTTTGCAAAACTTTATTTGCTAGTATGCCATCTAATATTTTCAAACATAATAATAAAAAAGTTTAATTTTGTTTTTAGAAAAAAAAAATGTGTAGTCAACAATGGTTGCTAAGGTTAGTGGGGGAAGTAGAGGTTTGTAGCCAAACTTTCGGGAGTCATAAAAGGTAACTATGATGCATATTTACAACATTTCAATTATGATCATATAGTTATAAATTAAAAAGGGTCAAAAAGTAAGTTATGCAATCCTGATGGGTTATGTCTAGGCCAATGGGAGAGGCCAAGTAGGTGGGTGGAATAGGACTATGCAAGAGAATTTGTTAGGGTGGTAAGAGAAGTGGTGATTGGTGGGGAAGAGGCTTATGGGTGTTTCCTAGTGGCTGTAATAAATAACAAGTCTATGGTGATGGGTAGAAGAGTAGGGGGTCAGAGCCATGGGGAGGAGGAGAGTGAGAATTAGGGGTGTAGGGTGAAGGTGAAGATGTCAGGGGGGTTAAGGCATAGGTGACAGTGGAGGTAGAGATGTCGAGAAAATAAGATAAGAGAAATAAGAAGGTGGGCATAAGATTTTTATTTTTATATATTTTTAATTTTTTAATGTATTAAAATAAAAATATATACCCCCTCAATCATTTTTTATTTTTAAATAAAAATAATTAATAATAATAAATAATCTCTCAATTCAAATTAAAAAAATCAAACCCTTTTAGCTACAAATGGTCTGAATTAACCTTAAGATTTATGCCAATCAAGATCACACCATGGCCTTTTACATAAAAACAGAGCCTCTTCCCTCTAAATTGGCCACTTTAGATGCATCAGTATGCTTAAATTCAGCCAAAAATATATGGATTTCCCAAAAATTGATTAACAACTTGTAGGCTTGTTATGCATATCTAGAGTTACAAGCAACCATTTAAAAAAATGAAATGTTGAACTAATTTTATCAACTGTTATGGATGTAATAGAGAGATTTTATCTACTTCAAACTACAAAAATGGTGTAAACTCCAAATCATAGAATTGCCACAAAGAATCCCCTAGAAGAATAACTTGAAGCTCACATTAACTTTATATTTGACCTAAGGGTTTTGGACCCTTCTAGATACAATGACAAAGGGAAAATTTCCCCAAAATTTACTTATAATACACTTCCTCTAAAAATTTACTAAAACTTCAAAGCTAGCCTAGGAATCCCACTCTGATACCATATTAGAATTATGGACTAGATGGGATCAAGAACATTAGTCCTAGACATAGCTCATTTCATGAAAAGTAAAGAGACATATAGATTAAATACATTAACACTGCACAAAGATAGGGATTGAAAAATACAATAAAATATCACAATCTATTCTCCATGCTACACTAATGCAATGTGAGAGTGAGGGAGAGCTTTGATTTTATAAGGTAGAAAAGGACTCATTAATACAAGTGGTTGCATTAATATAAATGGTTGCTTAAATTCTAATTTGCTGTGCATCTTCAACTTTAGTGCAAGTTGTCATGTGATTATGCAATTTTGAATTTACTATTTGTTTTAAGTCTAAATGGGATTTTTTTATAAATAAGAAAATAAGAAATCTTAACAAATACACTTACTCATTAAGTAAGCTTAAGATGTAATTGAAAATTTACACTAACACTCGTTATTTCTCAAAGTAATTTTTGGTTTATTTCAGGGTAAAATTTTCACTATGAATGGCTTGTTCTCATGAAAATTTTGTGTTTTATCCAATTGTATAGGATTAAAAAAATAACTTTTCCTTTAATGAACATGATATATGTGTCCACTTTTCATTTAATCCCCCATGGAGTTGCTTGAGTAATATCTACTTGCATAATGAAGGTATATGATTGGTTGAGTATGTGATGCATTCTACTATGGAAATTTGTTCTCTCAATTAACATTAATGTGAGTTTCTTTGAATGTTCTTGAGGAATGCTTCTTATCTTATAGATAACCTTATTGTCTTCTACGAGAATGAAAAATAAAAATAGGAGAAAATATTTCTTCATCTAGGTCTTTGTGTTATGGATAATTTTTTTATTTAGTTAGGTCTTGGTTTATCTAGGCTTTGTGTCCCTGTTGGTAAGAACCTCCCATGCCTCTATGAGTAATGTGTTTTAGAAAGGTATTTTTTTTGTAATTGGTTAAAATTTATAGATTTTGAAATTATCATTTGATCATGAAACTATGAGGTTTGATGTGTAATCATGTTGATTAGTGGAGTTTTGAAAATCCTTGTGTAGTTTATTTTAACACAAAATGTTAGTGATTTATTTTTTGTGTTTTGTAATGCATCACTGTGATAAATAATAAAATATCTATGTACAATTTCTTGTTATGCATCTAAGTTATGAAATAATTTACAATAATTATGTATATTTTTGTCTCTTTTGGTTGTCATTGATCTATTCATTTGAGCTCTAAGAAATAATGTCCTAATGGAAGGAAGGAAATGATCATAGCAAATTAGATCACATTTTTATATACTTTATATTAACTTGTCCAATGAGATCACTTTTTTTTAGCTTACATATTTTTTAGAGGTCTCTATTGTTATGAAGTTTGGTTCATATTTGTTACCTCAACTCTCTATGTGTGTGTCTAAATATATAAAATAATGAGCGTGAAAGTTATGAATGTTCTTATTCACATATGTTCTTCAATATTTGTCAAAAAATTAAGTATTTTGTAGTCATTTCACTAGTGACAACTAACTAGGTGAATGATCACTATGGGTAAGTCTACCATATATATTTATGATATATGAAGCTAATTATGTATTGCAATTAAATTCCAGATTTCTATGGACTTTCACATTAGTTTCACAGAGCCAAAAGAGTGGAGAGTAGGTCATATCTCATATTTTTTGCCTTAAGTTGTATACGGCCTATAATAATAAGTAATTAGAGAAACACACCAATGACTGAATCATAATTTATTTTATTTTCTTAATAAAATGTGTAGGTGAAAACATGAGATCTTATAAAACCATCAATGGAAACAAACTTGAAAAACATTTATCTAAAAATAAATCATCATATGTCAACATACTGATGTTTTTGATGCTAACCTATATGCTGAGCCTTACTTTCAGATTATGAAATGCCATGAAATTTATAATAGATTCAAGATATGTTTAGAAATGGTGGAATTAGATAGTTTTATGTTAAAATACAAGTGATGCCATAATATAATTTTCTATTTTAAAAACCAAGCTTATCCAAATTCTCTAGAAAAAAATTAAAATGAGCTTTAATTTGTAAGCTCTTAGATTTGATTAGTAGGACAATATTCTATTTTTCAGAAACTAAGATGGTGTTTTTATTATATATCTAGACCATGACCAAATTGAATAGGTTTTGAAGAAATTTCATGAGGAATTTTGTAGTGTTCATTCAAAAAAATATTGTGCATAAGTTATTATTGTCCTACATTTTTCAAAGACACTTATCGATTGTCTAGGTCATGTATGTCATGTTAATTATTTTTAGGTAGATACATATTTATTTTCATGCCTCTAAACCTTGTGATTATACATAATCCCTTCACTAAATGGGGTATTCAATTCATTTTTGATATGCATCCCTTTATTTAGTTAGTTACATGTATATTTTGGCAGCTACCATTTATTTCACCAAGTAATTTGAAGCCATTTATCTCAAGAGATTTTTGTAGACACATAAATTAAATTTATTGCTAAAACAATGCACTTGTGACCATCCCCTTATACACACTTAACTCATGCTAATTCCATGGTCCTTGACTACCATTCCTTCACTTCTATGTGAATGACCTATACCTCCAAGTAAATAATGATTATTAAATATTATTCCTCATTCTAAACAACCTAAGCTCATCCTTGGACTAATCCATACTTCCAACTTAGTTATCTCTAATCTTCGGATAAGGCCATGCCTTCAAGATAATCCTACTTGTTGGTAGTGTCTAATTTGATGGTTTCATCCTCCCACCAAATAAATGCTAGTTTCTCAAATTTAAATTCACCTAATGGGTCATCTCACACATTTCACAAGTCTCATTCGAAGGAATTCCAAAACAATCACTACAAATCCACATTTTATATCCATTTTTTCACTAGAGGCCCATATGATTGAAAAATACCAATATATCTAACTACACATTGAGAGGAAAGCACCTATTCTTCCCAATTCAAAGGACACACAACCAAGTAGCCTTGACCTAAGTATAAATACACCTCCAAAGTCACAAGTCATTATTGTATTTCTTAATCACACTAGGATTGCACTGGCATATAAAATTATACTAGTTTGTAACACACACCACCATAACATGAGAGAACTACATGGAATTTGTTCCCTCTTCATATTATTGGTATGTAGGCAACACTCAACACAATGGAGAGTTGAGGTCAAGCACAATTTCAACCCCTAACCCTTTTTCATCCCTTCACATAATTTGTCTCATTATGTCATTGAGATAGGTTTTCAAGTGAAGATCAAGAGATCCAATGATTTTTACAACAAATCTAAGACTCCCACACAATCACACAGGACCTATAAGTGAAGGTGCACTTGCCAAATTTCACACAGAGAGTAAAACCCCTACTAAACATTGATTCACCCTATAAACACCAATATAGGTCAACATTATCCAAATATTATGGCCTTATCCCAAAGTAAATTGAAACCCTACCCTTGATTCACAAGCCTCATAGTCAGTTTCATAGTTTCTATCACAACCCTACATATCCAATCTAACTAGGTTGCTTCTTTATATGTATTTCCTCTTTTATCATATTTCTAAAATTAGTAATTTATAGATCAATACATGTGTGATTTATTGTATATCTAATATATTATGATTTTACTCAGTTGTTTATCTAATTAAGATTAAACCTCACTTAATCCAAAATTTGATAAAACACTTTTCACATATGAGGTAATAAAGTTCTTTTAATTTATTTATTTTTTAAATTTTGGAGTACCATTTGAAATCATTTTTTTCAATGGCCTTTAATTTATTTCAAATGAATATTTCAATTTTATTGATTAATATTTCATCATTCGTAACCATTCCTAAAAATATTACCCTCAAGGGAACAAACGTGATGAGTCTAATAACAAAAATATGATTAATATTATGAAAATATTTTTAATGAAAAAAAGATGGATTGACATGTTAATACATTTAGGCCTTGTGGGTTGAATGCACCATGGTCAAAGTAGGTATCAGTTTTATCCTTTCATGTTCACATATTATTTTGAAGCAACTATGTTTATTGAGTTGTAATTTTTCTCTACTAAGACTGCCTTATAATAATATGGAAATGGTGATGCAAATGATTTGTAGTAAAGACTAAATGACTCGATGGCCTTAGATGAAACTAAGTTTTTGACCTTAAAATCTTGACAAATTAAAAATGTTTTTTTGAAGAAGGTTTCTAAGAAGACCTTTAAGGTAGGTGACTTGGTCTTAAATTGAGATAAGGCTATAGAAGAACCAAGTAAACACCAAAAAATTGATTATCTATGGTTGGGTATTTGTAAATTTATTACTAGTAAAAATGAAATCTATTGGTACTATCAAGATGGAAATTGGATGCGTCATATAGTCAATAGACATCACTTAAGCATTTCAATGACTATATATATGACTCAAGTTTTATTTCCCCTTTCTATTCTATTTTTTTTTGTGATTTACATTTTCTTTCTCCTTTCTTTTCTTATTTTTGGATGGCTTTGCATTAACAATTTTGGACCACTTTTTATCATTTTCTATTACAAAAGTATTCATATATAGAATACATGATTAAAAATAAAACAACATGATTGATGTAAATATGTGTTCTTCATTGTTGAATGACATAGACAAAAATATTAGTTAATTAAATGGCTAATATTTTTATTTTTTAGTTTTGATATTTTAAATAGTATTAAATTATCTGATTTCATATGTTGACTTCTCAAGCGATATCCTTCCAACCCACCATTTCCTAGTTTTCTTAAATCCATTTTTTCTTATACCACACAAGGCCCACAACTTATCCCTACTACTAAAACCATAAAAATGAGTTCACACTTTGAGGATCATGAGATAATTATAATTAATGATTATACTATTGAGCATTTTAAAACTATTATTTATAGCCCTATTTTACATACAAATCAGGCCCGCAACAATGCCAATGTTATTATGATTTTTTGCATCCCTCCTTTTTTAAAATAATTTTATCATGTATTCTTACACTACATTAATACCTTGTTTTGAATCATATGTGGGGGCCAAATTATATGCTTGTTGGGTTGATTGTTTTGTTATGGTTGATCATATTTAATTTGATGTTAAGTTTTTATATTTATCAAAGTTGATATGTGAAGATATATTTTTTAATTTCAATCTTCATATATGCCAATTATGTGATGGAATTATCCAAGATCCAACTGATAGAATCAAACACACGAACTGAAAATGCAAAGCAAATAGAAGCAAAACTCTGTTGTTGAGACTAAAATCAAAATAGAGAAGAATTATAATAATATTGTATTCATGAATCATTAAAAAATAGCTTATATGAGAGGTGTATTTATAGCTACAATGGAGGCATAGAGGTAAGACATTTGGCAATGTGAGCACAAGACTTTTGCCAAATGGTTTGTGAGCTCCATATGTCAATATTGGTGGGTAAGGGTATCTTTACCCACCAATTTAACTATAATTTTTCCATGTGCATGTGCACCTTAATTAACTCATTTATGACACCTAAGTGACCTCAAAATAACACCTAAGCAAGCTAAATACAAGTGTAGGAATAATACATAATAATAACTCTAAGGAAAATAATATCCTACACTAACACCCCCCCTTAAGCATAGCTTAGGTGGGTAACCAAAATTGGGTCCCAACTACATGGCCTGATAAGGCACATAAGTAAAATAAAACTCTCACAATCTGGAGGAAAAAGAGAAAACCTATAGGAAAAAAATGCCCCCCAAAAGAGAGAAAAGAAGAAGAGGACTAGAAGCCCCTCATAAAGATGACATGTTGGACCAAATTCTTATAGATCTGGATGGTGCTTTGGTTATCACAAAAGATGATTGTGAGTCACTTAAACTATATACCAAACTTAGTAAGAATCCCCTGAAGCCAAATAGCTTCAATAGTAGCATTAACCCCTCTATTTTTAGATTCAATAGATGATAAAGAAATAACATTTTGCTTCTTGCCAGACCAACTAATTGGTCCTAAACTAAGTGAGAAACTATATCCTAAAGTAGAATTTTGATGTTGAATATTGCCAGCCTAGTCTAAATCTATGTACCCAATCAAGTTAATATCAATGCATGCTCCATAGTGAATTTCAAAACTATGAGTACCTTGAATGTAGTGGAGAATTCTTGTGGTTGATTTCCAGTGTAGCTCATGCAGTGTTTGCATAAACCTAGAGACCATGCCCACTGCATATGAAATATCAGGTCTAGTGTGAGTCAGATAGATGAGGCTACCAATAAGTTATCGAAATAAGGTAGCGTCAACCAATGGAGAAGAATACTCAGCCTCAAGTTTGACTCCAAAAAGAAAGGGAGTAGGAGCTAGCTTAAAACCATCCATGTGAAATCATGCAAGCAAATCAAGAGCATACTTAGATTGTGTAATGGTAATCCCTGAGTTAGACTGTGAAATCTCTATACCAAAGAAATAATGTATCAAACCCAATTCAATCATGGAGAATCTATCATACATAGCAATTTTCACTACTACAATGAAGGATGAATAACTCCCTGTGATCAATAGGTCATCCACATATAGAAACAAAATCAAGAGTGAATTATTCTATCATAAGATGTAGACATTCAGATTAGAATTGCATCTAATGAACCCAATTGTGAGAAAAAATGAATCCATCTTGGCATACCAAGCCCAAGGGGTCTGTTTGAGGCCATAGATGGATTTTTGAAGTTCACACACTAAGGAGGCATCTTCCATAAAACCTTGTGGTTGTTCCATATATATCTCCTCCTCAAGGTCACCATGAAGAAAGGCACTCTTCACATCCATCTGATGAACATCCCGATGATAAGTTATAGTAATGGAAAGAGTGAGTTTAATATAATTTATTTTAGCGACTAGAGCAAATGTTTCAGTATAGTCTATGCTAAGAACTTATGAAAATCCTTTTGCTACCAATCATGCTTTGAACTTATCCATCGACCCATCTAATACAAATTTTGATCAATAGATCCACCTACATCGAACAATTTTCCTTCCCTTAGGAAGGGGTACAAGATCCCGAGTGTGGTTCCTAATTAAGGAACTATACTCTTCATGCATAGTTGTATCCCACTCAGGAATGCTAGATTCATCACAAAATGATTGTGGATCAAAAGCACAAGCAATGAAAACATGTGGAACACCCTAAAATTATGAATGAATCCATCTGACATCTGATGGATTCCCAATCCAATCACCTACACTCTAAAGATTCTATCTAGCCCAAAGAGGACTCAAAGTCAGAGAATCAAGAGGAGATTATTCAACTTCAAAAATATGACTATGAATGGAATGAGGTGAATTTATATCACTATCCTCATCATCTAAACTAGAAGAAGAATCTTCATCAATAGGTATCTGATCTGGATGATCTAAATCATTTGAACTATCATCATATCCTAGAGAGTCCAAAGAGGAGGGATATGTGTCATGTGTGGAGTCTGATGGACTCTCTTAAAATCATACACTCTTCTCAATGAACAACTCATGTGTGGTAGGATGAAGAAGCCTATATCCCTTAACACCTTCTGCATACCCAATAAATATGGAAGTCCTACTCGACGTTCCATGGCCTTACATTTCATCTTAGGAATATGAGCCATAACTTGAGATTCAAATACCTTGAAGTGATTACCTTTAGGTTTTTGATTTATCTAAGCTTAAAAAAGAGTGGTCCCTTTCAATTCTTTATGAGGAACATAATTTTGGATATAGCAAGCATAATTAATGGCTTCTGCCCAATATTATGGTGTAAGTGATTTGGAGTGTATCATATAGTTTGCCATTTCCTTCAAAGATCTACTCTCATGTTCTACAACACCATTCTATTGAGGACTATATGGTACTATTCATTGTAGATCAATCCCTTCTGAAGTACAAAATTTCTAAAAGCAATGACTAACATACTCACTACCATTATTAGTGCACAAAATTCTAATGGTTTTCCCTAACCATTTCTCAGCAAGATCCTTTAAATCCTTAAAATGGTCAAAGACCTTAGAATTTTGTTGAATAAAATACACCCAAGTATACTTAGATAAGTCATCTATGAAGGTAAGCATGTACGTAGCCCTGTTGAATGAAGGATTTAGAAATGGTCCAGAAACATCATTATGAATTAGCTCCAAAATTTGAGTGGCTCTCCATGATTTGCCTTTGTCATATTTCTCTTCAAGATGTTTACCAAGCATGAAACCTTCACAAACACCATTATAAAAATGAACATGAGGCAACCCTATTACCATATCTTGTTGACTGAGTTGTTCTTAGTAGTGATAGTTTAGATGGCTAAATCGCTCATGCCATAGTTTGCTCACTCCATTAGAATGAGTGAATAATGTAGTAGAAGGGTAATAAAGAGAAAAATTTGAGAAGGTGTACAACCTTGATTGGTGATTTACTTTCCCAATGGCCATTTTAATATTACTATGTAGCTCCTTAATGAAAATAAAATCTAGAGTAAACTCAACTTTCTTGCCTGATCCAATGTGGGTGATTCGATAAACAAATAGGAGATTAGTTGATAGTGATGGAACACATAAGACATTTTTAAATTTTCTATCATTAAATTCAATAGATTCTCTCCCAAAAACATCAATAGAAGTGTCATCACCTATTAGAATAGATGGCATAAAACATGTCTCTAAGGATGGGAACAAGTCTCCTGAAGAAGCCATGTGATGTGAGGCACTAGAATCAATCACCCATGTGGATGACTGAGATGCTACTATAATAAGGGAATTTCCCTTACCTTTTCCCTTATTACTTTCTTTTGCCTTAGAAAACTCTTGTGTTGATGAGGTTGATTTGACTATATCAGGGACAATGATGTTGTTTTTCTCAAGCATCTTTGTTAGTTGATCAATCTGGTTCTTCATACATTTTGTTTCATCATGCCCAGTTCTCTTGAAATAGGTGCATATTATCCTCTCTTTCTCAAGTTTTCCACCTGAAGAGGAGGACTCATATGATACTTTTGGCTTAGTATCTAATTTTTGACCCCTTCGTTGCTTTTGGTCCTTGTTTTGTTTCTTCTCTTTGTTAATTAAAGTCTTCAGTTTGTCATGACTTAATAAAGCATGTGATTTGGAGGACTTTAATGTACCCATTTGGATGAGCTTATATTTCTCCCTATTTAATTATTTAGCAAAATCATTTAAGGATGACATACTCTATGCAGTTCTAGGGCATGTTTTATAACATAAAAAGTAGAGACAAAAACTGAGTAGTCAAGACCTAACTTAGAAAGGATAGAGAGGATCAATTGTTCATCATTTTTCTCTATGCCACACAATTTTAATTGTAATCTAAGTGATTTAATTTTGGTGAAAAAATATTCTATAGTGTCAAAACTTCTTGGACTCAGACTAATGAACTCATTTTCTAGCTCATGACCCCTCATTACATCCTGCTTCCCAAGGAGTTGTTCCAAGGTGTTCCAAATCTCATGTAGTGATTTAGTAGATTCAATGTGAGAGAGTAAATCAAGAGAAACAAACAAACACAAAAGAATATATGCTTCATTAGACTTATTATACCACTTAATTTTATTTGCACCAAGTTTTGGTTCAGTTTCCATATTCATGGTTATCCTGTGTAAACCTTTACTTTTTATAAAAAATTGCACTTTAGATTTCTAGTCATGATAATTGAATGGAGTGAGAAGTGGAACCAAATTATGATCCATGATGTAGTGAAATTAAAATTAAATGAGAAATAGAGAAGACAAGGCACAAAACAACCCCCCTAAAACTATCAAAAATAACCCTCCCAATTATAGAGGTTTGGCACTTTATGTTTTAGTGCATATACAATCAACACTTTAGTGCGCATACAATTGACACTTTATGTTTTAGTGTGTATAAAATCAACACTTTAGTGTACATAAAATTGTAACTTTATGTTTTAATGCATATATAATCAACACTTTAGTGCATATACAATGGGCACCAAAGTTTTTGCACAATAAAGCCCATCAAATCTTAAGATATCATGCAGGGCCAAAGATAGTTGTAAACATGAGTATAGAGTTGATTCTTGAAGCTTCAACTCATGTAACAAGGAAAAATGATGCATACATTGAAAATAAGATACTACACAATAGATCTACACTTAGATACAATGAATTGTAGGTACAGATCCACACAATAAACCACAAAGATATAGCTGATGTTGTCAAATTGCATGATTTGGTGTAGTATTCACCATCGTGCAATACACACAGCAACAAGATGACTATCCAAGGTTGTTGAATGCACAATATAGTGTAGTATTTACTATCATGCAATACACATAACAACAAAGTGGCTGGCATAAAAAGGAGTGAAATCTTTGCATTAAAGACACATAACAATGCACACTCATAAAAAATGGACGTCGAACTCAGTTAAAAATGCATCCATAAATGAGCAATCTATGCAATTATTAAGTGATAGTGCAAGATCATAAAAATAGATGTCGGGATCAACCAAAAATGCATCCATGAGGAGAACAAGAGTGTTAAATTGTGAGTCAAGTAAAGAAGGAGAGGATAGATTTTGTTTTGCTTGTGAGGGGATTTAACCGCCTGCCAAAACTGGACCTCACCCTTTGTATTCATGAAATAGAAGGAATATTACAAAAAAATGATTAAAAAAATACTTAAAATATGATTTTTCACAATAATATTATTTTTATAAATAAAAACAATTAAAAAAACTCCTTAAAATTTCATCATAAAAAATGATTTTTTTGGCAATTTTTTGAATAGTACCATAGTTAATAAAATTGCAATAACTTTTGTAATTCTTGATGAAATTAAAAATTTCAAAATGAACCAAAAAGAGGAAAAAAAGGCACACAGAACCTAGAAAAATATTTGAGTGATTTTTTACCATTTAATCACAATTAGAAAAATACTAGTCATTTTTCTTAAAAAAATGGATTTGGAAAAAAACTTCTTGTAGATCTTGTCTCCTTATCAAAAAAATGATTTAGTATTCTATCCAACCATCTTGAATGCTCCTTCTAGATCTAAGAAGGTTACTTATTTATCCCATATGATTGAAATACTTGTAAATACTGATGAAAATCACCAATTAAAGAAGAAAGGATTGTAGATGATAGACACAGATGTACATGTTTCTCTTTTACAATCTCAGTTAGAATACAAACTAAAAAAAATACTCAATATTTCAATAAATTAACAAAAAAATGGTATTCATTACAAAATAGAAGCTCTGATACCATGATGGAATTTTCCAAGATCTAACTGATAGAATCAAACACACGAATTGCAAATGCAAAGCAAATAGAAGCAAAATTCCATTGTTGAGATTGAAATCAAAATAGAGCAAAATTATAATAATATTGTATTCATGACTCATTAAAAAATAAATTAGATGAGAGGTGTATTTATAGCTATAATGGAGGCATAGAGCCAAGACATTTGGCAATGTGAATATAAGACTTTTGTGAAATAGTTTGTGTGCTCCATATGTCAATATTGGTGGGCAAAGGTATCCTTACCCACCAATTTGACTACAATTTTTCCATGTGCATGCGCACCTTAATTAACTCATTTATGACACCGAAGCGACCTTAAAATAACACCTAAACAAGATAAATACAAGTGTAGAAATAATCCATAATAATAAATATAATGAAAATAATATCCTACACTAACATTATGCACTTTATTATGAAATATTTATTAAAATTGATATATGAAGAGATTTTGTTTAATTTTAGTCTTTATATATGCTAATTATGCACTATGTTATGAATGGAACATGCCATTAAAATATCATAATTCCAACATGATGCTAAAAATATAATGAAAATAATGAGGGAGGATACTAACACACATATTGAAGGATAAAGGGGATGGTAATGGTGTAGATTATTAGGTTAAAATTAAATATGTTAGACATTAGAGGTCATATATAATTTTTCTTAAGTTTTTGCATGCATATGAAATGTTATGGCATCATTAGGAATTTGGTATTGAAGGGCTTTAAGATCACGATAATATGTTCTATTATTTGGAGGAAACATTATTTCTTGGTATAAATATAAAGGAATATTTTTTAATAAGCTTTTGGTACGAACTTTAGGTTATATTCAGTGTGTGGCATATTTGAAAATTATTTGAAAGAATGGTAAAAAGGATCATGGTTTCATTTTATGTGTCACATTAGGTGTAACATCATAAAATTAATGACCAACCATTGAGGTGCTCCTCAAAAATCCTAAAGCAGAAGTTACAACTGTCATGATAGTTATTGGACCTTTATTTATTCATTTTTGTATCACCTCTAAAAGAAATGAAAGTCTGTTATATTTTCAAGAGAAGATTTTAATGTATTTATTTTGTTCAGTGTGTGGAGCTTTGAAATACTTTTCTATTCAACCTAACATTGTTGGGTTCGTTTAGAGGTAAGCTCCCATGATTTATTGCTATAGTGACTGAGTTTTATTTGAAGCTAGGAATTTTTTGAAGTTTGTTGGAGTCATTTATAGGGGTTTCTATTCTATGATATTTAAGGTATTAATCCTTACTTTCAAAGAATATGATAAATGAGATGGTGCCTATCAACACCACCCTATTCATCTTTTTATGGGTATAGTTGATATGTCATTGTTATTATTGAAGGAGATAAGGTTGTTGTGTTTTGAGGTTGTGATTGGTTGGGTGTGTAATTTTTTAAATCTTTTTTCAAATGTTTTATTTTTATTTTTTTTGAAAATACAATATAAAATCTTTCATGAATTTTATAAGATTTTAAAATGGGTTTTAAATAATTTTGGACTACATCTAATTGTTTTTAATACTTTGTTGGGCTTCTTTGTCTACTATGCAAGCTAAGAATAACTATTAAAAGCCTTCACAATCACTTATGGTTTCATTTAAAGAAAAAATGAAAGATCATAATAATAATTTATTTTTGTTACTCTTAATAAAAAAAGAAAAGTTTTTTCAAGCTTCAAAGAATGATAATCAAGTATGTAGAGGTTTAGTAAGCATCTAATGAAATTGTTGAAGGGAGTTTTGCTTTTGTGTGGTTGTTTTCAATTTGTGTTTTTATTAAGTTAATTGTTTTTTAATCTCTTTGTAAGACTAAAAAACTTGAATCTAGACTAAATGATTACAAGAAGTTATTTTATTCTATAAGGAAGGAAAAATAAATCATCTATTCTTTCTCTCACAATGAAAATTCATATTGAATGGGATTTTGATAATGCCTCTATTTCATTCGGCTTATGTTTTTTTTTAGTAAACATAAATTATTTTTGGTTGAATAGTGTTTGAATTGAAGTTGGTTAGTAGAGATATTTTTAAGACAAGGCATAATGAAATGTGTCTTACAAGACATCTTAGGAAAGATATGGAAGTTGTATGTTTTTGGGGGGAAAATGGTAAAGATATCATTAGCTTGAGTATTTGAAGTATTGATTAGATAATTTTTTGGGGTTATTATCATGCCTTGATTAAATGATAATATTTTAAAAAACTACCACATATATTTATAATTTTGACTAAACTAAGATGGAATAATTACTTGTTGGTTTTCTTTGATGCTGATGTAATGGAGGTATAAATGTTAAAATGAAGATGGTATTTTATTTATTTTATAGTTTCATACAATTTTTATTAAGGAAACCTAATATTTTTCATCTAAAAAAATCTTTGAACCCACACAAACATGTTAAAATGGTTTTGTATATATACGAGTATATTTTTAGGTTCATGAAAAAAATGTGAAGCTCTTTCAAGTCTCTAGTTGTTTGGCATTTATTACTTCATGAGTAGTGAAAAACTAGAGTCGTGATTAGATTTAGTGAAGTCATTTTATTTAATTGAAAACATTTTAAGATTAAATTAATAAGGGTACAAGGTTATTTAAAAATAAGTATGATTTTGATCAACTTATAACAATGTTTCACATTATTTTGCATGCTTGTTGAAAACCCTTGTTTTAAATGACCATGTGATTTATTCCTTCATGCTAGGTTTATTCCTAAGGTTTTAAAGTGGTTGGGTTAACTCTCAGTAAATTTTAATGATGTAGGGCCTATACAAATTCTACTTAGTATTTAAGTTAGAAATAATATATGGAGTAAGGAATAATGTAAATTTATTTCAAAAGTACCTTTAACATGTTCATATTCTGTGAGTTATAATCAATATTATATTGATATTATTTGTGTAGTTAATTATAATCAACATAGATCTATTTTTTAAATTGATTATTTTAAAAAGATAATTTATCTATGAAAATCTAATATGTTTCAATGTCAAACTTATAGTTGGTTTTGAAGGAGTTTATTTTAGTTTGGTGATGAATTTGAGATATATAATTGCTTTAAATTGCGAAACTATCAAAAATAAATACATGCCCTTGTTTCATTTTGATGATATGATTGCATTATTTATTTTTCTGAAGTGTTTGGATTATTTTGAGTTATTGGAAATTCAAATTGATTTTCTCTTCAAATTTATTTTTGAAATTGACTTATAAGGTATACTTTTAAAAACACAAAATGTTTGGTTGGAGTAATAATGAGTGAGGTTTGTATAACCCTTGTTTTGGCAATGTTAAGAGTTAAGATCCAAAAATTAATACACTATTGGTTCTCAAGGTGGTAATTTACATGTTGGCAAAGGCATATCTAGAGGCCAACCCTTCATGGGTTGAAGAGGTCCAAGGACAATTTGGCAAGGTTATAGGATGTTGATGCTTGAAATTAATTAAGTCATAAAATACCAATGTGTGCAAGCGTGCACTAGGAAAAAAACCTAACATCACCAATTGTTGATAAGTTGCATGCATAATATAAAATGATACCTTATGTGTACATCTGAAACATACTTCTAGCATGACATGCATAAAATTTTAGAAACTATGTTGACATGTGCTAAACAATAAAACAACAAGATTTAAATACATAACCATGCGGACCCATAAATCACAATTGAGATTACAGGGGATTGATAGTGGGAGTAATTCTAACAATAGATCTTGACAATATAAGTTGTGAATCAATGACAAAAGATAATGGTAGATGATATTAAGCAACACACACATTAACTGCCAGATGGGTAGAACAAAAAAATAACTAAAAGGTAGCTACAGTTGGTAGAAAGAAGGGTTCCAAAGAGCCTAAAAAATGTAATGGTGAAAAGGAAGAATGAGTTGGAAGATTAGTTAGAAAATTGATAGATTAACTATTGGAAGGTTGGATAGTTAACCAAGACACTAAATACTATTGAACTATATAATTTATAGACTAAGTATTGTGTCATTATCTTAGATTAGAGTTAGGGATGAGACTAAGACTAATAGAATTATAAGCACCGAAGACCTTATAAAGCATGAATGGCTATGTAAGGTTTATAAACCAATATATAATGTCACATAATTAATTATGGGTGATTTTCTAAGTCTATTATGGTATTGTTGCTTTATTAGGTTTAATTATAGACTTGGTTATGATTTTAATAATTACTAATGAGGTTGTTGTTAGAGAAACATTCCTGAGCTAATACTTAGTAAAAAAGAGGGAAATATGAATGTGTAGAATATGCTTTAGATTATGTTCCATCCCACTCACCATTTCATGTAACTAACCTCAACCTACCCTGAATGATCCCAATTTCCCCTTCTTTGTGCCTTGAGTGAGTGTGAAAGGTTCCCTCCTTGTGTGATATGTCATTGTAAGATTATACTCATTAAATGTTAAAGGGTGCTTGGAAGGAATGGAACACGGGTTTTCACTAGACTACAATTCAACACAAGCCTTTTCTAAACATTTAGTTAACTCTAGATGCTTTGGTGGGACTTGGACAAGGTACTTGAGTTTATTTATATTTTGATACAAGAGATCCCAATTATGGAAAATTATTGATATGATTATATGGGGTTATTTCAATCACCATTTTAATGTCTCAAGCCTCTTTACACCTTAATTTGAAGTGCTAGTCTATGCCTCGATATTATTGGTTGCTCAAGATGCTATTTCTGGTAATGAATTTTTATTTGTTGATGGAGATTTTATGGCTTATTCTTACCTCATACACTAAATAGTCTAGCTCTCTCACTTCCTAGTTCCTCTAATTCATGATGGTTGTGTCCCTCTAGTTCTAAACATTCTTAGTCCTCTTTAATCACATTGTCATCACATAGTTAAAGAAGAAGGTAAAACTTAAAATAGTAGATGATGAGATTACAATTTATAAAGAACTAACAAGGGACCTGTAGGAGTTTTTAGAATTTGAATTTTACTTTGACATATCATTGTTTGACTTAAACATTAAGGATAAGAGCAAATGAATTGATTTAGCTGGACCATAAGGGCATTACTAAATTTTCCAAATCTTTTAGTAGATACTTGTCATACTTTGTTTCTACTACTTACATAAATAATTTCAAGTAATTAAGTTTTATTATGTTAACTTGACACTTGATAATTAGACTTAATTTGGTTGCCTATGATGGTTCTAAAGGCTTCATTAAATGTTGTTACTTAAATATTTTGATTTGAATAAAAACCTTGTTTTTGAACTTTTTTTTGAGATTATGTATGGAGGTTGAAATTTTTAGTGATTACTTCATACATGTTGCATAATGATGTTTTATTGTAGGTTGTTATATGTTTTGTTTAGGATCATGATGATGTTTGATAGTTGTTAAATAGATTGTTAATGTTTTTTAATTTTTAAACATTAAATGATTTTATGGAAATATATTATAACATTAAACATTAACAATCTTTCATAAGACTAAATCATAGGTAAAGAACTAAGAAAGAACTAGGAAAAGATTAGAAACCCTGTTGTAAGCTGACCAAGATTGAAGGAGGAAGGAAGGTGGATGATATCAGAGTCCTAAGTGTAAAAATATTGGAACAAAGAGGGATAGGTAATGTTTGATTAATCTATTGGTAACATTTGTTGTATTAACCTAGGAAAGGGGGAAATCAATGCATAAGTGTCTAAACCCTGTTGCACATTATATAAACCTTGTTGTAGAATATGATTGAAGGAGTATCTATTTTGGAGACAAAAAGAGCTGATATTTTAGGAGGTTCTTGATGCCAATAACGTGGAAAGAGGACCCTAATGATAAGTCTTGAAGAGAATGAAACCTCAAATGGAGATAAACAAATACAGGTCCTCCCTATTGCATTATTCTTTTAAGATTATAAGACTATCCTTTGAAGAGAAACCATATAACTAGTGAGTTATTAGGTTATATAAGATTTGGTAGGCTCATTAAGGAGTATTTAAGTGAATAACAACCTTATTTTATTTGAGACTTTGTTGTTATTTATCTAACAGGGTTGCACACCTGAAGAAATCTTGTTTCTTGTATAAAGATGTTCAAGAAAATACAAATGTTATCCAAGGAGGAAACTAACATTAGAAGAAGAGTTTTAATATCAAAAATAACTTATAAGAGAACTAAATCTTGAAATACCTGCTGTATTTAACTCAGGTTTTGTTGAAATGTTTTAGACCCTTGTTGAGCCATTATAACCTTGTGTGCATCAGGTTGGGGAGTTAGAGAATTTTGTAGGGAACCAAAGAATGGAGATAACATAATGATCATTGATTTATATAAATTTTAGAAGGTGAAACAATTTTTTATAGTGCCCATGAATAATCTTGGAGTGTTTATAGAGAAACTCAGTTAAAGTAAACCCCTATACAATCATGAAAGTATGCACAGTTGACTGCATTTTCATTATTTTACATTTGTAAAAGTTTAAACAAGGTGTTTATATTATATTAAAAGTTTAATAAGATCAAAATATAAATTTTGGAAATATATTTACCTCTTGAATCATTATAAAACTCTAGATATTGAATTTTGACAGGCCACGTGTCTGAACAATGCATGAAAACCCTAAAACTAAGGTTTAGGTTGTTGTGAGAGATTTATCCAATGAAAAATTATAATTTTTTTTATATTTGATCATCTAAGTATTATTTAAGAGTTAAAATTTTATTTGGAGTGTATGGGTATCAAACTATACATATATTGTCAATTGGGTGTAAACAGGGCTTGAATGAGGCCTAATGAGTAAGGTTTAAAGATGAGAAAGGGGTCTAAAGGTAGAATGAGATTAATAAAAATTATAATAAGGAGGATGTGGATAGGGGAAGGCTAAATATGATTTCATATCTTCAAATAATTATTGGATTTTGACAAACTAAAGGAAAAACCTAAAATAGGGCTATAAGTATGAGTAAAGCATTTTGATCTTATGGTAGAAAGGGAGTGGATCAGTGTGACTAAACCTTGTTAAGGAATGAGCCAAGTAAGATGAGAGTATTAAATATTATCTAAGAAAAAAATTTAAGTCCTTAATTATACAAACAATATTTTAACCTTGGCTATGGGTGCTTACCTAGCGAAAAACCATGGAAGGTAAAGGTCAGGTTTGTCAAAGAATGAATGATAGAGGGTCAAAAAATGAATGTAAATATATAAAATGTATGTTAATGTCATCAAGGAGTGTTTAAAAATGTACAACACATAGGGATCAACAAAATAATATAGATGAGAACAAATTCCAAGCTAGAGGAACAAGGTTGAAGCTAGAGCAAATTAAAAGAGGCATGATATGATAGAGAGATCTTTTCTAAGACCAAAGGCATATGTTGATGTTGTATAGGACTTCTACCCATAGCTTTGAATCAATATGTAATCATTGAGAAGCATGTGATAACATATGGATAATATGTCATCATGGTATGAATAGATCATCAAAGTATATAGGAAACATATAGTGTAATTTATACAAGTGTCATATAAAGATAGATATATAAATTAGACACATAGAAGTAACAATCACACATATAGCCAATGAATAATAACATACACATAATGGCACATTATACAGATCATGGTAGTATACAAAATAAGAATGGTGCATGATATGGATCATGACACCAAAAAGTTAACAGATAATCATATATTTATCCACTTATAAGAACATAATGTCATGGCCATGATGCAAAAAAAACATGTGAAATAGACTCAATTTCACACAAGGAAAGAGCCACACATAATTGAAAATCATATATCACACAAGGCAAGATTCACACATAATGAACAATCAAATGTCATACAAGTCAAGATCCACACACAATGGACAATCCAATATCACACAACGTAATATCCACACAAAGAGAAGTTATAAAATTATAAACTTAATGAATAGTAGTATTAAAAGAAAGCAAGGCCCCAAAGATAGATTCATATAATGAAATCTTAATCCAAAAAAATAAATAAGAGTGGCAAGGCCAAAGAAAGAGGTATGTAATGACACATTCAATCAAGAAAATCAGACACTAATGCAAGATCCAAATAAATCATAATCAATGATTAAGATGTAGAAAATTAAATAGAAAAAATGAATCATAGAACAAATCAAACTAGTCTACACCATTAATTGTAGTCAAAGTCACAACATAACAAAATAATATATCCATAAAATGTAGCATTGTAAACAATATAAACAAGAGTTAGGCATACGTAAGTAATCGATGTTATTCAACATGATAAATGAAAATATCATAGAAATATACAAGATGTAACAATGTGACCTATGGAATGAGATTCCCCTAACATTGACATGGCCCTTAGGTATAGGAATGTCCTACATTCATGCATCTTTGTATCATGTATAACTTATATGTCTTGTATCTCACTCATATATATCATGAAATGCATGTGTGTATGGAAAATTATATGTAATCCACCAAACATGTGATAAATAACATAAGTAAATAGTTTAAATTAGCAAACATGTCATGCTTAGGTTTTGATTTTTGATTTTTATTTTTATATATATATATATATATATATATATATATATATATATATATATATATATATATATATATATATAGTATTTTTATGATTTTTTAAAAATGATTATGTTCCTACTAACCGATGACCCCATCAAGGGGGTGTTCACATGTAGATACTTTATACAACATGAGATGGTCAACTATCATTAAAAATTAACATCATGTGTATTTGTATTTGAATATGATAAATAATCTTGTGATTTAATATATCCATAATCTTCATCATGTCTAATAAGATCATGTGTATAATGAGTTACTCTAATGAACATAGTATCCTATGAAATCCATTGTATATTAGAAACTTATACTTGTGTTCATTTTGAAGTATGGGTAATTATCTATAATATTAGATTTTGATGTGATGAAGTAGGTAATGGATGTCGTGAGTCTCGAATAACTCTCTAATTTAATGTGCATTAAAGCATTGGTCATCTAGGAAATTCAACTGCCTTATTATGAATTGTATTCATGGTGGGGGTGGAGGAGGAAATGCCTATGGATAAATAGGATACTCATATATAATATACAAAACTTTAACCACCATATTACAATGTGTATAATTTATACATTTATATACTAAAGATGTTACTACATGGAGCTTATGTATCCAAGGGCATCCTAACAATATGTTAGATGTCATTATGTTCATTAAATTTAAGATTGGAGTAGAAACTATTATAAGTCCCACCTTAATTTTGTAACATAGTAATCATAAGAGTGTTTCATCTCTTCCCATCGAATCCTTTAATTTTATTAGCCATATTCATCAAGTCTTCATGTCTATATGTAAGACTAAAAAAGGGAAATAAGGTAAAAACATTTTCATTTGAACCATTGTCTACTATGACACTATGTATAAGTTGTGAATAATTGTATACATGTATAAATAGTGAATTGAAATTAGAATCATCTTTCATGATCTCAATATCATTAAATGTAATCTTAGTTCATTGTATCAATGTGTATGTAAGTGTACCAATTATCACATCCAATGGATGCCCATATGTCTGTGGAGAAGGATATTCATTATAATTCATATGCACCTCAAGTTTAGGCTTAATTTATGTTATTTCATGATTGGGAAAGAGATAATAAATATATAAAAAACTTTGCATTCTTATTAAATTTTAGTTCTGAATCATTCATAGGTGTGCTAAGCTAAAAAATTTATCATCAATAAGGTCTTAAATCTTATGTCTTAGACCAAAGCATCTAGTTTTAGAATGCCCCTAACATCTATGGTAGTCATAGTTTGCATTATCGTCATGTCCCTTTGGTTGAGGAAAACTCATATCAACCTCATTTGTGAAGGAATTAATATAAGGCTACACTCAAGTAACTTCTACAAAAGTTTATGAGGAGATTTAGGTAATCATGAAAATTCCCTCCTTGGTTGACTGAATAAGACAAGTCTATTAGTAGGCTATTGACAGAATAAATAATACAATTGCATACGAACACTAGATCTAGATGCAAGATCAATAGCAAAGGCATTCAACATGAAACAATGAAATCAAAGTTGAACACACTATAACATATATGTGTGTGTGTGTGTGTGTGGGAAAACCTTCAAGAGGTAAAAAAAATCCACAAATATTATTCATATAATAAGAAACTAACAAGTACCCAATATAGTCTTTCTTCCTCTACTTCTTTTTTTATTGCATCTTAGAATATAAACTCTTTATTATATAGACAAGATAATATACCCATTATAAATAATTTTTTCCAACCACCACATTAATGGGTCCAACCTCTCTAAAAGTCATTTAATATATTTTATTATTTATTCACATGAGAATAAACTCATGATAAATAGTAAAATATATTATTATTTAACCAATGTAATTTAATATATTAAGGGTACATATATAACACCATTTAACCATTAATTGTTCCAATACTTTCCCTTAATGTTAAGTAGGTATACATAGTGATTTTTATAAGGTAGCAACATAACGAACTTACACTCAATAAACCATCCACATGATGAGTTTTAAGAGGTAATAATTGAAGGTAACATCCTTCATCATGCCATAGTTACATTTAAAAGAATTATGCTATGTAAACATAATAACCCAAAGGTATTATACTATTTAAATATAGACACACAAAGGTATTACACTATGTAACTATAATCACATAGTCACCTTTAAAAGAATTACACTATACAACTATAGATACCCAAAGGTATTACACTATGTAACCACAATTACATAGTCACCTTTAAGAGAATCATACTATAAACCCATAGATACCTAAAGGTTTTGCACTATGTCCACATGGGCATCTTTAAGAAAATTATAATATGTTATCCTAAACCACTTAGAGTGAATTTAGGCTAGCATGATTGTGAGACTACATCCCACAATTTCTTATGAATAATCAACCAAACATATTAGAGTCTTTTCTAACATAAATTCTTTCATACTACTATGTGTTGGGTACAATGTAGAATTTCATATGAAGTTTACCAAAATCACATAAAGTGATTTATAACAATGTTTTACAATGAGAAGTATAAAGAGATAGAATGAAACAGATGACCCACAAGGCTATTAAGAAGTGACATTTTCATGCGCACTCCCCCTCAATGACAACTTTGATAAGTTCAACATTGAATGAACTTCTATAGGCTTTAATTTATTAGTGTTGTATTATATTTTTCACCAAAGTTATAAAATTTCTACTCTCACCAAGAAGATTGGTATAATGAAGAACTTCCACATGATGTTTTTCTATCATCCTTCATAGCCACAAGGCTTCTTTAGCAACTTTCACATGAAGTGCTCCAAGTGATAACACCTACATCAAACATAAATACATATCTAAAATTAAACTCATCATAGTATGGTTAGCATCATAGTAACTAAAATAAAATAAAAAATAATATAAATCAAAATTTATAGTTCCTTTTATATGCCAAAGTATTCAATTTACTAATTTTCAACGATCCAAGTATGGATCTTGTGTGAATCTAGAAGCAACACCCACATATTATGAAATATCTATCCTAGTAATGGTTAGATAAATTAAAATACCAATAAGATATTTATAAATAGGGGTTAGCTTTATTACACACAATTTTTGGATCAAGCTTTAACACAACCTTCAATATAAGCTTGCAATCAAACATGTTAAATTTAACAAGCAAATTATGTGATGCACATTTAATAAATTCACTAATAATTTGATACTAAGTTAACCAAACATTAAATATCTTATTAAAAATAATTCATATTATAATTTGAGTCATGAGTATTTTTTTTCTTTTTAAAATTGATAGTACAAGTTTGCATTTTATACTAAACTAAAAAAAAAGTTTTAAAAAATAAATTTTTTAATGTGATTTATACTTGATTTTATAATAAACACACATATTCTAGTGTGTAAACAACACGAACCACTTTAATTGATTGCAAAATAATTTAAAAACATAAATAATCACAACAAGGGTGAAAGTTGTAAGTGTCACAAGTATCATAAATAGTGTCACAAATTATATTATTTGAATAAATTATTGTAAAATCAATAGTAGGAGGTTTAAAATCAAATAAAATACTATCTTAATGTGTACATAAGGTGCAAAAACCTAAATATCGACTGGTCACATGATCATCTTTGACAAAGAATATGACAAGTCAAGGGTGTCAAAAGTGTCGAAAGCGTTTCAAGCTTCATACGTGAGATTTTACACGACTAATAATCAGACTTTTTAACTAGTTATTTTAAAATCAATTAATTAATTTTGATAAAAAAAAAATATTGAGATTGATATTTAATTTAAGGATTTTAGATCTATAAATATTTTTAAAAAAATACTAGTAAACTTTCCTTTGTCTAATACAAGACTTCACATGTAAGCTACATGATTTAATTAATTTTAACTTTTTTTGTAATCAAAATATGAAATACATATAAAATAAATATCTCGTGATTGCATTATACAAAAATTAAATATATATATTTTTAATCTTTTTGGAAGATACAAGTCAACACACATGGGCCCACTATGTGTTTGCATGAAAATTTGGTTAATTACAACTCACCCACTAAGTATGTTAACGCAATAAATGCACTAACTTATATTTAACCCTTTTGTAGTTTAATTTTTTTATATTTTTTATTTTTAAAAATAAATAAATCATAATTAAATACTTTCATAATAAAATGCAATAATTTATTTAAAATTTGGAAAAAAAGATTAAAAAAAACTTAAGTGGGGTCCATTGTTTTGGTGCGAATAAAAGAATTAAATGTATTTTTTATTTTTTAAATACTTTTATAAAACTATTGACATACCTGTTAATTATTCTTGAAGCAGGCAATATGCATATTAATGTCACAGGGAAAGAAGCAAAGGAGCTTGTAGGAGCTACAAGAAGTCAAAACAGGTTCTATAAAGCTTGGAACCACCTCTAAATGGTCCTTCAAAGCACATAGAACCTTCAAAATTTAATTTTGAGCTAAGAAAATAACTGTTGAAATTTATCAAGCTACACATGGTGCCCACCTGAGATAAAAAATTCTAGAATTCTATTTTATTGCTTCTTAGGGTTTAAAAATGGCTCCAACATGTTTAGATATTACATAAAATAGGAAATAAAATTTTAAATCTTAGAAAATAACTGAGAATTCATGTTTTTTAATTTTTATTCTTCTTTCATGGCTATATAAACTGAAGCATGGCACTTGAGAGGAGAGAGAAAGAATTAAAAAATACTATAAGAGACCAAATCAAGTAAAGTAAAGATGAAAATTAGCTGAAAATAGCCAAATTAAGCAAATAGTATAATCAAAATTGAGATTTATTGCCCAAATTTTGATCTTTCACTAATTTTTAGCTCACACATGCTAAAAAATGTCATTTGAGAGGAGATATAAAATTTAAAATGAGCTACAAGAGTCTAAATCAGGTGAAATAAAGGTCAAAAATACTTGAAAATGGTCAAACTAAGCCAATGAAATGATCATAATAGAGATTTATTGTACAATTTTTTATTTTTTTTTAGAACATTGATTTGCTCACTTGTTGGCTCTCTTAATGTTTACAACTCTATGTAAGTGTTAGATCTAAAACTAAAGAGATTCAACCACCTTCATACATATTATTAGTCCAAAATACAAGAAAATCTTAAAAAATATTTTAAACCCATTTTAAAATTCTCAGTTAGATCTATTATCATGAAAATAGGCTTAAAATATGAAAAATTACATAAATCTGAGATTTCTAGGCTTTTTAAAGAGGAAAAAGTAGAATAACTTACTTCCTATAGAAGAAGAACTTTGAAAATTTTCATGAACATACCATGGCTTGAAATATAGATGAATCTAAACTTGAACACAAGCCAAAAACTCCGATCTATGATTTTGCCACTTAATCACGCATCAACTGGCTCTGAACCATGAAGAACAAGCAATACGATTGCATACAAACACCAAATCTAGATGTGAGATCAATAACAAAGACACTCACCATGAAATAATGAGAGAAAAATTGAATACACCATAACATAGATGTACATGAGAAAACCTCCAAAAGGTAAAAAAAACTCACAAATATAATTTATATAATGAGAAACTAACAAGTACTCAATATAGTCTTTCTTCCTCTCACTTCTTTTTTCATTATATGTTATTATTATGATAAATAATAAAATATATTATTATTTAACCAATGTAATTTAATGTATTAAGGGTACTGTTGATCAATTTTTGGTCCTGCAAACTAAATTCCGCACCCCCTCCTTTTTCTTTGCAAAGGTCATCCAATCCATGTTTTGGCTAGATCATCCCTCTGCTACCTTATGCAAAAAATATTTTTTGCCAGACCTTTCTAATGAAAAATCCAAGTGTTTTATCATTTTGCTTAGTCTAGTGCAAATTAGGTTTGTGCAGGTGTATTACTTATCTACTTTTATAAGTAGAAGCAATTGAAAGACCTAAAATAGTCTAAAGCTATTCACAAAAGGCAATGGATTTTTTTTAGAGGGCATTTTGACAGCTTGAAAGATGTTTGTAAAAAGTTCAAAGGGTAAGTGCCTTTGCGGAGGGCACCTTGAGAAAGGTGAAGACCATTTCAAAAATCCTGAAGGGCACTTTTAGATAAAATAAACCCTTGTAGAGGGCAACCAAATGAAGAAGGAGACAAATTGCAAAGTCCTGAAGGGCACATGCCCTTTGAGAAAATAAGCAATCAAAAGAATTCCTTTAGACATTTTGTCCAAAAGAAAGCATGGAAAAAGGCCCTATAATTTGAAGAACAAGCAAAGAAAAGGCCAAGGCAAAATAAAATTCAAAGGAAGGAGACCAAACACAAACAAAGACAAAATAAAAAAGACAAAACAAGGAATAGTTCTAACTACTGACAAAGACAAAGGATTGAATCAATGACCACTTAGATCAAGACACATGACATAGATGACTCAGTAAGGAGAATTAATATATTTGGTGAAATATATCTATCAAAAACCAATAAAATAGATTGGTTCTCAAACTATAGAGGAGAGCATCCCATATTTTCATGATTTGCCATTAATGTACAATCAATTGCACCCAGCATTGAAAAGAGCATGGTCCAGTCAACACAACTTGAGGATGACTTTGTCAGTTTCTAGAAAGAGTATCTCATACTTTTGAAGGCCTAAGATAGCAAGGGAAACGACTTAAAAATATACAACATGGCTCTCCCATATGTAATTGGAAGAATACAATAACAATATGGGCTTGTGGTCTCTACAAAAGTGTTTAACTTAGCATGGGTTTCCATCCCTTGATTTGTCAACTATCTGTTTCTAAGTTATCTATATATTTGTAATTTTTTATTTGAGAAAAAATATCTCAATTTGTATGGCGAAGCCTTGAAGGAATTTATCTTGAATGAAAAGAAACCACATATGTCTATGGTTTTATCTTATGTTAAGTCATTTTCTTTTTATGCTTTCATAAGTTTATACCAACATATCTAGTGTATTGTGAGTTCTTCTCTTACAAGTCAACAAGAAGTGTCCAGCTCTGAGTATAGGCGTATGTGAACAGACTGTCCATAGTGTGCCTTAGAATACCTCCAGTAGTTCTTCCTCCTTATATCTCCATAGGATCTCCTATTGAAACATTGATGCAGAAAATGTTCTCATTTGAATGAAGTGTATGATTGCTTCTCTTTGGTGTAAAGTATATGTCAAAGATGAGTAGACCAACCATTTTGGTGCATCATCACATTAGTTTAGGTTTTGATTTTAGTATTTTTCTCCTTTTTCATCCCCCCCATTGGTATTAGTTTGAAATTTAGGGCCTCAAGGTGCATCAAGGGGAGCTAGCCCCTAATCTAGTGATTCATCCCTCATGTTTGTAACCCACAACAAGAGGAATGTATCCATTATGCTGCATGGAGGAAGAGAGATGAATCTCCCTTCAGAGGGTGCAATCTACTATATCAATAGTTTTTGGCATGTCTGGTGGGACCAATTTCTATGTCTTACAAGTTTCAGGATTGGTGTTAGTCTTGATATTATTAAAAAATCTAAAAGGAGCTATATTCAACATCTGGTGACTCCATTTAGGAACTTTAATGATCAACCTAGCATCCCATGCCAAAGGTCACTACAAGATCTTCTAGGGGTGTCCCTTTTGAATTTGTTGAGTTACCTTTAAACTTAATGAAAAGACTGAGGTTTGCAAATACCCATCCTTATGTAGTAAGCCAGTTTCCTAAACTAGCTATAAAATATACCTACTCAAGGAGACCCAAATTGAATCCTTTCACAGTTGTGGTAGCCCTTGGGTATTTCCCTTTTGTGGCCTTTAATGGTCAAAGTCCCTTGAACCTTCAACAATATGACCCAATTCTAGGGATAGCTCTCAAAAGTGTTCCTCCCTTTAGTAGAGAGGGCCAATCACTATTGTCGAGCATATTAGAAACATAGAAAACCTCTATAACATCCATAATATCACTGAAGAAAATGTAGCCATTAGATTTCTAGCCTTGTCCTTCAAATAAAAAGTTTTGGAGTGTATGGGACCTTGCTTATGAACTTAGTTGGCTCATGGAATAAGTTAGGGACCCTTTTGACCAATAGATTTGGATAAAAAAGTGACCATTTGTATCTAGCTGAGAATTTAACCATCATGAAGAGAGCCCCACATGAGTTTATGCAATATTTTAACACTAGGTTCCAAAAGATTTGGGACACAATCCTAATTCTTGTGAGGCCAACCCCAAGCTATGCTTTCCTTTACAACTTGAAGGCCCTAAATAGTGATATTGTTATCATGATATAGTCCATGGGTGGAAACACTTTGCCCACTACTTATAAGATATCCATAGCTATAAAACATTACTTTGTTCAAGCAGAAAAGATAGCTCCTAGACCTCCTATGCCACTCTTTCTTGATTTACAGCCTTCAGTCCAGCCTGTTGTGCCCACTCTAGCTCCTCTGCTTAATCAAGATAAGCTAGTTGCTACCCCTGTAAATGACATCCATGAAGTTAAGAGCCTATTTTAGAGTGTTACCAATGAGTTAGTTGCCCTTAAGAGACAACAAGCTTAGAGTTATAGGCCAAATCAAGACTACCAACAGTTTGGACAAGTAAATAGGCCTCCCTTCCAGAATTATAATCAAGAGCAAGGTCAAATTACACATGTCAAGCCTTATCAAATCTATAATCCAAATTCCCCTTCATATTCCAAGGCTCTTGTCCCCACTCAAAATAAGTTGGTGCAAGAGTAGCCCAACTATCCACCCTTGCAACATGGCCAAAAACAGGTTGCTTATGTCGATGAGCTACCAAATCAAAGCATGACTATACAAGGTGATCAGGAAACCCAATTCTAAAATTTTGAGATGTCAACACAACTTGGGATGGACAATTGGTAGGCTCAATCTAATTCCACTCTTATGAATCACTTGGAAGGAGAGTTCTACCTAGTCAACTATGTGGGGAACATAAGTAATCAAAATGTTAGTGTTGCAACTAACACCAAGTCCAAAAGGAGAGCCATTGATAAAGGTCAAACAGCCACTCAAGTACCTACAATGTCTCCTTCACCACAAGCAAATCAAAATTTTCCCAATTACAGGGCAATGGTTGCAGTTTTAGCTCCTCAAGTTGCACCACAGGTTACAAATATTCCCAAGGAGAACTCTAAAGGGGGAAATCCTTAAATCAATATAGTGGACCAAATAAAGAAGTTGCACATGAAAATATCATTATGGGATTCTCTAGCACTGCCAAGATAAAAGGATATACTTCAAAAGAAATTGTATGGGCTGGGTGAGCAAGTTGTCCCAGCAAGAAATGGTAATGTGTTGATAGTAAATGGGACTCCTCCCATAGCTGGTCAAGCAAAGAATGATGAGAAATTCCCTATCTTCTATTTGTCCCTGATTATTGGGGATTTCTTGGTCCATAATTGCATCATTGATAGTGGATCAAGCACCTCAGTTATGCCCAAATGCATAGCTGATAAGCTAGGCCTCAAGTATGAATAAATGACCAAAGGATTTTTACAGTTTGATGGATCACCAGCTAAGACCTTAATAGTGGTAAGAGGCTTGAATCTGACTCTCCATGCCTATCCAACCTTCTCAATTTCCCATGATGTGGTAGTGGTAGATGTTCCTCCTTGCTTTTCTCTTTGCTTGTTAAGGGATTTCACATCCAAGATAGATGGATACTTGGCAGCCAATTGGTCTTACATGGTTTTTTAAGACAAAGTATGGAACTAAAGTAAAGATTGAGTCAAAGCCCATCTAAAAGGATAACCTAGAGCCATACTCACCCAAAGCTATGAATGTGAACTACATAATCATTGATGAAGAAGAGATCTAGGTGGACCAATCTCCATCATCTTCCCTTGTAGGAGTTGATGACTTACTCCTAGATGAATGGGGAAATGACAAATTTGAGCATGATCCTTACAAGTTCATTGAATAAGTTGGTCTTGGAGTCTAATGCATGCATGAGAAAGATGCTTTCATGCCAAAATTGATGAAGATGGACCAAGAGGACTGTGGTTTGTGGCAGCTATTCTTTGATGGATCTAGAAGCAAGTTAGGATTTGGTGGTGGGGAAATGCTGGTTTCACCTTCAAAGGATAAATACTTCTTAAATTTTAGGTTTTAGTTCTCCTGTACTTTCAACATAGCTAAGAATGAGGCCCTTGTCCATGGCCTATAATGGGGAAGGAAGAGAGGAATCAAAGAATGATAGGTGTTTGGAGATAGCGAGTTGATTATGAACCAAGTGAGAGGTTAAAGCTTGACCAAGAACTCCTTACTCAAATATTACAAGCACAGAGTGTGGGACCTTGTAGAGAAATTCATTTCTTTCAACATCACTTCCATTCTAAGAGAGGAGAATAAGCATGCAGATAGACTAGCATCAGTTGGTGCTCAATTTGACATCCCAAAGAGGATGAGACAAATCAAGAATCAACATTATTTAAAGGTTATTATGAGGCCCTCCATACTAGACAATGTCACTAATTGGTATGTATTTGAAAGTGACCAAAAAATAGCACTTTTTTGTAGGAAAAAATTGAGTTTGCTTCCAAAAATTAGTCTAAGCTACAATAATAGTATGATGGGCAAATTGTTCAACTAAAGACCAACAGGCTTCCCAAAGGTTTGGTAACTCTTGAGATCATTTTCAAGGAAGATGACCAACTCAAGAGAGATAAAGCAAGCATGTCAACCAAGAAAAAAAATTATGAAAGGGTAGAGATCTATAAGGATAAGTTACTTGCACTTAGGAAGGTGTGTACCAATGAGGAAAAACATGCTTTCATTATGTTATGTCAAGAGTTTGTTGATGTCTTTGCTTAGGAGTATGGTGATTTGAAGGGCTTTGATCCAAGATTGGATCAACACACCATTGAGTTGGATGAAGGTGCCAAACCCATCAAGCAAAAGCAAAGACCAATCAATCCAAAGATCAAGCCTCTCATGAGGAAGGAACTTACCAAACTGAGAGAATCCAGAATCATTTTTCCTATCAAACACTCTTCTTGGCTGGCCAATTTGGTCCCTATTAAGAATAAGAATGGAGAGGTAAAATTGTGTGTGGATTTTAGAGACTTGAATAGAGTCTCACTGAGAGATCACTAGCCCCTTCCAAGTATGGAGCAAATTCTTCAGATGATGACAGGCAGTGAAAGATTTTTTCTCCTAGATGGATACTTCAAGTACAATAAAATCTTGGTATAATAATGTGACCAATACAAGATAACCTTAACCACCAAGTGAGGAACATACGCCTACAAGAATATGCCATTTGGATTGTCAAATGTTGGAGCTACCTTCCAATGTGCTATGGATATGGCTTTCCAAGGTTTGATCAATGACATTGTGTTGGTTTATCTTGATGATGTGAAAGTATTATCCAAGGAGGCAAGTGAACATTTGAAGCACTTGAGTTGTAATCTTTGAAAGGTGTAGAGAGTTTGACATCTCGCTCAAACCAAATAAATGCATGTTTGCCATCCACAAAGGCAAGCTCTTGGGCCATGTCATTTCAAAAGAAGGCCTATCTATTGATCCAAAGAGGGTACGTGCCATCTTAGCATTGTCCTTGCCTAAACATAAGAAGGGCCTACAAATTTTATTTTGTAAAATAAATTTAATTAGGAGATTCATTTGTAACTTTGCTGAGCTTGTCAAGCCACTAAATTCCATGCTAAGGAAGTACAAGATGTTCATGTAGACATCAAGAATAAGAGAAAGATTTGAAGGCATCAAGAAAGCTATCACCCAAGCTCATACCCTGACTAGTCCAAACTTCCCTAAGGACTTCAATCTATACACCTTTGGGAATGAAGAGGTAATCTCTGCTATGCTCACTCAAGCAAATGGTGAAAATTTAGAACAATCTCTTGCTTTTTTCAGCCAAGGTTTAGAAGGCTATGAGTTTAGATACACGTATGTTGAGAAGTAGGTGCTTGCAGTCATATGAAGTCTGAATAAGTTCATACATATGTTTTATAACAACAAAATTCACATCATGGTGCCAATCCTAGTGTAAAAGACTTTTTATTGAAGTGAGAATTGAATGAGAAAAGGGCAAGTTGGATCACCAAAGTAATGGAGTATGACGTAGAGATCAAGACCACCAAGATAGTAAGAGGAAGAGGGTTGTGTGAACACCTAAATACAAAATTGAAAGAGATAAAAGAGGACATTTTGGTACTCCATGATGAACCTACAATAGTTGTACCTACAGTCATGAAGAGCTAGACACAAGACATGATTCATTTCCTTCAAACTGGTGAGTGTCCACAAAGTCTTGACAGGACCAAGAGGAGGTATTTTAGACTCCAATATCTTATTTATATCTTAGTCAATGGAGTGTTGTTCAAGAAAGACTTTTTAGGGGTGATCTTGAGATGCATTGATTCAAACCAAGTTGATAAGGTACTATTACAGTTCCATGATGGACCAACTGGTGGCCACTTTGCTCCCAAGGCCACAACTATAAGGATTATGAGGGCTAGTTAGTTTTAGCCCAGTTTATTTAAAGAAACTCATGCTTGGGTGAGGAAATGTCAAAAATGTGCCTTTTTTGATGGGAAACAATGGTTGGTTGCCATGCCTCTTCATCCTATTGAAGTGGAACAACCATTCATGCAATAGGGGTTGAACTTCATAGGGTTGATCAATCCTCCTTTTAGTGCTGGACACAAGTGGATTTTGACTACCATGGATTATTTCACAAGGTGGGTAGAGGCCATAGCTTTGAAAGAGGCCAATGAGAGTGTAGTTATAGACTTCTATGAAGGCATAGTGACAATATTTAGGGTCCCAGCCACAATTATTTTAGACAATGCATTGGCTTTCTTAGGAACAAAGATAAGTGAGTGGGCATTTAAGTATGGCATCTATCTCAACACTTCTTCCAACTACTATCTACAAGGAAATCAACTTGCTAAATCCACAAACAAGAATTTGATTAGGATCATAAAAAGGATAATAGAGGAAAATCAAAGGACTTGGCATGCCAAGTTGAAGATAGCTCTTTGGGCAGATAGGATCACTCCAAAGAGGGAAATCGAGAATTCACCATACATGTTTGTATATGGAAGGGAAGCTAGACTTCCTATCTCACTTGAGTTACCAGCCTTAGATCTTGGCCATCTGCTATAATTGGTGGAGAGAAATAGCTTGGAAGTCAGGTATTGTGAGCTAATGGAGCTTCAAGAAGTAAGAGACCAAGCCATGGATGCCATGACTAGTCGCCAACAATAAACCAAGAAGCATTTTGACAAAAGGTCTATGCTAAGGATCTTCTCAGAAGGTGACATTATCTTGAAGTGGGATGAGGACTGAGCCAAGCCTAGAAGGTACATGAAGTTTGATGCTTTATGGAGTGGCCCATATGTCATCACTCAATGCAAGGAACATAATACTTTCCAACACTCCAAGTTGGATGGTGAAGAGATACATATCCCAATCAATGGGATATATCTTAATCATTTTTACTAGGTTTCTTTTGTCATGTACATAGTTTCCTTATTTTTCCTCATTTTCCCTAAGTGTTGTTATACATGTGTGTAGTGTTTTTAGCCTTTGATTGTGTTTTTTCCTTGTTGTTTGGGGTAAATTTTTTGTTAGTTCATAGTTCCATACAAAGCTATTGTTGACTTCTCCAAGATGCATCCTGACTCCATGTGTAATGGGCTTTGTGGCTACCAGTCTTCCCAAGTATAGTAGGCATGCTTCCCCTATGAGTCACTAATTGTGTTGATCAATTTTTGGTCATGAAAACCAAAATTTGGCACCCCCTCCTTTTTATTTACAAAGGTCATCTAATTCATGTTTTGTTTAGATCATCCCTCTGCTGCCTTGTGCAAAAAATGTTCTTTGCCAAACCTTTCTAATGAAAAATCCAAGTGTTTTGTCATTTTACTTAGTCTAGTGCAAATTGAGGTTGTGCAGGTGCATTACTTATCTAATTTTATATGTATAAGTGATTGAAGGACCTAAAATGGTCTAAATTAGTTCACAAAAGGTAATGGATTTCCTTCAGAGGGTATTTTTATGGCTTGAAGGATGTTTGCAAAAAGTTTGAAGGGTAAGTACCTTTGTGTAGGGCACCTTGAGAAAGGTGAAGACCATTTCAAAAAGCCTAAAGGGAAATTTTGGATGAAAGAAACACTTATGGAGGGTAACCAGCTGAAGAAGGAGACAAATTGAAAAGTCTCAAAGGGCACGTGCCCTTTAAGAAAAGAAGTAATCAAAATAATTCCTTCAGACAAAATCATGGCTTTGTCCGAAGGAAAGCGCATAAAAAGGCCCAAGAAGTCAAAGAGAGAGCAAAGAAAAGGCCAAGGCAAAGGAGAAGTGAAAGGAAGGAGACAAAACATGGGCAAAGACAAAGTGAAAAAGATAAAACAAGGAATAATTTCAGCTACTAACAAAGACAAAGGACAAAATCAATGACCACTCAGACAAAGAAAAGTGGCATGGATAACTTAGCAAGGAGAATTAATACATTTGGTGAAATATATCTACCATAAACCAATAAAATGGATTGGTTTTCAAACTATAGAGGAGAGCAACTCATGTTTTCATGATTTGCCATTAATGCACAACTAGTTTCACCCAGGATTAAAGGAGCATGGTCCAACCAACATAACTTGGGGATGGATTTGTTAGTTTCTAGGAGTATCCCATGCTTTTTCAAGCCTAGGATAGCAAGGGTAGTGATTTGGACATCTACAACATGGCTCTCCCATACACAATTAGAATAATACAATAATAGCATGGGCTTGTGGTCTCTGTAGAAGTGTTTAACTCATCATGGGTTTCCATCCCTTGATTTTTTAGCTATCTATTTTCAAGTTCTCTACATATTTGTAACTTCTCATTTGAGAAAAAATCTCTTAGCTTGTATGGTGAAGCCCTAAAGGAATTTACCTTGAATCAAAAGAAGTATTTTTTACCTCCATTTGAGCTTGCACTTTTGCATATGTCTATGGTTTTATATTATGTTAAGTCATTTCCTTTTTATGCTTTCATAAGTTTATGCCAACATATCTAGTGTATTGTGAGTTCTCCTTTTGCAGGTCAACAAGAAGTGTCAAGCTCAGAGTATAGGTGCATGTGAATAGGCTGTCTAGAGTGTGTCTTAGAACACCTCTAGTATTTCTTCCTCCATGTATCTCCATAAGATCCCTTGTTGAAACACTGATGCAGGAAAGGTTCTCATTTGAATGAAGTGTATGCTTGCTTCTCTCTGGTGTAAAGTGTATGTCAAAGCTGAGTAAACCAACCATTTTGGTGCATCATCACATTAGTTTAGGTTTTGATTTTAGTATTTTTGATTTTGGTGCATCATCACAGTCTAAACATGTTACATCATAGGCTCTTAGGTGTTTCTCCAAATCGCCTTTACCATCATATAATGTAAATTAGGAGCTACAAAACCTATAATAAAGGGATACAATTAAATAATTTGAGTTAATGGATAATGAATCAAATCATGAAAATCAATGGAATGATTCACTTTAGAAGTGCCCAACTCTAACTACAACACTTGATCTTGTAGATTCATAAAATTCCACATGAGGAATTGTGTAAGAGGCATGAATGATGATGTCACATGAGTAGAAATCATAGTATGTAATTTTTTTGGCTATGTGTGGATATACATAAAAAACTATGAGGGAAGCTTTGTGTTTCCCCTACACTATAGGTGGGCATCATGTGTAACCATAGATGTAAATGTATGAATAATATAAATGGTAGTAGTCTAAGCACGTATTGTTGGTTTAATAAATCTCAAAAGATAATTTATATCTTTGAAGGGATCACATTTTTTTTCCTAAAATGTGACAACCTTAGTAATATTTATTTATTTATCATGTGTTACATGTAATTTTGCATTCATTAAGTGTGTGTTCATTTGGAGATACTAAATTAACTATTTTCAATCTATTTCATCAAATCTACCCTCCATAATATATGTTTCTTATTCCTAGGTATTTTCAAATATGATATTAATGTAAATTCCATCTAAAGGATGCATCATACTTCTTGGTATAGTGATAGTATGGAATTCCACAGAAGAGGAAAGATAACCTTGAATAGGGGTAAAAAAAGTTACGTGGAAATCCACTAAATTCTAAATTTGAATAGAGCAAAACACTAAGGAAGAATAAATATATTTCATGATAAATTTTAATGTTACTAGTTTTATAAAATGAGTTAATATTTTTATTACATAGTTGTTAAATATTTTTCATATTAGAGGAAAACTAAATGTAATGATTACTATCATAAATTAAATTAGAAAATAAAAAATATGTATATTCATTATAGACATGAATGATTTATGTGAAATGAAGGGAAATTAGAAACCATGTTTAAAAATTATATTTAAATTCATAAATCCAAAAACCTATACAAGAAGGAAGAAACCCTAAGGAAAATCTAGGGTTTGATGTGATCACCATATAAACAGGTTCACCAATATGTATTACTTATTTTTAATTAATTATTGTCTTTAAAAGATAAAAATTTGATAAATTTAGACTATGCAAAACATGAAATTAACACAAATTTTAATGTTAAAGCAAAGTGTGATTGAATAATTGTAACTTCCTATTAATGGAAATAACCTAAGGGATTTAGATACTTAGTTTATTTTGATCAAGATCTTGATGTACTATATATGATAGAAGAGTCCATCAAGTTATGTATTCCTCTATCTAATGTAGGTTTTTGATTCTACCGAAGTTGCCTTGTAAAGTTATGCCTCACTATTTTGGAAAAGGTCATTGTGACTTCTTCAAAATCATCTTCCTATGAAATATCAAACACTCATTATGTGCAACAATCAAAAAAACATGTCTCCTTCACTTTAAATCCTTAGTTTCAATTTTGATGCTATATTAACCTATCAAATTGGGAAAGAAAGGTGGGTTGAGTTAACCTCAACTACTCCCTAATGAATGGTTGAGTGTTTCCTACATATACAATACTCCAAAGATAGAAATCAAACCACATGTACTTCTCCAAAATAGGTATATGTGTGCAATGGTGATCCTTTCATGAATGTAACCTATAATCTATCTTTTGACACTTGAAAATGGAAAACTTGACTTATTTTAGGTGATTTAGACTTGTCTAGGGCATAATCCTTATGATTGATATATAAACTAGGAAATTTAGGGAAATCCCTTTCAATGTGTAAGTGATAGAATGGGCTTCCTTAGTTATTTATTGATAATTATATAAATGGAAATAGGCTTAGGCAAGACTTTTATAAATGGCTTAGATTTTGGGTAAATTTTCATGCCATTGACAAGTGAAAATTATGGGTAGACCCATAAAAATAATTTGAATTATAAAAGTCATTGTTACTTGGCATAGGGACATGTCCTTTAGATTTGGATGCCTACAAAATTATGAAGGAATCTAGGTTATGATGTACTCTTTTAAGAGGTAGAAAAATTGATTTGATGATTTGGAGATAAATTTAGTATGATTATAAGAAAGTTATAAATAGACTATGGAAATCTTATAGGTTATCATTATAGAAAACTGGGAAGGTCATGCTCAAAAAAGGAAAACAAATAGTAGAAGGGCATGCAAGATCCATATGTGTACTCACAAGTCATGTAAGTTTAAGGTATGTCAAGATTGACATTTCCAAGTGTCTAATACCATAATTTAGTGTTTACATAACCCAATAAGAGAAGATTTATTTCAAAACTTATTCATAATACACATAAGGCATGAGTATATATAAAAGATTCTATATAAACATAATTTATTTAGACATAACCATTATACATAAGAGATTCTTGATCATCTAAACCATCCCAAATGGATTTTAAACATAGTTAGGAAAATGAACAAGTAGATGTATTATATTTTAGATTAATTATATAAAATAATGTTTTACATAATGCTTTAGCCTAAAAATATCATTATGCACCTATTGTAACAATCTAAATATATCATAATGATCTGTATAATTATATAAATACAATAATTCTTGATAGTAATACCAGGAAACAAACTTATAAATAAGAATATTTTAGAACACTAAGGATTTACCCAAAATATTTTCAAGGCATAGACTATGTAATAGTCCCATAAAATAGGTAGAGAGGCTCATGTCACACAAGCGTTTCATAATTTAAAAAGCTCAGTTTTCATTTTTAAAAAAATAATGCTTCTTAATAAATATCAAAATGGTTTCCCAAGGAGAAAACCTAGTCTAGTGTATATATAATCAAAGTTTATGAATTATCATCATAAGTAAAACAATGTGATCATACTTCACTTGAAGGGTCACAACCATTTAAAATTATTCAAGGGGTTGATTCCTTGTCTTAAGAGTGAACAAAATCTCTACATATCTCATTTTTTGTTTTAAATACAACTATATAAGTATACTAAAACCTTAGTAAGGTAGGTACAACTGAGACTTTTAGAATCCAATAAAATGTTGTTACAATAGAGTATTTCAAGGTTGAAATAAATATGATATAAATATAGAAGTAGTAAATCTCAAACACCCTACATAGGGTTTTAAACCATTTAAACAATATAAAAAACTAAGACATCTATTCATAGTCAAGAGGGTAAGTGGGGTTAAAAGATATAGAATCATGCACGATAATATCTATGTAGGTCAATATGATTTCTAGCTAAGCACAACATGCAAATTGCAAGAAAAACAACTATAATGGTGTCCTTTATACCAATCTCCTTCCAAAATAGAACCATTATTATCCCAAAGAAGATGATCCCATTTATAGAGCCTAACAAAGGGATAAATACACCATATGACCACTTATGTAGGCCTATGGCTAAGTGCAATGTAAGATAGTGATATACATGTTTATATGTCACATTAAAATATTTTAAAACTAACCAATACAATCTCCATGACTACTTACTTAAAACACGCTCATGATCAAGTGGCCTATGAAAACTCCAAATACTTAGTCAAATATAAAAGTTATAGAATGTAATCTATCAAAAAGTGGATAAGGACTATAACATCTACCTAGACCATCGACATAGGTCCTATAAAACTCTTAATAATGCATGAAACTAATAAAAAACTTAATGCCTTGCCATCATCATAGGAGTATAACACCACATAGTGTTTCCTTGTTAGATAATGGATATATTCAAGTTAAATGACCTAATGCTATCATGTAAACACCTTATTTTAGTACAAGGATTATTATTTCAATGTTTTTAGAATGGTTTGATGCACATGGATCATTGGTTCAAGTTAGGTACTTAATGGTGCTATTTATTGTGTCTTATCTCTTCATTTCTTCTCCATATGGACCAATTCTCTCTTTTCTCTTCTATTTTATCTATCCTCCATGCATTTTTTCCTTGGGGATGCCCTCTCATCATCTTCCTTTATTATTTTTGTGTTTTAGTCATAATTGGGGGGTCATTGATTCTGACTTGGTCACAATCAATTGGTTGTTGATTCTACCCTAGTCATAATCTTTAGTCTTTTGATTATGACCTTTTGGTCCTTTTAAGTTGTTTTCCATTTTTCCCCTTTTCCTATTTATATAGATTTTTTTAATCAGTTTTCCCATATTTTCTTATGTCATCTTGTTCATAATTAGGTCCTTAATTAAAAAAAGATAAGTTTATATATATAAATCCTCCTAGAGTTATTTCAAGAACAAGTATCAATGACTAATCACACCCATCAAGTCTTAGGCACATTACCAAGTGATTTCAAGGTTTTTAATTATGTGCATAATTTTATCAAGAGTGTGCTTAAGTGAATGTTTATATTGTTTAATTTTATTATTCAGGGAAAGAAGGAAAAATCCTATATCTCACTTAGGTTTGGATTCACTCCCAAGCATTAGAACTACATTGATCCCCAATTTTGAGTATGTGAGATATGTAGTTGTAACTCCCAAGTGGGTGCTTGATTTACTTAACTATACATTTGTTTGGTCTTTGATTGTGATTAGTGTTACTTTAAAAGAGATAAAATTATCATGTCTATTATTACCAATTTATAAATATGAGATAGCCACACTATTCATTAGTCAATGATAAAGGATCCAAGAAAGTTCCAAGTGCTAAAACATAGCAGAGCTTAGAATCATAGTGGTGGGTCACAATTGACCACTCCAAAATCCTATCCTAGCCATAATTGATGGTTTATTATTTTTTCCCCTTTATCCAAATCAACCCAAGACCTTTGGATCTCATTCTATACATATTTTATGGGATCTTCTCTACATGTTCAAGCTCTATAAAAAATTATGTGTTTATTTAAATCTTCTTTCTCTATCTTTCCATTTTAATTCATTATCATTACTTGATCAACTTTCCATTGTACAGTCACTATTTATTTAAGCATTATATCAGATCTAATTTTCTATAATTAATTGTATTATCTTATATCTATATTATGCCTTTGTTTTAACATGCTATGCATAATGTAATTACCTTGAATCCATAATTTATTAAAAACAAATTGGTGAACCCAATACTCTTACATCCAACCTAGGGTTTGATGCCCTTATTCCTTCTACGTTTTTTTGTTTTATTTATTCCAAGCTCTAATTTATAAGGATTTATTTTTTCATTTTCCCTTTAGAACTTGATCTTCTTTTCTCATAGATTGTGCCCTTGCTTAGCTTACTTCATGATTTATATTAGCGAATGGATTATTGTAATGTCAAGGATACATATTTGTTGAAGGATAATATACCTAATTTGAAAGGTTCAAATTTTGATTCTATATGCAAATAAAATATTTATGACAATATTCTTAAAACTTTTTAAAATCATCTTATGGAAAATCCTTCTTCCTTTGCTTAAATTGTGATAATGGTAAATGAAGTAGCTAATATATATTATTTTCATTATATATATCTAATTTTGATAGAAGGATTATAATCAAGTTGGTTTTAGTGTTGTTTTTGGCATATTTTCCATTAGTTCAAATCAGGGTTTTATTGGCACTTTTGTGTGTGTTGTCATCTTCCTCTTTCTTCTCTATGTGATTTTGTGCCCTTCTGTATCTTCTTTTATTTCTTTATGTCTAGTTTTTTTTACCTACAAGATTCATGTTTTATCTTTATCTTAAGGATCTATATTTTATTTTATTGAATAAAATTTTATGACATGTTGAATCTGTTCGTTTTGGTTTTGTGTGTCCCTAAACCCTCCCTCAGTTCCTTTCAATGTTTGGATTTGTCTATGTGAGTTATTTGCCTTTTATTTGGATGGATTTCATGCTAATAGGTTCCTAAGTTGAAATTGAGATGTTTATATATATAAATCCTCCTAGAGGAATTTTAATAAATTTTTTCAAGGGGATTCTTTAAGCATTCAAGTGAATTCAAGTCTAGGCACATTCCACATTGCTATATTTTTGCTCTCAAGGACTTGCAACAAGGTTTGGTTGCATATTTTTACCAAAATAAGGATATAAAAATGTTCATGTAGTTAAATTGCACCTAGGATTAGGTAATAAATCCCTTATTCACAATTCCACTCACATGTAAAAGAGAACTACATTGAATCTGATTCTAAGTGTGCAGGGTCTATAGCTGTAACTCCTTGACAAGGTTTCTGGAGTCATCTAACCTTACACTTGTTTTTTTTACTCTTACATTCATTATTGGAAAATTAATTCAATGATAAATAAGAAGAAAAATTAGATATTTATGCCTAACAACTTAGTAAAGTGAACACATAATTATATAAAGCATTAGTTTATACACCTACCTATAATAATTCAAGACCCAAAATAGGACAAAGTATACAGTCGGTGGTAGGGTATAGATTTAATGCCTAGATAAGTACACATTTAATGGGTAACCAAATCCATATGTTACAAATTTATCACAATTCCAAATATTTCCTTTCATTTTTTAAAAGTTAGATATGTAGGGAAATATAGCAAGAACTTACAAATTCTGTTCCATTCTTAGAAGGAAAAAACATCCAAGTGTGTAATGTTTTAGTCTTCCTTGTCTTATTGATTGTACATAATTTTTTTAATTACTTATTATATTTTTTCATGTTTTTAGCACAATTTAATAGATATAATTTTTGTGTTAGATTTATTTATAACCGATCTCCCTTGTGCCAATGTTTTAGCATGTTTTTATAGGTTAAGTTCCCTTGTGTATTATATAATGAAGAAGGATTATTATATGCTTTGTGATTGTATTTCTTATTCTTATATTATTTTAAAAAATTATGTTTCTTCTCATTCTATCTCAAATATTTCTAGTGTGTATATGTTTGAAACCAATAATAAGATTATCCCCTTGAATTAACCCCTTCATAGTTTCATTATGCCCACCCATGACATTATGACTATGACACATGCAATAGGTGAATTAAAAATATAAGTACAAGCTTTATCTCATGATTATATTACATATAATTCTTGGGATGTTAAGAATGTCAGTTATGGACAACCTATAATGAATAATATTCTTGATGCTCCTCTCCTTTGTGATTTTACTATGCCTAAATCCTCATTATTTGATGGGTTTGGAGATCCTTATTTGTGTCTCAAGTAATTTTGTGTTTCTCTCAATAAATATGGTACCTATGATATAATATTACTTAAAACATTTACCAGAAGCCTAACGGGTCATGGTTTATATATTTTTCACAAACCACCTAGTAGTTCTTTGCATTCCTTCCTTATCTTGGAAGAGGATTTGTTCTCACAATTTATTAACAAGTGACCATGTGTCGAATTTGAGTGTATCCCATCTTTAAATAAATGGAAATAAGAGTCTATGTATGATTATATTATTATATTCATGGATATCACACATTATTTAAAATATCAACCAATGAATATAGAAAAACACATTTTTATAGTAAAATACTCTTACCTCTTTTTAGTGAAAGTTTTATTTTGCATGCTTATACATCTATTGATTGTTTTTGTTTTGAGGCCATGTCACTAGAAAATGAGATTTCATGATTATATATCATTTAGTATGAGACTCATAATTTGCGTCATTCCACTACTTCATTAATCCAAGTTTTAATAAAATTCATGTGCCTAACAAAAACAAATATATGCCATTGGTTATAAAAAATGTAACACCTACAATTATTCTTACCCCTTCCTTAAGGTATCATGATAATTTTCTTAACTTATGGATAGTCCATGTGAAATATTAAAAATTTTACTTGATATGAACATGCTTATTTTACATTCTATTAAACATATTGATATGACTAATATACCACACAAATTGAATTCCAATTTTTAATGTGATTATTAACAAATTCATAGTCATTCGATGGATATGTGTTTTGATTCGAAACATAAGACCCTATATATTATTGATAGTGGTGAAATTGAGCTTCATGAGCTAATAGACAACTAATTGATACAGTCACATATTTTATTTTTGATTACCCTATATAATGTGATTTTTATACTCCTAGGAAAGAATTACCTAAGCATGATAGTGTGTCAATCATGATTCACAATGTTCCTATAGTGAATCAATCTATAGATGTGAAACATTTGGGAATTAATGATTTTATGTTAAGGTTAAGGAAAGGATTTATGATAGATGATAAAGTTCAATTTAATATATGTAACCTTCATTTTTAAAAATAATTGGATATGAAATATAAAATTTAAGAAAGTTGTCACCTATTTTGATTGAACATATAACATTAGGGTGTATTAAATTTCCTATATTTTTGAGTCCTTAAACATGTACTAAATTTTTATATTTTATGCCATTCTTATTTTACTATAATGTTATATAGTGGGAACTCCATGGTTAAAAATGAGGAATGTGACATTTAGTAGTACCAAAGATCATATATATTTTGACTTTAAATGTGATAAGGCTTCAATTCAAAGAGATAGATAAAATGAAAATAAAGATTTAGAACATTTCAAACTCAATATCTTTATGTCTCAGAAACAACTTAAGTGGGTTCCTACAAAAAAAAATATCATTAATGATATTACTAGATAAAATAAGGAACCCAAAGAACTAATTGATAGTACTCTATTTCTAATGAAGTTTGATATGAATGAAACATTTCAATGTACTTGAGATGTTGATTTAGTAGATGATGATTTATACAAGACATCTCCTCCTTTCATTAAGAGTAAAGTTCCTTTTCATACACATGTTTTTTATTTTGATTACTTTACTCTCACATATTATTTAATAGTGCCTTTTTGTACTTACTATGAGCTTAACCAAATGTATCTTTTGTTGTAAGTTATCCACCTAGTCATTATATATCATAATTTACGTTTATATCCTACATTTATATTTCTTTTTTCATATTTTATATTACATTACACATCTTTTTGGCCAAATGCATATAAAATAAAATGAAAAATATAGAAATAAAAGGACATATATATATGCATTTGAAAAAACATAATACACAAAAATTCATCTCTCAAAATTCATAGTTAGTCTTATATGCAATAAAAAATTGGCTCACACAACCCATACATAGCTCACATATCATCTTCAAGGAGGCATAGAATAATAATCTCTATACTAGAATCCTTATCTCTAGTACTAGATAAAGCATAACTCTACTACTCTCAATTACATCAAAATTTTATAAACTACCCCTTTTGGGATCCCTACCATTATGCTCCAACTAATTTTATTCTTGTGTCTCATAAAGGGATAGGCAAACTTGAGCATCTGCAAGAGTTGCATGTATTATATTCAAGTGGGCTAGTAAGGTATAGGATATCCCATCATATACACTAGAGGTCCATGACATCTCATCTCATACCTATCTAGGACTTTAAATCCCTCATTGAGCCTCAACTCAATTATCTCATGCTTCTACATCCATATATATTTGCTCCTATATAAAATAAATTTCTTTAATGTGAGCCACAAGATTAAAAGGTCACATTAAATTTCCTACTTCAAAATTAACACTCTTTAAGGAACCTTGAAAATATAGAATGTCTTGTAAAAACATTGTAAAAATGCATCAATGATGATGATCCATCAAGTAAATACTACAAAACACACATCACAATTGTCAACAACAGTTAAAATCAAAGGAAAATTATACTAATAATATGAAAAGCATATATTACATAAAATTAATATCATTTGGGAGAATCACATCTACCATGGGGATTAGTGATACCATGGACCTTATTGTTTCTCCCCCCTATAAGCTCAACACCACCATCTCCATTTCCACAACCACCACCTCCATCTATTCCCACTACTGCTAGTTGGCATATGGGATATAAATGAGCTCTTTCCCACTATATGATATAACTATTTATCACCATGACATTGTCTACTTTAGGGTCCATTGTGGGGGCATCAACCTATTCATCATATACAACCTACATCTTTAGTAGCCTTAGGGGTCACACCTCACCAACCCATTATAGAGCTCTCACAGATCACTTCCACATGTGTGGTGTTAGAGGTTGATCTTACGTGAATATATATTGTTTATTAACCCTATCAAACTAAAATATCTCAAGATAACCATGTTTTTGTTAATACCAATGATTATTTCAGGTATATATCATCAACCATGTATTCTTAGGCTATTTAGGATGCATTCCAAATGGTCATTAAATGGTATCAACTATTTGTAGTCTGTATAATCTTTGCCTAAAAAATGTTGTCTTATCCATATAACCTTTGTCCACTCCCCCACTACTCAACATATATATGAAAAATCTGGTCTCCACCCTAATAATGATAAAAATTGATGGTCTAATCACTATGATATGTTAATATCCTTACATCTATGGGAGTGTGTTAGCTACCAAACCCCCAACACATCTCTCCTATGTATACCCTGATATATGTATCTATATATATGATCTCACATGCAATGGGACCAACTCTAAATTTTACCATGGTACTCCATGTCCTAAAATTTATGCCTCAAACTATATGTAATTGTGTAACCACTAGCATCACTTGATATGAATACTACTATCAAAATACATAAATAATTGTACAATCACGAAGTTGTACCAATCACTATGCCACTAATTATCATGTTAAACCCTAAATGGAGATGTCCCCATTAACCTCCCATATCATATCTCATTTCTGAATCTCTATGGCTTCATGTTAGATCTTGAACCTATACCTAATGTACTCTTATCAGTATTTTTAGTATTCACCACATATCCTCTAATGTCATGATCATCTCACTGGTGGGAAATTAGAAAGTTTAGGTGTCATAGTGCCACCTCTCTACTAAGGTAGTCAATAGTGGAATGTCATACAACACAAAGCCCAAATGTCCATCATGCCCCAATCCCAATGTATATACTTATGCCTGGTCAATAACACTGAGACCCAACCTAAGCATGGTCTCCATGATATGATCATGGTGGTAAAATTGCACATTGATATTGCCTTGCCACCAAAAATAGAATAAAAAATTATATTAAATGTAAATAAAGTACATTAAAAATGCCATAAATTAACAAAAAATTCATATTAATTAAAAATTACAAAACAACATGGGTTTTGGGACACAATTGGTGGTTGAGGGTCAGAAATGTGGGATGAAATCATGGACTATAGTTATTATCATGAGACATAATCGTAAGTTATAGGTCAAAATTGTGGGAGTTTAGTTGAATTTGGATACTGAGGGTAATAATTGGCTAAGGTTCTTAACTATATGAAAATACATAATTTTTAATTTGGACATTAAAAAAATAAAAAATAAACTAAAATTTTGATGAAAATCTCTAGTTTAAGAACTTATCATGTCTATGAATTCTATATATGTGAATGATCAAATTAATATATTTTTTGATTGACTTGATATTATATATCTTGAAAGTTATTCTAAAGTTATTACACCATATATTAATGCACCCATATTTATTAATTTAATTAGATATTTGGTGATATAATTTCACCTATTGAGAGACACATGGATACTCTTCACTCACCTATTTGCACTAGAGAACACCATGAGCTCATCTTTATCACCATTAGAGAATTTATTATAATTTTAGTGGACATTTATTTCTCTTTCTCTTCACCTTAGTGTTCCTATGTTATAATATCATGAATGACAATCTACCTAGTCAACTACATCCTACAAATACATGTTATAACTCATTATTAAGCCATAATATTGTTACTTCCAATATGGGACTCATTTATTACTCTACACCATTGTTGGGGAATGTTTCACATTAACCTATTATGGCATCACCAGTTTTTATAAGGATTCAATATTCCTTAATATACATATAACACCATAAGGAAAACATACCCACATATTCTTCAAAAGCTCTATCAATTCTATCTATACATTTCCATTGGGGTCGTCATATCCATATACTCTTCATAATAATTGTGAATTTTATCTTATGTATAGGAAGCTTATTACACATCATTTATATCTTGATTGGCTTACATGCCCTAGGTTGTTTTCATACTTACTCATATTAAGAGTGTTACACTTGATACATCTATTATAATATCATGTCCATAGTGGGAATTTATACCCATACTTTCCATATGATATACACTAACCCTATCTATATATTTCCATTAGAGGAATCATACCCACATGTCCCTAGATTCTTATCACTTATAATTTTCCATGGAGGGCATGATACACACATGTTTATTAATATTATATTGCTTATATAAGGACATCCCATTATTCACCATACATTTAGTTCACCTTTGGCTAAATTATATATATACATATAGTACTTTTATCATCATACCCTACCATATTAGGGTATATATGTATCCCTATTCACCAAGATACATTAGGGAATATTATTTTTCCCTCCTCCCTACTACTTCATCCTCACATGGATCACATATTTTGAGTTCTACATGATGATATATTTATTTAGTTACATACATGTATTACAAATGTACTTTTAATGATTAAAATAATTATTTTTATTTTCATATAATAACACTTGATGTGCATTACACTTTCTTTTTAAATGAGTGATATGTATGATTAGGTTCATCCCTCACCTCAAAATGGGGGAAACTATCTAGATATTATACCACCAATTATTTTGTTGCTAGTTATGTAAAAATAGTCTTACATTTTGGTAGAGTTGAAACTCAAATTAAGAGAGAAAATCTCAAATTAGGGTTAATCAATTAACATATATTATTCATTGAACCACTAAAAATATATAGACAATTCAATTCCTATATCTAAGGAGTATGTCTCATCAACACACTCCTCAACTTTATCTACACACAAATAACCATCCCTAAACATAGCTGTAATCATAACACCTTTATTTTCTCCTAACAATATATTATACTTACACAAATATATGAATCTTAAATGTGAATACTAACAAATAAATTCCTAACATTCCCATCCTTAGTGCTCACAAGGGTTAATATTAACCCCCCATAAAATAGACATCAGGTTGACCTAATAATGTGTCCATACAAAAAGATTATATATTTACATTGTGTACATACTTTTAGACAATATTTACTTTTTGAGACTATTGATAATGGATGATTTTCTACATGTTTTATTGACACGACACTGACTCTTGACAAGCTAACACCCAATGTTTTATTTTGATGAACTCAAGACTTAAATAATGATATTAAGAAACATCTAATATAGCTAAGAGCTATTTATTAAACATTTAAAATTATTTTGACACATCGGATGAAAGACAATTCACAACATAAAATTGACTATAAATACCAACCTATAAGAATGAATAATAAAAAAATAAGATATCAAAAATTTAAATAGTCTAAACTTTAACGAACCAAACAATTATAACCAATATCCTAAACAATAAAGACATTGACATATAGTTTTAGAATTCAACCTATATTGATCAATTCAAAGACATATTTTTAAACAAAAACCTATTCTAAAATGAAAATCTTAAACTTGACATTATATTTTTAAATTATAAATAAAATTACAATACTATAAATCACGTCATACCTAAAAACTTAACACAAAAATAATATAAAATATTGATGATTATGTAAATTGAAAACATTAAATAATAAATATAACATAAACCTAAACCTAAATATTAAAATATTAAAACTAACACTATAAATATAATGGCACTAAGTGCCAAGACCCTTTAGGAGTTAGATTGATATTGAAGATGGGTAAAGTTTTTATGTAAGAACAATTATTGTAAATGTGAACGTTGGTATAGTAATAGTAATTATGGTATTAATATATTAAAATTAATAAAATGAGTTAAAAAAATAATATTTACTTATTATGTTTTATATATATTATGTTATTCTTAGGTAGAGTTAGTACATTTATAGCATACAACTTGCTTGAACTAGTCAATATGTCACCTTACTGAAATTCAAAAAAAAAAAATCAATATGTCACCTTGTTGAAAATTTAAAAAAAGTTAGGGTTGAATTTGACTTATGATCTAATTTATTAATAATTTTTTAAAAATTTGATAGTCTATAAATAATGCTTTCGCTAGATGCACATGGAAAATGCCTCAATTGCCAAATTAACCATGTTTATCAATTCAAAATTTGTTGACGCAATTTTTTGAATATTTATAAATAATATAAAATTTAGGCATTTTCAATAGAAATTTAATATTTAAATAAATAAATTGGAATATTTTATCTTATATTTTAAATAAAAAGGTATTGAAATTTTGTAAAGCTCATTTATTTTTTAAAATTGTAAACATTTACATCATGCTAGAATTATTAATTGTAATGTACAATCTAAAAATGAAAGACAAAATATAAAGACAGTGCAAACTTAGTGGTTAATCCCTACCTTCATAAACTATTTTTCACATTGGTGAATGTAATGCAAAAAAAAGTCACATGAAATTAAATTTTCAACAATTCAAAGTGCAGCCATTAACCTTACTATACTTAAACATTATGGTGGGACCTATTCAACCAAACAAAGAACTATTGTTACATTATACCATAAAGGAACGCCATGAACATAGAAAATTTATGGTGATTTTATACCCACTCAATGAGGATAATTTTTTGAGGTGAAATTTGAATATCTATAGGTCTCTTGTCACATACCAACACTATTAAGACAAATCCAAAACTATACACATCACTCTTATCTATCACGATGTGAGTTTGATAATACTTGAGACAAACATAAAACATAAAAATATTATGTGCTTGGAGAACATGGATAACACTTTACAACAATTTTCTTTACTTATTATAGTATGCCTAAGTATACAGATCCAAAGCCTTCATGTCTAATTGCATGGCTAAATTTTTTTGTAGCGATATTCATCTCCTCCAGAGTAAAGGCATGAGATTTTGATGAATTTAGTACCAAAACCATTAAATAATTTAATTTTGATTTATTTATAAAAGATTAGTAAGGTTCATGTGTAGGATTTAATGTGATTCCTAAAGAGTAAATTCATTGGGGATTATATTAAAATAATAAATGATAATTTAACATACTCAAGATGCCTCGTGTTTTGAATTTCTTTTGATGCACCATAATACAAACTCAAATGGTTTTTACAATTGTGCCTCATGTTATTCCAAGAACAATACCTACAATGTGCCACTTATCTTTCTTATGCACATGAAGGTATTTGTTGCCAACATGTTTGTGTTAGATCAAAGACATTGAACCATTTAAATTTTAATGCATAAAGTATTCAAATAAAAAATAAAGAAATGGAAATTAGTAGGGTACATAATGAATATGGAACAAATATCAATTACTATATTATTAAAATTTCTTTATGGAGAAGTTGTTGTGGAAGCACACCATTGAATTTATTATTCCCTATAAATCTGCCATGATTCCAATAGTGACAAAAAAATTTAACATTTAAATCATATATTGATTTTCAATAATAGAGAATGAAAGAACAAGGTTTAAGGAAGAGAGAAACTTACAATTCTTTAAGATTATGGAGTTTGCTTAACCATTATAGAATTATACCAATTAATTTATTATTTTGTAGATACTTGCATGTTCATCCAACATGGTGATTGCCCTTTTTTGAAATAATATACTAATATAAGGCCACTTAAATTGAAGCTCGCTATTTATTGCCAAGTATAATATAACATGATAATAAACATAAGGATTTATGCATATGATAAGAACAAACACGTTTATTTGTGGCATTGTATTCTATATATCTCATATATAGAATGTTTATAAAGACAATAATGAACTATTTTAGATACTTATATGACAAATTAAAGCTTGGAAATGTACTCATAGTATTTCTAACTTGGACAAGCTAGAAAAATCTGGTAAGGTTCTGGTGAAATCATTATTTTGTAGTGACCTCATCAAGATGCATTTGCAAATAAAAACATATTAACACCACTATAGGTGTAATTTTAACAATCTCACAATCATTTGCAACTCCCTCAAATTTTAAGTGTTGGATATTTAACCTTGGCAAAGGAAAAAAATAAATGATAGTGAAATGAAAAGGAGGTAGAATGACACATTGATAATACCCTACATTTATTGTAATCATGGTAATGAAGCATTTGAGTCTCCCTCTACATCAAACAACCCTTAATTTGTTTACCAACATAATGAATTGTAGTAAACAATATTGTGTAGTCTATATTAAGCTTGTTTGATGGATTTATTAAGATCTTTTGGCATACACATTCAATATTGACAGTTTTAAATATTGGCAATATACAGTCTATCTTTGTGGAAGATAATCACAATGTAGTGCACTAGATGCAATTAATGATTCTATAAGTATGATGCACACATATCATTTTTTATTTTTTATTGGACCCTGATTACCTTGATTTACGTGAAGGCAACAATAACATGTAAACTTGTAAACAAATTAGATGTTGATAAAATGACTTTATTTCAAATTCAAAATAAATACAACATACTATAAAAAGATCATATACATACATACATACATACATATGTGTGTGTGTGTGTGTGTGTGTGTGTGTGTGTGTGTGTGTGTGTGTGTGTGTGTGTGTGTGTGTGTGTGTGTGTGTGTGTGTATATGTATGTATGTATGTATATGCACGCAAAATAGATGAATATGACAATGGGGTTGCACGTGGTCTGTATTGCTAACTCATTTGTCAAAAATAATAACCAAACAAAGGTTTATAGAATGAAAGGAATTTATGACATGTTTTGTATTGATTAGCCCTATTACAATCAAGACAAAATTTTTAGAGAGGTCTATTGAACCTGCTATGATACCAAATGTAAAAATTTTCCTATATTTTGGTAGCACTGAAGCTCAAATTGGGAGAGCAAAGCTAAAATTAAAATCAATCAATCAACATATATTATTCATTAAATTATTACAAATATATAGACACTTTGACACTTATATCTAAAGAGTATGCCTTGTCAACACACTCCTCAAATATCTATACAAACAAATAACCATCCCTAAACATATGTGTAATCATAACACCTTTATTTTCTCCTAAAAATATATTTTACCCACACCAATATATGACTCATAAATGTGAGTACTAACAAATAAATTCCTAATAAGTTATAGATTTATATGTTAGGAACATGATTGACCAAGAGAAAATACATTTAGTTATTCTATCACGAGTTATAAATTTATATGTTGGGATTGTGATTTTCCAAGAAGCACAACAGGTCTACTTCCCTGATCAAGAAGTAGACTTTAGTTTATAGAATTTTATATAAAATCCTTTAGTTTCTAGGGTTTGAATTTAAACCCTGTCAATTTTATTTTTAAGATTTCATTTTAAAACTCTCATTTCAATTTCTAAACTTTTATTTAAAACTTGTTGGTGTCGATTTATAGAGTTCATTTTAAAACTTTTCAGTTTATAGCTTTAGTAGTAGATTGCCAAGAGTCATAATAACATGGTTCATGTATAACCAAGTTTATCCATTCATTTTATTATTTTCATTTCATCTATTTTTTTTTATTGATTATTAGTTTACTATGGCATTGAGTACTTACATGCATTCATGTTTGTTTTAAAGTACACTAGATTTGTTGGTGACCAAGTGTGGGTGCAACTATTCCAACAATTTAGAGTCCAGCTTTCATTCCTTAGGTAGTAAACAAATATACAAGTATTGTGTTTACATTTTGTTTTTCTTTGACACACATATTTATCATGCACATGCACATGCACATTACATTGGGACATTATATACACATATAATTTTAGTATAAGGCTTATTATTTTAATGTTTTTAGCATGTTTTTATGGATGTGGATCGTCAATTTAAATTAATTACTTGTTGGCACTCTTTCATGTGTCTTATCTCTTTATTTATTCTCTACGTGCCCTCATTCTCTCTTCTTTATTTTTTTCTCTCCTATGTGTGTTTTTGTCTTGGATCCCCTTTCCTCCTCTCTCTTTATATGACCCAATCAAATTTGACAATGAGTTTATTGTGATCCTTTGGTATTTTTGGGCCCTTTACCCCATTCCATTTCTTTCTCTTTATCAGTTTTATTTCTTTTCTTATGTCAACTTGTGCATTAGTAGATCCCTAATTTGAATTAGAGAAGTATATATATACAAATATTCCTAAAGGCATTTTAGAAACAAGTATCAAGGAGTAATCACATGTATCAAGTTTTAGGCACATTACCAAGTTATTCATTTTTTATCTTTAAGGTTTTCAAGTGATTTTAAGAGTTTTAATTAGTTCCATAATTATACCAAGATAAGGCTTAAGAAAATTTTCATATAGTTGCATTTGATTATATAGGGAGATAAAGTGAAGTCATATCTATCACTTGGGTTAAGATTGAACAAAATTTAATCTCAATTCTAAGCATGCAGGATATGTAGCTAAAAAATTGAAGTTGGTGCCTAGACCACTTAACTACACATTCCTTTGGTCTTTGATTATGATTAAGGTTATTACAAAATAGAGACAATTCTAATTTTTGATAATACCAATTTTTGAATCTAAGAGATGCACATTACTCATTGATTAATGAGAAAGAATACCATAAAGTAAAATGGGTTGAAAATTAACATAGCTTAAAGTCATGGCAATGGGTCACAATATTCCACTACATGATTTTATCCTGATCATAATCAGTGGTTTGTAAATTTTTACCCTCTATCCAAATCAATCCCAAACCTTTAGATCTCAATCTGCACATATTCTATGGTCTTTTTTCTACATTTTCAAGCTTTGTCACAATCTTTGTGTGTCTATTTCAGTCTTATTCCTTTATTTTCCCCTTCTCTTTCATTATCATTATTTGATCAACTGTAAATTGTACTTTCAATATTTATTTAGGCACTATATCATATTCAATTTTCTATAATTCATTGTATTATCTTAGATGTATATTATGCCTTAGTTTTAGCATGTGTTGTGATTGGAGTAATCACCCTAAAATTATCATTTATTAAAGCATGTCATTCCTAAAGTTCAAACATGTGGATAGAGTAACCACAATAAAAACAACCCAAGTCAAAGTCTAAAACCACTCATGGTGATTCCAAAACAACTCGATTACAACAAACATAACTCAAAATCCCTCAATTTATATAGGCTATATTAACCTAAAACATTATTGTAAAGCAATCTTAGTATTATTTCCATGGCCATAGAGACCTTTATAGTATATGCAAAACAAGATACCTTGTATCGGTCTTTAGTACCTTACCTTCAGTTATGAACAATAACATAAATTAATACCTTGGCAAAATAAGTTCTTAACACAAAATGGAAATCCATACATCAAGGCCAAATGGATCAAAATTATCCTAATTAATTATAAATATAAATAACTAAAAGAATAAAAATGGATTTTTTATTAGAGTTGTGGCCATAAATGATCATATAATATGTGAGAAATGCCTTAATTGTTATAAGTTGGTAGTACATACCCAACAAACTATAGTGGAAAAATAAAATGTAAAAAAATGTGTAACCATGCTACAATAAGCCAAACTAACATCATTATATGATAAAAACAAGAAAACAAAATAACATGTGAAAATTTTGTAATCATTCAACTGTAGTAAGAAAGGTCATGAAAGCATAAGTAAGGAATCAAAATACACATAATGAAAAACAATCATGCAAACATCTAGAAAACATTATAAATTGCAATCACAAATTATGTCAATAGATTGTAGACACAACCATGGTGTGTGCAATGGTTCTCATTATCTCTCTTGATATGCCTTGTCTACATCTGCAACACATTTGCATTCATAAGGAGGTATGATTAGCCATAAGGTAGAAATGGGTTGATGACATGATTTTTATCATTAAAAATAATAAAACCAATGAAACTTTCATAAGTACCAATATTCACATAAGGTACACTCATTTAAAGATTACCCACAACACTTGGTGTTGAAAACATGCATGACCTTATTAAACTCCTAGCTTTGTGAAGTGTTCTAAATGTGTAAATTGAAAATCACATATCTGCATTATAAAAAAATTTACTTTGAAATATAAGTACTTGATTTTTGCAAGGAATATTGATCATTTTGTTATGAAAATTACATATGAATTGTATTTTTTTGTGAAAGTTATTAATAATTATGCTCATTTATAAGGCTCTAGATTGAAAAAGTTGTAAAATGACATTAATTTATGTATTTGCTTTCTTAATTTCATGAAACTTGGGTTCTCATTTTTTAAAGTAGTGGTAGGTTGACTCAGCAAGTGTCACTAAAATAAGTTATTAACAAAAGAACACTTATGTTTGTATATGTTGCCTTAAATTTAGAAATAAACATAGTCTCTTTTGAGAGAGAATTTTGAGAAAGGTTGTTTTATTCTTGTGTAAATACTTAATTAGATTACCTTGAAAATAAAATCTTAGCATTTAAGTTTCATATTTTCATTTGACTCTTGGATTATGATGCCTTAAATTACTACATCAAGTGTGATGCATATTTTAAGAAGGGAGTATGCAATGCACTCTTGTTCTGATCATCTTGAAAACTCATTGAGCTAATTTTTAAAATGGGAAAAGACATAGGTAAATTTATATGAATTTTCTTAAGTGAAGGATGTCACATCACCAATTTGTACCCAAAATCTAATATGTTATAATTGAGAAATTGTTTATGTAATTAAAACATGATAATATTGTAGGAGACTAACTATTAGTTATTGTTGCCTATCTACATTGATTAAATTCTTATGGTTGATTTTCTACAACTTTATGTGACTACCAATAATGAGTTTTATTTATGGTTGAACTTTTTTTAAGAAACTAATTGATTGATAATATGAAAAGTGATGAATGTACACAACATATGATGATAAAAATTATTGATTTATGCTTGTTGAAATAAGGTTGTGTTGGTTCAAAATTATTATACAATCACTATGATTGGATATAATAATTTTATACTAAATTAAATTAGCATCATTGGCATAATTATAAAAATTGAATCAAATTATTGATTATCGCAGTGTCATTAATGATGTTTGACACATACTACTAATAGATCTTTGGTTATTTTTTAAAGATACTACCATAGTATCATTTGGACAAGGGAGAGAAATAAGGGTAGTGATAGAAACAATGGGTTACAATAGGGCCCAACATGATAATTTTCAAGTGTTGGATGACAAGACACTAGGTGCATGTATTTGCATTCATAAGAGTTTAGTGTGCTTGTTCATATGATGTTATGATTTTTTGTGAATGGTTGTTGATTAGGTGATTAGGTTGTGTTTATAATTTTAGATAAATATAAACCCATTGGTAGTAGCTTATTTATCCCTTTAAAATAATGAATGCATAAATTAAACATAATGTCGATGTAAAATGCCAAACAAATAATAATGTTGATGAATGCAAGCTTGTCAACATGGTGAGGTGAAGGCATTTCTATCAAAAACTCTAATGTATGGCCTAAAAATCGATTATCTTCACTAATCCTTCACATATATCAAAAAAAGATGTCAAACATTTAAAGGAATGTGTATGTCCTGATCCAAACTAGATACCCAAACCAATAGAGGAACCGTACACCTTATAATTACCAATGGATCCCTGAAGATTATACCACATAGTATGGCCAGATCCACAAAAATTAAAAGACACTAGAAAACTATCAGATATATGTATATGTATATGTACAAAAAATAGGTGAATATGACATGGGCTTGTGCATGTTCTATACTACTAACTCATTTATCAGAAATAATAACAAAATAGAGGTCTATCAAATGAAAGGACTTTCTCATGTGGTCTACATTGATTAACCCTATTAAAATCAAGATTGAATCTATAGAGAGGTCCTTTAAACCTACTATGATACCAAATGTGAAAATATTTATACATTTTGGTAGAGCTGAAGCTCGAATTGGGAGAGCAAAGCTAAAATTGTGTTCAATCAATCAACATATATTATTCATTGAACCATTAAAAATACATAATCACTTCGAATATTATATATAAAGAGTATGTCTCATCAACACACTCCTCAAATCTCTCTATAAACAAATAACCATCCTTAAACATATGTGTAATCATAATAGCTTTATTTGCTCCTAAAAATATATTTTACCTACACAAATATATGACTCATAACTGTGAGTACTAACAAATAAATTCCTAAGACATAGATTTATATGTTAAGAGTATGATTGACTAAGAGAAAATAAATTTAGTTATTCTATCACTAGTTATAAATTTATATGTTGGGATCACGATTTTCCAAGAAGTACTAGAGGTCTACTTCATTGATCAAGAAACAAACTTTAGTTTCTAAAATTTTCTGTGAAATCCTTTAGTTTCTAGGGTTAAAATTTGAACCTTTTTAATTTTAATTTTAAGATTTCACTTTAAAAATCTCATTTAAATTTCTTAACTTTTATTTAAAACTCTTCAATTAAATTTATACATATCATTTTAAAACTTGTCAGTTTACAACATCAATAGTAGATTGCCAAGAGTCATAGCATGATTCGTTTACAATCAATTTTATTCATTCATTTTTTTATTTTAATTTCATATATATTTTTATATTATTAATTTACTATGAAATTGAGTACTTACATTCATTCATGATTGTTTTAAAGTACACTATATTTTTTGGTGACCCCAAGTGTGGGTGCACCTATTCCAAAAATTTAGAGTTCACCTTTCATTCCTTAGGTAGTAAACAAATATACAAGTATCATGTTTTTATTTGGTTTTTAATTTGACACATGTATTCATCATGCATGTACACATTACAGTGGGACATTATGTAGACACCTAATTTTAGTATAGGGCTTATTATTTTAATGTTTTTAGCATCTTTTTGTGCATATGGATCATCAATTCAAATTAGTTACTTGTTGACACTCTTTCTTCTCTCTTCTCTCTTTATTTATTCTCTATGTCACCTCATTCTCTCTTATTTATTTATCTCCTATGTGTGTTTTAATCTTGTATCTCCTCTCCTCCTCTATATCTATCTTGTTGTTTAGTCCAAATATCCTGCTCAGAAAGCACTCATGAGTTTGAGTGTTCTAAATAGAAAAGTGGGAACAATAAGGGAATTTCATCCTCCATTTTAGGATTAATTTTTGATAAATCTAGGGCATGACTAGAGGTATGTGGATCCATGATATAGCTTACATAGGATAGATTCCAAGAGATGCAGTGCTCCTAATAGAAGCTCAATACAAGTTATTTAGAGTTATAGTTTAATGCCTTGATCTTGTTGCTAAAGTTGATGTGACATGCTTTGTAAATTTTTAAAATAAGGTAATGTAGTTAAATTATAAAACAAACATAAAATAAGAGAGAAGGGAGAGAATAATGGAAGATTTATAGTCAAGTGAATGCCAATGCTTTAAGAATTGAAATATGCCAGGTCATAGTTATACCATTGTGTTCTTTGATCAGTAGTTACACAAACTTGCAGAGACACAATGGGAAAGATTCTAAGGACATAAATTTGGGTAGTCTACTTGATAAATCTTCATTAACCATGAACACACAGATATATTGCACACAAATATTTTGAAACCCTTTATAGTTGAAAACACATAAAACACATAGTGTTCATAAGTGAACTAAAAATGAATAACAAGGACCTAGACTAGCATAAGCAAAATCTAAATATTGCATCCAACTCTATATAAACTATAAAATCAATCCTTTTTAATAAGCATAGATTTAAATACAAACAATGCACCATACTCGATGAACAAAACACACTATCTCAATGTTAGATGATAAATTTGAGAAATTGATCTATGATTATGCAATTTGTCTACACCTAAATTCACTTGCTTCATTTAACATCACTAATTTTCTTATTAGTTGACACTAATTTTGGTAGGTTTTCAACTTTCTACAATATTGTAGTTTTGTATCGAGTGATTTTTCTATAAAGTTATAGTTTTGAAAAAACCATAAATTTGCAGTTATGGTATTGTAAAACCACAAATTTTTAGTTGTAGTATTGTAAAAATGCAGATTTATAGTTGTAGTTTTACATATAAGTTGTGATATTGCCCTATGAAGTAGCAATTTTTCTTCACATGATTAAAACTAGGAATTAAAATTGTTAACTATGGTCTTTAATCAATTTTCTACCTCTTTCTAAGTGTCGTATGCTTGCAGAAAAGGGGAAGGAGCTACATAGATTGACATAAAACATTTTCATAACACCCTCTCAACTACCTATTGCAAAATTGAAAGTCCACAGTAGTGATATTATTTTGATTAGAATTTTGATAAAACAAACCTTAGTCTTGAGGCAATTTAAATAATTTTTGGATTATTTGTAAATATTCTTAGTCTCTATACATATTTTATCATTTTTTGATATTTTGATTAAGTCTAACTGATAAAATCTTAATAATTTTTCCTCATCCGAAAAAATCACAGATTGTAAAATCATGATTTTACTGTAAAAATCATGATATCAGCTTAAAACTCATGGTTTTTTAGAAACTATGTAGTAACCATTAGCGGTTAGCCCATTTTCATAAAATCGTGACTTCAAAGTCATGATATTGCATAAAAGTTGTGATATTGTTATTTCTAGAAGTGGTTTTACCTTCTATAGTTGTGTTTTTGCACTCTTTTTCCAAGCATCCCACAAGTCCCAAATTACATGGGAGTGTGTTGGAGCACTACCCCCAGACCCTGCAAGGGGATTTTCCCCTTGACCCCAAAAGGGGCACTGCCCCTTAACCCCATAAGAGGTGCTTCCCCTTGAACCCATTGGGGGATGCCTCACCTAGACCCTTACATCGTGGCCCCCTTATCAAAATAAGTTATAGAGCCAAATTATCATTTTTTAAGTGTTTTTATTAAGGCCTATTAGACTAACATTGTGTTTCTTACAAGAGTGAATCTAGTGCCTATTTTGAATTGCTAACATCTTATTTTGTTGGTCATATTTTTATCTAATGTATTATGTTATAGTTTGCCCTTTCATGATTGCCAATCAAAATACTAACCATTTTCCTACAGGCCACCTGTCAAAGACATTTTAGTATCTTGAAAATCATTTTGTTTGTCTAAGACCTTTAATCATTTTAATCACTTTGTCTAAATCATGTTGTTTAAATTCTTTTATATATATCTTATCTATTTTTGATCTTGTATATATCTCACATTTAATTAATTGGTTAATTAATCTCTTTTTGGTCTACTTATCTATCATCCAAGGGCTATGGTAGTGTATGCTCTCCTCCTTGTATCCTTGTGGTGATTTTTAAAGAATAAAAAAACTAGTAATAAACCCTCCCATTTTTCTTTTCTAGGGGAAACATGACGTGAAATTGACACCTATGCACTTTCTATAGTCTTAGGGGGATAATGACTGTGGATTTCACCACTCTACACTAATCCACACTCTATGTTCTAACAAATTATAAATGTGATCTAGGAATTTAGCTCAAGAGATGATGGTTAGTAGGATGTTAGTTCCAAAGTGAAAACAAAATGAAATAAACACACTAATAACATAACATCTCTAGGCCTAGACACTAGGAAGAGCTTAGTTAACAAAGCAAATGACAAACATAACTAAAAAGTAAGAAATGAAAACACAAAAATTCCTTCACCTTCCTTGGATGCTCCAAATGCCTTTGTAGTGGTGGCTTGCTCAACTTGTGCTCATGAAGTCTTCATCAAAGGAGGCTTGGTTATCTCCTCTTCTCCTTGGAACCTTTGGCTTGTGGCTTGGCTTGGCTTGGGATCAATTTGACATTATAAATTTGCATAATCAAGTCCTTAAAGATATTTGAGTATAATAACTTTGCACTAAAATAGCTTAAAAATGATGTTCATGGCCTCTCTATTTATAGATTTTTATAAATGTCTAGAATCAACCTGAACCATCCATCCTAAGATTGAGATGTCTAGTTGAGGATTAATTCAATTTTTTGAATTAAGTTTGTAATTATCCTCATTATGACATTTAAATAAGGGGTAATTAAGAGGCATGGAAGGCATTGATGAGGCAAGGAGGGCATGAATCTTTATATTTGTGGCATTTATGGCCTAGGGATGTCTTTCTAAGAAATGAAGTCACTTGATGATGCAGATATTCTATATTTATTGTTAAAAACAAGTATTCAACAATTTTCTATGGAATTATTAATTATTCCTTGATTTGGGTTAATTAGCTCTTAAGCATGTTTAAGCACTTTATGCACAAATTACTCAAATTGATTAGAATATCTTGTTATTGGTCTATAATTTGACTAGATTAGAATTGAAAGGTGATGCTAGATGTGTTGGAAACGTATTACCATTTAGGATGTTATCAACAACAAAAAACAAAGGCATGTGTCTTATGCAAGATATTTGATAGGAAAGATCAATTTAGAGCACCTAGGTGCAAAATTGGCATTTTGACTCAGAATTATCTGATCAAAGTTAGTTGGCCCATAAATTACATTACCACATTTAGTGATATTCTGGCTAAAATTGGTAGTTAAATATGTTAGTTTCACATCATTTATCATGTTTTAGTGTTTTAAGGCCAAATTGTGCATTTTGGGTACAAATTGGTCAAAAGCTTGATTGGAGGTTATCGGCGGCCAGATTTAGGTGTTTATAGTTTGCTTCTATTTGGGAAGGCATTGAAAGATATAAACATAATAATATCTTCTCAAAGAATGAAAAGGTCTTGTATGCCTACAACTACAATAATGATAAACTAACTATATGATACCCCTTCGAGGGAACAATTGGCACAAGCAGGTCGACAAATGGTCCCTCGAAAAAAAAGAAGCAAAATGAGGGGACCAAAGAAAGGAAAGATGATGGGGTGAAAACAAAATCATATTGAAAAAGTAGTTAAAATAATTGAGAATGCAAGTGGGAGGGTATACAATGGTTTTCTCAAAGGTCGTTATAAGCATTGTACCTTGATAGTGGCAACATGGTATGATAACACAATGATTTGCTCAAAGGTGGTTATAATCATTGAGAAGATGGAGTTTCCTTAGTTAAGATAGACAAAAAAGATAATAATATGCCATTGTATGGGTAGAAAGAGTAAAGTGAGGACAACATGATGATTTGTCTAAAGGCGGTTATAATCATTGAAAAATATAGGTGGGATGGTGTGCAATAATTTTCTCATAGATAGTTATAATCATTGTACTCTGATAGTGGCAATGTGGTATGATAACACAATGATTTGCCCAAAGGTGGTTATAATCATTGAGAAGATGGAGCTACCCCAGTTAGGATAGACAAACAAGATAATAACATGCCCCTGTATGGGAGAAAAAAGTAAAATGGTGACAACACAATGATTTGCCCAAAGACAGTTATAATTATTGAGAAATATAGGTGGGATGGTGTGAAATGATTTGTCTATAGGTGTTTATAATCATTGTAATATGATAGTGGCAACATGATATGATAACATAATGATTTTCCCAAAGGTTGTTATAATCATTAAGAAGATGGAGTTGCCCTAGTTAGGATAGAAAAACAAGATAATAACATGCCCCTATATAAGTAGAAAAAGTAAAGTGATGACAACACAATGATTTTCTCAAACGTGGTTATAATCATTGAGAAATGTAGGTGGGATGGTGTGCAATTATTTTCTCATAGGTGGTTGTAATCATTAGACCTTGATTATGGCAAACATGATAAACTTGGTCGAGGATGATGATAACTTAACACAGGGTAATGATCAATTAGAACAACTTATTAGTAAGGAGATGCTCATCTGAACTAATAAAAGTTGGAATTATTTCATGTTTAATTACTCTATTTGGGATATGATTATGATGGAATCAGGATGTCGATGTCGAAGAGATGTCATCATTGTTGAATAGACTTCTTGAAGCTGAGGTTTGTTGTAGCATGTGATGGTAGGCTTCATGATAGAACACCATAAAGATTTGGCCAAAATATGCATAAGGACTGACTCCCATAATCCAATACTCAATAGAAAACAATTCGCTAATGATAGAAACCATGATGACAATGTAAAAATATGAATATGGATGGATATAAGTGTAAGTGTGGGCAAGGAATCACCCAATGAACACATATAAATTGAATAAAGGCAATAGTGCTGAAAACAAACAAACAGGAAGACAAATAAACAAAATAAGCAAAAACAAATAAACAAACAACGTAATAGAAACCCTACAAACATTGCCCCTAGAAAATAGGTGACAACTTAATAAATGAACAAAATGGGAGAATAGAAGAAAAGGAAGGGGGGTCGAGCTGTCTCCATATGTACTAGGCAAGTGGATGCTACCTACATAGTTACATAGATGTAATATCTAATTAAAAAAAACTTCAGGGCAAATGTAGTTCTCCTAGGGAATGGGAAGAATGTGATAACTGATGAAAATAAATAGAATGGATATGATAGAGGAATAAAAATGGTCTTAAAAAATGGCAAGTGCGTGAGAGAAAATACCAAAAAAGATGGGGAAACTAAATGACAAGTAATTTACGTGTAACTTAGTAAGGGTTCCCAGAATCTTTAAGGCAAAGAAGTGGTCAAAATTTTTGTTCTTTTTTAACGATTTTTCAAATATTTTAAATTTTTTTTTGAAGTGTCTTAACTCGATCAAGAATGATGAGACACTAAATGGTTCAGGCTCACAAAATGGTGAGAACGTTTAAACTAAGGTTGCTCACAAAATGGCAAGAGCATGGCTTAGGTTGCTCATAAAATGGTGAGAGTGTGGCTTAGGTTGCTCACAAAATGGTGAGAGTGTGGCTTAGATTGCTCATAAAATGGTGAGAGCGTGGCTTAGATTGCTCATAAAATGATGAGAGTGTGGCTTAGATTACTCACAAAATAGTGAGAGTGTGGCTTAGATTGCTCATAAAAAGACAAGAGCATGGCTTAGGTTTCTCACAAAATGGTGAGAGTGTGGTTTAAATTGCTTACAAAATAGCAAGAGCATGGCTTAGATTGCTCATTAAATAGTGAGAGTGTGGCTTAGGTTGCTCATAAAATGGCAAGAGCGTGGCTTAAGTTGCTCATAAAATGGTGAGAGCATGGCTTAAGGGTGACTGATCTGACCTTAAAAAGTTTTGAGCACCACCTACATAGTCTTAGAATAGGACCTCAATTCACTGTAGTTCTACCATTACAGTAAAAAAATTCAATTAGTGTAGCAGTCAATTCAAATAAAATAGGCACAGTTGGTAAAAAGGCATAGTATGACATAGGAAATGGTAAGTTGGTACATCAAAGCTTAATGTTGCTCCTAGTATTCCCATAGGCAATTATAACTAGGACACAATGGCATAGATCAATGGTACTAATTTTCTCCAAATGCCTTTGTAGTGGTAGCTTGCTCAGCTTATGGTCATGAAGTCTTCACCAAAGGACGCTTGGCTATCTCCTCTTCTTCTTGGCACCTTTGACTTATGGCTTAGCTTGGCTTGGGATCAATTTGGCATTATAAATTTATATAATCAAGTCTTTGAAGATATTTGATCATAATAACTTTTCACCAAAATAGCTTAGAAATGATGTTCATGGCCTCTCTATTTATAGATTTTTGCAAATGTCTAGAATCAACCTGAACCGTCCATCCTGAAATTGAGATGTGTGGTTGAGAATTAATTCAATTTTTGAAATTAAGTTTGTAATTATCCTCATCATGAAATTGAAAGAAGTGGTAATTAAGAGGCATGGGTGGCATGAAACCTGATATTTGTGGCATTTATGGCCTAGGGATGTCTTTCCAAGAAATGAAGTCACTTGATGATGCAAATATTTAATATTCATTTCTAAAAACCAGTATTCAACAAGTTTCCATGGAATTATTAATTATGCCTTGATTTGGGTTAATTAGATCTTAAGCATGTTCAAACACTCTGTGCACAAATTACTCAAATTGATCAAAATGTCTTATTATTGGTCTAAAATTTGATTGAATTAGAATTGGAAGGTGATGTCAAATGCATTGGAACTGTATTCTTATTTAAGATGTTACCAACAATAAATAACAAAGGCATGTGTATTGTGTAAGAGATCTGATATAAAAGAGTAATCCACAGCACCTAAGTGCAAAATTGGCATTTTGACTCAAAATGATCTGATCAAAGTTAGTTAGCCCATAAATTACATTGCCCCATTTAGGGATACCTTGACCAAAATTGGCACTTAAATATGTTAGTTTCAAATCATTTAGCATGTTTTAGTTTTTTAAGGCTAAATTGTGCATTTTGGGTGGAAATTGGTCAAAATCTTGATTGGAGGTTATTGGTGGCCAGATTTAGGTGTCTATAATTTGCCCCTATTTGGGAAGGCATTGCAAGATATAAACATAGTAATGTCTTCTCAAAGAATGAAAATGTCTTGTATGCCTAAAACTATAACAATGATAAACTAACTGTATGATACCCCCTCGAGGGAATAATTGGCACAAGCAGGTCGGCAAACAGTCCATCGAAAAGAAAGAAGCAAAATGAGGGGACTAAAGAAATGAAAGATGATAGGGTGAAAACACAATGATATTGAAAAAGTAGTCAAAATCATTGAGAATACAAGTGGGAGGGTGTATAATGGTTTGCCCAAAGGTGGTTATAAACATTGTACTCTAATAGTGGCAACATGGTATGATAACACAATGATTTGCCTAAAAGTGGTTATAATCATTGAGAAGATGGAGTTGCCCAAGTTAGGATAGATAAAAAAGATAATAACATGCCCCAATATGGGTAAAAAAAGTAAAGTGGTGACAACACAATGATTTTTCTAAAGGCAATTATAATCATTGAGAAATGTAGGTGGGAGGTGTGCAATGATTTGCCCATAGATGATTATAATCATTGTACCCAAATAGTGGCAATGTGGTATGATAACATAATGATTTTTCTAAAGGTGGTTATAATCATTGAGAAGGTGGAGCTGCCTAGGTAGGATAGACAAACAAGATAATAACATGCCCCTGTATGAAAAAATAAAGTAAAATGGTGACAACACAATGATTTACCCAAAGGTAGTTATAATCATTGAGAAATGCAGGTGGGATAGTGTGCAATGATTTTCCCATAGGTAGTTATAATCATTGTACCCTGATAGTGGTAACATAGTATGATGACAAAATAATTTTCCCAAAGGTAGTTATAATCATTGAAAAGATGGAGCTACTCTAGTTAGGATAGATAAATAAGATAATAACATGCCCCTATATGGGAATAAAAAGTAAAGTGGTGACAACACAATGATTTGACCAAAAGTAGTTATAATAATTGAGAAATGTAGGTGGGACGGTGTGCAATGATTTACCCATAAGTGGTTATAATCATTAGACCTTGATTATGGTAAACATGATAAAATTGGTCGAGGATGATGATAATTTAACACATAGGGTAATGATGAATTGGAACAACCTATTAGTAGAGAGATGCTTGTCCAAACTAATAAAGGTTAGAATTCTTTCATGTTTAATTACTCTGTTTGGGATATGCTTATGATGGAATCTAGATGTCAGTGTTGAAGAGATGTCACCATTTTTGAATAGAATTATTGAAGTTGAGGTTTATTGTAGCATGTGATGGTAGGCTTCATGATAAAACACCATAAAGACTTGGCCAAAATATGCATAAGGATTGACTCCCATAATCCAATACTTAATAGAATAAAATGCACCAATGATAGAAACCATGATGATAATGTAAACATATAAATATGGATGGATGTAAGTGTAAGTGTGGGTAAGGAATCACCCAATGAACACACATAAATTGAATCAAGGTAACAATGCTAAAATCAAACAAACAGGCAGACAAACAAATAAACAATGCAATAGAAACCCTACAAATATTGCCCCTAGAAAATAGGTGATAACTTGACAAATGAACAAAATGGGGGAATATAAGAAAAGGAAGGGGGTGGTCGAGTTGTCTCCATATGCACTAGGCAAGTGGATGCTACCTACATAATTCTATGGATGTAATATCTAATAAAAAACTTTGGGCCAAATATAGTTATCCTAGGGAATGGGAAGAATGCAATAACTGATGAAAACAAACAAAATGGATATGATAGAAGAATAAGAATGGTCTTGAAAAATGGAAAGCGTGTGAGAGAAAAGACCAAAAAGGATGGGGAAACTAAATGATAAGTGATTTGATTGTAACTTAGTAAGGGTTCCCAGAATCTTTAAGGCAAAGAAGTGGTCAATATTTTTATTTTTTTTAATGATTTTTCAAATGTTTTTTGGAATTTTTTGAAGTGTCTTAACTCAATCAAGAATGATGAGACACTAAATGGTTTAGTCTTGTAAAATAGTGAGAGCGTTTAAACTAAGGTTGCTCACAAAATGGTAAGAGCATGGCTTAAGTTGCTCACAAAATGGTGAGAGTGTGGCTTAGGTTACTCATAAAATGGTGAGAGTATGGCTTAGGTTGCTCACAAAATGGTGTGAGCGTGGCTTAAGTTGCTCATAAAATGATGAGTGTGTCTTAGATTACTCATAAAATGGTGAGAGTGTGGCTTAGGTTGCTCACAAAATGGTGAGAGCATGGCTTATATTTCTTACAAAATGGCAAGAGTGTGACTTAGATTGCTCATAAAATGGTGAGAGTGTGGATTAGGTTACTCATCAAATTTCAAGAGCCTAGCTTAAGTTACTCAAAAAATGGTTAGAGTGTGGCTTAAGGGTGACTAAGCTGACCTCAACAAGTTTTGAGCGCTACCTACATAGTCCTAGAGTAGGACCTCAAGTCACTATAGTTCTACCATTACAGTGGAGGAATTTGATTAGTGTAGCAATCAAGTCAAAAAAATAGACACATTTAGTAAAAAGACATAGTACAACATAGGAAATAGAAAGTTGGTACATCAAGGCTTAATGTTGCCCCTAGTTTGCCCATAAGCAGTTATAATTATGACACAACGACATAGATCAATGGTATTAATTTTCCCAAAGGTGGTTATAATTAATATCAAGATCGATGGTAAAAAATAAATAACAAACAAAGGATGTAACTACCAAAAATTCTATCACATTGTTCTAAAATACGATCTTTGTCTGAAGTTCTTGAACCAACTAATGAAACTCATTAGATACCTTGATGTTGAAAATGTGTAATGAATGGAAAAATTTAAGGTCAAATGAGATAGGCTTTTAGAACACACTTGGATGATAGGTCAAAAATAGAAAGTGGATACATTGAAGAGGATGGATAAGGATGGTACTTTGTACAAAGAAGAATAGTTATAAAATGGCATAACTAAAATGGTCCTTACAGATAATACACTTTAGTGCTCAAGCATAATACCACCTGAGATGAATAATATTCATCAACTTAGGAATTTCATCTCCATCTGGTGTGGCAAGCCTGTATCCTCCTGATCCATAATTTGTAGTAATGATGAAAGGCCCTATCCAATTTGGTTTAAATTTCCCTTTATGTTTCTTGTCAGCCATGGTATTCTTTTAGTTTTTTAAAGAATAAGATAACCAAGTTCAAATGTTCTATTATTAATACGCTGATTATAGTGGCCTTTGAATCAGTTTTGATATGCTTGAAGATTGTTGAGTGCAGTTGTGTGTTTCTCATCTAGTAGGTTTAGCTCTTACAGGTGAGCTATGTGATAGTCATGATCATCCAGGCATGCTTGAAAGAGATGCGTAGTGAATGCAATTTGACCTCAATTAGAAGGGTGGCTTTAGTATCATACATAAGTGAGTATGGGATGGCTCATGTGGGGGTATGATGATTGGTATGGTATGCCCAAAGGGTAGGGAATATCTGAAGGTGACAATCATGACCGGTATCATTGACAATTTTTTTAAGGATATTGACAATGGTTTTGTGGATGCTTCAGCCTGGCCATTACCTTGAGGGTAATATGCTGTAAAAAAATGTTGTGTGATGTTATCTTTAGTACACAGTTAGTCTACATCCTTATTTTTGAATGATCCTCCATTATCATATATAATGTCAAAAGGAATACCATAGTGGTAGATGAGATGGTTGAAGATGAATTTAGAAATTTGTGTTCCAATAACATAAGTGAGGGGTATAGCTTCAACCCATTTAGTGAAATATTCAGTGGTAGTAATGATATGTTTATGGTCATCAGATGAAGTGGGGTTGATCTTCCCAATGAGGTCAAGTCCCCATGTAGAAAATGGCCATGGTGTCAACATCGGTTTCAAAGTTTTGGCTGGGGCATGAATTAGATTAGCATACCATTGACATTTATCACACTTTTTTACATATGTAGTAGCATCTGCATCCATTATGGGCCAATAATAACTAGTACACAAGAGATTTTTAGATAGGATTGTCCCACTAGAATGGGCTCCACATACCCCTTCATGAACTTCTCTTAACATTAATGTAGACTCTGCCAAAGTTAAACAACAAAGCGAAAATCCATAAAAACTGTGATGCTAAAGGGTGGATCCAAGTAGAGTATAACAAGTGGAATGATGAGTGACGGATTTAGTTTGTTTGTGAGATAGGTTTGGTGGCAAAAATTGGTCATGAAATTAGTTATAAAGGTCTGAGTACCAGATAGAATTAGGACCAACAATATCACAAATCATTGCAATGATTGAAGATTCATGAGCAGGTGCTGAAAAATTCTCAACGAGGAACTGATACTCTCTAGCTTTATTTTTTTTATCAAATTAGAGAGGCAATAGTAGCTATGACATCTGTTGTTCTGTTACTAGCCCTTGGTATGTGCTTAAACTAAATGTTGATAATTTGTTGTTTCAGAGTGTCGACCATAGCTTTATATGGAACTAGCTTGTCATCTTTAGTCTGAAAATGATTTGTGACCTAATTGATGATTAACTGAGAATCACCATAAACTTAGAGATGGGATATATTTCAATGCACTGCTTGTCAAAGACCTGTAATAAGTGTTTCATACTCATCCATGTTGTTTGTACAACAAAAACTGATTTTGAATGATTTAGGGATTAGATCCCCCTATGGTTTAATAAATAATAGGCTTGCCCCTAATCCATGTGTAGTAAATGAAATATCAAAATACAAATTTTAGGATTTCTCCTCAAGGGGTGTGTCAATGAAGGTCATGATAGATTCATTAGTAAATTAGAATGTGAGTGGTTGTGTATCTATGAGAGGTGCTTCAGTAAGTTGATCCATAAGAACTTGTCCCTTAATTACCTTTTGATTGACATATGCTATGCCAAACTCACTAAGAAGTATGATCCATTTAGCCATTCTACCTTAAAAAGCTATTTTATATAGTAGATACTTGAGCGGATCTACTTTTGAAATAACCATGGTCTTATTATTTAACATGTAATGGTGCAGTTTCTGAGTTGCGAAAACCATGGCTAGACAAGCTTTTTAATAGGTGCATAGTTATGTTCATATGAAACCAAGGTATGACTTAATTAGTATACAACATGCTCTTTTCCATTGTCATCATGTTGAGCCAAGAGTTCCCCCAGAGCATGGTTAGTAGCTGATAGGTATAACAAGAATGGCTTTCCTATCATAAGAGGTAATAAAATAGGCAGATTGACAAGATAGTCTTTGAGCTATTGAAAAGCTATTTGGTAGTGATCATCCCAGTGAAATACAACTCTCTTCTTTAAAAGGTGTGTAAATGGATGGCACTTGTCTTTTAACTGAGAGATGAAGTGTCAAATTGATTGGATCTTACCCTGAAAACTATAGAGTTACTTTAAATTGGTTGGTGGTGACATCTCAGTTATAGCATGGACTTTAGCCAGATTGACTTCAATACTGTTAGGTTGTGGAGCTAAAAGCTTCACAGGTATGCAAACATGGAGGAGGTGCTGAATGTCACAGTAACCGGTGTTGGTCAGGCCAACCGACGTCAGTTAGGGGTAGATAGGTAGCCACCGACAACGGTCATGTATCAGCCGAAGTCGATCGTCTCCAGACAGACAGGGACTGACGTCGATCGCCTGTGCATTCTAGAACTATTAGTTAGACAAACAATTAGTTTGTTGAACAGCCAATTTTCATGTAAAGACTAATTTTAGTCTTCGAGCTGTGGTTCTAATTATTGTAATTAAAAGTCTAATTATTGTTTGCATGGGATCTATATAATAGACTCATGGGCTATATTGTAAAGTGTGCTGGATAGAGAGAGCAAGGTTAGCTCCTTCAGAGAGAAGAGAGCAAGATTGGCTCTTCATAGTGCCACAGTGTCAAGTGTGTATGATCAGATAGATCTGCGAGAGAGCAAGATCTAGTAGAAGATCTACAGGGGTGCTAGTTTGGAGAATCATAAGGACTTGGGGAGGCAAGGACAAGGGTTCTTCATGGTAAGTAAGGTTGGTTGATCTGCAGGTGTGTGTGTGTGCGAGATCTAGGTTTACAGGTGTGCAAAACTAGGTTGATCTGTAGGTGGCAGCAAGATCAGGGAGATCAACAACACAACAGGTAGCAAGATCAAGTGAGATCTACTTAGAGTACGTGGTGTACTTGAACTTGGAGTACATGGAGTACTTGGTGGATTGACAGTATTGTTACTGACTGGTGGATAGTCAGTATTGTTACTGACTAGTGGAGGTGAAAAATAACTCTGTGTTTGAGTTGTTTGTTGTGACCATAGTTGAGAGAGAGAACTCTTGATGGAGATTATTGTATGCCCTAGATGTGTGGGAAGAAGAGTGTGGCATCTTCTTTATTGTAATTCCTTCTGGAAGAGTATTAATACAATTGGGTATTGTCTCTCATATTTTGTGTTGTTTTTGATTTCTAGTTACTTATTACTTCTAGTTAAATTCTATATTTAGTTGCTTATACAAGGTAATCAATTGTGCTCCTAATCTTGACAGTGGAATCAAAGTTGTTTGTTGTTCTAAATTCCTGACAAAGTGGTATCAGAGCGAGGTTGCAGAGAGCAGGTTTGTGTTTGATTACATGTCACTCTCAAGGGTTTTTGATTGAGTGGGAGTATAGCAATGGCAGAAGAAAGTAAGCTAAGAATGGAAGAATTCAAAGGCACGAATGGTCAATTACAAATTTTGGAAAGAAAGAGTAGGTAAAGAAAGATTGTTGGTTGGTAGCAGATCAGCATAAAGAAAATAAAGAATCAGGTATTGTTGCAGGTATTGAAGCACGGGATGCTCTTATATGTTCCTTGAATAAAGTAGAATCTTGGGTTTTAGATTATGTTTCCTCTTTCCATGCAACCTGAAATAGAGGGGTTGGTGAGCCTTGTCAAATTGTTGGCAAAGGGGAATTGCAGCTGAAATTGTAGACGGGCAACACATAGGTGTTGAAGCAGGTCATGCAGGTCCCAGTCCTGAAGATGAGGCTAATTTCTTCAGGAAAGTTGGGTGATGAGGGATGCACAGTAACTCTCACAGCAGAATCTTGGAAAGTTTCCAAGGGTGCACTTGAATTAGCATGTGGTAAGAAAGTAGGTACTCTTTATCTATCTACTTGTATTACTGATTTCACTTTTGTTACAAAGATGTGGCTTTGTAGGCTTGGTCACATGAGTGAGAAGGGAATACATGTTCTTAAGAGAAAGTCAGATGTCTTTGACAAACTTAAGAATTGGAAAGCCTTGGTGTTCATGGAGGAGATGATGGACAGAGATCAGTCATAGAGGCTGGATAACTCTGAGCAAGGTAGTTTGGATAGGGTTTTGATTCAAAGTAAGCTCACAGGTAAAAAGTCATCACTCACAGGAAAACATAGGTACCGACATCGATCAAGGGGAACCGACGTCGAACAAGCAGGCACTGATGTTGGTCATGTGTAGATAGGCAAAGTTGGTGGTGTTGAGCAAGTGGCTATCGGTATCGGTCAGGGAACTGACGTTGGCAACCAAGTAGACACCGACGTTGGTCAGGGAACCAACATCGATGATCAGGGGGATTTGACATCGGTCAGGTGCAGACAAGGGTCAGTCAGGAAATGGATTTTGGGCAGATAGCAAGTTGTCAAGGAGTCTCAAATGCCCATATGGAGGACTGAAAGGGTAAGTAAGCCTCAAATTCATTATTTGCCTTCTTTATACTACATGAACATGTTGCTCACTAATGGTCAAGAGCCAGGAAGTTTTGAAGAGGCAATGTAGGTAGAATCTAGGAACCAGTGGGAGCATGGCATGAATTCTTTGGAAGAGAACTAAATCGAAGATTTGGTAGAGTTTCTAGCTAGGATGAAAGCACTAAAAGACAAATGGATTCCTTGGTTAAAGAAGAGAGAGAATGGACATGTGAGACAGAAGGCTAGGTCATATGGTCTTGTGCAAGCTCCAGGATAGTGGTACAAGTTTTACAGGTGTATGACAAAGCATGGCTTTAGTCAATGTCATTATAACCATTGTGTTTACTTTACCAGGTTGGATAGTGGTCACGATATTATCCTGTTACTATATGTAGTGGGTTCACACATGCAGGGTTTTGCTGAGCTAAAGGTAAAGTTAGTTCAGTGGTATGCCAGGAAGGATTCAGGAGGAGCGAAATTCTTTGGCATGAGTATTCTTAGGGACAGGGAAGATCACAGGTTGATGTTGTCTCAAGATGATTGTGTGAATAAGGTAGTGGAGAGGTTCAGGATGCAGGATGCAGAACCGGTTAGCACACCTATGGATGGATGGTTAACAGAACAATGTCCCCAATCACATGATGAGGTTAAGTACATGTGTACTAGACCTGATGTTTCCCAAGCAGTGGGAGTTGTCAGCGAGTTTGTGGTCAATTCGAGAAAGAAGCACTAGAAAGTAGTTTAGTGGATTCTCAGGTATCTGAGAGGGACTAGTAGCAGGTCGACATGCTATGCAGGGTCAAGTACTTCTCTACATGGGAATGTAGATTCAGATATGGCAGGTTACTTGGATGATAGGAGTAGCACCATAGAATGTGTGTTGGTTGGTCTTCAAGATTAAGCTTGAAGAGGGATACAAGCTAGGAAACAAATTAGATGATGTATAGGTACATGTACAGGTGCAGCTGTTTATCTCCAAGTGAGAGATTGAAATCAGAGCTGTTTGTTGTTCTAGATTCTTGACAAATACCTCTATGAGATATGATGAAGCCAAGTAATTTTATTGAAATTATATCAAACACATATTTATTTAGATTGAGTTTGACTTTATACTCTCATAATCTTTCAAATATCTTACACAATACTACTGGATGGTTAGCCCTAATTTTGGATTTTCTCAATATGTCATTGACATAGTCTTCAATAGTATCATGCATCATATCATGGAATATGACAGTCATGGCCCTTTGATATGTAGCTCCAAAATTCTTAAGGCCAAATGGCATCACCTAATAACAAAATGTTCCCTATGGAGTGGTGAATTCTATTTTATTTTGGTCTTATGGTGTTATTTTGATCTAGTTGTATCTTGAAAAGCCATACATGAGTGAAAGCATTTCATAAATAGTCATGGAGTTGATGATCATGTCTATTTTAGGCAAGGGAAAATCATCTTTAGGACAAGTTTTGTTGATGTCTCAAAAATTAGTATAAATTATGATCCCTTCAAGATTTTTGCTAGCAGGTACCACATTAGAGATCCATTCTGAGTAGTCAATGGATCAAATACATCCTACTTCTAAGAGTTATTTCAACTCTTTCTTTACCATTACAATAATGTAAGGATGCATCTTACGTAACTTTTGTTTTATCGGTTTAGCATCAAGATTAACCACAAGGTGGTGTAAAACTAAAGTGGGGTCTTAAACCTGTCATGTCAGAATAGGCCCATGTAAAGATATCTACAAATTCTCTCAATAGAGCTATAAAAATGTCATGTTCCTCCTCAGTGAGAGACACACCTAATTTTATCTATTTTAATAATGATAGAGTCTCAATATTTACCTCTATTGTATCTTAGATTAGAAGGGTCAAACCATCTTCTAGGATAGTAGGCAATGACTTGAACTGTTGGATTATGTCAGGGTCCTCTGTTAGGACTTATTCTTCAACTTCTCCTAGGCATGATGAATCTGAGTCCCCTAATGGGAGATCTAGCCTTGCGATAAAAATAGTCAAAAATTCTTGAAGAATTTGATCAAATACTTGTTATTTCTCAAGGTTAAACTTAGATCCACATGCAAGTTCATCGTTGGTGGTCTCCTTATCTAAATTCAAAGAAGAATGAACACCCCCATCTAATGGTGCCTGAAACAAGTTTTCACCACTAGACTGACCTTTATCTTTACTTTTTCCCTGGTTAAAAAGTGCATCAAAGATGTTTTCACTTTGAGACCTCAATATTTTACTTTTTTTTGGCTAAGGGTGTTCACTCACTCTCCAAAATAGGCTGCAGGATCCAATGTGATTAAGAATCTTGATTTGAGATCTTCCAATGGAATGTTATCTCTAAAGCCTAAGAAATAATAGAATGCCTCATCATTCTAAAACTCATCAATTGGTAGACTAGATTCTTGTTGGTCCCAATCTATCAATTGGGGATAATATAATGGAAATGGGTTGTGATGAATGGCAAGGGTAAGGGTACAAATGGCATTGTTATCAAACAGATTAGTTTCAATTAGGTTATTAAAGGTGAGGCTATGATTAGACTCTACTTCACTGTTGGCATCATCATCACTAGTCGTTGGTGATGTAGTTTGAATAAGATATGTGGGGTCACCCCTAAGCAGTTTAAATCTAAGTCCATAAGCTCTTTCATACTTAGTCATGGAAATTGGCTCAATGGTTCCTTGATGCTTTAGTCTGAGTCCTCTTCCTTCATAATTGTGATGCTCCATGATCCTATTGGAAATAGGATACTTTTCACTTTTATAACAATCAGCTTGGTTTTCATTGTATAACCATGATTCATCCCCTTTAAGAGGGTTAGGTTCTAGGCTAGATCCTGGTACAAATGTGGCAGGTCCTTTATCTTTGTTCTTTTGTTGCCAATGCACATGTGGGGTGAGTTTAGGTCACCCAAAGTTTTTTGGATTCTGAGGAATATTGGCAATATGAAATGTATCATGGGTCACATACTCTCCTAATCCATTATCTAAAATGGTGAGATGATTAGAAGCTTTAGGAGGTGGCATGTGGGAAAGAGATCCAAGGTATTGGGATCTATGCAATTATTCGGTGAAGGAACAATAAGTATATCCTTTCCTTTATCCTACTTGGAATTTAGATTCATGCCATACTGATAATTATAGATTTAAAATTTGGCCTCAAGATGCTTGCAGTGTTCATATGGGTGTAAATCCCTTGGAATATTCACTTCCATCCATGAGTGGGAAAACTTGATACATTGGTGCAGTGTTGATGGGACTACATGAATCTCATGTAACCAAGGCCTTCCTAGAAGTATATTATATGATAACTCAAGATCAAGCACATAGAAAAATGTATCATGTGTCAAAGGCCCAATGATAATTGGAAAACTAATGGTGCCTTATGGTTCTCTTTCCTGATTATCGTAGGCTTTGATAGTTATTATTTCTGATCGGAGATATATCATTGTGTACCCAACAAGCTTTATGAGCTTTAGAGAGACTATGTTGAGTCCAGATCCATTGTCTATAAGGACACATTTCACTTTATACCATCTTATATAAACTTTTATGTATAATGGATTATTAGCAATAGTGGATTGGGTCAAAAACTCATTTAAGATGTTCTTATGGATTATTAACATTCACAACAAATATAAAATAGAAATTTATGCTAGTGTATTCTATAATTATTCCACAATATCAAATTTATTATCTTGGTTAATAATGAATGGTTTATTCTGAGGTTGAATAGTTGGTTGGATGATAGGCAAAGTTATGGATGGTTGTGGGCCTAGGATAGTAATCTTCAACCTCTAAGTTATGATTACATAATCAAGATTAAATACTGTACCGTTATTGCTAACCAATGTTGGAAATGGTGTGAGACCAGATAGGACAAGTCTCAGTTATTGATGTACTTGCATATAGTCATGTGGCAAGAATGAGTTGTCGCTATAAGGTCAAAAAGGGGAAGTCCTAGTTTGCTAGTTTGTTTGTATGCACTCCTAGGTCAAATAAGGATTATCCATAAAATTTGGTTGAATGGTGTTGTTTAGCAATGGTCTAGGTTGATTAGTGCTTGGTTGAGGATTAGTGGAGATGGTATTAATGCTACCCCCTAGAATATGACCTACAACCCTATTGTAGTCATGTGTGACTGCATGGTAGATTTGTTGGTTGTTATCATTTTGACCTTGGTTTTGTCCATTATTCTATCATTGTAGGTTTAGCCTTTGATTTTGATACTATTAATTTTTCTACTACACTGGTCATTGTTGTTATTGCTGATTATTTTGCTATTGTTGATTGTTGATTGTTATGTCAGGGAAAGGGGTTTTGATAAATCTCAAGAGTTTGATTAGAAGTGGAAGCACCATTATCCAATGTTATTTTACCATTCTCCAACATATTCTCAATTAAATGCTTGATTTGGACACATCTTCATAGATTATGCCCATTGACCTGATGATAGTCACAAAATTCATTTTCATGGTACCAATCAGTATAAGGAATGCCTTGTAGATAATGCTTTAGTATAGGTAAAATAATCAAATTAGCAATATCAATCTTTAAAAATATAGATTTAATAGGTTCTCTTAGGTCACTAAAGACATGATGTACATGCACGACTCTCTTAGAAGGAGGGGTTTGCAATGGTAAAGGTTATTGTATTTATTATGCAGGTTTTGGTTGTGTTTGTGACATTGGTTGAAGAAGTTTATAGGTAGGAGTAACATGAAAATGTGGTGTAGATGATGTTTACACCATTTGAACATGATGAGATTTGGTTACTTCATTTCCCACAACATTCCTATTATGATTAAATCACTTCAGTCTTTCTTAATTATTGGCCTGTGTTGGCTGCGATGTTTGCACTTGAACAAGATGTCAATGTTAGCCATTTCCCTAATTGGTACCTTGATTTTGATTAGTTGAATTGAGATTAATGATTCTTTTATTGATAAGCATCTACTCGATCAACAAACCTTTATCAATGATCTCTTTAAATGTATGTGCACATTATAGTTCTAGATGGTAAGCTATCTCACTATGCAAATTTTTAGTAAAGACAACAGCTAATTGTTTATCTAGTAAACTATGGGTGAAACGGCTCACAAGAGATCTCCATCACTATAAATAAATTGTAAAACTCTCCCTAGCTTTTTTGTATTGCGTTAAGTCCACTAATGAAATCTCATGCTCGAGATTATAGGAAAAGTGCTACACAAATTTATTAGAAAGATCATCAAAATCCATTACTAAATTCTTGGGCAACTTTAAAAACCACTCCAAGGCTTGTCCAACCAAGCTCCTTGGAAACAAAAACAAAAGATATATGTCGTTATATGCCACTAGTTGACATGCGATAAAGAATTCAGTCAAATGAGCCTTAGGGTAACCTTTTCCTTTATATTTATCAAATTTCGATGGTTCATATCCTGGAGGAAATGATATCTATAAATACTCCATGTTAAATGGATAGGAACACACGTCATCTAATTTGAAATTTTTAGTTTGTTTACCCACTTGAATGGAAGCAATTGCATCTTTCATCTGTTGTAATTCTTGGGATAGAAAACTAGAAGGAATATTGGTTTGAGGGAGAAAATTAGTTTGGATAGATGGTTAGGAGGTCACAAGTGGTACACTTTGACTAGGGTATGATGGAGATACCTGTTAGGGTATATTGGTTTGGTTGGGGAATGGACTAGGAATACGCATACATGGATTAGGATGTACATGAAATTGCACATTTGGTTACCTGATATTCTGGTTTGGGTTGGCGATAAAGGTTTGACTTAGAGGATTTTGTGGTTAGGATAGAGGGATATAATTATATTGTGCCTATTGTGGTTGAAAAGGGACATGCTACCGACTAATAAAACATTGGTATTGAGTTGGAACTTGTGGATCAAGACCATGTCTCTAAATTTGTGGCACATTTTGAACCGACTATTGTCTAATAAGTACTTGAGAAACATGGGGACCTCCTTGCATGAATCCTTGTGAGGAAGTGAAAATAGGTTGTAGATTTGACATCTATCACTAACCAATATTTACACATTATTGGCTAGTCATTGCTTGTTTTTGAATTGGCATATTAGTCTATGATTGAAGAGGTACATTTGTTGTTACCTAGTGAGGTAGAAAATTAGTTGCCCCTAATTGAAGTGGCAATGTATTTGTTCTCTATTACATTGATACACTAGATTGTGTATGTTGTTATGGAATACTACTCGTTACTTGTTGAGGAGGAGTAAGATTCATCACATTCTATTGTTGAGGTGTGACATTAGCCATTGTTTGATTACTTAATCCCATAGGTTGTACACTTGAGGAAGCAGTTGATTGAGGCTGGGATGTAGAAACTCCTATTCCCTGGTATGATGATCTACTCATGGGATAAGCTATAGGCACATGTTGTTGGCTAGTTGTATGTGCATTAGTACCACTTTGATCAAGATTGTATGTTGTTTGCACATTGTCTACTATGTTTGGCTCACTATTCTATGTAGAGGTTAAAGACATAACTAGCATATACATCAAGTTATCTATCAAAGTAGTTTGTATGAATGAGTCAGAACTCAGATTCTCTTATCTAGTTAACTCTATCAACACTCCTGTTGAAGGAACTAGGTTAATAAGAGGCTTACTCACCATATTCATTTGATTGAAATCATGCGTTAGATTTAGGTAGGTTTGATATGATGTCTGCATTTGGTTAAAGTGATCTTCCATGATGTTTTTAATTCAATTGGATATATCAGGGTCTTGATATGTTGTTTGGAATAGAGCCATAGGATTTCTAAAAGAGTCTTTTTGATTGTAAATGATATTATGGGGCACTCTTACTAGACTTGGTAAATTTTCATGAGGGAAGTCTATTGAAAACATGGCCCCTACCTCTATGGCTGTAACCAAAATCTCATCTTTGTTCTCTAATAAATGTCACTCTAACAAAAATGGATCATACGTGGAAGTTGTATTAGTAGAATATGAATATTGAAGAACTAGCTCATCCATTGTGGGTATTGTAGCTACGTTTTGTCTGGTTTGTTCTTGATCTTGTTCTAAATAAAGTGGTGTGTTAACTAAATATCTAGCTAAGGGATCTTGGTTTTGTGCCCCTGATTGAGTATTATAATAATCCATATCATAAGCAATATTATCCGCATAGGGGTCTTGCAACATTTCTTCATGTGTAACTACATTACTAATCCCTAGATTGTACATGAGTCCACTACGAGTGTAGGAATACATGTTGGGATCCATAGTCAATGCTTTTCAGTAAAAGGTCAAAGATTTATACAAACTCTAAAAAGGATGAAATTTAAAACAGATGATGCCTTCAACTTGGTCTAGATTTGTAAAAAGGATCAAAAGGTTTATGCAAAGATCTGTGAGGAAAAAAGCTAGCATAAAATATCTAACATTTCACTATTCACACAAAGATAAGCAAGTAAAAAGACTGAAAATCAAAATTCCAAACTCTAAGGTTTAAGTGTTTCAAATAAGTCTAATCTAGGAATTTAAAAGTTTCTAGGTCTTTTGTCCAAATGCGGCATCAAAATCTAGGCTCAAACAAGGCATGTGTTAGGACTCTTGGCCAAACGACGTCAAAATCTAGACTTTGAAATAGATGAAAGTTTTAATCTAACGGATTTAAAACACTTATAACAAATACTAGGCATTTGATACTTGGTCATGAACTTGATCAACTAGGTATAAGGTATGAAATAAAAGACACTTTTAGCAATAGTTTATTTTCTCACAAAAAATGGTATAAAACTTGGTTGTTTTGACAAACAAACTAGACAAAGGTGAACAGTATAACTATGCTTTAGACAAAGGATCACAAAAAGTACACTTCAATTGGTCTAAAAATGTAGGAACAAATTTGAACTCTATGCAAGAGGGTTTATGAAACAAAATTTGAAATGATTTAGGCAGTGTAACAACATTGTACTACCCAATATGTGTGATAAAAAAGTTTTTTTCAAAAACTCTCTAAGGCAAAGACATTTTTTACACAAGTGCAAGTGTTTGGCACAAAATGGCTTAAGTCTATCAAGTGATGACAATTATTATGAGTCTTAAATGGCCTTTAACCCCAATTGGAAATTAAACCTAAGTTCCCTCAAGTTTAGTGCAAATGATGAACCCACTTAACACATCAACCCTATGAACTTGTAGAGGTACAATTCTAAATTTAGATTATAAGTGAAGGACTTAAACAACTTTGGTAAAGTTCTAGACTCAATTGGGTAGCATAACTGCACTAAAGTGGATGATATGATTCTCAAGATTTTGATGAACTTTTGAACAAGACAAATGGATGATCTCACGCGAGCAGCATAACACCTCTTTATTCAAAGGAAAATTTGGACTATGTGTTTGGTTTTGGATTATTTGTTTACACCAAGTTTTGACTCCGAACAAGACTTTAATCTAGGACAAGACCAACTAATTAATCACTCTTAGATCCTAAACTGACAAGGTTGCTTGGTATTGCTGGAATCCATCAATATACATCATTTGAGAGGATTTTAATTGTTCATCCAAAAGTAAATGAAAATTATATAGTAGGGTTTTTACACCCCCTTCTCTCAAATGATCATACTAAAACATGTAGCTTGAGGTGCACCCTGCACCAACAATACTTCTATAGAAAGTGGGGATTTATCTAAGATCTAACAAGTTTCTGAACGATCTAGAGGAATCAATTACACAATGACTTTCATGCTAAACAATGGAAAAGAAAAACATAGATTTTGGATATGTATCACTTGGCTTGTTATAAAAAGGTCTATTCCTTTTTATAACCACTACATCATGCTATTCACTCAGTATAGTGCGATGTCCAAAGTGCCACTACGTCCCATGTGCAACTCTAAAAGAGTTAAATGAAGTCAATGCTGGGAGATGAAACCCTGGGTGAAAGCTTCTCTAAAGAACTTGTGAGAGGTGATGAAGTCCCCATAATAAGCCAAGATGCATAAAAAATAAAGAAAGCATGAAAGTAGAAATAATTTAGGGTCATTTTCAAGGTCACCCAAACTTTGATGAGGTTTTTGAGGAGTGCTTTAGATGAGTTTTTTTCTAAGCCTTAGACTAGGCTACTTGTAATAGGAATGGAATTTTTAATTCCAAGGGTTCCCTATAGGGGATAAATGGAAGAGCATACACCTAACATCCCTCTTTTTTCCAAGCAAAAATTTGATTAAACAACTACTGCAAAGCAGAATTGACAAGTGTGTTTAATTTTAAACCCAAAATGAAAGATTTGGTGGTGTTCATTTGACCCCTTGGTCTTAAGATTGTGAACTTTGAAAACATTCATTTAAGCATCTAAATTCTTTGTTAAACACCAAAAAAAGGTTCCTAATTGATTTTAAAGCTTGAAAAGGTGATTTAAACATGTTTTGAACAAATTTCAAGCTTGGTCCTACAATAAAAATGTTAGCATGTCGTTTAGCTTTGAAGCTCTTTTTGGTTTGAAACAATGAACTTTGGAAAAAGAGGTCTCGAGTATGTGTTTTAAGAAAAACATAGAGACTAACGTCGATTATATACAATTGATGTTAGTTACTTTGGCTAATCAAGATATAACTGATGTCGATTTTAATAACCGGCATTAGTTAGGCTATGTAAGCAATGTCAGTCTTATTTGTCGACATCAGTTACTGTGTAAAATTGTGGCAAACAAAAAATGGCAAAATAAAGTTAGAAAATCAATTTGAAAGAGTTTTAAAGGTCCAAATAAATATTTTAGAGTTGTAAAATGATCTTCTTCAGGTGTGAGATGTGTCTAGTCCCACCGGACGTGCTATTATGTGATCTAGGAATTTGACTCAAGAGAGGATGATTAGTATGGTGTTAGTTCCAAAATGAAAAAAAAAATGAAATAAACACACTAATAGCATAACATCTCTAGGCCTAGACATTAGGGATAGCTTAGTTAACAAAATAAAATGACAAACACAACTAAAAAATAATAAATGAAAACACAAGAATTCCTTCACCTTCCTTGGATGCTCTAAATGCCTTTATAGTGGTGGCTTGCTTAGCTTGTGCTCATGAAGTCTTCATCAAAGGTGGATTGGTTATCTCCTCTTCTCCTTGGCACCTTTGGTTTGTTTCTTGGCTTGGCTTGGGATCAATTTGGCATTATAAATTTTCATAATCAAGTCCTTGAAGATATTTGAGCATAATAACTTTGTACCAAAATAGCTTAGAAATGATGTTCATGGCCTCTCTATTTATAGATTTTGCAAATGTCTAGAATCAACCTAAACCATCCATCATAATATTGAGATGTGTGGTTGATAATTAATTCAATTTTTGGAATTAAGTTTGTAATTATCCTAATATTTGTGGCATTTATGGCCTAGGGATGTCTTTCTAAGAAATGAGGTCACCTGATGATACATATATTCAATATTAATTTCTAAAAACAATTATTCAACAAGTTTCCATGGAATTTTTAACTATGTCTTGATTTAGGTTAATTAGCTCTTAAGCATGTTTAAGCACTTTGTGCACAAATTATTCAAATCGATCAGAATGTCTTGTTATTGGTCTAAAATTTGACTAGATTGGAATTGAAAGGTGATGTCAGATGCATTGGAACCATATTCCCATTTAGGATGTTACCAAAAAAAATAACAAAGGCAAGTGTCTTGTGTAAGAGATCTAATAGGAAAGAGCATTTCAAAGCACCTAGGTACAAAATTGGAATTTTAACTCAAAATGATCTAATCAAAGTTAGCTGGCCCATAGATTGCATTGCCCCATTTAGGGATACCCTATCCAAAATTAGCACTTGAATATGTCATTTTCATATCATTTAGTGTGTTTTAGTGTTTTTAGGCTAAATTGTGCATTTTGGGTGGAAATTAGTCAAAAGCCTGATTGAAAGTTATCGGTGGCTAGATTTAGGTGTCTATAGTTTGCCCCTATTTGGGAAGGCATTGCAAGCTATAAGCATAGTAATATATTCTCAAAGAATGAAAAGGTCCTATATGCCTACAACTACAATGATGATAAACTAACTGTATGATTCCCCCTCGAGGGAATGGTTAGCACAAGCAAGTCAACAAATGGTCCCTCGAAAAGAAAGAAGTGAAACAAGGGGACCAAAGAAATGAAAGATGATGGGGTGAAAACATAATGATATTGAAAAATTAGTCAAAATAATTAAGAATGCAGGTGGGAGGGTGTACAGTGGTTTTCCCAAAGGCAGTTATAAGCATTGTACTTTGATAGTGGAGATGTAGTATGATAACACAATGATTTGCCCAAAGGTGGTTATAATCATTAAGAAGATGGAGCTGCCCCAGTTAGGACAAACAAGATAATAACATGCCCCTCTATGGGCAAAAAAAGTAAAGTGGTGACAACACAATGATTTAATTAAAGGCAGTTATAATCATTGAGAAGTGCAGCTGGGATGATGTGCAATGATTTGCCCATAGGTGGTTATAATCATTCTACCTTGATAGTGGCAATGTGGTATGATAACACACTGATTTTCCCAAAAGTGTTTATAATCATTGAGAAGATGGAGTTTCCCCAGTTAGGCTAGACAAATAAGATAATAACATACCCCTGTATGGGCTAAAAAAATAAAGTGGTGACAACACAATATTTTTCCCAAATGTGGTTATAATCATTAAGAAATGCAGGTGGTATGGTGTGCAATGGTTTGCTCATTATTAGTTATAATCATTGTACCTCGATAGTGAAAACATGGTATGATAACACAATGATTTTCCCAAAGGTAGTTGTAATCATTGAGAAGATGGAGTTTCCCCAGTTAGGATAGACAAACAAGATAATAACATGCCTCTGTATGGATAGAAAAATTAAAGTGGTGACAACACAATGACTTGCCCAAAGGTGGTTATAATCATTGAGAAATGCATGTGGAATGGTGTGCAATTATTTACCTATAGGCAGTTATAATCATTGGACCCTGATTATGGCACAACTATAGTTAGTCTAAATGGTTGATCCCATCCATGTCATTCAAGAAAGGGAAGATTTCATTTTCTAAACCAAGCATTAGACATCACCCTACATTGACTTGTGCTCCACCTTACCTAGTATATATCAGGGACTCCCTTAGAAAGCCCATTTATCTTAGCATAGAACCATCATTTGTAATTAGTGACTTGTTGTTAGAGTCAGTATTAGCTCTTAAGTGACTATCATGTGCAGAAAGAGTTGAGAGGGTTCAAGATATTTTGTAATGGGTCACCAGAATACATCCTCACCTGTCAAGCTATTATACTAAATGTGTGTTGTGGTTTACTAATCTTAGTCTTGTGGTTTACTTGATTAAATGTGTGTTGTGATAGACTCATGTTGTTTATGAGTCAAGTCATCCTTTTACCCAAGCTTATACAAACCTATCTATGCATTTTTCATCATCTTTTATATCCTTATCCCATCATTATATAATTCTTTACATCCTTATCAATATCCTCTTGTACATATTTTCTTTTTACATCCTTTTAAACACTATCTCATCATACATCCTAGTCACATCCTATTCTAGTCTCACCCCTCACTAGACATACCCCGAGTATTTACTTATCCTAATCAAGTATTTTGATTCATATATCACATCTTATCATATTACAACCTCATATTCTTCACTTAGCCTTAATATTAATCATCCTTAGCATTATTGTTATCACTTAATCCACCTTGTCTATAACCAATCTTAGTCACATCCTAGTCCTTTTGTCACCATTTTCCCACATCATCTTACCTTGTCTTACTCATCCTTGGAGTCTTAGTCCAAAACATATTACCCATCACAAAACACACCTTAGTCAACCCTTATCACTTACCTTGAGCTTGTTTATCCTAATCACTTTATCAATTTCAACCTAACCTAATTATAGTCCAACCCACCCTTACCATGTCATACCCTTGTATATACTATTCCTCTCATCAAGTTTGTAGCATATTTTGTTCTTCACCCAAAACTCTCTTTCTCAAGGTCTTCATCATTAGCTTGTTCATGTCTAATAAATTTTAAGTCACCATCACATATCCTATCAATCATAGTTAATCCAATCATCTTATCCTCTTTAAGTCGATCATCTTAGTCTTGAGTTAGTTTTAATCCAATCAATCCCTATCATGTCTATTAGGCCAGTCTAGACCTCCCTGTCAAATCTTAGAGCTTATCATAGCTCACCTAATTGAAACCAATCACAAATCATAAAAGTATATCTCATGTCCTAATTTGGTCTACTTGATCTTTCTTTACTTCATTGAACCTCACTTCACATCACATCACACATTGAGTCAAACTTGAGATCAAACTAAATCAAAACTTTATCCAAATTTATTCCACATGTCCCTTCCTCATCCCTTAATCTTTCCATTCAATCCCCCACACTTTCCCATTGGGGTTGTAAAACCAAATCATGAATACTTTCTCTCATCCTTATCCATGAAATCTAAAACAAATTTGGTCAATACCCTAATTGAGCAATGCCTCATGGCTAATAGGGATATGCTCCTTTCTTTCCTCATCAAGATGATCACTCTACATCCTATAGAATTTGACCCCATCCATACAACATTCCCTTCGATTTACACCCATCTATGTGAGTTAAATTAAAATCCTCCATCCACTTATCATAGTCAATTGTCTACCCCTTCCTACACTAGTAAAGGTAATCCTATCCTAACCACATCTCTACTCACCCAATCACATCAAAAACCATCTGATCCGAATTCTAATGCTTCCACATCTAAGTCAAGAAATGAAGAGAACCCCTATACTTCTATTCCTATATCCTTAGAAGCTCTCTTCTAACAACTTGTCACCACTAACATGATGGTTTATCCACCCATACGACATCTTCATCCTACCAAGCCTAATCCATCTTGGTATAATGTTAACCACTACTATGCATATCACCGAACCTAAGGGCATACCATTAATTGATGTCATATTTTACAAAACTACGTCCAAGACCTCATTGACCATGGTGACATTGAAATAAAGAATGAATCAGATGAGTCAACATCCTTAAGTGAATAATGAGAGGCATACCAAGATTTCATTCTTGATCAAAATCAAGCCCTTCCCCTTCCAAGCCAAGGTCAAGGCACCACATCCATCATCCCCCCATATTTAACAAATCCCCCATTGAAAATGAGTCTATTCACCATGAACCTAGTCCCCCCTTTTCTTATAAGTTTTTACTTTATGGGCCTATCTTTGGATAATTCATTGCTCCTCCATCATCTTCCTCTCACCCATCATATCAAAGACCCCACATTGAGAGGTCACTTATGGATAAAGAATATTCTACTAGAAGCATTGTATACCATATGTCAAAGTCAATATAAGTGTTATATGCATTAGGATCATGTTCAACACTAGTATTTGAATCAGATTCCTTGTCAGAAACATCATCTTTCATAGATATTATAGTAGATGACAACTATGTCTTCCCTTTTGAAGATACCTCTAATTTAGATAAACATCAGTCATCAGGAATATCTTTTAATCCCAACTAGGATGATGAAGTCATAATATAGTTTTTAAAAGATTTATTTATTGAAGATAGTCGAAGTGAAACTGATCCTACTTTAGAGGTATATACTACAAGTCCTAGTGATCCTTTTGTTGATCTTGAGGAGATCTTCTCTAATGTTATAATTGGGTCTCTTAGGGACCCCTGTGAGGATCATACTTCCAAATCACCACTCATTGATCTTACCCTATTATCTTCACCACCTACATCCATTATATATATTTTTCTTCCCATCAATGATCATTTAATCACCTCCCTCTATAAGGATGAATAAGAACACACATCATTGGATTCTTCCCTGATAAATATAACATGTGCCATAAATACAAAGGTCCAAGACCATATTCCAAAATTCATAAATAATGATCAAATCACCTTTGATCTAATAAGTCAATCAATAAAATTCAAATCATCAGCCTAATCACAAAGTGTCTCCCCTTAGTGAAGCCTAATGTTAGGCACTAAGGGACCATCAAATTCAAACTAATTATCATATATCAAGTCAAAAATCAATCTCCTCTGGAGAAACCCAAATTTAGGCACTAGGGGAAATCAAGATATAATCAAGTCTCAAGATCAAAATAATGTCAAGAACTATTAGTAAAATTGATATTCCTTCAAATAATCAGATCAAAGATGCATTATAAGGTCAAAGTGTCTTGGATCTCTTAAATTATTTTTTCATGTGGCACCAATCAAATAGAAAATGTCCAACGTCTCGAATGATGTGTGTGACTGCTAATCTTAACCCCTAATCACCCATCACACCATCTTATCATGATCCTATCTTCCATTTAAATCCAATACCTACCGATAAAAATCAAGATCTAATCTAGTCCATAACTCAGATCACCTTCCCAGGTAGCATCATCTCTCATAGGGGTGACGAAGATACCTAGTCTAGATATTTAGAGGGGTCACAATCAGGAGTTAATCAAGGTCACAGTACATTAATACATCCAACAATGATAACATGATCCTAGCATCACACATATCTACAATAGATGTTGGTTGAAGATCAATAAAGTGTCAGCATCCTTTCATCTCATACCCATATCCAATAAATCGAGATGCCCAATAGTCAAAAATAAAAATTATTCATCCAATGGTGAAAACAAGTCTTGTGGCACCTTGGGAAAGTACCATAATGAAAACCAATTTTTGACATCATGGTATAATAATTTTTTGTTTGCATTGTACCTCAAAACTTTGGGGCAAAATCCACTTCATCTCTACATCCATATCCCACCTTTCCTTGTCAATCCCTTTCATGTCTATACGGTCCATTGTTCATACCCATCATCTACCCTCATGTCATGTATCCTATCTCTCATTCCTTCCCATCTTGACCTTCATAAGGAAGTGGAATTTGTTTTGATAAATGTTCCAAAATGATCTTGGCATATCCTCTAATGAACACATGGGTAACTAAACATTTGGATCCTTTATGATGTGGTCATTAGTGATCCCTAGTCCATTCTTTGTCCTTATCCCCTTTTCTGCATCACCCTCATTCTATCCATCCTTATCCTAGTTACTAGGCTTATTATTCCCTTTTCTAGTAACCCCATTTGTATAGTGTACATACATATTCTAAAAAGACCTAAAAATTGAAATATTCCAAAAACTCTAAATATTATAAAATCCACAAAAATCCCAAGACATTTATGTTTTCTTGTCATATGTCATCTTTTTCTATGTCCTAAATATCCCAATTATCATTGTTTCATGTAAATTTTCACTTAAGTTCTATAGAAAGAGAGAAAATAAAATCAATATAGGTTATGGTAGGAATACATGTTGAATCAGAAGATTGTGAGGAGCTCCTCTTTGGCTTGGGAGGATAACCTACAGATAAGAAAGCACTGAAGTGAACTTATTTGTTAGACAGATAGTTGGGTGGATTTATTAGTAAGAGCTAGATGAAAGAAGCAAGAGCTTCCTTAAGGGCTGTCAATCCACCTATTTTAAATAATCAAGTTGATAAAATTATAAAGAAAATACTTGCATCAATAACAGAAGATTACTAAAAATAAATACAAGAAAAGCTTGTTCAAAAAAGAGACTAGAAATGATCTAATTAATGATAAATTTATTAGTACTAGTGCTAACACGTCAAGGTATGGCTAAAAAAATATAAAAGGGGCCTGTGAATAAGTAGGGACATAGAAAAGTGAATTTAGTTGGGTGTAAGAGGGTCAAATTAGCTTGCTAGTTTTTGGTGTCATAGGTGACCATCACCAGTCATGAAACTATCACTAATTAATGGTAATTATCATCAGTTGAGGGTAATCATCATCGATTAGGTAACCATCACCAATTGCCTATCAGTGAATCTAGAAGTGAAACTGGGGTTTGGGTTTGCTAATTGATGGGATCTAGGAAGTTGATTCAGGGAGATAGCTTAGGCATGGAACAAAAACCTGGTAAAAAAATACAATAAAATGGATACTTTTCTTACCAAAAATTATTTGGTGGGTGGTTGATGTGGATTTGCCTATTGGAATAATCTAGGTTGATTCTAGCAGTATAACAGTACTCGGGGTCTTAGTGGAGAGTCAAAATTAAGTAGGATCCCTATGTGACAATTGATAGCACTTGATAATGCAAATTGACCTAATTGCCCTATAAAAAGAGATTCTAGATATAAAGAGCTCTTGATAACAATTATAGATGGTTTGACCTCCTAGGCCTCTCTCTCTTATAGGCACAAGAAAGAGGTGGAAGTGGTTATCCAAATTGGACTTGAAAAAGGCTTCTAAATATAAGTCACCCATACAAAGGGCTCGCAACCAAATTTAGACTATCATGTTTAGAAAAATAAGATGGTGGTTTGCATGTAGTTTGCATGCTGAGTCTAGGTTGTCCAACTTGATCATCACCATTTAGGGTGACCATCATCGATCACCCTGACCATCACTAGTTAAGGACCTAGGAAAAAGATAGGTTAAAAAGGGTGAAAAGGTGAGTTAAGTCAGGTAAGTGACTAACTTGACTCTGGATTAGGTAAGTAGGTTAGGCTAGGTAGGTTCATCAAACTTATAGGTGTAGTTGACAGAGGTTCAAGAGAAACCAAATGTATTGTGATGACTAGGACCATGTGTGTAGTTTTCTATAGTCTACATTTTGCCCTTTTTTATTATGCAGCTTGCGTGAATGAGTAACAAAACAAAAATGGAGATTGGCTCTAGATTTTTCTTGGCCTGAGAGTAGGAGGAGGTGTTCCCCCTCAAACTAAGAGAGGGTGAGGTGAAACATATGTAGGTATAAGTTTGATAATAGGTAGATGGTAGTCACAAGGTAGGTGATAAAAAGAAGGGTTGGGCACATGAGATGCTAAAATACAATAAAATGGTGCAATAATAGAGCTTGCACAAAAGACTAAAATTTCCAACATTGGTAAAAGGTAAGGGTCGATTCTATGGAGAATAAGTGACAAGTGAACCATGTGACCATTGAAAGGCATGGTGGCTAGGAGCACTCATAAACACAAGTTCTTAAGTGGGTTCTATGTTCTCGATGGGTATCCAAGGCAAGAAGGGCTCTCAAGGAAAACACAAATGGGTCAAGTGTTGCAAGTATCCAAAGTAGGAAGTGCTCTTGTTGAGACACAAGTAGGTCAAAATGCGTTAGGTGGCATAAAATGTAAAAGGGTCAACATGGCAATGTTGTCACTATGGTTAAGGGACCAAGCAAAAAAGTGCCACAAACTTGCATGCTAGATAGGCCAAAATATACCAACAATGAGGTGATGAGGTTATGGGATTTGTGTTCATGGATGAGTTGACTCCAAGTGCACAAGGCATGTGGACGCTGCCTACAAGTTATGCAGATGAAATATCTAACAAAACTTTAGGCCAAATGTAGTTCTTCCCATGTGTGAAATATATGGTTGAGTAATTAGGTTGGTTGTTGGTAGGTGCTAAAAAAGTGAGGTGGGGACCTTGATCAGTGATGATTATGGAAATACTCCAAGGGTCAATCGGTGTCGGTCACCCTGATTGATGATGGTTAGGTTAAAACCCTAAAATTCACTAGGGTAAAAGTAAAAAGGAAGTGTCATTTTCACTCATTTGGACTTTTGTGCTTTTGCTCTAGTGAATTGTAACAATTTTTGCACAAGGTGGGCTGAGGATTACTAAGGTGGAAGTGAGATCGTGGTGTACTTATCGAGTGAGGATCAAGAGGATGGAGGTAGTTCAAGGATGCAATAGAGTGGTTGGATGAGGCCTGTGACCATGACAACATTCCTAAAATGAGTTAGGAGATGTGATTAAATTACTAGTTAGGGTAGGTTTTAAGATTATTTAGGGATTGTACTATTTTAGGCTTGTTGTGGAAGCTATAGGTGGGGCGTGTTTGAGAAAAAAATTTAAGAAAATTATGTTTACAGATGTTGTTGATTTGTAAATGGGGTTGGGTTGTGGGAACAGGTATTAGGTTTTTTTTTTAGAGTTTGTAGATGCTTGGTTTAGGTTTTAGTAGGAGGTATAGGGTTTGAGTCTCTGCTTCTAGGGTGGAGATAGTGACCGGTAACAGTTCAATGAGTCCATCACCAATTGACCCTAAGGGTCTAACCATCCCTAGGTGACTGATGATGGTTAAAGAACCATCAGTGGTCGAGGGTATGGGTTTAGGCCTTTTGAATGCTAGGAGTTGGAAGGTAGACTTTGTGGTGTGTTATTTAGATAGAGGTGAAAATAGGTGTGTTTTTGGGGAATTAATTGGATTGGTAGGTGAGTGTTATGGGTTTGCTTAGCTAGGGTAGGTAGGTAGCTAGGCTAGAGGGATGGGGTAAAATGGAAATGGGTTAGGGTAAGGGTAGGTCAAAATTTAGTATTTAGTGTTAGGTAAAACACTAAAATATAGTGTTGCATGTTATGCTTGTAGGATAAAGAGCAGATTAAGTTGAGAGATCAGGTGTTAGTACTCTTTGTTGAGGTCTAAGATGCCATGACTATAGAGGAGTGATAATACATGGAGGATATTGGCTTAGGTGTGATGTGACATTATCAACATCAATCATGAGACCCTACGATGATCATCATGCTCATCGAGATATGGGACCCCAAAATAAACACATTTTGGCTACCAAATGGAGATATCACCATCCTATTGAAGGATGTGCATAGGATCACTCATCTATCAATTCAAGTAGAGGTGGTGTATAAGACAGAGGGTGAGGAGGTAGATGATATGATGGAGATGATGTATGGTGATGATCATACTCAGGCATGGTACCATGTAGGTAGGTTCAGCTATAAACCATTATACTAGATGGCTCCAGTAGATAGATGCTTGATCAAGATGATGATGATGGCATTAATGGTGTTTGTGTTACTTGAATCGATTCAAGGGCAATTTCTTATAGCATTATTAGGTGTGCTAGTTGAGATGTTATTAAGGAGGATTATATTTGACTAGGCCCCAATCTTATTAGTATAAATATACCAAGAGCTTTGGGGTTTTAGACACCACAAGCAGTATAAGATTAGTGTCAGTTTTGTTCTTCACTGCTAGACCTTTGAGCACATTCAGGTATTGATACCCCTGGGATTGATGGTAGAGGGTTATCTACCAATGGATTATATAGTGGGATTTTATGATGGAGAGGTAGAACTATGATAGGGGTAGGTGAGGAGCCAAAAACATTGAGTGGTTCTAAGGGGCATTAGATGGCCTGATAGTCAAGGATGTGATATGGAGGCTATACATTGGGTAGCCCTAGTGGGTAAGGCTTAGATATCACACCTTAGGTCTATAGAGCTGGCAGTGGATATATGACTATAGGAAGGGTGAGGATGAGCTTCTCTTATTTGATTGTGTGCAAAGATAGTTTGGGCTTATTCAAGGGATCCCACTTGATTTCCCTAGGTACAAGAGAGAGGAGGTATAGTTTATGTTACCTGCACTCCAACCATATGAGGTTGTGCCTAATTATGAGGAGCTACCAGTGAGGGATCTTATTGATGATGTAGGAATTGATGATGGTTATGTAGCCTGGTACAAGGTAGGTATGTTGTGGCAAACTTCAGATGGGGTGATGGGGGTCAGTGGCCCATAGATGTAGATCCAAACCAAGCATTATATTAGGTATAGGGATATGGACAAGAAATAACAACACTTGCCATAGCATAGGCCTAGGTTATTGGTTTATAGGGACATGTGGCTACATTACAGGGATAGGTGGCCACCCTACAGGGGTAGATATAGTCTTTGAGAGCGGAGAGAGACTAGGTATAGATTTCCCTTACCAAAATTACATAGGATGCCATGAGGGCATCTCTTGCAAGGATGGGGGTTATTATAGGAGCACCCAATTCAGTGCCTAGAACACACTACTTAGCCACTATATGGGAGCTTAAATATTATGAGGCCATGGTGATAGACTAGCTACCCCAGGCTATGAGGTATGTAGAGTACACAACAAGCTTGGTTGGTGGGCCATCGATATCTACTTTAGGTCAATGGGATTCTATAGTGGGATAGATAGGGGTCCCAGGAGGACCACCACTAGGTACAGGTGTAGGCATAGATGGGGCTAGTGATAGTGTGAAGGCCTATGATTTGGGATATGTTATTTTGATGTATTATTTTGATATTGGCCTGCGTGTCGATGTAGCAAGATGTATATGTTTTGAGAGAGAGCTGACACATTGTGACATGTATCATTTTTTGATGATTTGATGTATGTGATGGATGCTTATAGTTAATGTGATGTTTATGTTTGTGATTTATGGTCATGGATGCTCATGGTTATGGTTATTTGATTTAGTAGTTTAGGCTTGTGATGTTCATGTTTGTGATTTATGGTTATGATAGGATATGTTATGGATGGATACATGTTATGGATTTATTTATGGGTATATGGGTGAAATGGGAAATGGTATATGCCCTAATATTCTACTTATCTTGTTTGGTGTATGCTATTGATGGTATAATGACACACTTATGGCTTATTATGTGATTTATGTTCTTGGTTTGCTATGATATGTTGACATTGTGTTTGAATCATTGATGAATAGATGTTTTTGCTTGATGACATAGCTCATGATGTTCATGCTTTTGATGTGATGTTTATTATTCATGTTCATAGTGATAGGCTTACATAAAATAATAAAAGATAAGAGAAAGGGCATGATGCCTTTTCATTAGTAAATATCGACACAAAACCCAAAATTGGATTGGCTTAGTGAAAATAAGCCTTTTAGATGCTTCATATTAGAGGGCTTAGGTTGATAGATAGGGATCTTGATAACATTGTGTCAAGTAAGCTCATAGTCTCATACATATGATATGTGGAGGGAGAATAGGTGAAATTGGAACTATTAGCAAGACTAGTATGCCTTTTCTATAGGTGTCCAAACATGTAGTATAAACAAGTCTATGTCCATATATAAAGTGTAGACTGATCGATGTGGGAAGTCTACTAAGGAGAGCCGATTATGGCTTTCCAATATTACTATTGTTATGAAATTCAATTGTGGCTTTCAAAATTTTTTTGATCTTACTTTTTCTTTTACTTTTGTTATTTGCTTGAGGGTCAGGGAAGTTGATAAATGTAGGAAGTTTCCAAGAGATTGCTAGCTTTGACTAATGCTTTACTCATCCATCCTTCAAGGGAGTGGTCTAAGTTTATGTGCTTAGTTCAAATGATTTTGATAGCTATCCTTCAAGGGAGCAGTCTACCTTGTGTTTGGAAATTTTAGTTTATTTTTTAATAGTGTCCTTTAAGGGAGTGGTCTAAGTTTATGTGCTTAGTTTAAATGATTTTGATAGCTATCCTTCAAGGGAGTAGTCTACCTTACGTTTGGCAATTTTAGTTAATTTTTTAGCAGTGTCCTTTAAGGGAATAGTCTGTGAATGCTAAGAGTGACCCATGATTTGTTTTTATTATTTGATATTACTTTTTACTTTCATTTGATTTTATTTGACATAGACTTGCTCATTCATGCTCAATGGATTACCTTTATGAAGGAAAAACTAAGCTGATATGGAGGTTCATTAGGTGAAATAGAGGTATAGGTGACAACAACCATAGGAAATGATCTCAAAGAGATGGGAAGTACTATGAGAATCATACTATGGATAGAGCTTTGGTATCCATAGTTTAAGATTAGGCTATAATTGTGATGAATAATCACATGATTCAGTTTTAGTCAGTTTCCCCTAAAAGGAGGGAAATGAATGTGGTTTCAAAAGATGATCTCAAGTTAGACAAATGATGATTGTGATCCCTATCTAACAATAAAAGGGATGTAGATACTAAGTGTTGAGAGGCTCAATTTATGGTTTGCCTTCGAGGAGGACAAATGATAAGCTCCTAATCCATACTTATGGGTAATGATGTAGGGTCCAAGCTAATTAAGAGCATATTTTTCCCTTTTAATTTTCTCCATATCAGTGACATGTTGGTTTTCCTTGAGGACAAGATCTCCAATTTTGAATTCTTAGAGTTTCAGGTGTTTGTTATAGGCTTGCTTAATTCACTCTTGATAGACATGAAGATGGGAAAGAGTGGCAAAATGATGCTCATCAAGTAACTCGAGTTAGGATAAACATTCTTGATGATAATCATCTTCCAAAATGAGGTCACACAAAGATATGTGAAGAGAAGGCATTTGGATTTCAAGAGGCAAGATGGCCTTAGCTCTAAAGGTGAGAGAAAAGGGTGTAGCACTAGTAGGGGTTCATATGCTAGTACGATATGCCCATAGGGTGAAGGGGATGTGTAAGTGCCAATCTTGACATGAGGCATTAACCATTTTGGTAAGCATATTATTAAGGGTTTTGCTAGAGGCTTTGGCTTGTCAATTTGCTTGTGGGTGGTAAGGTGATGAAAAACTAAGATTAATACCAAATACGTCACAAAGGCCCTAAACTTGTTTATTTTTGAAGGATTATTCATTGTTGATGATGCTCTTATGGGGAACACCAAAATGGTAGATGATGTTGGTTGAATATTTTGTCGATCAGCGTACTGATAAACAAAATAAGTCTGATCAACCAAAGTAGAAAGATTAGTCATCCAAATGTGTAGGTTTACCACATCAGAAGGGGACTAATCTCTCCTCTCATCAAGGGGAGGTTCCCTATAGATAAGCTATATATATATATAGAAAATAATACTCAGGGGTAGGACAAACCATCCATCTCTCTTTTTTCAAAGATGATGCATGCGGATCAAAGGAAAAACTCAAGGGAAATGACAGATAGTACTCTTCTTTCAGAAGTACTATTTAGCAAACCACAAGAATACTCCTAGTAGTAACAACAAAATGTAACAAAGGATGTAATAACCAGCAAATCGAGATGCAACACAAAGTCTCCACCTTAATAGCTCAAGAGTAAGATACAAAGGATAATGAGGGCACAAAGTCATCCCAAAGTCCTTTACATAGAAATGAAAAGAAAACACACTAAAGGCAATTATGGGGGCACAAAGTCTCTCCACACTTGACTCTTCAAGACACCTTCCTGACTGATGTCACTAATTTTGCTTGTTGAATTAAAGGAACAAAAAATATATTGAAGAAAAAGACATAAGAACAGTTTCCTCAAAAACAAAGATATTATAGCACAAAGTCTGAAAAGTCACTTAATTTCTTATTCCAGTAACAAAATATGATCAACAATCTGAGCTCAAAGTCTCAGTAATGCCTTACAATTTGGGCAGAGTTTTGTTCTAATTGTTAAAAAAGAGATATTTTTACAATAGAAGAGAGTCCCTTATATAGCCTTTTCAAGAAGGACTCGATAACAGTAACACATCATGTTGCATTGAAATCTGTTAAGAAGGCAGGCTGGAACTTAGGGGCATCTACCCATTTGCTTTTCTCAATGTAGAGAAACAAGTCACACTATTGAAAGTTTACATATTTCAATGTCCACCTGGCGATCTGATCCTTCTTCATCGATCCTCCTTTTCTGGTTATTTGAATCGGTTCCTAGATTCAATTTGATGCTCTGTTCCTTAGTCACTTTCTACTGGTCTTTAGTAATTGACGCATGGCACATTCCACTGCTAAATAGGTGAAGACACGTGACAACTTTTGCGGGACTCTAAGAAACATTTATTGATAGAGGCTTTGAAACCTATTAGAAATTCAAAATCATAGATGCAGACACGTGTCACTCTCCGTAGAGTTACAATGGAAAAGGTGGTAGCTTCTGCTTATCTTTAGAGAGTCAGGCAGATGATGATAGATGGTGAATTCTACTTTCTTCAGTAGCTCACTGGGGATCCACCACAGTCTTTATGAAAACAAGAAGTAGGAGGGAGAAATTACAGAGATTGACACTTGTCGACTTCTACCAAATTTTTCAAGGGGCACGTGGCATGGTCTGAATACATTTGTTAGTCATACATATGTAGACACTTGGTGCATTCCACTTCATTTAGTCACTCGTCCCTGGGTCCACCATGGTCTTTGCTTGAAACAATGAAGCTAAGGGAAGAGACTGCAGATATTGACACTTGGAGGCTTCTGACAAGCTTCAAGAGGGACACATGGCAATATCTGCTAATTCACAGAAACAAAGTTTAGTGAGGCTCAGCCGTCGACACTTGGAAACATCCACGGGATTTTGTTGGGATTTTATCTCGGTCTATTTGTTTGCCTCGGTCACTTTTTTCCATAAGAATTCCCTTCGCAAGGGCACTTGTGTCTTTGACTCTTGGGGCACTCCTTTGAACTTTGTCGCTTGAACCAACCATTGAACCAAGTTTTGGTTCAACGGTTCAAACGAAACCTTGAACCGATTGACGAACCATTTGATTGAACCAAAGGATGAATGAAAGTGTTGAACCGCTTGATTGAACCTACCTTTGAACCATTTGACGTTGAACTAAAGGATGAACCAAACATTGAACCTGCTGCTTGAACCCACTTTTGAACATTTTTGTTTGAACCAAGGCACTGAACCAATCCCGAAAATGACCAAGTGTTAGAAACCAATTCTTTTGATTGAACCCACCTACAGAGTCCGTAGATTTAAACCTAAAAATGAGGAATTTGAATGCCCAAGACAAATTTTGAAAAGGGAAGAGACAATTTTGGTCTGTAAGACCAAAATAGTTCAAATGTTGTCCAAAAAATGAGTGATATTTTTGGGGGACAATAGATGATGTGGTGGGTGATGAATTCAATAATCTTTTCAGATTTTATTGAGACAAGGGGAATAACCTCTACCCATTGGGTGAAATATTAAGTTATGGTAATAATATAATGATGTCATTGTGAAGAGTGTGGGTTGATTTCATTGATAAGGTCCAAACCCCATTGTGAAAATGGTCAAAAGTCTATAGAAATATGAAGACTATTGCTAGTGTGTGATGTAAATTATCATGTTGTTGACATTTGACACACTTTTTTACATAATCACAATAATCTTGGTTAAGGGTAGGCCAGTAATAGCCCAAGAAAAGGATACTTAGCCATAATGAGGACACTAAAGTGACCCCTAGAGATACCATCATGTGTCTTTTTGATGGTGTGTGAGGCTTTCAAACCATGGAGGCAATAGAATAGGAGGCCATCCAATCCTCATTTGTAAATAATTCCTCCCATAATGGTATAAAAAGAAGTGCTTTGAACAAATGTTCGGTGGGTGTTCTTAGAGAGGCTTGAGGGAACTATGCCAAGGTAAAGGTAGTTGAAGGTTTACTGATACCAAAGGTTAGGCATAATTTCCTCCACATGAAATATGGTTGGAGTGTCTAATTTGGTGTAGGAAGGTTTGGTGAGGTGATGGACAATGACTACTAGTTTGGAGTTTGTGGGTACTAATGGGATCTAAGAGGTACGAGAAGCCATGGTATTAGAAAACTTATTGGTAGACTGAGGGGTGGTTTGATTATTATAGTGTTCGAATGAGGCTAAGAGTTATATGATGAGTTGTCTATAAAGTTGCATCATTTCATTCTTACATTGGCAAATGCCATTGACTTGGTTGAACACAAGCTAGGATTCTTTGAATATATTGATTATTCTGACTCCTAAGGCTAGGGTAGTTTGGAGACCTATTATTAGGGCTTCGTACTCAGCCACATTGTTTGTGAATTTGAAGTTCAGTTTAAATGACAAAGTAAGTGGTTCACCAATAAGGGGGACAAGGATGATACTAGCTCCCCCACCACACTGACATGTGGAACCATAAAAAAACATGGTTACTTGATTAGTACAATCTATTTGAGATAGACTTGTGATTGACTCATCTAGAAATTCTAGAGGGGGAGGTTGATTATTTTCTAGGGGTACATCAACTAGTTGGTTGGCAATTACTTGATCCTTGATTAATTTCTACTGAAATAATTTAAGGTTAAACTTAGCTAAAAGCATAAGCCACTTAGCCATATACTAGTTTTGGTATGGTTTGGAGTGCATGTATTTGAGGGGGTCAGTATTGGTTATGAAAAAAAATTGTGGTTAAGAAGGTAGTGGCTAAGTTTGGTGGCCATAAAGACCAAGGCCAAACATAATTTCTCAACATGTGTGTACCGAGTCTCATATTTGATAAGTGTGCAACTAATGTAATAGATGGCTTGCTCCTTGTGTTGTTCATATCGATGGGTAAGCATCACCCCTAGGGAGTGGTCTATGGCAAAGATATAGAGGTAGAAAGGTTGGATGTCTTTAGGAGGTGTAAGGATAGGTGGAGATAGCAGGTACTCTTTGAGTGCATCAAAGACCTTTTGACAATCAACATTCCACTTGAAAGAGATATACTTTTTAAAGAGGTGGTGGAAGGGTTGACATTAATTAGAGAGTTGGGAGATGAAGTGATGAATGGATTGAAGTTTCCCCTATAAGCTGCAAAGTTGTCTAAGATTGGTTGGGGGTAGCATCTCAAGGATGGATTTGATTTTGTCTAGATCCACCTCAATTTCTTGAAAGGAAATGATGAAGCTGAGAAGTTTACCTGACAAGACCCCAAAAATACATTTTTTAGGATTTAGGTAGACGTGATAATGGATAAGTCACTCAAAAATAATCTTGAGAATGGCTAAATGGTCTTTACAAAGCTTGGACTTCTTGAGAAGGTCATTTACATAGTCTTCAACAGTTGTACGGATAAGGTCACAAAAAATATAGGTCATGGCACATTGGTAGGTTGTGCTAGCATTCTTAAGACTGAAGGGCATGACTCTATAATATAAAGTCCCCCATGGGATGATAAAGGCAATTTTGTGTTGATCTTTATGGGTAATCAAAATCTAATTATAACTCGAGAATCCATCCATGAGTGACAACATCTCATGGCCTACTATAAGATCAATAAGTTGGTCAATGCTAGGTAGAGGAAAGTCAGGCTTTGGGAAGGTGAGGTTGAGGTCATAAAAGTCCACATAGATATGTAGTCACCATGTGGCTTTAGTGATAGGCATAATGTTTGAAACCCATTAGGGATAATTTATGGGTTGAATAAAGTTGATGGAGATGAGGCATTGAAGCTTTTCTATAACAAGGAGGACTATGCAAGTGTACATTTAGTGAAGGTTCTGTTGGGTGAATATTTTGTCACCAGCTAACTGATGGGCAAAATAGGTAGTTTCAACCACAACACAGGGAGATTGGTCAACCAAGTGTGTAGGTTTACCACATCAAAAGGGGACAAATCTCTCCTCTCATCAAGGGGAGTTTCTCTATAATTATGAGAAGCTATATATTATATATATTTATATATGCAGAAAATAACACTCAGGGTTAGGACAACACCATCCATCTCTCTTTTTTTAGAGATGATGTTCATAGACAAAGGAGAAATCCTAGTGAAAACATTGAAGGCACTTCTCTTCTTTCAGAAGTGTTTTGGCAGCAAACAACAGGAGTTCTTTCTGATAGGTAACAAGTAACTGGTAATAGGGGGCATAGTAACCAACAGAAAAAAGTGTAGCACAAAGTCTTCACCTCAATTGCCCAAGAGTGAAATACGAAGGATAATGGGGGCACAAAGTCATCCCAAGATCCTTTACACAGAAATAAATTGAAAACATACACACTAAAGACAATTGTGGCAGCACAAAGTCTTCCCACAGTTGGCTTCAAGATACCTTCCTGATTACTTCCACTAGTTCTGCTTATTTCATTAAAATGGACAAGAATGCATTCAGGAAATAGACATAAGAACAGTCTCCTAAATGACACAAGCTATTACAGCACAAAGTCTGGAAGTAACCTACTTTCTCATTCATATAAAGAAATATGATCAACAAACTGAGCTCAAAGTCTCAGTAATCGCCTCTCAATTTTGGTAGAGTTTTTCTTCTATAACCAAAAGATCTCCCTTGCATAAATTAGGAGATTAAAATATATATCAGCTAAGAAAGGCTTGGCACTTTGTTTCATGGAATGGCCCATGCTACATTCAATGCCTTGAATGCATTTTCAATTCAGTCAAAGAGGGCCATACTAGAACAAGGCATCTGCCTTAACTGTGGCATGTTGATTCATCTCAAATGTCTTCTCTTGGGCCTGGGTCATCTGGTCTATCTCTTGAAATATATGTAGTTATCCCCCTACTTTTATTCCAAGGGAGAAAAATAGGCCACGCCTTTTAATATTTTTAAGCTCAAATATCTACTTGGTGGACTATTCCACCTACTGGAAATAACTCGTACGTAGATATTTCTAGTCTTTCCCTCTTTCCTATTGCAATTTGAGCTCTTGAGATATCTTTTCCCCTTTCTATTGGCCTTTTCATCTCCTTCAACTAGTCATTGAGTTTGTTTTCAAGTTCTGTGCCATATTTAAAAATCAACGGATATTTCATTATCTTGAATTTGACATCCACGGGGACATCAATGGTCACTAGTCGCTTGAACCAATTTGAACCATGAACCTTTGAACCTTTGAAATTTCATTGGTTCAATGGTTCAATAGTTTGGGAGGCCTTATTAGCTCCTTAGTTCCATCACTTTCTTGGTTCATTTACTTTCCTTGCTCTTCGGTTGAACCATCTCTTTGAACTGGTCTCTGGAATCTTCCATTTCTTTCCTTTGCTTGCAACTTTCTTTGAACCCGTTCAACCATTTTGGTTCAAGGTTCAACTATTCATCCTCTTTCTTAGAAGCCTTTGTTTTCTCTAAGTCTCTTGATCTTTGAAATTCCTTCGGCTTTATATCTTTGGAACCCCCCAAAGGGAAGGTGTCCCTTCAGGCCTTGAGAAAGGTCCATTTCCTAGTCGCTAAGAGCCCCCTGCAAGGGTACCTACCCTTCAGAGTCCTTCAGGCAGCCTTCTTCTTCAAATCATATAGAGTCTATAGAACCAAGCCTGTAGAGTCCATAGAAATAGGCATGCAGAGTCTGTAGAAACCAACCTATAGAGTCCATAGAAACAGGCCTGCAAAGTCCATAGAAACTAGCCTGTAGAGTCCATAGAATCAAGCCTACAAAGTCCATAGAATCAAGCCTACAGAGTCCATAGAATCAATCCTATAGAGTCCGTAGAATCATTCCTTCAGAAAAAATGTCTTTGGAACCTCTGAAAGGGAAGGTGTCCCTTCGGGCCTTGAAAAAGGTCCATTTCTTGGTCGCTAAGAGCCCCCCGCAAGGGTACCTGCCCTTTGGGGTCCTTCAAGCAGCCTTCTTCTTCAAATCCTTTAGACAAAATGTTTGAAGGAAATATTTCCATTGCCTTAGCCACTTTTTGTCGGGCCTTTGATCATTCCTTCAGATAAAATGTCTAAAGGAATTCCTTCAGACATTTTGTCCGAAGGATTTCACTTGTAAAATTTCACCATGAAAAATATTTCTGAAAGATATCTTTTTGTTCCCTTTTGTTCACTACCCTCTACAAGGGCACTTGCACTTTAGGCTTTAGGCGACTCTTTTGAACCGTTCGATTGAACTGACCGATTGAACCAACTTTGGTTCAATGGTTCAATACTGTGTTTCACTCATTCAATTGATCGCTTGAACCAACCACTTTGAACCATTCGATTGGAATAACTCTTCAAACTTTGATTGAACTCGTTGAACCTTGAACCTTTGAACCATTTTAGTTCAATGGGTTCAATCTTTCTTCTTTTCTTCTAAGTCTTTCAAAGCCGTTGAACTTGTCAAAGTGGCTAAACTTTGAACTTTTGCCAAAATTCTTAACTCTTTGAGTCTGCCAACATCGTTGAACCTTTGAACCTGTTGAACCATTGAACCTTTGGAATCAGGGTTCAATGGTTCAATCCTTTGTTTGAAGCTTGCCGATGGACCTTTTGGTTGAACCTTGGCATTGAACCAACCTTGAAATTGCCTAAGTGTTGGAAACTTGTTCCTTAGAGAGGCTTGCCTATTGAAGTCATTGAACCTACTTGTCCCTTAACTGAAAAATCTTAAATAATGAAGAATTTGAATGCTCAAAACAATTTTTGAGAAGGGAAGAGAGAATTTTGGCCTGCAAAACCAAAATAGTTCAAATGTTGTCCCAAAAATGAGTGATAGATTTTGGGAACAATAGGTTCTATTTGATAGGTTTGGTGTCATGATTGGTTACAATATTGTGGGTGGCAATGGCTAGGTTCATACGGGGCATGTTAGTATATGACTAGGTGAATGCAATACTATGGTCTTAGAGGAAGGTAGAGAAGTCCTGTAGTTCCTTAGAGGTGAGAGTTTGTTCAAGTTTGATGATATGGGGGTTGCCTAGAGTGCCTATGTCAATGTCTATGGTAGATGCATTCAACATGGTTGAAGTTTTTAGAGGTAAAGATTTGTGGATGGAGGAATATGGTACACCAAGGTAGGTGAGAATAGCATTATCATCCTAAAATTGAATAGTGTTAATGATAGTAGAGTCTTCTCCCATGAGTTTAGGATGGGTCAAAAGGATGGTTATGGATGCCCCTCCCTTTTGATAAGTTAGGGGGCTAAGGGTAATCATGTTGACAAAAAAAAATTGGGTGGGATGATGTCCTCATTCTCACCCATAGGTGGAGGGGGTGTCGGTAAGGAAGGGGTTTTTTCTTTGACTATAGTAAGGGTAATTTGTTTGGATTTCTTCTTATTGGGTAAAATGAAGCTGAGGCCATGTTTCTTGTGGGGATTTTGGGTCTGAATCAAGGTCAACATGTGTGAGTCATGATCATATCATCTTAAACTAAATCCTTTCTAGGCACACCTATAAAGGTATAATTTTATGAAGTCTGGGTTATCCAAATAAGAGAAGGTGGAGGTGAATGGTTGAGGTGGAGAGGGAGTGATGGTAGTGTCAAGTGGCTTATTAATTACCCCATAGATAAAGTGGGTTTGACATTTCAGAGGCCCCAAGGCAGTAATGGATTTAATGTTGGGGTCATAACCTGGTTGGTGGTTGAGTTTCTCATATTCTTCAGGAGTAAGGATGGCATCAAGGGTGAGGAGAGGGTATTCTCCAAGGGTGAGGCATTGGAAGGTAGGTTTTTAAGGATTAGTGATGGGTATTTGGTTTGTGGGAATAGATGAACTAGTAGAGGCCTTAGTGGAAGGGGAGGAAGTAACAACTTTAGCTTCTGTGGGTGAGGGTTTGATGGTGGTTATTTGTAGTGATTTGGATGGGGGCAGAAGAATGTCATTAGGTTAGTAGGTCATATTGCATGTTGAAAAAGGGCTAGGGTCAGATTTTATGGTAACAACTTGACCTTCATGTTCAAACTTGATGCAAGGGTGGAGGGTGGAAGGTACATAACCCATGGCCCAAATCCAAGGTCTCCCTAGAAAAACATTGTACTAGAACTCACCTTCAACGACATAGAATAGTTTGAGGAGTGTGTAAGGTCCTAGACAAAAATGAAGGATGAAGATTCCCAAGGTAGTGGTCATAATATCATTAAAATATCTAAGGATGGCTAAAGTTTCAGACATGACATTGTCTGGCAGCTTAAGTTTCTCAAAGGCATGGGAAGAGATGATGTTGATACTAGCCCCACCATCGATCATGACCTATTTGAAGCAGGTTTGGTTGATGTGGGTTGTAATTAAAAGAGGGGGTTTTGGGTCTTTAGGGTGGGTAGAATGGATTTTGAATCCTTGAAGGTTATAAGGGTGGAGAGTTGGAGAGCACCAATGAAGGCCTCTTTAGGTTGGGAATCCCCTATTCTAACTTTAATGGCCTACATAGCCCTGATCATGGCCTGACGATGGTGAGGTGAGGTATAAATGAGCTCATAAAGGCTCATTTTAGTAGGGGTCTGGTGGAGTTGTATAAAGATGACTCTCTTGGTGATTTAGAGGGGTTAGCCTCTGATGTGCCTAATATAGTAACTTTGGGCTTAGTCATAAGAATGGAGGTTTAGGTCTGGTTTGGTATAGGGCATGTTGGTGGGTATGTCTATGGAATTGATGCTTTGGCATTACATTTATCCTTTTATTGTGATCATGTGACCACATTAATGGTATGGATAGAGGGGGAAGGTGTGATGGGGGGTTGGGTAGATTTTCTATCACTCTAAGCTGAGAGTGGGGGATTAAGAATGTGTTGGTGGCTGGTTGTTGGTTTCAATGGTAGAGAACTCAGTGGAAGGTCTTCTACCAAAAGATCATCCTCATCATAGAGTTGGTGGATAATGGCCTGGAGGGATCTACAATTCTCTATGTCATGCCTAAGTATCCTATGATAGGAGCATATTTGATGGTCATTGTACTAGGTTAGCTTCGAACCAAGAGGGTCAAAAGGTCTAATGGGAGGTAATGTGAGGTAGGAAGTCTACACTAATCTTTGAAGGATGGTCATATAGGATTCTACTAGAGGTAATAAAGGTTTAGGGATCATGGTCTCAGTTGATAAGATGGGTGTGTTGGTGGCAATAGGTGAGATGAGATATGGTTTGGGTAAGGTGGTGTTTCTAGTTGATGGTTTTGGTCTAGGTATGTTGGTAGTTGGGGTAGCTAAATTTGGTGGTCTAACTGGTTGTGATCTAGGAAGGATCGACAAGTTGGCTAATGAATGTGTTGGTGTAATCAACACCAGTGGGTGACATATGTTGAAAGGGGTTTTATTTTTAATCAAAGTGGAAGGGTGAAGCCCTAAGATAGAGGGTAAGGTAGAGGGGGTTAGAGGCTTAGTCATGTATCCTTTTGATGCTTTTGTCCTCTTGGTTGGTGCGGGTCAAGACCTAGGTACATGCTTGGGTGAAGTTAAGTCTAATTTCAAGGATGGGTTAACCAAACTCTAAGTAGGGAATGCATCAAGAGTTTTGAAATTTTTGGTTGGTAAGATGGTGGCTGCTTTGGTTGATTAAGAAGTTGAGGGGTTATTAGAGGTTCATATTGGTTTAAGAGGCAGTGGAAGGATGATGGATTGGTTGGTTAGAGGCATGATACAAGGTTCAGGTGTGTTAAGAGAGGGAAGCCCTAACTATTTCTAGAAAGCGGTGCGATCTATGTCCAGTTTTAAGGTGAATTCCAATTTCTACACTAATGTGGAAAAAGGTTTGTGTACCAGTCCTAATTCATGGGTAGTGGATGCAACAGAGAGACTTGTAGGTTGGGTAAGATGTTTGGTAGGTTGTTTCATATCTTGAGGTGAGGGAGTTAGGGTTGGGATAGATAGATCCTCCATTAGAGGTGCTTGATCATCTCTTTCAATCATCTAATCATCATCTTTATTGATCTGAAGGATATTTTCAGATTTTTTTTAGTTTTTTTAAACATGGTCCATTGTCTAGATCTCATCAAGAGCTTTCCAGCAACTATTGAAATATAAAAAGTGGACATCATATGCTCTAGTTATCATTGATCAAATTTTGGTCAACAAGTGGTCAAATCTGGTCAAACCAAAAAAATTGATACTCATGGAACATTTCTAAACCAATTTTATGGTAGAACTCATCATAATATTTTTGATGCATTTTGAACAAACCAATTCTGAGTTCATATGCAAAAGTTATGGCCGATCAAAGTTGGTAAAAAGTCAACAAGATGGGTCAACATTGGTCAAACTTGATCAACAAGCATTAAAGGTAGACCAATGCGGTATGGACACATGACACACATTGGTATAGACATGTGGCACAACTACAAGTCTCTACATGGCACATCTACGTGGCAAGGTGAGACCACTTTACATGGGATAAAGTTTAACATATATATATATATATATATATATATATATATATATATATATATATATCACATCCCAACAATGTGGGATAAAAAAGACTTTTGACCAAATATTAAAAAAGTATATTTTCCACACATATGTAGATCTAAACAAAGATAGCCTTTTAATAAGGCATGAAGATATGAAAATTTTTATTCTCACAAATATGGTATTTCATTTTAATGCCCACACCAAAGAGCAACATGGAAGGCTTTAATTAAAATCCAATGATAATATTTATTCCCATAAATGTGGGATATTATATGGCATGATGTAAGTTTCGATGCCAAAGGAGGAAAAAGCCTTATTAAGGCTTAAGAAGACTATGTGGAAAGTAAACATGTATAAGTCACTTTAATATGGTTTTAAAGACATGAGCATGGATTATTCGATGATTTTTATAATGTCATGTTTAATTAAAACATGTAAAGGCCATATAATTCATGTGTGGGCTGAATAAATCTTTATATTGTAATCTCATGATAGAATGAGATAAGTGTTAATCTCATTAAAATAGGTCTTGGGATAATTATGAATATTATTTAAAATTAGGAAAGGATAATCATCCAAGCCCATATTTTGTGGACCCATAAACCTATATAAAGGGTATGGAGGGGTCATTTGAAATCATAATCAAAGTGTGAAAAACAACACATAAGACTTGAGAATAATCAAACAGAGCCAAGAGTGAGTGTCAGAGCCAAGAGTGAGTGCCAAAGCTAGAGCCAAAACCAGTTGCCAGAGCTAGAGCTAGTGGACATCAAAATATTTATTTATATATTGAGAACCCCTACTAGAGATAACTGATTTACAAAGTGATTTTGCATCAATAATCAATCGATTTTGCCTTTGAGCAGGACCTAAAAATGTAGCCTAAATTGGGTGAACTCTGTTATCAACTTTGGTCTGCATATTGTCTTTGTGGCTCATGATTTTAGTTTATTTTCAATTTTTTAATATTGATTTTAATTATTATGCCAATTTCAAGTCAATTAATGGGAAAATTGATATTTTTTTAAGCATCCATAAAAATAGAGTAATTGGTCATAATTTGGACACTGTCTGTTTACAGATCAAGTTTGGTATCATAACGGTTGAATTTAGTGGTTTGATTTTGGTTTAAATTTGACCTCAGTTTGGTTTTGATTAAATATTTATAGACATTTGGGCTTGTTAATCTTCCATTTGCAGTGTGTGTTGTTTTGGAAGTATAGGTTGTTTGCGGATAGCTATGGGTAAAGCCTTAAAAGAGAGAGGCTGAAATATCTTGAAAGCATCAATAGAAAAATTCAAGATGAAAATGTTTTCTCAAGATCCAAGCTCTACTCCCTTGAAGAAAAAATTGCACACTTGAAATCAGAGCTAGAAACTTAGGATGAGCTCTTGATGAAATTGCAATGTGGTAAATAGAAGAAGGATTTGCCTTCCATATTAGATGTAGAAACTATGACAAAAAAATGCACTGTAAGCTCATCACCATGTTGTTCTTCCTCCCATTTAGATTTAGATTTAGGTAATGCTTTTGGTGATTTTGAAAAGCATACTAAAGGCATTAGATCTAAATTATTAAATAAAATGGGATTTGATGGAAGAGGCCTTGGTAAAAATGGACACAATATTTTTAACCCAATACAAGTATAGGATCATCCTCATTTTGTAGGTTCAAGATATTCAAGTGCAGGAATGGAAATTAGAGAGTGCTCCAAGAATGTTGAAGGGAGACAAGCTTCTGACAACCAAATGATTACCCCACTAGTCCTGCATAAAGATTATTTATAAGAAATTGTTGATTCATCATCACAGGATAAAAGATGTAATAAATTTTAAAGAGGTAATTAGATTCCACGTCCTTGTTCTTACACAAATTATAATCATAAAAAAAAGGGAAATTGTAAAACTTTTGATGATGCACTTTTTTATTATAAACAATATGGTTTTAATATATATAAAATGATGTATGCTTTTCCATGTACTTTTTGTGGGTTAAGTAGTCATTCTATTGCCTATTGTTGGAAGAGAAAGTCATTCTTGCATAAGTGGTTTCCTGATGAGCTTAGTGTTAAGTACCAATCTCATCATTCAAAGGTGAGAAACGGCAAACAGGTTTCCTCGCCCAGGAAGAGAAATTTTTACACTCATTGTCATATGAGTGGACATCAGGTGGAACAGTGTTGGAAAATTCAACCATCACGCTATCCTAAAAATAGTAAGAAAAAGATAGAAAATAGGCTTGTTACAAAGGTAAATTAATTGTTAATTCACTAAAAATTACTATGTCAACCTTGGATCATGTATTAACTAAAAAGGAAAATCCATTAAAATGGGTTGGTAAACAATTATTTAATTATATGTTGCATAGCTGATGATTGTTGAATGGCATGCAAATAATACAAAGCATTTGGTTATATGGGATTCCTATTGTATGTTAAAAGGAAATATTTTTCCCATATTGTCTAACTTTAATTTTGGAGTTCATATTTATGAGAGGAACTGAGAGACAGGTTTATCATGCTCAGTGATCTTCTTATATTTAGAAATTTGAATTTGAATATCCTATTTATCATTTTGAGTTCCTGGTATAGTTTGAGAATTAAACTCATATTTTCAGCTTTGGATATTTTTGACAATAGTTATGTAGGGTGATGGGCACATTGGTAGTGTACAAATTTCCATACTTGCATTTTAGAATAATTGTTGCATATATATATGTGTGTGTGTGTGTGTGTGTGTGTGTGTGTGTGTGTGTGTGTGTGTGTGTGTGTGTGTGTTGGATGTAATTTAAGACCCATATTTTGGGTAGTGTTTATAATTGTAATCACAATGTCAAATTTGGATTTTTACCATAATTATAAATCACATGTTGGATACCCATGTGAGCAATAAATGTGATTTTTGAATATGGTTACAATGTTAGAGTACATTCTAATTACACTAACAAACATGTCACAGTTGTACCAGGTGATATTTTTAGTTATAGGTAGTTCACTATTTTGGGAATACAACTAGTAGCACAGACAAATTTTGCTATCCCTATGCTATATAGGATAGCTTATTTATTGGTAAATCACTGAATCAGTTAGACACTTATCTCTTTGACATTGAGATGTCTTTTTCAAACTGATCCTTTTGTATGATATTATGCTTGTAGTGAATTGATGATTTTCTATAGGAAAGGAATGGTGTAGCTTGCCCGTATCGAAATAAAAAATTTAGAGACCATAGAGTCCACTATAGAGATCTCCATCTAGTACTGGGAAAATGAATGTTTCAGCTTTTGGTAGAGCAAAAGCCTTCTCAATGGGGAGGTATGATCTAAAAGATATTTTTATTATGTTCCTTAGTTTTTTTAAACATGGTCCATTATGTAGATCTCATTAAGAGCTTCTTGGCAACTATGGAATGCAAAAAATGGACATCATATGTTCCAATTATCACTAGTCAAAGTTTGGTCAACAAATAGTCAAAGCTAGTCAAACTAAAAAAATGATGGTCATAGAACATTTCTAAACTATTCTATGGTATAACTCATCATAATATTTTTGATGCATTTTAAACAGACCAATTCTGAGTATATATGTCAAAATTATGACTGGTCAAAGTTGGTCAAAAGTCAACAAGATGGGTCAACATTGGTCAACACTACTCAAACCCAGTCAACAAGCATTAAAGGTGGACCAATGTGGTATGGACACATGACACACATTGGTATAGACATGTTTCAAAACTACAAGCCTCCACATGGTACATCTACATGGCAAGGTGAGACCACTTTACATGGGATAAAGTTTAATATTTTTAAAAAAAAAATTATCTCACATCCCAACAATGTGGGAAAAAATACTTTTGATCAAATATTAAAAAAGTATATTTTCCACACATATATGGATATAAACAAAAGACAAACTTTTAATAAGGCATGGAGATATGACAATCTTTATTCCCACAAATATGGGATTTCATTTTAATGCCCACACCAAAGACCAATGTGGAAGGATTTAATTAAAACCCTATGAGAATATTTATTTCCAAAAATGTGGGAGATTATATGGCATGATGGAAGTTTTTATGCCAAAGGAGGAAAAAACCTTAATAAGGCTTAAGAAGACTGTGGAAAGTAAATATGCCTAAGTCACTTTAATATGGTTTTAAAGACATGGGCATGGATTATTCGATGCTTTTTATAGTGTAATGTTTAATTAAAACATGTAAAGGCCATATAATTTATGTGTAGGTTAAACAAAGCCTTATATTATAATCCCACGATAGAATGGGATAATTGTTAATCACATTAAAACAGGTCTTGGGATAATTATAAATATTATTTAAAATTGGGAAAGGATAATCATCCAAACCCACCTTTTGTGGACCTGTAAACCTATATAAAGGGTATGGAGGGGTCATTTGAAATCACAATCAAAGTGTGAAGAAAACCACACAAGAATTGAGAATAATCAATTAGATCCAAGAGTGAGTACTAGAGCCAAGAGTAAGTGCTAAAGCCAAGGGCGAGAGACAAGAATGAGTGTCAGAGCCAAAAGCCAGAGCTAGAACTAGTTTTTAGAGCTAAAGCCAATGGACATCAAAATATTTATTTATAGATCAAGAACCCCTATTGGGGATAACTAATGTACAAAGTGATTTTGCATCAATAATCGATAAGTTCTACCTTCAAGTAGGACTCAAAAATGTAGCCCAGTTGGGTAAACTTCGTTATCAACTTTAATTTGCATATTGTCTTTGTGGCTCATGATTTTGGTTTGTTATTAATTTTTTAATGCTAGTTTTAATTATTATTCCAATTTCAAGTTAATTAATGAGAAAATTAAAAAAATTAAAGCATCCATAAACATAGAGTAATTGATCATATTTTGGACACTGCCTGTTTACAAATCATTTATCCCATCATCAAATCAATCATCCATATCCACTCATCTAATCTCTAATTATTTCTCTAATTCATTTATCATCATGTCTATTATCACACCAATCATCCTTAACATCTATCATCTCTCCATTCTATTATCATTAACATCTCAAATATAATCATTATCATACCTAACATCTATCTAACAATGAACATGACTAACATTCTCTAATTTATCTTGTCATTTATCATCTAGTCTGAACTATATTGGTTTGAGGTCTTTTAAAACTATGTAAGCAAGACTTAGTCATATAACGTGTCTAAGGTCAGCTCGGCTACTCTTCCCCATCATTTGTCACCACATTTATCTTTTCATCCTCATGTCTTTCATCAATCACATTCTTGAGCTATAATTTTAGTCATTAATCAATCAATTTATTGATCACTCACTATCCTCACAATCATCTCCCTAATATTTTTGTCAATCACCCACACCTATCAATTGAACCTGACAAATCATAACATCTATCTTTTCTTCTATTATCATTGATTGGTCAATTCATTATTTAAAGTTTATAGTTTCCTCCCTTGATTGGGGTATGACCAAAACCATAACTTTATTATCATCTCTTACTCCCTAGCTTGTGTTCATGCTAGGGATATTATCATATTGTGGCTCATTGATTTAATACAATCCAATTTTTCCTCTTTATCTTTTGGGTCACTCACTAGTATCATTTATTATCTCTCATTCAATTCATATTATCACTCAACTTTACCCTTTAGCTACACCCATCATTAATATTATCAAATCATTATCTTATATTTGACTTGATGCTCTCTTAGCATGTGTCCTTATTTGGGATATGTGTTGTGTTATGGAGCCTATTTCTAAATTACAATGTATTTTTAAATATTGTATATTTTAAATGTACTATACACTTTATATATTTTTCTCATCGAGGTTCAGGCGTGGCAGCCCCTGACAAATAGGGGTTTGGAGGTGGTAGCCCCCCAAAAAAAAATTGGACCCCTTTTTAATGGGAAATCATTTTGGGTTGATTCTGCCTATGGTTTTGGTACCCATTATTTTATAATACCACTTTGTTGATGTATTATGTATTGATAGATATTTTGTAGGTAATACATCATGAGAATGAGGGTCTTGAGAAGGAAGAACAGAGTGTGTGAATTCAAGTGCAAATTTAGGAGGGTTTATTAAGCACATATCCAAACAATAATTTATGCATTATAATTGTTATAAGATTGATCTAAGAGTGGTTTGTACTCTCGTGGCTTGTAATAAAATCTGAGTAAGTGTTTCTTGGTAGATGTAGCCCACATTGAGTAAACCACATTAATTCTAGTCTTCTTATTGTGCATATTTATTTTTATTCTTTATGCATCTCTATTTATATTTATTATTGTGATTCTTTAAAATTATTTTGCATCAATTTCTATATTTATTCTTAACAATATGTTGATAGCTCCTGGCCTTTATCTCCTTGGTCTACAACTCTCCCTGGCATGCGTCTTTGCCTGGGATATGTTGAAAGATTGTAACCTTTTATTTTATCATGTGTCCACTCCTTGTGCATATGTATTTACCAAGGGCATCATCAATCTATAATTCATCGCTCAAGTTGAATTCATCTTCTTCATTATCTCTCTCACATCTTGTATCCCAACCCCTTGTCTATCCATTGTATCTCACTCCTCATTTCCTCTTTTGAGTGGCCATTCATCTCATTCTTTCCCACATGTCCCCTTGAAGGAGAATCATTATTCTATCCAATAATATCATCTACTAACATTCATCTATGACATGGTTTTTCTTTGAAAGACCATTACTTCTTTCATTTTATCCACTTACAATGCCCTTTCAAATAAGGGTAAAATGTATGCACCTAAATTCGCTCACTTCATTTAATGTTACTAATATTCTTAATAATTGACACTAATTTCATTTATCCCCTCTAATTCCATCCTAATATCACACCTTCTAGTCATTTATCTAATATTCCTGTCATTATTATTCATCCACTAACCTTATATTAACCCTATCAATCTATTAATTCTTACAATCATCTCTTAATCTTATCCTAATACCACTTATCCATTATTTGAAAATTTAAAATTCTTATGATCCACCTACCCACCTACCAATCCTACTTCTAATATCTTCTACACCCCTAGTCCCTAATCACCCACCTAATCCCTATCTTAATCCTTCACTAATCCTAATTAATCCCTAAGGAGATTCTAGAATTCTCTAATTCTAGAACCTCCTCTAGCTTGGCCCCTCCTCTCTAGAAGCCTCTATTCTAGAGGCTTCCAAAAATAATTTAATTCCTTAAAATTTCCTCCTTCATTTATCCTCATGGCTAGACTTTGAATGTGATCCATAGATCTTCCCTTGGCCTATATAAACAAGCCACTCCTTCATGGCCAAGCCAAATACAAGCTAACTTCAATCTCCATGTCAAATCCATTATCAACTAGTCCATGATATCATCTAAATCAATGAATCAAGCTATCATAATGATGTCAATCTGAGTCTAAGATTAGCAAATCCAAATCTAAATCTTTTAGTCTTTTCATTATTTAATCTTAGTTTGGAGTAATTAGTTTTAGGATTTAAGTGTTACTATGAATGTTTATTTATGTTTGCATCTTTATCCTAATGTCTCTATATATCAATGGGTGAATTAACATTTTGATTTTTTCAATATAATTACACAATCAAATCCATTTATCTCAAAATTTTATTTACACAATTATATCAAAAATATCCAAATTATCAAACTAAAAGTAAAATCTAGAGCCAATTAGGATTACAATGTAAAGACAAATAAATCATTCATACCAAGATTACATCCTAAAAGATAAGTGATCTAAATCAATATCTAAACAAAAAAAAAACTAAGTGATATGGATAATGGATTGCTTACAAATAGACTTAAAATTTTATCATGATATTAGCTTAATCAAAAGACTTAGATATAATGGATTCATTGATTTATTGGACTTATTAGACTATAGAGATTCATTAGATTTATGATTGATTTGTTCATTGGATTTTACATGGAAGATGGGTTGATTATTTACAGAGAGTGATGAGCCCATAAAATGGCTAATTATATCCATAAAATAACATCTTTTTTATTGCATAAAAAATGGATATAAATGTAGTTTATGAATTTAAAGTTTATTTAGAATAAAATAGTAAGTATATATTATGGTTATGCCTTTAAAATTTCTTGTTATCTATTTTTTAGATATTATTAATCATTATTAGGAAAAATATGTCAATGAGTGCATATATAATTCATACTAAGCTAAGAATAATTCAAAGTATGAAGAGTAACCATTCAAGAATAATTTTAGAGTAGTGTTAAAGTATTATATAATAAAGATCCAATATTCTGATCAAGTTACAAACTCTTACAAACTTACTACAACAACTACGAATTATAATAGGCTTACTACAGACTAGCTACATACTACATCAAACCAGCTATAGACCAAATATGGATTACATCAGACTAGCTATGGATTACACCAGCTAGCTATGAATTTCAATAGGTTTATTACAGATTTCAATAAGTTACTATCGATTTCAATAGACTTGCTACAGACTTCAACAAAACTACTACAAACATGTTTGGAAAGTATTTATAGATGTATTCTAATATTCTAACTATCATGAAGAATGCTTTCCATTTAAATTCTTTCTATATATATGTTTCTATGTATAGACTTTCTATTGTAGATTATATTCGGATATAATTTTATGTAATTTCATTTCAAATAATAACTCTTTCCATATTTGATGGAGATCGAGATTATTCTGTAATATATTTGATTAGAATAAATATCTCTCTCCATATTTTATGAAGATTGAGATAAGATAGAGTATCTCAGTTGTTACTCCCAAATAAGGTGTTGGTTGGAAACATAGAATTATAAATGAAACCTTCTATACTTAAATGACATAATCAATCAATACACTTTCTCTTTCCATTATTTTGAGCAACTCATTCTAAAATTCATGTTCTGAATAAATCTTCTTCCAAAGAATAAGCTGACCACTCATTCTAAGGAAGATGGATCATGTATTTATGTTTATTTTTTTATTTAATAATTATTCTCTTTATTGTACATTCTTATTTTATTTCTTTGCTACTGTAATTATTTATTTTTGTACAGTTTATTGTAAACCTATAGGTATTTTATGTGTTATTTATTTATTTTTAATTTAGCAATTTACATTCTATAAGTGTGATTTACTTTCTGAAAGTATGTTTTAATTTTATGAAAGTGTGATTTAATTTTATGTGTGTTTTGATTTCTATAAGTGTGATTTTTTATTCCAGCAAGTGTGGAGTGTGATAAAAGAGGATATTTTTCGAAGATCTCTTTCTCCTATTTCAGATAGCCTTCGAACATCAGCTCTGGATTAACATTATTAAATGAAAGAGATTAACGAGATCCATCAGAGAGGGAATAGAAAAGATCAATGACCAAAATTCAAAGTTGGGTGTAGAAAGATCAATGGTAGAGAATTATTCAAGGAATTAAAAATTCCTTGGATGATTTTAGAGGGGGGAATGTTCTAGAGGTAGAAGTCTCTAGAGTATATTTGGATGTTTACTCATTATTAATGGGTGATTAGGGACTTGGGATGTAGGAAAGCCTAAGAATAGGCTAGGTTAGGTGAGATTGAAATTTTAAATTCAAATATAATGGACAAGTAGGGTTAGGATAAGATTAGATGATAAATGACATATTAAAAGAAGGATTAATTGACTTGTGGGGTAGGAATAAGGTTAGTCTGATGAAGAATAATGAAAATAGATGTTAGATAAATGGTTATAATGGGACTAGGACGATAGGATGAAATAAATAAAATAGATGACAAAATTAGTATCGATTAATAATAATATTAGTGACCAGTGATGAGGTGAACAAATTTAGATGCATACATTTTCCCCCTCTTTGAAAGGGTATTATGAGTGAACAAAGTGGTAGGAGTAATGGTCTTTCAAAAAAATAAATACACTCATGGATTAATGTTAGTAAATGATGTTAGTGGATACATGATGCCCCCTCGAGGGGACATGCAGTGAAGAAGGAATTAGATGGCCATTCGAAAGGAAGAAACAAGGAGCAAGATAGACAAATTAACAAGGGGTTGAGATTCTATATGTGAGATCGATGATGAAGAAAATGAACTCAACATGAGTTTTGAGATATAAAGTGATGATTCCCTTGGCAAAAACATATCCACAGAGAGTGAAAATGACTATGTCATGCTCGTTGACACTTCCAAAGTAGGAATTAACTATAACATGATGATGATAAGGTAAAATGTTGTAAGCTTTAATGTATCCCGAATAAGGACACATGCCAGGGAGAGCTATAGACAAATATGATTGATAGAAAAGGCCATGATATATCAGCATATCTAAATTAAGGATAAATTCATGGGAGAGCATTGGACTAAAATAATATAATGATTTAATAAGATTAATGAAAAGTGTAGCTCAAAACTAAAGTTAGATGATGAAGATGAGAGAGAAGAAATGATATGATCGAGTGACTAAAGTATGAAGGGGAAGAATTGAATAAAGATGCATTGAATCAATGAACCATAATGTGATATATAGTGATGATGCCCCTAGTAAGGACACATACAAGGGAGAAAGAGATGATAATAAAGTTACGGTCCTAATCATGCCCATATCAAAGGAATAAACCATAAAATTTAAATGATGAATTGATTAGTGATAATGGATGATTAATGAAAGAAAATATGGATGTGATTTATCGAGCCCAATCAAAGAGTGCAAGCAATTGAATGGGAAGATTAGGGAGATAATTATGGGGATGATGATTGATCAATAGATCAATTGATTAATAATTGATATTATAGCTCAAGGATTTGGATGATGCAAGACTTTGGGATGGTGAAGGATAAGAGAGATGTGATGATGAATGACAAGGAAAGAGGAGAGAGTGGTTGAGCTAACCTTAGACATGTTATGTGACTAAGCATTACCTATATAGTATGAAAAGACCTCAAGCCAATTTAGCTCAGATTAGATTAGAGGATGATGATGATGGATTAAAATATTAAGATGATGATGGCTGGATACTCAAGACACAAGGCAATATGACTTATAGGTGTTGGGATTTTGTGGATTTTATAAATTTTAGGGTTTTTATTTTAGAATATTTCAATGTTTAGGTCTTTTAGGAATATGTATAGGTCTCTTAGTAATATGTATGTATACTATACAAATGGGGTTACTAGTAAAGGGAATACCAAACATAACAACCAGGATGGATGAGGAAGAATGGACTTAAAATAACTACTTCATGAGGGAATAAAATGTCTAGTTGCTTGAGTGTCAAGTAGAGGATATGCCAAGATGATTGTAGAACATTTCCCAATACATCTTCTATTCCCTTACAAAGGTCAAGACTAGAAAAAAGGATGCATATAATAAGAGGATATAAAACATGATGGATAAGGATGTTTAGGATAATAGATGGACAAGATAGATAAGCATGCTTGAAGGGTGATGTAGATAGGGTTGATAAGGGATATGATAGGTAGGAACAATGAACAAGGGGATGGGATAGATATGTGATGTAGATATGGATGAGAAGTAAATTGAGGACATGACTATAGGGATGGAGCTAATTCTTCCCCCAAGTGGTGAGATATAGTGTAGATAACAAATTATTTTACCATTATACCAAAAACTGATTTTCATCATGGTACTTGCCCAAGGTGATAGAAGATTGGTTTTCACCATTGGATGAATGTTTTTTTTTTTTGTTTTTTTACTTTTGGCATCTTGATTTATTAGATATGGGTGAGATGTAGGATACAAACATTTTTTTAATCTTTATCCAACAATCATTATTAAGAGATGTGATGTTAGGACCATGTTATCAATGTTAGATTCACTGATATCCTTGTGACCTTTATTGATATTTGACATAGTGTCCTCCAGATGTCTCAACTAGGTGTATTAATAATCCTTACAATAGATGATGCTTCCTGAGAAAGTGGTGTGTGGTAGGGATGGAATTGAATGGTTTTTATAGTGAGGTAGAGGATGTGGATGAGTGATATGATGATAAACAATGTGACTGGGTGAAGATAAAAATAGTTGCATACATTATTCAATATGTTAGAGAGGACATTTTTTTTATGTCATATGATAGATGAGATTAAGTGTTCCAAGACTTTCTGACTTATTTTGTCTTTGGTCCAAATTGTTAGGAGGATTTCCAGCCATATTACTATTGATTTTGAAATATTTTTGACTTAATGATATTTGACTTGGATTTTGATTACCCCTTGGTACCAAAATTTAGGCTTCACTAAAGGAATTTGATGTTTGACTTGATAAATGATGATTATTTTGACTTTGATGGTCCCCTAGCACCTTAAGGAAATTTTTACTAGGGGATGATGCTTTTTGACTTGTATGATTACAAAAATCTTCTTGAATTCGATTGATTATTTTTGAATCACATCTAGCTTGATTAATTCATTATTGGATTGGATCCTTATATATTTGGCACACAAGATCACATGTTAAGGTGAATCCAACATGTGCATTCCTATTTATCACATCTGGGGAGTTGATTAGAGGGATTGTTAATAGGAGGTGGATGATTAGGGATGGGTGGTGAAAGGGGTGGATTAAGGGGATGATGGGCAACATAGTCCTCATAAAAGTTACTAGGAGACCCAACCTTAATGTTAGAGTAAGTGTCCTCAATAATATCAAAAGGATCACTAAGACTCTTTATAAAATTAGCATCTAAAGTTGATTCATATCCAAATTGATGATCTTCAACTGATAAAGCATCAAAGAATTGTGTTATGGTTTCATCATCTTGAGATGGATCAAGAGTTATGACTTCTAACGGGTAGACATTCAAATTAGAAACATCGCCAAAGAGATAGGTTTCATCATGAATTTCATTATTGAAAGGGATGATGCTTCTAATGTGGATTCTAATTCATGTACTAATGTTGGATATGATCTTGACCATTCTTATGTTGATTATGATAGGGATGTTGATGAGGTGATGTATCCAATAGATGATTTTTTGATAGTAGCTATATTATTGTCTGTAAGTACTTTCTTCCCTTGGGTTTGTGAATGGATGATTTAGGCTTAATAGATTTATGAAAATGGGGGATTTGATGTGAATATGGTATAGGGATGGTTTGATCATGGATGGTTATGGTATGGCAAGTATCAGAGTCATGACCTTCATTGAGGAGGGAAGAATCTTGATCATGGTTAATAAGTACCACTTGGCATACCCCCTTTTTGCACACTCCTAGGTGTAGATGTATTTGATTCACACTTAATCTAAATGTCACCATTATCAATTAAGTTTTGGACATAGTATCTAAAATGGTGACATCTATTAATAGAATTCCCAAGGACTTTATGTTATACACATTTTTTTTTATTTGATACCATGAGGGCATATGTTTGGATAATTTTATAGGTCTTATTTTCAGGTAAACAATCATGCCTATGGCCTATAGTTTCTAAAATAGTGCTTCCATGACTATTGGGAGAGGGGTATATTGCTTATCTATAGTGTTATATGTGGAAGTGTTGGACTTAGGAGTGGAAGCATGTGATGGTGATGTTATGATATTGGGAGTTGGTGGTGTATGTGATTGATTAGGGGATGAATATGAATGAGATGAGGTTGAAAAGATAGTCTTCCATTTTCTATTAGGATGGGGGATTTGTGATGGACTATGATTGGTAAATAGAGGATTTGACTGTGGATGGGCGTGAATTAGAGGTAAGATTAGTTGAATGGAATCTAATCCTATGAAAAATTGGGTACCCATTTCTAAGAGCTGAAAGATGACTTCATCCTTGTTGTTAATAATATATTTATTAAATAAGGTAATATATTTATGAGTATACTGACTAGGAAGGTCATGACCAGGACTAGGACTAGTTGATGGGGGGTTAGAATGGGATTTGTTGTCACAAAAATTGGATGTGGATAAGGGTTGATGAGGTAGTTATTTGGTAGGTGACTTATGTGTAGAGGTTCAAAATCATTAGAAAGGTAGGCACCCATACCCATTATCCATAAAATTCACTCATCCTTATTGTCAAAGATATACTTGTGAAATAGGGAGACCTCATCACTTATTTATTAGGAGACATTACGAATATGGTTATGATGAATAGACAAGGGGGCAGATCATGGTGGGCTAACATGTAGGCTAAGTGTAGATGGATATTATTGATGGGGAAGGATAGGGGATGTTACTTTAGGCTTGATGGGATTGAGTTCTGCAAGTAGGCAGGCACCCATTTCTAAGACCCATAAAAAGATATTGTCCTTGTTGGAAAATAGGTATTATTCTACAAGAACTGGGTCCAAATCCATGTGGGTAGATGATAGATGGGTGATGGATGTGAAGGTAGAGTAGGCCTTGGGTAAAAATATGGTCCTTGGATAAAGTAAGTTTGAATTATTGAGCTACTAAGATAGGTGATTACTGAGGATAAGAAAGACTAAATAAATTATGATATTAGACTAGAATCAGATTTCAAACTGATAACATGATAGGTGCTAATGATCTATCAATATTTCCTAGTTTCAAATTAGCAAAAGGATGGGGATTCGACTAGTGCCTATATTTAAACTAGCAAGGTGATGATTAGATGGGTGCTAGTTATAAATAGGTAAGATGAATAGATTAGAGATAATTGGATTGAGGATGACTAGATGCTAGATTGAAACTAACAAAGTGATAGGTTGTTAACAAGGTATTGACTAAGTATGAAATTTTATAAAGTGACTGGTGATGCAATAAATTACAAATAGAGTGATAGGATGATATGGATGGATAACAAAAGGACTAGCTCAAGCCTTAGATCAATTCAATCAAGGTGGGATGGATATAAGATTATGGGAATAAATGGAGGGATTAAGGATGATGGGATTGAGATCAAGATAAGTATATAATGTTGGTAATGTAATGATGATTAGGGGTATGGTGAGTATGGTTTGGATAATGTCTGACTTAAAGAGCCAACTAGATGTGTTTTAAGACAAATTAATATGGGATCTATCTAAATGAGGTAAGACTAGATGAGATGAAGGATAATGATAAGATAAGGATGTACTAGATAAAAAAATAAGAGTATGTCAAGGTAAAACTAGATTAGGATATGTCTAAGATGGGATGATAAGATGTACAAGATCTATAAGATTATACAAGATTAAGGATGTACAAGATATTATGAAGGATAAAGTAGATAAGGATATACAAGATTACTAGAAATGTACAAGATGTGGATATACAAGATGATTTAGGTTATACAAGATAAGAATGTATGGTGTAGGGATGATTAGGTTAAGACTAAAGGATATGGAGGGGGTATGACTTGAGATGAGACAATGGTGGGACAAGATGTGATGATGGGCAAGGTAAGATGATACTAGATGATAAGATTAAATATGGGGTAATGAAGGTAGGACTAGGGTGGGACAAGATACAAGATAAGGATGTGACCTAGGTAGACTATAGGGTAAGATTAATGATGTGGCAATAGTGGTATGAATAAGACTAGATGGATAAAGAGGATAGGGATGATGAGGTGAGGATTAGATGATAATAGTCAATGTAATAATGTACAAGATGATAAGGATGTACAAGTTGTAAAGCAAGGATATATAAGTTTCATAGTAAGGATATACAATATGATGATATAAGTCCCAAATATAAATGTATAGGCTTGAGTGAAAGATTAACTTAGTTCATAAACAACACTAGTATATCACAACACACACCAAATCAAGCAAATCATAAACCTAAGATTAGTAAACTGATTAGAGTGTAACCTAAATACTTTATCATCTAACAACTTTATGGGTGAGGTTGTAGGTTGGTCACCCATTACAATATATCCCAAACTCTCTCAACCTTGTCTACACTTAAAGGTCACTATGAGGGATGATACTGGCCCTAGAATCATGTCACATGTTATGGTCAAAAGGTCCTATGCTAGGCTAAATAAGACTTACTAATGGCATCCCTGATATACATTAGATATATGGGTCCCAACTATATATAGGGTGTTTTATAATGCTTATTTCATAGAGTTAACTCTTCCCCTTCATATAAGACTTATATGGGGTCAATCGCTTGGCTTAAAGACATCTATCCTTGATTTTTATACTCCACCAGAACATGGAGTGTGGTTGAATATGCGGTGATGAAATCTGTATCACCAACCCCTAAGACTATGGTAAGTGTGTGGGAATCACTTCCACATCACATTGCCCCTAAAAAATGGGAGGGTTTGTTAGTGGTTTTTTATTCTTTGAGACTCACCGCTAGGACACAAGGAGGAGAGCATACACCATTATAGCCCTCGGATATAGATAAGTGGATAACAAGTTGATTAACTGATTAATTAAGTGTGATTATAAAATATATACAAGATATTTTTCAAAATGTCAAAATTTGACAGGTGTCCTATAAATTAAGTGATTAGTAGTTTTAATTTGGAAATATTGAGGGACAACCTATAAGACAAAATGTTAGATAAAAACAAAAATGTGTTAAAACATGACCTATAAGATAAGTGGTTAGGTGAAATCAAATGAGATAAAAATACCATCGAATTTACCCCAAACTAAATGTTAGTCTTATAAGTCTCAATAAAAAAACTAAAACAATTATGAGTTTTACACTAAATTTTTTTTTTAATGAGGGGCCAAGACTTAGGGGTTTAGGGGTGACAGCCCCCAGCAGGGTCAAGAGGAAACACCCCTTGTAGGGTTAAGGGGTAGTGACCTTTATAGGGTTTGGGGATAGTACTCCAAGTGCACTCTCTATCATGGTACAAGGTGGGGTCATGAGGTATCACCCCCAATGCCAAAATCAATTTGAGATTTACAGGATGTTTGGAATGATTCAAAATTCACTAAAAATGATCTTTAAAATTACACTCAAAAAGGAAAATTTAAAGGAAAAAATGAATGCAAAATCTCTACTATAATAAGAAAAATCACTTATAAAAAGTCAAAATCACTTGTGACAAGTCAAAATCATAGATGTCAATAAGCGATTATACAAGCAGTGATAGTAACTACATAGTTAGGTATATTCAAAATCACTTATGATAAGTGCAAAATCATAACTGGGAATCAAAACCATAATTGAGATAGGTGATTTTGAAAATAGAAAAAAAACCATCATGGTCAACTGTTACAGTTACGTTTAAAATTACAAATAGGATAAGCAAAATTGCAACTTACAAAGGCAAACTCGTAGAAGCATAAAAGCAATTTTGAAATGCCTAAAATAGACCATATTAAAGTTGAATGTGCTATGTTATATCTAATATGTACAAATTTATAGATATCAGTAGTAGATTATGCTAAATATAATTATTAATGATAAAAAAAAGAGATGCATATTATAAAATGTGATGTCAAAAATGCATATACCAATATCAAAATTGTAACTACCAAGTCAAAACTATGATTTATTAAAGAAAATTTTGAAAACTATATAGAAAATTGATGCAATGCTAATGCGTGCCAAAAAATCTATGTGTATTGCAGGTGTGGGAATGATAAGTAAATGAATAAATTCTCCAAGATGGACAGTTTTACTATCAACTGTGTGCAAAAATTAACAAAAAAATTAATCCCTACTTTATAGTTACAGCTATCCTCTCAAATGGCTCTCTCAAATCGTTCAGTTTAATCCAAGATCCAAAATGAAAGATTTATCCAGAAAAAAAAACACATGCAGAGCTTCAACTGGAAGCACTAAATCAGCTAAAAATACATGGAATAGGAATGAAATTTTCCAGACAAGGGAAGATCTTGTAAGGAAAATCTTCTATATCGCAGCCCGCAGGGCACCTCGGGCAGCCTCACGCCTCATCTCTGCTTCTTTTCCTGATCCCCTAAAGTACATATATACTTGTTGAAGGACTCTCATACTTATCAGTGACTCAAGATTAAATAAGATAAAATCGATAAGGTAGAAAATCCCAACGAAAAGGTGACCAGAAAAGACATCTACTAGTGGTAGGATACCCGTCAATGACTTCCCTTTGAAGGGTATTGGAGGAGCCATAGCAGCCAAAACACAGAAGCCAATGTGAATCAGGTAGAACAAGAAAAACCGGCCAAATTTTAACACGCTCTCAGTCCTCATAGCATGATATAAAGGTCGGTACCACAGTAAGTAAGCACCTGGGACACCCAAAAGTGCATAGATGATAGCGAGAAACCATATTTTCACTCCATAGCCTCTAACCCAGGCAATAGTTACTGCAACCAAGTTCCATACAAGACATAAACAAATGCCTAGCTAGGTAGCAAAGGCAGTTTACTACAGCCTCTCCAACACCGTAGTCCTCTGCAACTGCAAACTCTGCCAGCACCAGTGAGGCAGCCTTGGGACTGAAGGCTCCAACAGAAGAATAAAACCTTATAAACTCGTTACCTTCTTTTGTATTGAACAAGCCTTCGCTCTGCAGACCGTGCTGCACCCAATATCCAAAATCCTGCCTTCTATGATGAGCTCTCCTTCCTTTATTTTGAGCTCCTCCACTCTTCAAAGCCTAATAGTTTTACACATAATCATGGTCTTGTTAAATCTACCATGCAAACATACACCTGGCTCAGGCTCAGCCTTTCCAAACAACCTTCTATTTTTTTTTCAAAAGCCATAGGTCATTCGGATCACCCCCTTTGAGCCTCCTCTCTAACCTCTATGCCCAATTTGGGCTCAAGACCAAAACAAACACAATTTTTAATTAGTAACAATAAACTAAGGTTGAAATAATTTCAACCACTCCTTTCTTTTCTCAATAGAACCACTCCTCCTTTCTTTTCTCAACAGCCCCAACAATTACTTTTTACCTTTATTTTTTTATAATTACTCCTCATTAACAGCATATTGGAGGGAAAATATAATAAATTGAATTTTAATTCAATCATGACCATGTCTTGTCAAGATGTATGTAGATGCTCCTGCATCATACTCTCCCTCTAGAAACAATTTGAACCTTAGTTCAAATGAAATGCTTCCTCCATGCATTAGTCTTCACTATATGCCTGGATCCCAAGGTCTTGTTGTGAATGCCAATGCTTGTCTTTGTTTGGAATAGTCTTTGTCCTTCATTTTGCTTTTCTTCCTCTTTAGATATGTCCTCATTTCTTTCTCAGCTGCCATCTCCCGCTTCCATGCTTCTTCATCTTCATACATGTCTTCTAGATCTTCTTGTTGTTCTTCTTGTTTCATGAGCTTCTCCAATGACTCATGTATGTCATTCACTTTAGCAACCTTCATACCTGCATACAAAACATTTAAAGCCACCTTAGAATCAAAATCTTTAGGCCATGAAGCCTCTTTGTTGTCTTCACATTCTTGTTCCTTGATCAAATATGTCCTTGCCTCTTTGCTTTGCTTTTGTCTTATTTCACTCTTCCCAATGGTGTCTTCACTATGGCCTGTACCTTCATTCATCTCTCTTGAATGACCAAACAACTCCTCCAACATCCTCAACTCTTTCTTTAGTGAGCTCTCATCTATCTCTCCATTCTCTTCATCAAACTTGGGTCCATCACTCACAAAGATTACTTGTCCTTCACTAGCCTTACTCTTCATCTCATCCTTTCTTGAGCTATCTTCATGCAAACCAACTTTTTCAACATACTCATCAAATACAATTGAAGTATCCTTACCTTGTGTCTCCTTACTCTCTTCAACTTCTCTTTGAAGCCATCTTGTTCTTTGTTTTCAATGAAGCATTGCTTTGCTATATACTCTCCCCTTTCCTCATCATCCATCCATTTGGAACTCTCTCCTTGCTGAATATTAGTTTTCATAGACATTTTCCATTCCTCATTTTCCATAAAAAGATCATTAAATGATTCAAAAACATCATTATCCCATTCATTGCAAGCAATTGACTTACCTTTCATCTTTGTATCCTCATGCTCTACTTCATTACTCTTTGAGAAATTTTCTTTCTCACCTTTAGCTATCCATACCTTCTTCATAGCTTTAGGATGACACTTGTTCAATTCACCAACCAATTTCTTCTCTTTGACATCTTCATGTTGTCTTGCTTGATGGCTGGCCTTGCTCACTTTGCATCCTACCTCTTCCTTCATGCTTTGTATTTGCTTCTTGCTTGAGTCATCATCTTGATTTGTTGATCCCTTGAGCCATTTTGGTACCACATAGCCATGATCTATTGCTGGATTTAAAGGTTTTTTATTGATCTTCTTCATCTCCATCTGTACATCAGTAGTCTTACTCTTATATGCATGTGCAAAATCAGAATTTGAACTTATTTTTACCTTTTTAATGGCTTGATGTTTAGCCATACTTTTCCTCATAGTTTCCTTGCTTGCATTCACTTTCTTTAGGTGTGTTTCCTTCCTTTGTTCTATTGGAATGTTTTTCAAGTCATCATAGTATTCTATACCCTCTTCTTCATTGGCATGATGAAGGACTTCCACTACTTCCTTATGGAATTTTGCAACCTGTTCAACAGCTGTTCCATAATTAAGTGGATGAGAAAAATCAATACTATAATTTACCTTTACCTCCTTAATGGGCTGCTCCATTACTCCTTTGATTTGCATAGCTTCTTGATTATTTGTACTTTCTTCTTCCCTTATACTTGACTGATCTCTTTCCTCTTCTTGGCATTCAATGGCATCATAGAATTCATCCTCATCTTCTATCTCTTCTCTTGCTTGTATGGGTTCCTCAACACCTTCCTCATGCATTAACCAATGCATCTATTCTTCCTTATCAACAAAAGCAAACTTACTTCTCTCTCTTGCACATTCATTTGTGCACTTGGTGTCTCTTCTTGCACCAATCTCTTCACTCTCCAAGGCCCTTCTCTTGACCTTCATAAGGCTGCTCATACCTGCAATTACCCATGCAAAGACAACATTAGATATAAAAATAAGAGACCACAAGGTCCTTATGAGTGTTTTCTTCACCAACACTCTTATCTTTTCAAGTGCTCTTCCTGGCACTTCATCTTTTCTTTCTTCTCTTCTCTTGTTCTCCACAATGAGAATATTTTTCACAATCTCTTCCTCTTTTTGTTGCTCTCTTGGCAACCTTCTTATCTTCTTCAAGCCTCTATGGGCTTCTCTCTTCTTGGCAATCTCATTTTGCCTTCTTCTCCTCTTCCTTAGGAGATCTATTGGCCACTTCAACCTCTTCCTCATTGGCCATACCCATGCTTGCTTGTCCATCTGCATCCAAGACTCATATCTATCTACAAACTTAGCTAAATCTATTTTCAAACTATCAATCTCTTTATCAATTTCAATACTGGTCATACCTTTGATGCTTGCTTTCTTCTTGTTACTATCATGTACCTTGCTGCTCTATAGTGCCTTCAACAATACTTTTATTTTTGAGATCTTCACCCAAGTCTTTTCCACCTTGGTCTCTTGATCCCTGTAGGTCCACTTGTCTCACCCAAGCCTTTCTCCTTGACTGATCTTTTGACAATCTCTTTGAACTCATCTAGGCCTTTTGCATCCTAGTCTTTTGATTCTACTTAATGGCTTTACTGAGCTTCACACTGAGTCACTGCTCTGTAATATGACATTATTTTAACCATATATCAATAATTTCTCAAATCCAAGCTTACCTTGCTTTGGATCTTCCTCTTGAGCATTCACTTGCTCCCTTACTTTTGAGCTTTCCAAGCTTCTCTTCTTCTCTTATCAAGCTTCAATGGCTTTAAGACTTCCTCTTCACCTGTTTACTTCTCAAACACAATAAACTCAAATCAAATATCAAAGTTACTCATACCTTTCATTAACAAATCCCAAGAGCTTCAAGCTCTGATACAAAAAATGATGCAATGCTAATGCGTGCCAAAAACTCTACGCATATTGCAGGTGTGGGAATGATAAGTAAATGAATAAATTCTCCAAGATGGACAGTTTTACTATCAATTGCGTGCAAAAATTTTAAAAAAAATTAATCCCTACTTTATAGTTACAGCTATCCTCTCAAATGGCTCTCTCAAATCGTCCAGTTTAATCCAAGCTCCAAAATGAAAGATTTATCCAGAAAAAAAAACACATGCAGAGCTTCAACTGGAAGCAGTAAATCAGCTGAAAATACATGGAATAGGAATGAAATTTTTCAGACAAGGGAAGATCTTGTAAGGAAAATCTTCTATATCGCAGCCCACATGGCACCTCGGGCACGCAGCCTCATGCCTCATCTCTGCTTCTTTTCCTGATCCCCTGAAGTACATATATACTTACTGAAGGACTCTCATACTTATCAGTGACTCAAGAGTAAATAAGATAAAACCGATAAGGTAGAAAATACCAACGAAAAGGTGATCAGAAAAGACATCTACTAGTGGTAGGATACCCGTCAATGACTTCCCTTTGAAGGGTATTGGAGGAGCCACAGCAGCCAAAACACAGAAGCCAATGTGAATCAAGTAAAACAAGAAAAACCGGCCAAATTTTAATGCACTCTTAGTCCTCATAGCACGATATAAAGGTCGGTACCACAGTATGTAAGCACTTGGGACACTTGAAAGTGCATAGATGATAGCGAGAAACCATATTTTCACTCCATAGCCTCTAACCCAGGCAATAGTTACTGAAACCAAGTTCCATACAAGACAAACAAATGCCTAGCCAGGTAGCAAAGGTAGTATACTGTAGCCTCTACAACATTGTAGTCCTCTGCAACTGCAAACTCTGCCAACACCAGTGAGGCAGCCTTGGGACCGAAGGCTCCAACAGAAGAATAAAACCTTATAAACTCGTTACCTTCTTTTGTATTGAACAAGCCTTCGCTCTGCAGACCACGCTGCACCCAATATCCAAAATCCCGCCTTCTATGATGAGCTCTCCTTCCTTTATTTTGAGCTCCTCCACTCTTCAAAGCCTGTTAGGTTTACACGTAATCATGGTCTTGTAAACTCTACCATGCAAACATACACCTGGCTCAGGCTCAGCCTTTCCAAACAACCTTCTTTTTTTTTTTCAAAAGCCATAGGTCATTCGGATCACCCCCTTTGAGCCTCCTCTCTAACCTCTACGTCCAATTTGGGCTCAAGACCAAAACAAACACAGTTTTTAATTAGTAACAATATACTAAGGTTGAAATAATTTCAACCACTCCTCCTTTCTTTTCTCAACAGCCCCAACAATTACTTTTTACCTTTATTTTTTTATAATTACTCTTCATTAACAGCATATTGGAGGGAAAATACAATAAATTGAATTTTAATTCAATCGTGACCATGTCTTGTCAAGATGTATGTAGATGCTCCTGCATTAAAAATGAACTATTTATAGATTTACAAAGACTAAATGATCTTAAAAGGACTTATCTAAGTATGATTTTAACCAATATGATATTTACAGTAGCTCTTAAAACTTAAGTAGGATTTAATTTTGTTCAAAATCATAACTAGGAGTCAAAATTGTAACTAGCTGAAAGCAATTTTGCTTGAAAGTTTGAGATCTTATGATTTCAGTTTGACATAATTCTTTCATGTTTCTTATAACCAACTAGGATAGATAGAGAGTAAAAATCACATATAAACCATATTATAACATTTAACAATTTGATAAAAGGACAGTTTATGACTTATAACCAAAATCACAACCAAAATAGTAAAAAATGTGGATAAAAATCAAAATCACTAGTAAGAAGCAATTTTGCAATATTGCAACTAGAAATAAGTGATTTTGTAATGTTACAACTATCAATAAGTGATTTTTCAATGTTGCAACTAGTGATAAGTGATTTTGTAATGTTACAACTAGAAATAAGCGATTTTTTAGTTATTAGAGTAGTTAAAGGCAAAATCGCCAATATCGAGATTAAAATCACAACTAGCAGTTTCAAAATTACCCTTTGTAGAGCACAGTCACTAATCATCTCAAAAATGAGAATTTTGAAATTTTGAGTCCAAATTCATACCTTATCAGACCTGCAAGCTACATAATCACACTTCACACAAAATATTAGCACCAAGGAGGGATCCCACTGTGGTCAACAATGTGAGATGATAAATTTGAACAATAGATTTGATTATGTAATTATATCAAAAATACCCAAATTATCAATCTACAAATAAAATCTAGAGCCAATTAGGATTACAATGCAAAGACAAATAAATCATTCATACCAACATTACATCCTATTAGCTAAGTGCTCTAAATCAAGATCAAAACAAGAAAAATACTAAGTGATATGGATAATGGATTGCTTACAAATAAACTCAAAATTTCAGCAAGATATTAGCTTGATCAAAAGACTTGGATAGAATGGATTTATTGGACTTATTGGACTATGGAGATTCATGAGATTTGTGATTGATTTTTTCATTGGCTTTTGCATGGAGGATGGGTTGGTTATTTATAGAGAGGGAAGAGGAAATATCAATGGCCAAAACTCAAAGTTGGGTTTAGAAAGATCAATGGTAGATAATTATTCAAGGAATTAAAAATTCCTTAGATGATTCTAGAGGAGGGGATGTTATAGAGGTAGAACCTCTAGAGTCTCTTTGGATGTTGAATCATGTTAGTGAGTGATTAGATGAGGTGATTAGGGACTAGGGATGTAGGAGAGCCTAAGAATAGGCTAGGTTAGGTGGGATTAGAATTTTAAATTCCAATATAATGGACAAGTGGGAATAGGATAAGATTATATGATAAATGACATGTTGAAAGAAGGATTAATTGATTTGTGGGGTAAGAATAAGGTTAGTATGATGAAGAATAATGAAGGGAGATGTCAGATAAATGACTATAAGGAGACTAGGAAGATAGGATGAAAGGATGAAATAGATCACAAAATTAGTGTCGACTAATAACAATATTAGTGATTAGTGCTGAGGTGAGAAAATTTAGATACATACACTCAACAAGTAACAATTCTATTATAGTTTTTTAACATAGTTTATTTACACACAGTGCCTATTGGGTTTCTTTCTATCCTTAGTTTCACATGACTATGTACTAGTTGCGTACCTAGAGGAAGGGAGAAGCCAATGTGCTAGTGTGTCAGCATATCATGTGAATGACCTCACACACTCACCTAAGACATATAGCCTAGATTGGTTCGCATTGGTTCTATTGTACGATGGTGAATAGACCAATATTACTTAGGCATTTGAGTTAACACATTTAATCATTGTTATTACAATCATCATTCTAGAGTTATCCATTTAACACATTCACATAATGCAAGTAATCTAGTATCATAAAACATAATTAACACCAAATAGATTCAACACATCAAGATTCATAGAATATTAGTTTCATTGATTTCATTTGATAGGATTACAAAGGTATTTCATTTAGTACATGTTCTCTCTAGATCTCTATCTTGACAACAATAACACATGTACATTCAACAACTCTTTATAATCAAAACTAAAGGGGTATTCATACACAAGTGAACCCCTTATCAAGTTACATCATTAATACATTATAGATGACAAGCCAATGATTGTTTCCAAAAAAGAAATCATGGCGAGACCTTACAATTAAGTTATTTTTTAATCGGGCCCAACAACCCCTCTATATTTTTTCTATGATAGATATTAGCATTTGTGTTCCTCTCTTCCATGATCCAGTACTAGATTCATGCTCCCATTAATCTTTGATACTATTGTGAACTACTTTGTAACTACCTCTACCTTCGATGCCTTTTCCCTATTCTTGCGCTTCTCTGATTTCTACATATTGTGTTCTTTATTCTCTATTTCCTTGTCTTTCACAACACCCATCCACACCAAGGTTTTACATGATGTTCTCCCCTATTTATATCTTTTGTGCCATTCTCTCTTATGTTGTGGTCTTCCACACTCATCCTACACCCTTGCATCTTCGTGCTTATGGTTAAAATATACTTAGAATATATTACAAAATTTATGTCTAACAGTGATAACCTTTTCAAAGGGAGAACAACATCCCTTATATAAACATATTTTTACCATAAGGATTTATGAGCCCACCAATGGGGTGGTTATAACATTCAATGGTGATTGGGAAAGTAGTTGGGATTCTGATAGATTTTCCTCTCAAAGCATGATCTATAATTAGAAGCCACACTTCTTTTAAGGCAAATTTTTATTTTTTATGTTCTTTATCACTTCTAACTCCTTATAATGTGCACACCAACTAATTATTCATGCCATAATGAGTGATTTACATTCAATTCTATAGGCTAATTTTAAATATATTTCAATATGGATGATAAATTATCATTGGGATATTATTGGGACTGCCATTCTACCATGCCCTACATAGGCTTTGCATTCAATTTTAGGAGCTGATTAAATGAATATATCGATCTAGCTTGAATTTAATAAATTTTAGGTGACTTTAACAATACTCATCTTGAATTCTATCACTTTTGGACCCTTCAGTTGGTGGGAAACAACTTGCATCTTACTATGTTGCGCACAATTTGCACTTAGTTCATTCAGGGTATTTGACAGCCTTGATGGGACCAATTGTTACATCATGATTTCACCCTAAGTTTTATAACCTTTGAATCCATGGATTATTATGGTTATCATTTGATTTTTATTGCTTTGATTGATCTTTCTGACATATACTAGTTATGGGATAATTATATACTAATTAGTTTACATAATGGATTAATTATGTGATGGTTGTACTTTCTTATTTTTATACATTATGAATCTATAATTGTTAGTTAGATATTATTAGTTTTGATATATATGATAACTCATACTAACTACCTACTTATTACAAGGTGGATTTAGGATTGATTCTTTCATCGGATCATGATGGAAGGAGAGCATCATCCAAAAGAGGGTGGCGTAGATGGGATGGTTGGGGATTGACAAAAGAACTGATTGTAACCCAACACACACCACAATAAAATAACTTGTTTAACTCTTTATTTGATTTAGTTAGTTTTTTTTTGAGTGCTAATATACTTCTGCAATGTTCATGTTTCGGTTGATACTTATGATGATCTAATGTATGATTGTAAGTGCATATATTTACTCATACAATAGTATTTTATGATCATGTTGTCGATGTTTACACTAAGCTAGATTATCTAAACATGGTGATTGATTTAAATGATATTTGGTAAATATCATTATCTTGATTTAATGTCTTTATGTATATGAAATAGTCAAGGCATAAGTATAAGTCTATGATTAATTAATGATACACACACACACACACACACATTGGTATCTAATTAGAATAATTATCTTGTAATAATTGGATTATTAATTGGTTTGATTTATCTTTTAAAGAGATAATTATCTTTTTTCATTTAATTTAAGTAAATTTAACTATCCTAATAATGCTAACTTAAGAGTTAGTCCACTGCATGGATTACGAGAGAATTAAGGGTCTAAATTTATCATTTATAAAATGACTTAAGTGAGTGAACTTAGTGAATGACTTAGCCTTGAACAAAGTATTAACATGCATGATTTAAGGGAATAAATGAAACTCAAGATAAGTGGAGAGTAATAGATTTAAACAAAATAGAAAAGTGACAGTTTATGCATGAAAAAAATTAATCTTGAAAAAAGAGATTATATTAAGATGGCATTAGAGGAAATAGCAGAAGGAATGAGAGTAGAAGAAGAGAGTATGGTGATAGAAAAAAAGAAAGTATGACTATGGAGGAGAAGAGGGTATGGTGACCATTTCTTGGGAAGGAGGACAAACTAGGAGGAAATTACTAGGTAGGAGGTGTAATTGTTGACAATCTTTCCCCAAAGGGAAATGTTGACCATTTTTTGTCCTACAGGACCAAAATCGGTCTCCTTCTTCCCCTGCTATTCTGAGACATCAGTCATAAATTCAAGTTGCACAAGTCTTTTAGCAAAAGGATGAACCGGTTCAAAGAATGCAAGGCTTTTACAAAGCTGCTTCAGACATTTTGTCCAAAGAAATTCACAAGGAAAGAGACCAAAAGTTGAAGACAGTTATCCTTAAGGTTCAAGTGTTTGGTTCAATGAACTAGTTCAAAAGAAAGGTTCAATAAACTAGTTCAACAGATTGGTTCAATGAACTGGTTCAACAGATTGGTTTAATCAATTGGTTCAACAGATTGGTTCAACCGATTAGTTCAAGTGTCGGTTCAACCATCTTGGTCCGAAGGAATGGTTCATTAAATAAGGGAAGAACAGATCAATAAAATGCATAAGGCAAAAGGAAGTAATTCCTTCAGACTTTTTGTCTGAAGGAATACTTCAAAAAAATCCAAAAGTCCACCCAAGACTCTTCGGAAGGGTCATTTTAATTTTTTTCGAAAAGGCACCTACACTTCGAGAAGGCACAAGAGTAGATTCAAAACCTTGGCAAATAACACAGGTGCCCTCCAATTTTTCTAAAGGGCAAAAGGAGAGAGCTACTAGCCCTTGTGGAGGACACTTGGTCAACGACAGAACCACGATCACTTTTCCAAAGGGCACATTGCAAAGGCAAAGCAAAGGGAGATATCCTTCAAACACTTTGTTCGAAGGAATTCCTTCAGACAAAAGTCTGAAGAAATTTGAAAAAACCCAAGGGGATTCAAAAAAGTTGAAAGGCCAAGGCAGGGAGATATCTTTCAGACTTTTTTCCAAAGGAATTCCTTCGGACAAAAAGTCTGAAGAAATTTGGAAGACTTGAAAGTCCGCAAAAAAAAACACAAGGCAAAGGCAAAGATTTGGCAGGGAATGAATTCTTTCAGGCTTTTTGTTCGAAGGAATTCCTTCAGACAAAATTCTGAAGAAATTTGAAAGACACAAAAAGTCGACTGTAAAAAATATGAAGGGTTCGAAAAAGATAAAGAGGAAATGAATTTCTTTGGACTTTTGTCCGAAGGATTTCCTTCGAACAAAAAGTCCAAAAAATTTGGAGAAAGGGCCGTCAAAAAAACCCGACTAACACAAAAGCCCGAGAAAAGGGAAAAAGTCTGAAGGAATACTTCGAAGGATAAAGCTAAAGGAAAGAAATCTGCAGGAAATATATGCAGAGAAGAGGTTCCGAAGGAAATAAGAAAACTTTCGGTGACGTCCCGCAAGCTGTCAAAATTATGACCACGGGAAGTAACCTTTGAAACAGGGGTAAAGAAGAATTATGAAAGCAAATCCCAATGCAGAAAATATAGACTGAATATAGATTAATACATTTAAATATAGAACCTCGCTAGAAATAGACAAGAATAGGTAGACCAAAATAGGGTAAAATACATGCAAGTGGGAGCTATTTTCGAACAATGATCAAAGCTTCAGTTGACTGGTTATCGAAGTCCCACTTATCTCTGGGTCAACTCCACACATCCGAGAGTCCACCAAAGTTTTGAATTTGAATGATTAGTTGACTATTCCAGATTTGGAGTTGACTAATTGTTAAACGCCGCATCCACTAGGATCTTTCCATGTGAAGGAGAATGATCTCTTCGTCTAACTCAGCGTACCAAACGGTTAACTCAGCTTTCAAACACTCCAACTCGGCATCAAGTAACTCATGTAGAGTTCCAAAATTAACATTGGCGTAGATTTTCATGCAAAGAGAGGTGGGTGATTCATAACAAAGATAAATTTCACTTCCTCAAGTGCAAATAACTTCATGTAAAGACAAGAAGAAAATATATTTAATTGAAAGGCCAAGTCAGCCTTGAGTTAACTTAAGAAAATCCTTCTCTTCAATTTTCAATGCCAATCTTTGGCCTTTTGTAATTCTCTCTATATAATGGCTTTCAGCGTTGATTAAAATAATCCAATCTCTCTTGGTTAGACCAGACTCTGCCATTGGTGAGTTGTGTAACCTCTTCAATCAATAGAAGGACTGTACTTTCAGATTTCAAGTGCTGGCATAGTGTATATTTCTTCAACAATTTGCATAAGTGGTAGATTTCTCTCCCTTTCCAAATTTTGATTCATACCTAGTTGCTAGATTATCCTTGTGCAGGTCATGTTCAGTGTTCTTTATTGTCTTTTGTTGAAGTTGTACGTGGATGTTAGGTGGCCACAAAGTGTCTTTTATCAGACCTCTCTCCATCATTTTCCCTCAAGTTTTAGTCATTGGATCGAACCTCTCCATGAAATATTTATGCATAAGTGATTGATTGAAGTCTAAGGTCTTCCTTTTCCCTTGATTGTTCAGTGTTCAAGGTTCCAAGTTGAGTGGATCAAACTTCTGGTGTATCACCCCTTTTAGCTAGGATTTCCCCTTTAAGTTTCCTTCTCCCTTTTCCATGGTAGTCCACAGCTTAGAGTAGGGATCCTCATTGTTACATCATATAAGAACCAGCCTTCTCTAGAGGTTCTTCTCACCATTGAGGCATCCACCCTCGTGAGAAGATCCCATTGTTTTAGCCGGATAGAGGACTGGTCGTTTCATGCACATCTTCGAATCAGGGCGCAGCTCTAGGTTGGCAATAATTTTTGGTACGCCTGGTGGGACCTATTTTAGTTGGTCTTGATGAAATCACAGTTGCAACAGTGTTCTTCAAGAACACTATTTGGTGATTCCAAGCTCAAGCAATTGCTTCTAAACAGTTCAGGGACAGCTTCCATGTAAGTCTATTTTTTTATTGCATTATCGTGAATGAATTTTGATGGTTGTGTATGAAGAGAGTTCCTATGATATATTTCCTTATCAGCCCGATGATGGATCATACCATCTTGGTCATGATATATATGAGCCTAATCAGCCTTATCAAGAGTACTATCAAAGCTATGTTGATCCTTATCAAGTTTCACATAATTAGCCTTATCAAGAGCATGAATCTTACCTTCCTGGTAAGCCATATCAGTCTCATAATCAGATTTCATCTTTCCCATATGACTATGATATTGCATATGAGCAGTATTGCCTTTAAGAAAAAATGAATGAAATAGAGCTCAGAATACTGGCATATGGAAGAAAGGTTTGTTTTAACTCTCAGTATGAGGAAGTGAATGGTCTATTTTGAAATGTGTCCAATGATCCAGAAGAGATAAATGAACTATGTATTCTTGTATTGGAAAAGATAGAGGCTTGGGAAAGGCAGAAAATTGAGTCAAACCAATTGTTTACAAAAGGCTATTGTGCTTCTTATTCTCATGAAGTTCTTAACCATGCCCAGTGTGTGCCAAGGGAGCTTCCTAGTTGGAGTCAAGAGCCTATTCAAGAGCATATCCAAGAGCCTATTCAAGTGACTATTTATGAGACTAAACCTTCCTATAGTCCCCTTTCCTCACCAATCATCCCTCAAATTTAGGTTGTCCAAGAAGACAAGCAAGTTTCAGACTTTGATGAGGTAATGGCCAAGTGGAAGGAACAAAATACAGACATCTTTAAGAGTTTCTCTTTCCCTTCCCTCCAAAACTCCCTAGATAATTCCATTGCCCTCAAGATTCTAAAATCTGATCATGATCAACCTCCCATGCTTCATTTTCCCTCTAAAACAAATGAATTTCATCACCCTCCCACCATCCCCCTTCCTCAAGAGGATCCTGCTCTTCGGAGTATTGAGAAAGAGGTTGCAGCTACAGAACAAGTTCTTATAGAGTGTGTAGAGGATGCTTCAGAAGTGTTTGAGGAAGAATTTCCTATTGATACTTCTCTTGAGGTTGTAATTGAGCATCCAGTTATAGCTGAGAGTGGGAAGACTGATCTTGATATAGAGGAACTTCAAGGGGAGCTGATACACATTGAATTCATATGTGAGTTACAGGTATCTCTTATTGAGAAGGATCCAGATAGCGTGACAACTGATTTAGTTCAAATAGATCAAAATGAGGAACAAAAATATGATTGGCAGTTATACTTTGAACCTCTACAAGAGATTGAAGAGCTTTGTACATATATGTTGGCTGTTGAAGAGCATGTTTACAAGAAATTTGATCAAGAATCACCTATTCAAGGTCCTAGTACAGGTTGGGTTGCCTACTCAAAGCTCCTTGAAGAGATGGATGAACTTGTAGCAGTCAATAAGGAAGATGTGGTCACTCAAAAACCATGCATAGATGATGTATCACTTGTAAGGTGGTAGCTAATAAACAATCTAAAAAAAATCAAGAGGTACTTGATGAGTTTGTCCTTGTTACTGTTAATGACTCATTCGAGAAGATGCTAATACAGTTGATGGACAAGGAAAATGCCTCATCAAAGGTTATGACTAATAACCATCCTGCTTTGTAACTTGTACCATCTCTTGGAAGGAGTGAGTTCAAGAATTTCCCATTTGATCCAGGCAGATCATGCTTTATCATGGTTAGCTAGGTGCTTTAGTTGTTTTTGCTTTCCTCCAAGTGCTATTCAAGCACACTAGTTTGCTTCAGTTTTGTTCCAATAAGTGCTTATTTGCACATTTGCTTCTTAGTTAGTTTTCCACTTTCATATGTTTCCCTTCTTATCTTGAAGAAGGAGGTTACTACAGCCATGATCAGAGCAGATTTTCAGTCAAAAATTAGGTTCACCATTTGGAATTCAAATATATCAGATTTGAGTTCTCAAGCATAGCAGGCATGCTTCCCAGTTGAGTTGCCAGAATGTTGACAATCTTTCCCCAAAGGGAAATGTTGACCATTTTTTGTCCTACAGGACCAAAATCGGTCTTCTTCTTCCCCTACTATTCTGAGACATCAATCATAAATTCAGGTTGCATAAGTATTTCGGCAAAAGGATGAACCAGTTCAAAGAATGCAAGGCTTTTACAAAGCTGCTTCAGACATTTTGTCCAAAGAAATTCACAAGGAAAGAGACCAAAAGTTGAAGACACTTCTCCTTAAGGTTCAAGTGTTTGGTTCAATGAATTGGTTCAACAAAAAGGTTTAATCAATTGGTTCAAGAGATTGGTTCAATCAATTGGTTCAATGAACTAGTTCAATAGATTGGTTCAATGAACTGGTTCAACAGATTGGTTCAATGAATTGGTTCAACAGATTGGTTCAAGTGTCGGTTCAACCATCTTGGTCCAAAGGAATGGTTTTTTAAACAAGGGAATAATAGATCAATAAAACACATAAGGCAAAAGGAAGTAATTCCTTCAGACTTTTTATCTGAAGGAATACTTCAAAAAAATCCAAAAGTCCACCCAAGACTCTTTAGAAGGGTCATTTTCAATTTATTTGAAAAGGCACCTACCCTTCAGGAAGGCACAGGAGTAGATTCGAAACCTTGGCAAATAACCTGGGTGCCTCCAATTTTTTCGAAGGGCAAAAGGAGAGAGCTACTAGCCCTTGCGGAGGACACTTGGTCAACGACAGGACCATAGTCACTTTTCTGAAGGGCACATTGCAAAGGTAAAGCAAAGGGAGATGTCCTTCGGATGTTTTGTTCGAAGGAATTCCTTCAGACAAAAGTCTGAAGAAATTTGAAAAAACCCAAGGGGCTTCAGAAAAGTTGAAAGGCCAAGGCAGGGAGATATCTTTCGGACTTTTGTCCAAAGGAATTCCTTCGAACAAAAAGTCTGAAGAAATTCGGAAGACTTGAAAGTCCACAGAAAAAACACAAGGCAAGGCAAAGATTTGGCAGGGAATGAATTCCTTTGAGCTTTTTGTCCGAAGGAATTCCTTCGGACAAAAGTCCGAAGAAATTCAGAAGACGCAAAAAGCCGACGGCAAAAAATTTGAAGGGTTCAGAAAAGATAAAGAGGAAATGAATTTCTTTGGACTTTTTTCTAAAGGAATTCCTTCAGAAAAAAAGTCCAAAAAATTTAGAGAAAGGGCCACTGGAAAAACCCGACTAACACAAAAGCCCGAGAAAAGGGAAAAAGTCTGAAGGAATACTTTGGAGGATAAAGCCAAAGGAAAGAAAGCCGCAAGAAATATATGCAAAGAAGAGGTTCCAAAGGAAATAAGAAAACTTCCAGTGACGTCCCACAAGCCATCAAAATTATGACCACGGGAAGTAACCTTTGAAACAGGGGTAAAGAAGAATTTTGGAAGCAAAGCCCAATGTAGAAAATATAGACTGAATATAGATTAATACATCCAAATATAGAACCTCGCCAGAAATAGATAGGAATAGGCAGACCAAAATAGGGTAAAATACATGCAAGCGGGAGCTATTTTTGAACAACGGTCAAAGCTTCAGTTGACTGGTTATCGAAGTCCCGCTTATCTCCGGGTCAACTCCACACATCCAAGAGTCCAACCTGAGTTTTGAATTTGAATGACAAGTTAACTGTTCCATATTTGGATTTGACTAATTGTTAAATGCCACATCCACTATGATCTTTCCATGCAAAGGAGAATGATCTCTTCGTCCAACTCAGTGTACCAAATGATTAACTCAGCTTTCAAATGCTCCAACTCAGCATCAAGTAGCTCATGTAGAGTTCCAAAATTAACATTGGCATAGATTTTCATGCAAAGAGAGGCGGGCGATTCATAACAAAGATAAAGTTCACTTCCTCAAGTGCAAGGAGCTTCATGCAAAGACAAGAAAAAAATATATTTAATTGAAAGCCCAAGTCAGCCTTGAGTTAACTTAAGAAAATCCTTCTCTTCAATTTTCAATGCCAATCTTTGGCCTTTTGTAATTCTCTCTATATAATGGCTTTCAGCGTTGATTAAAATAATCCAATCTCTCTTGGTTAGACCAGACTCTGCCATTGGTGAGTTGTGTAACCTCTTCAATCAATAGAAGGATTGTACTTTCAGATTTCAAGTGCTGGCATAGTGTATATTTCTTCAACAATTTGCATAAGTGGTAGATTTTTCTCCCTTCCCAAATTTTGATTCATACCTAGTTGCTAGATCATCCTTGTGCAGGTCATGTTCAGTGTTCTTTATTATATTTTGTTAAAGCTGTAAGTGGATGTTAGGTGGCCGCAAAGTGTCTTTTATCAGACCTCTCTCCATCATTTTCCCTCAAGTTTTAGTCATTGGATCGAACCTCTCCATGAAATATTTATGCATAAGTGATTGATTAAAGTCTAAGGTCTTCCTTTTCCCTTGATTGTTCAGTGTTCAAGGTTTCAAGTTGAGTGGATCAAACTTCTGGTGTATCACCCCTTTTAGGTAGGATTTCCCCTTTAAGTTTCCTTTTCCCTTTTCCATGGTAGTCTGCAGCATAGAGTAGGGATCCTCATTGATACATCATACAGGAACCAGCCTTCTTTAGAGGTTCTTCTCACCATTGAGGCACCCACCCTCGTGAGAAGATCCCATTGTTTCAGCCGGATAAAGGACTAGCCGTTTCATGCACGTCTTCGAATCAGGGTGCAGTTCCAGGTTGACAACATTCCTTCGAACTTTTTGTCTGAAGGAATACTTCGGAGGATAAAGCCGCAGGAAATATATGCAAAGAAAAGGATCTCGAAGGAATAAAAGCCAAAAGGTGACGTCCCTCTAGCCATCAAATTCTAACCGCGAGAAGTAACCATTGAAACAGGGGTAAAGAAGAATTCCGAAAGCAAAGCCCAATGCAGAAAATATAGACAGGATATAATTATAAAAACACATCCAAATATAAAACCTCGTCAAAAATAGATAGGAACAGGCATACCAGAACAAGGTAAAATACATGCAAGTAGGAGCTATTTTCAAACACCGGTCAAAGCTTCAGTTGATTGGTTATTAAAGTCTCACTCGTCTCCAGATCATCTCACACATCCGAGGGTCCAACTCAGCTTCAACCGAGGTTCTAAATTCGAATGATGAGTTGAATGTTCCAAATTTAGAGTTGACTAATTGTTAAATGCCGCATCACTAGGATCTTTCCATGCGAAGGAGAATTATCTCTTCGTCCAACTCAGCTTTCAAATGTTACAACTCGGCATCAAGCAGCTCACGTAGGAGTTCTAAAATTGACATTTGTGTGGATTTTCATGCAAAGAGAGGTGGGTGGTTCATAACAAAGACAAGTTCACTTCCTCAAGCGCAAGAAGCTTCATGCAAAGACAAAAAAAAGGAAATATATTTAATTGAAAGGCCAAGTCAGCCTTGAGTTAACCGAAGTCAATCCTTCTCTTCAAATTTTCAACGCCAATCTTTGGCCTTTTGTAATTCTTTATATAATGGCTTTCAGCGTTGATTAAACATCATCCAATCTCTCTTGGTTAAACCAAACTCTACCATTGGTGAGTTGTGTAACCTCTTCAATCAATAGAAGGACTGTACTTTCAGATTTCAAGTGCTGGCATAGTGTATATTTCTTCAGCAATTTGCACAAGTGGTAGATTTCTCTCTATTCCCAAATTCTGATTCATACCTAGTTACTAGATTATCCTTATGCAGGTTATGTTAAATGTTATTTATTGTCTTTTGTTGAAGCTGTAAGTGGATGTTAGGTGGCCGCAAAGTGTTTTTTATCATACTTCTCCCCATCGTTTTCCCTCAGGTTTTAGTCATTGGATCGAACCTCTCCATGAAATATTTATGTATAAGTGATTGATTGAAGTCTAAGGTCTTACTTTTCCCTTGATTGTTCAGTCTTCAAGGTTCCAAGTTGAGTGGATCAAACTTCTGGTGTATCACCCCTTTTAGCTAGGATTTCCCCTTTAAGTTTCTTTCTCCCTTTTCCATGGTAGTCTGCAGCGTAGAGTAGGGATCTTCATTGATACATCATACAGGAACCAACCTTCTCTGGAGGTTCTTCTCACCATTGAAGCACCCACCCTCGTGAGAAGATCCCATTGTTTCAGCCGGATAGAGGACTGGCCGTTTCATGCACGTCTTTGAATCAGGGTGTAGCTCCAGGTTGACAACATTAATTTCATTCATGGGTGTTATATCACAAAAAATACTATGAATGAACTGTGTGTGTCTTTCTTTCTATTCAAAATATGTACTTTTGCAAATGGACAGTATATATGTGTAAGTTGTTTTATGGATAAAATTGTGCCATACTAGAGAACTACTGTAGAAAATTTACTCCATTTAGACTTAAAGTTGTAAATATTTAAGGAGCTTTCCTTTAACACAAATCTGTTATGTCAATTTAAGATTTGGTTGTATATTCAAGTTTTAGGCAAATTGGATAATATGGGTGTTGTCAAATATCTGAGTATTAGACTGTATACTAAATTCAATTTTCTCTTGTATGCCTAGAGACAAAGAAATAATACTTTTAAGAATGTATACAGTACTAAAACTTGGGTAAAGTATATGTACGCACATGTATATCAACTACAAATCTTGTAGGTTAAAATTCTTTAGGAATGACTTTTCCTACATTTAGACTGTTTTTCCATCTTGATAAATCGTTATATCTCTAATAGACGTATGAATCTGCATGCATATAAGTATATAAGCCCACAATGATAAATAAAAGACAAAATATTAATGTGTGAAGGAAACTACATTTCTTCTTTACTACAGATCAGATTTTGAGGCAAAAATTTATTATTGACTCAGATTTTCGTATTATGGTTGAACTCGAGTATATATATATTTAAAAGTGTGTATCTTGTCCATTGTTTAATTATGTTAGATATGATTTTATTTAGTTTTCATTATGATAGGTTGAGCAAGAATTATCCACCTGTAAACAAGTCATAAATTTCTAGCCGAGTTAACTACTTGAGAAGTGAATTGGTTTTGTTTGGCTGGTTAGATTTTTGGATGTAAACAATTCTAAATTGAGATCATGTAGTGGATATATATATTCAAATATATATATATATATATATATATTCAAGAATATAGATTATTATATAGGAGGTACATGTATTTAAAAATATATAAATATATATTTATACATACGAGACGTGTATGTGAAAGTGAGTAAGCTATATGATCTTTGTATTATGGAAGCTCGGCTTATTAGTATAATAGAGTAAACATGGTTGTCTGTTGGAAAATTTCTTTACAGTAGTAAATACTAAACAAAGTGTTTGTAAATCATTATTTTATAGGCAGACTCTTACTTTGACTTCTTATAGTTCTTTGGGCTGTGATGAGGCCCAAAAATATAGCATAATTATCTTTATGTTATAAAGATGTTAAATTTTGTGTTTATCATATGTTTAAACAATGGAATCCTTATGTGATTTGCATAATACCTGTATGGTAGATTCAATTGCTTGTCATAGATATTGTTTATGGGATAGATAAAATATATGAGGTTCAATCATACATTTGACAGACTAAGTGTATGTGTAGAATCTATTTCTATAAATATCATGTGATTGAACTTGTTAGTAGAACTAATTGCATGAACCTGATGGTTATAACTATATGTTAACCAAATCTAGCATTGATGATTCTAACTAAGTAGTGAAGTGGACTTCACTAGCTTAGTTAACATCACCAATGCTAGATGAAAATAATTCGATCAAGTGGCATGTATGAAATTGACTGATCCTAGAGATCATATGTTATTTAAAATTTTTGGCCAAAGTAATGTTAGATAGACATTATCATTTCATATGTTTGATTTACGTGTTTGTGTGATATCATGTTAGAACATATTTTCTTAATGATACACATCATGTAATAGAAATCTTGTAGCACACAGGCATTAGGATGTCTCTATGGATTCTTGCACCATCACTATCTACCTATTTATGAAGGTAGGGTCATTCCTTGATAAGGGATTATGTGGAGGATCGATGGTCCGTGGTTGGTGTGGAAAATGTTCAGATGATGCTCTCCCTCTCCACTGTAGTACTTACTTGGAGACTACACTTGAGATTATTAGAGATACATGAGTTAATTTAACTCGAGCTCCGTGGAGCATAGTATACATTTATTAAATTAAAGATAAATGCTTAATGAAAATGTAATTATATATTTTTTGTTATACTTCAACAACAGGCGCTGTATTATTGTACCAGTCATGGCTGGATTTTAATGTGATTACTTTTTTTACAGTTATATTTTGTTACATGAAATGTTAGTGATTGAAATTTTTATTGTTATAAGTTTGTGATAGTGTAATATATTTGGTTAATTATGTTAAAATCACTAATTAGATTCTCATGGTGTAATATAATGAAATAATGAATGTTGAGTAATTAGTTTTTAAAAAAATTACTGCATTATTCTAGTACAATCCATGAGGGATTGTTACATGATGGCCATCAATCTTGGTTCTAGGGATCCTATATTGACTTGGTATGTCTATGTGTCCATCGATATTTGTTTTATTGTTTGATTATATCCTTGTTGCAGCCATGTATCCTTTCCTTGGCTCCTTGGGCTCTCTAGTCTTCATTTGCTCAACCATCACTATGTGGTGTATTCTTTGAAACTCAGGATCACAAGATGATTAGCCTTTTGTCTAATAGTTTAATACCTCTGAGGTTCTGAGCTTATTGGCTCTTGAGAAGGTGCCATGTGGCATGTTTTTGGTCCCCTAGGATCTTAGAAAGACTTAATATATTTTTTAATGAGTTTGACTTCGAAGTCATGTGATATCGGGATTCATACATGTGGAAGAACCTACAAGAAAATAATAAATCAACTAAGTAAAAGTTCTTTGAGAAAGCAAAGTATTTTTAAAACAAATTTCATGTGAGAGTCAGTCAATAAATATGGAAATTAAAACTAGACATTCGCATTAACTAGCCTTGGATTTAAACGTAGGCACTTTGATAAATATATAACATAAACAGATTAACCATTAATTTAGACTGAGAATATTTTGAAATAAAATAATATTCCAATAAGTTTGATGTTCAAGACAATTATCAAATTTACATTCATTAAATGCCATGCGACACATTCTTATTGGTTTGGGGGTTTAAGACTTTACAACCCGGTGATGGGCAGACACTCATCAACTTTAAGTTCATGGGAGAGATAACATCATCAAGGTTCCACACGACATCCCTTCATCAAGTTGGGTCTTTAGTCTGAGGGCACAAAGTGATGCCACATGGCATCTTCTTGGGGCTCCAAGCATTTTGCTCATTATTGTAATCAATTTTGTCCCAAGGTCCTGGGCTTTTGAGAAGACACCACATGGTGGCTCCTCGAACTCTCAAGGCTCTGGATATTTGAGACCAATAGGCCATTATTTTAATCTTTTTGAGCCCGTGAGGTTCTGGGCTTTGGAGAAGTTTCCACCTAGTGGCTTCTTGAGTTCTCGAGACTTTAGGGCCATTAGGCTTATAGACTTTTGATTAACCCCTCTGTGGATCCAAGGTTCTGAGTCACTGAGATCCATGATCTCAGAGATCGAAAGCTTTAAAAGACTTAACCAATTTTAGACTTAGAAACATTTTGAAACTAGCCTGAGAGTTTAAAATGACTTGATAATGGCACTTGGAAGGGTCCAAGAAGAAAAGGACTTAAGGCTCAGTTTGAAATAAATAAATAAAATGGAAAAGGCATTGAGCTTGGATTTAAAATGTGATCAAATCAACTCAATTTATTTGGACAACTCAAGCTCAAGGAAATTGAGCTCGACAGATAAGGGCTCGATCAAAGCGAGTAAACTAGGAGCTCGATAGAGCTCAATAAAATAGGGTCCCCACTTTTAGTTTGAAAATGGGGCATGTTGGTGAAGACAACAACACATCTGACCTAATGAAAATTGACAGTGCGTTAATTGTGATCCTTTGTATTTTTGGGTGCTTTGCCCCATTCCATTTTTTCTCTTTGTCAGTTTTATTTCTTTTCTTATGTCAACTTGTGTAGTAGTAGATCCCTAATTCGAATTAGATAAGTATATATATACAAAGATTCCTAGAGGCATTTCAAGAATAAGTATTAAGGAGTAATCACATGTATCAAGTTATAAGCACATTACCAAGTTATTTATTTTTTATTTTCAAGGATTTTAAGTGATTTCAAGAGTTTTAATTAGCTGCATAATTATACCAAGATAAGGCTTAAGCAAATGTTCATATAGTTGCATTTGATTGTCTAGGGAGAGAAAGTGAATTCATGTCTCTCACTTGGGTTGGGTTTGAACTAACTTTAGCCTTGATTCTAAGCATGTAGGATATGCATCTACAAAACCAAAGTTGGTGCCCAAACCACTTAAATACACATTCTTTTAGTCTTTGATTGTGATTAGGGTTATTCCAAAAGAGAGATAATTCCAATGTATGTTAATACCAAAATTTGAACCTAGGAGAGGCACACTAATCATTAAATGATGAGAAAGAATACCAAAAATTACTATGGGTTGAAAATTAGCAGAGGTCAGAATCATGGTAATGGATCACAATCTTCCACTCCATGATTCTATCCTGGTCATAATCAGTGGCTTAAATTTTTTGTCCCTCTATCCAAATCAATCCCAAACCTCTAGATCTTAATCTTCACATATTTTATAGTCTTTTCTTTGCATTTTCAAGCTCTGTCATAATCTATGTGTGTTTGTTTCAATCTTCTTCCTCTATTTTCCCCTTCCCTTTCATTATCATTGATTGATCAATTGTCAATTGTACTTTCAATCTTTATTTAGGCACAAGATCAAATTTAATTTTCTATAATTCACTATATTATCTTAGATCTATATTATGCCTTAGGTTTAGCATGTGTTGTGCATAGTGTAATTACCCTAAAACTATAATTTGTTAAAACATATCATTCCCAAAGTCTAAACCTATGGGTAGAGTAACCACAATAAAAACAACCCAAGTCAAAGTCTAAAACCACTTATGGTGATTCTAAAACAACTAGATTAAAAAAAACATAACTCAAATTAACTCAATTGATATAGGTTATATTAACCTAAAACATTATTATAAAGCAATCTTAGTTATTAGAATTAGTTTCATGGCCATAGAGGCCTTTATAGTATATGCAAGAAAAGATACATTGTCTAGGTCCTTAGTACCTTACCCTAGGTTATGAAACTATAACATAAATTAACACCTTGGTAGAATAAGTTAACACAAAATGTAAATCCATACATCAAGGCCAAATGGCTTAGAATTATCCTAGTTCATTATAAATCTAAATAACTAAATTAATAAAAATGGAGTTTTTATTAGACTTGTGGCCATAAATGCCCATATAATATACGAAGAATACCTCAATCATTATGAGTTGGTAGTATGTACCTAACAAACTATAATGGAAAATTAAAATTTATAACCATGCAAAAAATTAAGGTGTGTCCATGCTACAATAAGCCAAACTAATATCATTGTGCGATAGAAATAAGCAAACAAAAAACATGTGAAAATTTCATAATCATGCAATTGTAGCAATAAAAGTCATGAAAGCATAAGTAAGGAATCACAATATACACAATGAAAAATAATCATGCAAACATATAAAAAGCCATAGACCCTGCAATCACAAATTATGTCAACATAAACTAAACACAACTGTGGTGTGTGCAATGGTTCTCACTATCTCTCTTGAGATGCCTTGTCCACATCTGCAACAGATCCACATTCATAAGGAGGTATGATTAGCCATAAGGTATAAATGGTTTGATGACATGATTTTTATCATTGAAACTAATAAGACCAATGAAACTTTCACAAGTACCAATATTCACATAAGGTACACTCATTTAAAGATTACCCACAGTTCTTAGTGTTGAAAATGTGCATGATCTTGTTAAACTCCTAACTCTGTGAAGTGTTCTAAATGTGTAAATTAAAAATGACATCTCTGCATTATAAAAAAATTGCATTAAAATACAAGTACTTGATTTGAGCAAGGAATGTTGATCATTTTGTTGTGAAAATTACATATGAATCGTATTTCATTGTGAAAGTTCTTAATAATTGTGCTTGTTTGTAAGGATTGAGACTGAAAAAATTGTAAAATAACATTGATTTATGTATTTGTTTTCATAACTTCATGAAACTTGGGTTCTCATTTTTTAAAGTAGTGGTAAGTTGACTGAGCAAGTGTCACTAAAACAAGTTATTAACAAAAGAACACTTATGTTTATATATGTTGCCTTATATTTAGAAACAAACATAGACTCTTTTGAGGATAACTTTGAGAAAGGTTGTTTTCTTCTTGTGTAAATGCTTAATTAGATTACCTTGAAAATAAAATCTTAGCATTCAAGTTTCATATTTTCATTTGACTCTTGGATTATGATGCCTTAACTTGCTACATTAAGTACGATGCATATTTTAAGAAGGGGGTACGTAATGCATTCTTGTTCTGATCATTTTGAAAACTCATTGATCTAATTTTTAAAATGGGCAAAGACATAGGTAGAGTTATACAAATTTTCTTAAGCGAAGGATGTCACATCACCAATTTGTACCCAAAATCTAATATGTTATAATTGATAAATTGTTTATGTAATTAGAACATGATGGGTCTTGTAGGAGACTAAATGTTAGTTATTGTTGCCTATATATATTGAGTAAATCCTTGTGGTTGATTTTCTATGACTTTGTGTGGCTACCAATAATGAGTTTTATTTACAGTTGAACATTTTTTAAGAAATTAATCGATTGATACTACGGAAAGTATGAATGTGCGACATATGATGATAAAAATTATTGCTTTATGCTTGTTGAAAGAAGATTGTGTTGGTTGCACAATTATTATAAAAATATTATGATTGATATAATAATTATCTACTAAATTGAATTAGCATCATTGACATAATTAGAAGAATTGAATTGAATTATTGATTATTGTAGTGTCATTAATGATGTTTGACATGTGCTACTAATGGATATTTGGTTGATTTTTCAAGATACTACTAGATTATCATATGGACAAGGGAGAGAGAGAAGGGTAGTTATGGAAATAATGGGTCACAACAAGACCCAATATGGTAATGTTTTAAATTTTTAGGGTTATGGACTGTAAGCCCTAGGTTATTAAAGGGTCTGAGTATAGTAAATCAGGGTAGAAATATGCAATAACTACAACCACTGATTTGTAACAAAATTAACTTATTTGACCTTTATGAAAATATAAATGAATGACATAAACAAGTTCTTAGCTAGAAAATGATTGAAATAGGAGATTTGGAGGCTGCAAACTGAGACAAAAGCTGATTTGAGTGTCATAGATATGATCTAGGTGTTAAAACCCTTCATGGATAGTATCACTCTAATTGGATAGTAATTCTATGTGGTGTTAGTGTCCCTAGTTTGATGGTAGTGTCCTTTGTGCAGAACTATTCCGAGCTTCTAGGTGCACATGTGTTTGGGTCTACCAAGCCTGTTCCTATGCACATGAGTTCTAGATCTCTGTAAAAGACCTATTTTGATTGATTTTATGTGTAAACTCTAAACCTCCATGTTGCTAAGGCATTCGGTTGGTACAAGTAGTAAAATATGTTATTAGTGGGGTAGGTTGGACATCCTCAACACCCCGTTGTGATGAGAGTTGCCTATATACCAATACTTTGAAGAGTGATCAAGCCTAATGTAGTTCTCCCCATCTAAGTGATAGTGCAAGTGCAAGTGAAGCTAGTATGAATATTGGCTTGAGTGATTTGAATGTGCTTGAGACTGAAAACTTGAGTAATTTGAGCTTAAGAATGTTGTATATGGTTGTATGCAGAAGTAGGGTAGAATAGGGATTGATAACCTTGATTATGTACAACTTGTTTTGAGTTTGTTCGTGTAATTTACATTTAATTTTCATATAGTAGTTAGAGGGCTAAAGATCATGTATATATAATGTTATAATGTTTGTGTGGATCTTAAAATACATATAGGTTGACCCTAGGTGGTCTTTGATTTGAAAATATATAAGTTGGTAAAAAATTGAGGGAAAAGGACAATAGTGGCAAAATTGGGATACTAAGCCATGGTGTGCTACTATCCCTATTATAGTACTAGTGTCTAGGTGGTAGAACCTAAGGAACTAAGGGCAAGGATGTTGAAATGAGGGTCTAGGACTAATTTAGAGATGTTTAGGAATGCTTGTGGCTTGCACAAAGGCTAGATAAGTGTCTAAATAGGCCCTAATATGGGTCTAGGGCTAAGCTAGGGATGGGTGGTCTCAAGTAGCACTCAAGTATCATTTTTAGGTGATTAAATTTACCCCACCTTTTAATATAAATGCAACAAATTGAAATGATTAGGATAAAAGAAAAATAAGCATACCTAGACTTACCTAAGAGGCAAAGCCCATGAATCTGGATCTGAGTATGTGAAGCATGCTCCCTTGTGTATCCTGCAAGTAAAATGTGCATAGATTAGTCCTTACTTAAGAGATATCAAAAATAAAGATAAAAATTAGTAAAGAGATAAAACTAAGTAAAGAGATAAGAGAGAGGAAAGGAACAAATACACCTCATTGGGTACATGAACCAATGTATAAACTTGGTGAAAACATGTGCACGTATATAGATAGTGATCAATCAGTGAATAACTTGGACTGAGTTGATGGTTTGTTCAATCCCCATGTATGGGTGGCTCAAAAAATCAATCCAGTTTTAACTCCATCATTGCCCACCCTTGCTTGGTGGATCATGACTTGTGAATAACTTAGAATGGACTTATGGTGTGTTCAATTCTCTTATATAGATGGCTCAAGAACCTAAGTAGACTATGAATCCATCGTTTCCTACTTATGTGTAGTAGATGCATCTGAGACTGAAAATGCATGATGTAATTGGAGATGTGTGACTATGTATGTCAACTCTGCGGCCACTCAGGAATATTAGGTGGTTCTAGGCCACTTGCGAATGTTAACCATTACAAATGGAATAAGCCATGAATCTGGTGTGTAACTTGGATCATGGTGCTTGATGTGCATAATGTAGGGATTGACATAGATTTTATTATTTTATTTGATCAACCAATGTATAAGTGAGCATACAGAAGCAATGTGCCATGCACATGCCTCCAAATCTGATATCTAAGTATATAGATTTTGAACTAAGTTGTAATAATCTATATCTGAGCATATAAATTGAAATGGAAATGATCATGAAATGCATGATGCCCCAATCTAAGCAAACTAGAATGAATCTAAGCTAAATTGAGCCAAAACTGGTAATCTATAATTGAACCTATGCAAACCTAGATAGTACCTACTATACGTTTTTGGCCAATCTAGAATTTTATAAAATCAAGGCTATTGGACAGTAGCACCATATCTTGGATAGTATCATCATGTGGTGCTAGTGTCCCAATTTGGGTGCTAATGTCCAATTGTTCTGATTTCTTTGTAACTGAATTGATCTTTGTGTCACTATTTCCCACTATGTTTTTTCTGAAATGGATTTATGTATTCTATGCTTGTGTGCTAAAAACTATATTCTAAGTGCATTTAGATAACTTGATCTTTATGACAAACCCCTATGAAAAGAGGAGTTGTTGAATCTATGTAAGAACTGACCTTAAAAGAGGCTCTATAAAACATGTGTTAGCCAGAACATGTATGATATTTGCATAATAAAACAATATGATGTGCATATATAACATTAGAATGTAAGCTAATCTGAGCATAAGTTTATAGTGCATGATGTATGTTAGATATAACATTCACAAGGTTGTCAAGATAGATATAAAAATGTATATGAACAATAAATTTGAGTAATAATTGAGTACCTACCTAGGGGGATGGGGCATGATGTCCATCATGACACCCAAGTAAGAAGGGGAGATGCATGACGTCCCTCATGGCATCTAAAACTGGAGTGTTTAACAAGTCAAAAATAAGTGTCATGGCCATGACACATGCAAGAAAGCATGCATACAACACACATGAGGCACATAAAGTAGGCCAAGGGGCCACAATACAAGAGACATGGGTACATATCACTAAATATAAGAAAATAAGATATACGATGACATGTTAGAATGTCCACATATGCAAACAACAAATAAATTGACTTAGAGCCACATGGAAGAAAATGTTTAAATATCTACATACACAATCATGAAGGCACACACAAAGACATGGACACATGTCCAAAGCATACATATAATGAAAATAAGTGGCGTAGAGCCATAGAGAAATAATATATTCAAATGCCTTCGAATGGAAGAAACATAGAGACACAATCAAGTCTAATCTAGGAAAGCTAGAAATGAAAGTATGCATGAACATATGGTATAAATATGTATAAGAGCTAAGATGTACATAATGTTGAGTTTAAAGTAGTAATAGTCGGTAAAAAATCTAAGTAGGTGTAGGATGATCAATATCAATATCTATGATGTAGAGTTTATAAATATGTAACCTAGCAATCAAAATTGTGTATAAGATGCCCCCAAATGGGCAAATGTATCAAATGAGGAACCCATGTATCTATGTATATGCCTCTAGTGGGTAGATAGTAGCAAATCTAGATTTGTGTAGTGGCCCTGTTTCTCGTAGCAATCTATAAACACTCGATAAGAACAACTGAAGCACACATGTATGATAAAAACCAACTATACTAAGATAGATAACATATGTAGTGTCTAGCAAATATAAGAAGTATAAACATGGCAATGTTTACAATCTAAAATTTTGTATTTTTTAAGTAAATATTCAAATATTTTTGTGTTTTGACATATCATATTATTTTTGTATTTTCTGGATATAAGATATGTACAAGCAACATGAAAATGAAACTATATACAAGGAACGATAAATAAGAAAATTATATACAATAAGGTAGGAACATACTAACCGATGAGTCTTATGGAAGACTCGCTATCAATATGGCATGTGTAAATTAAAAGAATAGTGATCATGCACGTTGTATGAAAAGGTAACTAAGTTCTTAGAACCTATTGTACTAAGTGATCTATAGCTGACAATCCCTGTGAAGTGGTGCTAGGAATCTTTGAAACTAATTGTAGTGTCCTGTGAACTCTAGGAGTCTTAGGGACCTATCTAGTAGAAGATGTTGTAGATGGAATAGGTGCCCTATACTGAGAACCCTAGGAACTCAATAATATTGATCTCGAAAGAAAAGGAGTAGAGGGAGGCCCTCTAAAATCTATAACATATCTCTAAAGTATGAGTCTCTCTAACAAGGGTCTCTATGAGAGAGTATGCATACGTGGTAACATAGTAAGAGTAGACCTCATTTACACTAATAGCTCTACTGAACTTTATGGTGTACTGATAGGAACTATGCTCAAAACTGTAACTGGTAGCTACGGTGTGACTTCATATGGGACAGGTAAATGATACTCATATGAAAGACCCTCAACTGTGTTCACTTAATTAACATGTAAATATTTGAGGCATCAGTGCACAATGAAAGGAATGTCTTGTAGTTGTATCCATGGCCTACCCAATAACATGTCAAATGTGATTGTACTTGGTACTACTAAGAATCTAGTGACCACATGTGTTGGTCCAACCTGTAGTGGAAGTAAAATCTCTCCAACTATGTCAGTAGGAGAAATGTCTTGATCTAAATAACCCAAATTCTATAGAAGTGTGATATTGCACATGTTAATACTTGACCCATTATCAACCATAACACTCTGAATAAGATGTTGATCAATGTAGGATTGTACAAAGAGTGAATATAAAGCTGAATCATCATCAATGATCTCCTGCTCTGAGAAAGTGATGAGTGGTCTAGTTGGTACTGTAGTATGATACACACCAATGATATTATGTAGGGGGTGTGCATCCTCTATAGTAGTGTGATATGATGTCAGTGGTAGATGTGTTTGATATGTATAGTGAACACTTGAAGTGCCCCCTGCCTTATTAGCTACATATGCTTTGGAAATGGATCCAAGAATAATTTTAATCCCTTAATTTCAGTTTGTTGAACTTTGGGTGCCTTTGTGGGTGTGCTCACATAAATTATGTTGGCCTCTATCAAATCTTGAATCTTATGTTTCAAGGTGATGCATCGGTTTGTACTATGGCTTGGTGCCCTGTGATGGTCTTAGAATGCATTGGAATCATAACTTTTTAGAAGAGTTTGTGTCGTATCAACCTCTTTGATGGGAGGGAGAGATATGATATTACATTCTAGGAGCTGCTGTAAAACACATGATGGTGATTCTAAAAGGTTAGTGAAAACTCTCCATAGAGATAATAATATCATGTGAGAAGATGAATATGAAGCTATATTAATGTAGCCTTTTGATCACTCTTATTTTTAGTAGCCCTTACTTTGTATGGAGGATTATTATAACTCTTAGTAGTTGACTCTGATCCACTTGTATATTTCAATTTACCCATAGAGAGAAGTTTGTTTTCCATTTATTTCACAGTGTGGCATAAATCTGTGAAGGTTGGAAACTTTTTGAACAAGATAGTTTCATGCAATGCTGGTAGTAAGCTCTATTTGAATATGCCTTGGAGCTCTCTATCTACCATGGGGCTAGTCATATTTACCAATATAGTTTTATATCGCAAGACATATTCTGCAATAGGCTCATTGGATTTTTGATTTAGTTGTGCTACTTGAGCATATGAGATATTATGACTGATGTTAATTAAAAAGTGTAATAAAAACATATCTGTCAATGGATTGAATGTGGTGATAGATTGATTTGGAAGATCATAAAACCACTGTAAGGTATAGTTCTTTAGATTGCATGGGAACAACTTGGTAAGAAGTCGATCATTAGACATTTAATGCAAATATGTTACATGGAAATCTCGTAGATGATGTTTTGGGTCACCCTTACCATCATACAAAGTAATCTTAGATGCCACGAATCCAAATGGCAAAGGAGTTACCACTATGTGGTCTGCCAAAGGTGTATGTAAATGAACATGAGAATCCAAGGCATGTGATGGCCTAGTAGCTCCGTGCTTAAGATGTAACACTTTAGCCTACAGAGAATGAATCTCATGCATATGGGATTGTACATATGGAGAGGAGGAATTAGACATAGGATGTTTTGCTATTGTTGGTTGCCGAGTTAAAATAGAGTGTTATACAAGCTGAGTTGCCCCCAAAGCAGGTGTAACAATATTGTTATCCGCGGGAGTAGAAGATTGACCATTATTTGATTTGTTTTTTATTTCCATTATGGCTTTTATAATTTGTGCATGATCATGGAGCTCTTCCTGAAGTCTGTCTCTTAAACTTTGTAAAATTTATCCTTATTGACAATAAGATTTTCATTGTTAAGTGGGGGGAGTGTCTTGATTCCCATCTTGTGTATTATTTTGAGCTTGATTGTGTTACTCATCTTATACTTTATGATTTGGATATGAAAGAGTTCTAAACACAACTTTGCTAGGCGTAGATGCATATGTATATGATGAACACTAGCACATTTTGAAGACTTTGTACATGTAATTTGATTTACAAATAATATGACCTTTTCACTTAATAACTAGTTTTGATTATGTAATTCTAATATTAACTTGTTCATACTAATAATTCAATCCCTTAGAGTCTCACAAGTGAACACCCTGGTTGCTTTTGATTGAACATGTAGGCACACGCCCTATAGGGGAGAGGTGGAGGCATGGATACGCTGAGCATAGGTATTAATAACAATAGTATAGGTTGCATCATCTCATGGAGGAATGATAACATGGACATGGTTAGAAGGAAAGTAGTTATCACCCTCATGGAGATGAGGAGGAGAATGGAATTATTTCATGTGCATAGGATATGACTTTGAAACATGAAACATGGTTGTTAGGGTATTAAATTTATAGATTAAGTCCAATAAAATATTTTGTAATTGATGTATGTAAAGATTTATTTCTTAATTCAATTCCACATAAGATAACAATAACATGCTAGAGATAGAATGAAATATGACATACATTTTAATTGATATAAAGCATCATGTACATATATGTTTATGTCATCTTTGAATTCATTCTAAATGAAAGGAAACAAGTATGCAAAAGAAGTTAGAAAACTTTGTATTAAAAAGTGATAAACTTCATATGTCATTATTATCATGATTATATGAAAATATAAATCGAAAAATATAGGGATATGAAATCTAAGTGTGGGTCTTAGAAGGATGGAAACATAAACCCTAGGGTTATCTAGGGTTAGGGTTTGTGTAATATTTAAAGTCAGGTTCACCAAAAGTTTTAACTATTTAGGACGTAGTAGATGTAAATTCTAGGCTGTTAAAGGTTTTGAGTATAGTAAATCAATGTAAAAATATGGAATAGCTACAACCACTGATTTGTAACATAATTGACTTAATTTGACATTCTTAAAAATAACAATAAATGATGTAAATAATTACTTAGCTAAAAAATGGCTGAAATAGAAGATTTGAAGGCTACAAACTGAGACAGGTTGATTTGAGTGTCACAGATAGGATCCAAGTGTCAAAATACTTCATGGACAATAGCACTCTAATTAGACAACAACGCTATGTGACGTTATAGTCCATGTTTTGGTGGTAGTGTCCTCTATGCAGAACTCTTATGAGCTTTTGGGTGCCCATGTGTCTGAGTCTACCAAGCTTATTCATGTGTGCACGAGTTTTGGAACTCTATAAATGATCTATTTTGATTGATTTTATATGTAAAACCTAAACCTCCACGCTGTTATGGCATCCAATTGGTACTAGTAGTAAAATGTGTTGTTAGTAGGGTAGATTGAACATCCTCAACACCACATTGTGATGAGAGTTGTCTACATATCAATACTCCGAAGAGGGATCAAGCCTAGTGTAGTTCTCCCCATCTAAGTGTTGGTGCAAGTGTAATTGAAGCTAGTATGAATGTTGGCTTGAGTGTTTTGAATGTTCTTGAAACTGGAACCCTGAGTAATTTGAGCTTAGGAATGTTGTAGATAGTTGTATGCAGTAGTGCAGAATAAGGATTGATAACCTTGATTGTGCACAACTTGTTCTGAATTTGTTTGTGTGATTTGCATATGTTTTCCATCTAGTGGTTAGAGGGCTTAAAGTCATGTATATATATTGTGTTAGTGCTTGTGTGGGTCTTAAAAGAGGTCTATGCCAACCCTAAGTGGTCTTTGATTTGAAAAGATATCCGTTGGTAGAAAAAAGACGTAAAAGGACACTAGCGCCATGGGTTGCTATTGTCCCTATTATGGCGCTAGTGTCCAGGTAATAAAACCTGAGACATTAAAGGCCAAGATGCTAAAATGAGGGTCTAGGACTGCTTTAGAGATGTTTAGGGACCCTTGTGACCCACAAAAAGATTGGATAAGTGTCTACATAGGCCCTAAAATGGGTCTAGAGCTAAGTTAGGGATGAGTGGTCTCAAGTAGCACTCTTAGCACTCAAGTGTCATTTTTAGATGATTACAGGTAGTGATGGCAACAATGGGCCACAAAGAGGCCCAATATGGTAATGTGCAAGTGTTGGATGGTATGACACTAGGTGCATGTAGTTGCATTCATAAGAGTTTAGTGTGCTTGTTCATAAGATGTTATGATGTGTTGTGAATGGTTGTGGATTAGGTGATTAGGTTATGTCTCTCATTGTAGATAAATAGCACACTATTAGCAGTGATTGATTGAGCCCTTTAAAATAATGAATGCATAAATTAAACATAAGCGTATCTTTTACTCATTTTCTGAACCATTGATGAATGTACTTAATTATATATAAAACAATGACAATTTATATATAATTAAATATACAAATCTATTTTTCCATATATGTGTATGAGGTATATACATTTAATTTTATAAGCAAGTATTATCTTTACTTATCAAAAACAATTTTTCCTATTCCTCTTGAAAACAACTTTTGTCTTAAACACTGGACGACTCCTTACAGATGTAAGATTCTCTGTAGCCATATGGTTTCTTTCCAAATTTTCTTATCAATGGATTATATCAAGAGAATATACCTGTCGGAAACCAAACAAACAAAAAACAAAATGATAACATTGAAGTTGAAGAGTAATGAACAACCGAGTTCTAATGGTAGAGACATTTTTATTCTTGTAATATAAAAACAAATTGAACATTGGAGAATCAGAAAGATTTTGTTTGATAGATACACAAATATTGAAGAATTCAATATAGTTAAAATTTTAGTCGGCCTTGTTTGTATATATGGATGGTCCGATAAAATTTCAACACTTGACATTTGGGTGTTGCTAGACCAAAAAAAATAATACAAATACTGGTAATGAGATTAGGACTTCTTTTGTACTCATATATTTCAATGAATCAATTGGACATATAGAACATTCAGTATAATTGGGGGGTGCTAGACCATGAGAGACGAAAAGGAAAAATGCATAAATATGTATGAAAAGTTTGAAGAAAATGTTAAGTGTTAGAAATTTGTATAAATATATCAATACTGCAGAAGGAAGATATTAGAAAAAATGACTATATATAGACCAGCAGTGGTAAGATATAAGAGCTGGTATCAATAGTATTATAGGGTGAACATAATTTATATAAGAAGATTATAGTGTGTTTGAGTGCAAAAGGATGGCAAGTTTAGAGAGGAAAAACTCCTTGAGGACAGTTTCACCAAGGAATATGAGCTTGACAAGCCCAAGTAACAAGAATAAATGGGGAATGGCAGATGTGTTTAGCAGATCAACTTCATTTAATAAAGGTGGTGTGGAGGATGATGAAGAAGCACTAAGAAGGTTAGCTACTGAGAAGCTGGAGAGATTTGTCAGTTTGAGAGCCAATAGTAATTCTGAGAGTTTAGAGGGGAGGGCATCCTTGAAAACATTATCAGCAAAGAATATGAGCTCGAGAATCCCCAGTAACAAGAAGAAATGGGGAATGGCAAATGTGTTTAGCAGATCAACTTCATTTGATAAAGGTGGTCTGGACGATGATGAAGAAGCTCTGAAATGGGCGGCTATTGAGAAGCTTCCAACATTTGTCCGTTTGAGAACAAGTCTTATGTTTGAGAGCTTTGAAAATTCTACTGAAGATGATGGAAGGGATCATAAGAGAATTCTCAAGGAAGTTGATGTTCAGAACATGGGAATAGCCGACAGACAGAAGTTTATTGAGAGAGTCTTCAAGGTGACTGAAGAAGATAATGAGAAGTTCTTGAGGAAATTGAGAGCTCGTATTGATAGGTATGTTGTTTAGCTATACAAATGGTAAATAACATGTGAGTGCATAGAAGTATTTGAATCTAATGCCTATAGAAAATGGAGGAGAGTAATTTAATTTCATTGAGTAGTTTATATTATGAACTGTGTATAAATAAGGAAGAAAAGGTTTCTGATATTATTAAAGTCTACAAATGATTAAAATAGATCAATGGAAATTAAAATCAAAACATATTGAGGAGCAATTAAGCCTTTCTAGATAACTAGGAAAGACATACTTCTTTCATTATTTTGAAATGGAAGCTTCTCAGTGATAATTTTAAAAAAAAAAACTTCTGGATGAAGAAGACTATGGTTCTGAATGAATATACATGCTTTGATTTTTTATTTTGATTTTAATCATGTGTCAAACCCTAGTGTCCCTATGAAACCTGCGAACAGTACGAAATGTTTCTAACTAATCAATGATTTGATGGTGTACAGGGTAGGTATTGAGCTCCCAACAGTAGAAGTTCGGTTTGAAAATTTGACAGTAGATGCAAAGTGCTTAGTTGGTGGAAGAGCACTCCCTACACTTTGGAATTCAGCCATGAACTTCTTAGAGGTAAGCAAGATTTTACTAAAGGTTAATCCAATGTAGATGGTAACCACAATGACTCATCTTTAAGTTTTAGAGTTGCCCACAATATGAAAGAAAAATGGAAGCGAGCCACAAATAAATAAATAAATTAATTAATTAAGTTTAATAGGTTAGGGACTATCATTGATGTGGTGTAGCATGGCTCATGTTCTCCCAGAAGTAAAATATGCAAAATCAAATCATTTAGTTAAAGAATTGATTGTACTTAGGTCTGTTGGTAATGCATAGAAGTGTGAAAGATATAGCATTTAGATGAAAATAGTACAGTAGATGTATAATGAGTCTAGTGGTGAAGGCTTCTCTATTTCATGGATAAAGTTGGAAATGTAGATTCAAATCCAGAGGAGGGAGGGTATGTAAGTCTAATATGAAAAATATATAAGGTAAATGGAGAAACAATTCCTCTGTAAAAGTGTAAAATATAAAGTAGACAAACAATTTCCTTACTGGTTTTCAACAATAAAGGTTTCATACATCAAATTGATGCCTTACTTTATGATCACCTTAAAAACCAGGTTTATCTTTATAAAATTCTATCTTAACATGGTTTTCGATTGAAGTCCCATATTTGAATAAAATTTCCTTCAGTCATTAGTTTCTCCAATTGTTTGTTGTTAGAAAGAGACCATGTTAGTTAATCCAGGCAGAGCATCTCAAGAGCTAGTGCTATTCTTCTTCTTTGTTTCTAAAATTCTGTATCTCAAAAGTATCTAGTCCTTGGAACAGACTTATGAAGTAAACAGAAAATTTTAAGATTATTTTGGATTGGCCAATGAATGAAGTGCAGGCCTTGGTTGGATTGTCACTTACTAAGAGGACGAAACTCACGATCCTTAACGATGTTAGTGGGATCCTAAAGCCATCCAGGTAAAAATAAGTCAATAATTGTCAAGACGTTATAGTCTGAACCAAAAATATAATTTTCAAATTATGGTCTGAACCAAAAATAGGATATTTGAATTTCTCAATGATGGTAACCAATCTGGATCTATCTGTTGCAGAATGACCTTGTTATTAGGCCCACCTGGATCTGGAAAGTCTACTTTACTTTTAGCTTTGGCTGGAAGATTGGAAAAGGGCTTAAAGGTTAAAAACTAAAAACCTTGTGCTATTACAATTATGTTATACTTTTAGTTTTTCTGCTCACACAATTATAATCATAAGTACAGGTAACTGGATCTACAACTTACAATGGGCATTCACTGGATGAGTTTTCCCCTCAGAAGACATCTGCCTATATAAGTCAAAATGACCTGCATGTAGGGGTGATGACTGTTCGAGAGACATTAGATTTCTCGGCAAGATGCCAAGGCGTTGGTGGTAGATACGGTAAGCAATCAGATATACAATAAATTTAGAGCTATATGTATATTATTATTTTTTTAATTCCAAGTGATCTTATGCCTCTGAAGACTGAACATGAAATAATGATTTTTACTGTATTGGATATGTGGATAGAGCTCCTTTCCGAAGTGGTCAGAAGGGAAAAAGATGCTGGAATTTTTCCAGAGGCTGAAGTAGATCTTTTCATGAAAGTGGGTTTTATTCTTTTTTCTTGTCTTTTGTATGGACACCATTGATCAAATTGAATATTTGATTTGTAGGCAAAGGAAATACCTATAAATAACTTGTTCTATTTTAGATTCTTGTATAGCTTTATAAAAATTGCAAGACAATGGCCTCGACCAAGGAAGCTCTAGTGTTAATACTGATGTTGCACACTCTAGCTCGATCTGAGCTTGTTAACTCTCTTTTTGTTGTTTTATTTGATGTTAGCTTGCTGTGTCTAGTGACTTTTAAGTAGCTCTATGCTCCTTAATGGGGCTGTATATTGCTCGTCTGCTCGGGAGGGCTGTGGTTTTGTGTTGGTGTTAGTTTGACTTGTGCTTGGCGGTTGCTCGTTTGGGCTGAACTCTGGTTTTGTTTTTGGCTGTTGATTGTTGGGTCGTATAATTTTGTAAACTCTCTTCCATATTAAAATAAAATAAAATTGCAAGTTAAATATTTTCAAGTGAAGTTAGGCTTACATGATGCCATAAATATTATATGTTTCCTTAGGTTGATGGAGATTTCCATATTTGTTCAAGGAAGTTTAATGTTAAAATTATGTGAGGAGACCTCTACAGTGTTGATATGCATAACATTCAAATTTACGTTGGGATTGCAGGCAACAGCCATGAGAGGTGTCCAAAGTAGTCTTCAGACCGATTATGCTCTTAAGGTGAGTGAAATAGTCAATATCAGGGTCTTTTTGAAATTGTTAATTTGTAATATAAATTTCAGTTTTCTGAAGAAAAATATACAATAAGGCACATAATAAGTGGTTCATAAGGCACAAAATTTGTTGAAGGTTTAGTAAATGGGATCACAACTTGGGTTTGATTGTGGGGAAAATTTCATAATTAAGCATGCTTGAGCTAAAGTAATATTAGGATGGGTGACCTCCCGGGAAGTCCTGGTGCTTCACCCCTGTGAACATCACCATGCCCATTCTCGTGAAATATGGCTCAATATAAATTGACTTGAAACTATGCAGTTGAATCCAAAAATCATATCACATAATTTGATTCACTGCAGTCTTAAACTAATTCCAGTTTGGAAACAGGGTCTAAAACTAATTTCAATTGGAAATAGGTTCTTGGTTATGCAGCGCAATCGCAAAATTATATCACCTAAATTGATTCACACCTGTCTTAAACTAATTCCAAATTGGAAACAGGTTCTTGGTTTGGACATCTGTGCAGATACCATTATAGGAGATGAAATGATAAGAGGAATTTCAGGTGGACAGAAGAAACGTGTTACAACTGGTATGCAAATCAATGAGTGCATTCAATTATTGTTTTCTATGTTTTTCCTATGGTTCAGACTGCAAGCTTTGAAAATAATTTCTCTTATCTGCCTGTAGGTGAGATAATTGTTGGGCCAAAAACAACTCTGTTCATGGATGAAATTTCCACAGGCCTGGACAGTTCTACAACATATCAAATTGTTAAATGCTTGCAACAATTTTGTTCCCAAATGGATGCAACTATTCTAATGTCTTTACTTCAGCCTGCACCGGAAACATATGAATTATTTGATGACATAATACTCCTTTCAGAAGGACAAGTTGTTTATCAGGGACCAAGAGAACATGCGCTTGAATTTTTTGAAAATTGTGGATTCAGATGCCCTGAGAGAAAGGGTGCTGCCGATTTCTTACAGGAGGTATACATATCCTTGGGATCTCTGCATAGTGATTTTTTTTAATTAGTTATAGAATGGTTAAAGCAAAAATTTAACTTTACCCAGTTTAGCTAATCTGTTTTAAGAATTATAACCATTGGCAATTCTAATGTTTGAAAAGACTGAAAATACCCATAAAGTTTTCCGTCCTAAGCTAAATTTCCTTTTATCATGTTATTCATGACTCTTTAATAGAAATCTTTAAGCAAAAGACCAAACTGGATCTTTTGTCACTTTCATTGTCTTTTTACAAAACCCATATGTGACTGGGGTGTGATTTGCAGCTAACTTCAAAGAAGGACCAAGAGCAATATTGGGCTGACAGGACAGTACCATATCGCTATATCTCAGTGAAGGAATTTTCCGATACGTATAAGAATTTTCATTCAGGCACAAGACTCTCCAGAGAATTATCTGCGCCATACGACAAGCTTATTAGCCACAAATCATCTTTGGTATCGAGTAAATATTCGATCCCTAAACTGGAGATCTTCAAGGCCTGCTTTGCTAAAGAATGGCTTCTTCTCAAACGCAATTCCTTCATTTACGTATTCAAGACTGTACAAGTAAGGCTTTATGTGCAATGAGAAGCTATGCCAGATAATGAATCATCCTTGTTGTAAAGTGAACTCATGGAAGCTGTTTATTATACAGATTATTTTTGTAGCATTTGTAACATCTACAGTGTTCTTGAGAACACGAATGCACCAAAGAAACGAGGAGGACGCAAATTTATATCTTGGAGCTCTCTTTTTTAGCCTGATAGTAAACATGTTCAATGGCATGGCTGAGCTTCATTTCACGCTTGCCAGACTACCTGTATTTTTTAAACAGCGAGACCTTCGCCTATATCCTGCATGGGCTTTCTCTCTCCCTACTTTGTTGTTGGGAATTCCAATCTCACTTCTGGAATCAGCTGTTTGGGTGGCTGTGACTTACTATGGAATCGGATTTGCTCCTGAAGCTGCCAGGTAGGCCTGCAGATGGCATTGAAATTGAGAACTGATGCACTCCGTACCATTCTCCATTTTCTTTTTGTTTATGAATATCTGTTTAAAGATACAGTTTCAGATAAGTACTAGAAATTGGCATGAGAACCGCCAAGTGAATTTAAAATAGTTTTAGAAATTTGATAGTTGTGAAAATGGATTATTCAGACTTTTTACTCTGATATTACATGGTTTATGACCAATTGGATTTCAACCCTAAAATAATAAAAATCACTTTAGGATTTTACTATTTACTTAGTCTGTGTGAATTGAATGGTGCCAATGACAATGCAGGTTTTTCCGGCAATTCCTTATCCTCTTTCTTGTACATCAGATGTCATCTTCTCTGTTCAGATTTTTAGCAGGACTTTGTAGAACAATTACAGTAAGCAATACTGTAGGGTCAATCAGTTTGCTTGTTATTGTCATGGTTGGAGGATTCATTATTCCTAAAGGTCTGTCATCCATCTTATTCATTCTTCAGTGTTCAAAACTTCAAATTATAGGAGTTTTGTTTGATCTCACCTACGTCAACATTGTTTTTTCACAGATAGCATTCCCAATTGGTGGAAATGGGGTTACTGGTGCTCACCATTAGTGTATGCACAAAATTCCCTTGTTTTGAGTGAGATGCTTGATCCCAGATGGAATAAAGTAAGACTTTAAACTATAAGAATAAATGGCATGCATTGTAAAGGTTGTAACAATTCAGTTGCAAGACTAGCAAAAACAGATTCTTAAATTTCTTTGAAGGCTTAGATGAATGAACCTCTTGAAAGGATATATTAACTAGTTGGGTCCTTTCTCAAATCATTTCCTTAATCTTGAATCGATATTACATTACAGAGTACAGATTCTTCAGCAAACTTGGCTCTTGGTGTGCTTGAGAGGCGTAACATCACCCCGAGAGGATATTGGTATTGGATAGGAGTTGCTGCTTTATTGGGATTTTCAGTGCTCTTCAACTTTTTATTCACAATGTCCCTTGCATATCTAAATCGTGAGTTCACTCCAATCTTCACTTACTCATTTTATAATTTCTTCATTCACTTGAAAAAAATATTTGGCTTTTCTACAAGCTGAGAATGATTTTCATCCTGAGAAGCTCTCGGGAAGCATCAGGTTGTGATATCAGAAGAAAAGCTGGCAGAACAACTAGAGACTGGATCTGAAAATATTTCAGGGGATCAAGAACCTCGACCCCTTCCATCAAGATCTAAAAACGAATCCTCTAAACATATTTCCTCGAAAAAGGAAAAAATTACAGGTAAGAATGCTTTTTCTGACTTTAAGAATGTATGTATTCTTCCATTGTAAACTTCAAAAGCAGAAGATATGCAGTGGATAAGTCTCTGAATTATAGGGAATCATTAGAGGAGAAAAATAGTAGCTAAGGAAAGCTTATTTTCTAGAAAAAATCTCCGAGTGGTATATGGTAGCCATATAAATCCCCATGGTTATTTAAATCTTGCCCATCATAATCTGCTCAGTACTGTGTGGTTATGCAGTAAAAATGCAGATGCATGGCATGAAAAGCAAATCAAACAAACGAGAAATAAATGCAACAGATTTGGAAGCAGAAACTTGTGTTTTACCAGAGCGAGGAATGACCCTTCCATTCAAACCATTGGCAATGAGTTTCAATAATGTGAATTATTTCATTGACATGCCTCCGGTATGAACCATATTGAACTCTTAAGCCCACTGAATAGGTTGATAGTTGTTTGTATTTACTGGTTCTGCGAACCGTGAAATTGTGTGTTTTCTGGTATTCAAATGTGCCTACTCTATCCCTAAGTTACTGGGTAAGATGGTGTGAAATGAATAAGCATTCAAAGAATGAATTGCACCCACAAGTGTTTTGCAAGTTTAAAGGTGAGGGTGGTTGGACCAGAGATCTTTCCTAAAACTATCTGAGATAAAAAGAAAGGAGATGACATAAAAGAAGTTAATGGATCTGTTAATTTACATCATGAATATTACCTAAGGGAGTTCCTTAAACATCTTTGAATATGATTGGAGGTATTGGCACTGAACTTTCTGCAGGGAATGAAAGAACAGGGAGTAACTGAGGATAGACTTCAACTGCTTTGTGATGTGACGGGGGCATTTAGGCCAGGAGTTCTCACAGCTTTGATGGGGATTAGTGGAGCTGGAAAGACAACACTTATGGATGTATTGGCTGGAAGGAAAACTGGCGGATATATTGAAGGGGATATCAGAATCTCTGGATTTCCCAAAAAGCAAGAAACATTTTCTCGAATCTCTGGTTACTGTGAACAGAATGACATACATTCTCCACAAGTAACAGTGAGAGAGTCCTTAATATATTCTGCACTTCTTCGTCTTCCAAAGGAGATTGATACTAACACCAAAATTGTAAGTCCCAAACTCAAATTCTCTTTGTTTTTTCAATTCTCACTTTGATTTGCTAAGGTTAAGTTCTTTATCCCTTTCTGACTTGATTCGTTTGAACCATCGTAGGCCTTTGTGGATGAGGTTATGGAGCTGGTAGAGTTGGATAGTTTAAGGGATGGACTGGTAGGCCTTCCTGGTGTGACTGGGTTGTCAACAGAACAAAGAAAGCGGTTAACAATTGCTGTGGAGCTTGTTGCAAATCCATCTATTATTTTCATGGATGAACCAACTTCAGGACTAGATGCCAGAGCAGCAGCTATTGTCATGAGAACCGTACGCAATACTGTTGATACAGGAAGAACTGTTGTCTGTACTATCCACCAGCCTAGCATTGACATTTTTGAATCTTTTGATGAGGTAGACAAACCCTGAAGAAGATGCATTTAATGGTGTTCTGATTCAATAGATTTTAACTTTAATATTTGGTCCACTTCTGGTGCAGCTGCTCCTACTGAAAAGAGGTGGCCGAGTCATTTATGCAGGATCCCTAGGTAAAAACTCTCAAAAGGTGGTGGAATATTTTGAGGTAAGTTCAGTGTTGAAAAATGGATAAGTAGAATTATGAAGATTAAATAGAAATCAATAATTATATGGGTGGGAAGAGCCTAGAAGTGAATTTTAGGTGTTTTTTACAAATATTGAATGTATTAGAGATTACTTCAAGGTCTTACTCTTATCAATAAGCTATGTTACAGGGTATTCCTGGAGTGCCAAAGATAAAATATAAATATAATCCTGCTACATGGATGTTAGAAGTGAGCTCGACTACTACTGAACTTAGTCAGGGAATAGACTTTGCAGAACACTACAAGAACTCAACTCTCTACAAGTAAGTACCAGTTCAGTTGAAATCCTTCAGCGTCTCTATCTAAGTAATTGTTTCTCCAAATTACTCACATTGGCCATCGAAACTTTCATGATGCAGGATTAATAAAAAAATAGTGAAAGAGCTTAGTACTCCAGCTTCTGGTGCAAAAGATCTTTACTTTCCAACACAATATTCACAATCTTTCTTTGGACAGTTTGAATCCTGCTTGTGGAAGCAAAGGTGGACATACTGGAGAAGTCCAGACTACAATGGTGTTAGAATTTTAACAACTACTGTAGTTGGTGCGATATTTGGATCTGTATTTTGGAAGGTTGGAGAAAAACGGTATGTGCCCCATTGTTAAATACATTTGTAAAGGCATTCTATCTACATAAGGAATTTAACATGATATTAACAACACATGTGTTTGCTCCAGGGATAACAATGCTGAACTTTTTAATATCATAGGGGGTCTATACTCAACAGTGTTGTTCTTAGGAGTAAGCAATTGTCAAACAGTCCAGCCTGTGGTTGCAATTGAAAGAACAATTTTCTACAGAGAACGGGCTGCAGGAATGTATTCTGCAATGCCCTATGCTTTGGCACAGGCATGCATCTTTTCCTGAACTCTCTTTACTTATAATGGTTTTCAAAGCCCTTGCACTACTATATGGCACTGCTAATACTAGTTATCCTGGCTGAACAGGTGGCCATAGAGATACCATACACATTTGTCCAAGCAATTGTGTATGCCATTATTGTCTACAGCATGCTTGGTTTTGAATGGATGGCTCGCAAGTTCTTCTGGTTTTTGTTCATTAGTTTCTTTTCATTTCTCTATTTTACCTATTATGGGATGATGACAGTCTCAATCACGCCAAACCAGCAAGTGGCTGCAATTGTGGCGGGAGGATTCTATTCTCTATTCGCTCTGTTTTCTGGATTTTTCATTCCCAGTCAGGTAAGCAATAATTTATTTTTATTTTCCATCAACGTTTTTCCTGTTTGGATTAGAAAATTCTAAAAACAAAATAAAATATGGAGGCACTGATTCTAAAAGGTTTGTGAACTTGTTCTTGTATTTCTATTTGACATATCTAGTAACTTTAAAATACATATGATGAATGGTTCATATTGCAAAAGACACAAACTTGCCAAAGGTTTTGTAAATTGGGTTATAAGTTAAGTGGGATTGATTGTAGAGGAAACTCCATGATTAAGTTCTTGAGTAGGAGTAGTACTCGGACAGAGCCTCCCAAGACATCTAGGTATTTTATCTCTGTGAGCATCACCTAGACGTAATGAGTGCTGAGTGACCATTCATATTCATGAGAAATGAGTTTTTCTGAATCACTACTAGTGTTAAATCTGGAAATCATATCACATAATTTGATGCACTTTGGAAAACCACAACATGTATAAATATATATGCTGCCTCTTATAAATTAAAAAAAAACTGTTTATCTAGTGCTTTTATTTGAATTTAAGACAATACCTTCTAGCATGAAAAACACACTGATTTTCTCTATATTGATGCAGAAAATCCCAAAATGGTGGATTTGGTATTATTGGATCTGCCCATTAGCATGGACGGTTTATGGAATCGTTATTTCACAGTATGGAGACATCAGTGATCTCATAGAAATAGATGGGATGAAGCCAGGAAAACCACTAAATCAATATTTGGCAGAATATTTTGGATTCAATAACAATTTCATAAGCGATGTTGCTGTAGTGCTTATGGGCTTCACATTTTTCTTCGCGCTTATGTTTGCCTTCTGTATCAAGGTCTTGAATTTCCAGCATCGGTAAGGGGGCGGATTTAAATTTTCGGCTTCAGACACCACAATTCTTGGTAGCAACCATGGAATAACCCCATAATAGTCCTTTTTGATGTCACTGCAGTAAACTGAAGTCCTAAGGACCATGATACAATATAATATTGCTTGAGAAAAATTTATATGATTTAAAACAAGCAATTTTTTTACCATTGTGTTGCATTCATCATCATTTAAAAACTGTTTATAAAATATCTGTACCTTAAAATAAGGAGTAGCTACTGTTTAGGAAGAAGTTTTTGAAGGGTGGGAAGCAGGGTAGAGATTTGTATGGCTGCTCTTATTTTTTTTAATGCCAACTGTATGTTTGTACCTAATCAATTTTATTTTATTTTTTTCAAACAAATTTTTACAGTAAAATGCTGCTAATTTTTCTAAAAAACATTTATTACACATAATTTAAAAAATCGTGCAACCATTAAAAAAGACTCCTACAATTTCTCACCAATACCCCTTAAATATAATTAGCTAACCCACGACATAAGACTTCATAGCTTAATGAACCCTTAACTAGTGGCGAGATAAGAATAATAACATTGCAGATTCACCTGTTCAACAAAATAAAATAAAACATGATGCATGCTTAACAATTGCTGTTCATGTGATAGCTTTCTGGTAATTAGTAGGGATAACGATACATATACACTTTTTGAAAGTTAAAATGGATTGGCCGTGTTTATCGAACAAGCTTGTTGAAGAATAGGAAAAAAAAGAAAAAGGAAAAAAATGTAGTGAAAGATTTATGTTGTTTAACGTCATATAATTTAACCGATTCTATCAAATTTTGGACATTCCATACACTCTAAAATAAAATGCTAACAATTTCATGTATGTAATGCATAATTGGTACATTGGTAAGACATAAGCACGGGAAATTGGAGGTCTTCAGGTAGACAGTTTGTCCCTAGAAGCATGAACACGCATATTCGATATCGCGGAAAAATGGATTTATGAGTTTTTAAGACTCTCAATCGGCTATCCAAATCATACCTCCTTGTAAGGCGTCTGATGTTCTCCTAGTTCTACCTCGTCAACTGGAGGGTGGAGAATCCATTCCAGATACGCAACATTCATTTCAACTTGGCGATTGCTTGCAAAACTATGAAGTAAACCTTCTTCAAAATAGGTATAACGCCCTTCAGGGCTTATGGAATGTACAGGGTCTCATAAAACCACCTCACAAGTAATCAATCCCAGATCTGGGATTTCTGTGTTTGCAAGAAATCAAGATTGTTGGCTTTGGTTCACAGTGCTTAGGGGAAAGGTCCCAATCATTCTGCATGTTTCAGTTGTTGAACAGGGCTTTTGTTAACATGTGCTTCTTGATGAAACATATGTGTATAAATATTAAAGTGCACCAGACTCTGAACATGTAGTATCTAATATTTGTTCAATATTTATTCTATAAAATTAAAAGTAACCAATCACATCTTTACAAGTAAGACTTAAGTATTGATACTCTAATGCACATCGATTGGTACTCTAAAGGTTAAGTTTTGGTCATAGGTTTAAAAAATGCATTTTATGACTTCTCGTGATAAAATCAATCGTAAAATGTTTAATGTGTTAGACATTGAAACTTTAGTTATAAGTAATTAAGACGACATATTAAAATGGGTAAAAATTTCGAAAATTAATGTAATGTTATGGCACCTTAATTCATTGTCCAAAATTAAGATGTGCTACTAGAACCTTTCCCCTAGTAAAGATTATTTGGTTGAGAGTATTTTTATGATAAGGGTTTAGGGTTTTAAGGCTTTAGGAATTTGGGAGTTAGGGTTTATGATTGGCAATTATGATCTTGGAAGCAAAGTAATTACATATTTTCTCTAAAATGGCAGTGGCATTATGTTGATCATGAATGTGAACCTTCTAATTAGGTTTGTTGGATTTCCTTAAACATTAAAAATCATCCAAGTATTATTAATATGTGTACATCCAATGATGCACTTGTGTAGACACCTAAGATTGGTTACTAACATTTGATTATCTCAGTTTTGGTCCTATTCTACTTTAATTGACTTTTTGACACCTCACTATATTTGAAACACTTGTATAGACTTATTTTTTTCCTAGATTGCTATTCAACACTTATAAAAATGTTCTAATAGCTAAAAACACTCCTAAGCATCTGTACATATAGATCCAAACTCAAAAGCCACACATTTCCCTAATGCACAAAAGCAACTAGCAGGGGACAATAGTGATAGGGTCTTGTCTTTTATGGAACATTTTTGTCCTTGGTCCTCTAATGATTAGTTGTTAAATTTAAACCCCCTTACTTTATGATTCATGTTTTTATGATTCTTAGCATGTGGTTTTTGTTACAACCACTCAAATTGTACTTAGAATAATGCAATAAAAAAAAAACTAAACTAATTACTAACATTCATACCACTAAAACAAACTTAACCCAACAACTCAAAACATAAATACTTCTAAAATCAAATATCGAAAACAAGATATATCTTATATAACTCCAAAGAAAGTAAATACAATAGGACACAGTTATGATCGGTCCGCTAATACAGCAACTACTGTTCAAATATAATCAAACATAATTATTACATTTACATCTCATTTAGGCATCTGGTCTAATACAATAAATAGATACTAAGCTCTTCAAAGCTCGAGTCGAATCATCTCGTGTATGTTACGTCCTTAACCATTGGTGTGTCTAGGGATATGTATGACTGACTTGTGACTTACGTATCTCTTTTATTTACTTGTTACATTTCTCTATGTTCTTAGTTAGATCGGCCTACGGAATAACCTTGGCTAAGTAGACTCTATATAGGAGGTAGTGGTTAGTCTTTATGCATTATGTTAAGTATTCTGCTATTAGTGCATAGTTGTGGAGGTTGCCCCCTCGAAGTGGCTTTGTTATATTATCCAGTATTTTGTTATGCTGTCAATTATCATTGTGTGATCTCTCATATTTGCTTATTATGTGCAATATAAAATCATTCTATATGAATATCTAAGTAATTTCATTACAAGTGGTATCAAAGCTTTGATTTGGACAAGTTTCTTGCGGCATTTTTTTTTGGATCTAGTGAAGCATGGTTTTTGGGAGCGGTGAGAGTGAAAAAACATAACTTGCAATCTGGAAAGAATTAATTTTTTTCGTTAATGCAGTATTGCTCAAAATATTTTTTTGAAAAAAAATAATTAAAAAAAAGTATGGGAAAAAAATTCCTCTTGCACAATTGTCGTCGTTGGATTCATCTCGGCGAGATGATCGCAACAGTATATTCTATCGATATACTTTTTTGGTACCAAAATTTTTACCTTAGTGCGTAAAGATAGTCATTAGATTCATCTTGACAACATGATCACAATGGTACCATTTTTTGGTACACTTTTTTGGGGGTCAAAACCCTCCTAGGGTTGGTATATGGCAGGTCTGGGTACTCGAGGAAGAAAAGGGGGGAAAGAAACTCCTAAGACTCCTACCAACGACATGGATTCTAGAACTTCAGATCTAATGATTTTTCAACTTCAAGCGGACATAAAGAACTTGGTGAGGCATGATGACTTTATTGCAGTCCAAGTTGATGTTTCAGGGATGCGCAAAGAGATTAATGGGGTTCACAATGAATTGTAGCATATCACTATGCAATTGGTTGCCTTTACATCTCAATTTCAACTCAACAACCCTCCACTTTAGCATTCAAATCCTCTTCTCAACAACTCCCATGTTGATATGAAATCGATGTTGCCAAAAGTGGATATGCGTAAGTTTGATGATAAGAATCCTCACTTAGATTACCCAAATTGAGAATTTATTTGAGCTACATAAAACTCCTAGTTCCCAGAGGGTGATAGTGGTGTCCATGTATCTGGAACCTAAGCAATTCATTTGGTATCGCTAGTTATGTGCTCAAAAGAAAAAGAATGGTGCTTATGTTATCTCGACTATTTTCACTGAGGAGTTGTCAGCTCATTATTAGAATAATGTCTCTGAGAACTATTTTAGCCAATTAGCCAAGCTCTGGTAAACAGGGACTGTGAAGGGTTATATTCATCAATTTTGGAATCTCTCTTTACGAGTGGAAAATATCACTAAGAAAAATTTGATTGATCTATTTTTGGGTGGCCTCAAAGATAACATCCAATTCAAGGTTTGAATGTTTAACCCAACATTTGTAGCAGAATCTATCCCTATGGCATGCATGATAGAAGAAAAAAAGATGTTCAAAATGAAAACTTTCACTATTGGTCGTGATCACAACTTTTCTACACCATAATTTCCGCATCCCACCAAATTAACACAATAACAAATTGAGGAGAAGCGAGCCAAAGGGTTGTTTTATGGTTGTGACAACAAATGGAGCAAAGACCATCATTGTGTTGAAAAGAAGCTGTTTTACATGGAATGTGCTAATGATGATGAAGATGATGCAAAAGTACATGATGAGAATGCAGAAGTTCCTGAGGAGGAATCTGAAGACTCTCAGCTTACTATTTTTTATCATGTCTTTTCAGGTATTAGTACTCTCCAAACTCTTAAGGTGATAGGTTTCCTTAAGAAAAAGAAGGTCATTGTATTGATTGATTTTGGGAGCACACATAACTTCATTCATAGTAAGTTGGTTGCTCGTTTGAACTATTTTGTTTATCTAGCTCTAGAACTTTAGATTATGATTACAGATGGTGGTACTGTCAACTATTCAAGAAAATGTCATAGTATTAAGTTGACCATAAGAGACTACTTATTGAATTATTTTGTGTTTGCTATTCCCATGGGCGGAGATGATATTATTATGGGAGTCCAATGGCTTACCACTTTGGGCACTATTGAGATAAATTTTTAAGAATTATTCATATGTTTTCATTTTGAAGAAAGAACACTTGAGCTAAAGGGATTAAAGACTAAATCTCCACAACTTGTTAGCTCCCATCAAATGACAAAGATTCTTCGTAAAGGCGTTGAGGGATTTGTAGCTCACTTATTTTCTATGGAAGTATAAACAACTCAACCATCTCAACCTCTTGATCTGTAACAAATAATTGATGTTTATTCTATTATTTTTGGAGACATGCCAAAAGGACTTCCACCTAGCTGCACGCATGATCATGATATCACACTTATTCCTGGTAGTACATCACCCAACATTAGACCATCCAGGTATCCCTATGCCCATAAAAGTGAAATTAAAAAGATGGTACAAGAGAGGTTGGATGTATGAATAATTCGCCATAGCCAAAGCGAATACTCTTCATCAATTGTCATAGTGCGAAAGAAAGATGAAACTTGGAGGATGTGTCCTGACTACAGAGAACTTAACAAGTGCACTACCAAAGATAAGTTTCTGATTTTTATTATTGATGATTTGCTAGATGAATTAAATGGTGCTCTTTATTTTACCAAGTTGCATTCTAGGTATCATCAAATCTAGATCCGTGATGAAGACACCCAAAACCATTTTCAGGACTCACGAGGGTCATTATGAGTTTTTGGTTTAACAAATGCACCATCTACTTTTCAGAGTTTGATGAATATTATTTTTAAGCTATTTTTGAGGAAATTTGTTTTGGTATTCTTTGATGATATCTTCATTTATAGTAAAAATTAGGAAGACCATTGCAACATGTAAAACAGGTACTCTCCATTTTAGAGCAAAATGAATTGTATGCCAAACCTTCCAAATGTATTTTTGGAGTTGGTGAGGTTGAATATTTGGGTCATATGGTGTCTTATGAAGGAGTGAAAGTGGATCTTAAAAAAATCTAAGCAATAGTGGACTGGCCAATTCCTAAGACACTCAAGCAATTCAAGAGATTTTTGGGGCTTGTTGGTTACTATCGCAGGTTTGTCACAAATTATGGTAGTATTTCAACCCCACTCACCTCTTTATTAAATAAAGACTCCTTTCAGTTGACTAATGTAGCTACTTGGATATTTGAATAATTAAAATTGGCTACATGCACTACTCCAGTATTGGCCACTCTTGATTTTTTATAACTTTTATGGTTGAATGCGATGCATCTGGCTATGATATGGGTGTTGTACTCATGCAAGAAGGTAGACCACTTGCATTTAAAAATCATCAACTAAAGGGCAAAAATCAATACAAGCTCATTTATGAGAAGGAAATGATGGTTATTTTGCATGCAGTCAAACAATGAAGACTTTATTTGATGGGTCGTCACTTTCAGGTAAAGACTGGTCATGAGTCTCAAATATTGTTTAGAACAAAAGTTGTCATCTAAAGAATAATAGAAATGGGTAAGTAAGATGTTAAGCTATGATTTTGAAATAGTATACAAAAAAGGCAAGGACAATGTGGTGGCAGATGCACTATCCAAAAAAGATGAATTAGTTGAGGCATTGCTATGTGCCATAATCATATTGCAGATAGATTGGCTAGAGGAAGCATGATTGGAATGGAAACATAATTATACTACCCATGATTTGATTCAAAATCTTCAGCAAGGTTTAGGTGGATTTGAAAAATTCACATGGAAAGGTAATGCATTATGGTATAAAGATAGATTATACCTATGTAATAATTCTCTTCTTAAACTAAAAATCTTTCAAGAACTTCATGCAACTCCAATTGGGGGTCATTCAGGATTTTTGAAGACCTATCACAGAATCAAGCATGATTTTTTTCGAAAGTTCTCAAGGGGGATGTCCAAAAATGTGGCTGAATGTATGATCTGTCAACAAAACAAAGGTGAAACTATCAAAACCCCAAGTCTTTTACAACCTTTATCCATCCCTAGCCAACATTGGGAAGAGGTATCTATGGATTTCATTATAGGGTTACCAAGATCTGAGGGTCAAAATGTTATCATGGTTGTTGTAGATTGTCTTAGTAAGTATGCTCATTTTTTATTATTATCCCAACCATTTATTGCTAGTAAAATAGTTGTTGCTTTTCTCAATACAGTTCAAAAACTGCATGGGACCCCTAATATCATTATCAGTGATAGAGATCTCATTTTTACTAATAATTTTTAGACTAAGTTATTTACATGTTTGGGTACCCAATTGGTTCATAGTTCATCTTATCATCCTCAATCTGATGGACAAACTAAGGTAGTCAACAAATGTTTGGAAGGATATCTTTGTTGTTTTATTTTTTATAAACAGGATAAATGAGTTCAATGGCTGCCACTTGCTAAATGGTGGTATAATACTTTTATTCATAGTTCTTACAAAATGTCTCTTTTTTTGGCACTATATGGATACCACCCTCCATCCATCACTTCAACCTTGAAGGTCCATCCTAAGGTTTATGTAGTTGAAGAACATATTTACCATTAACAGGGGGTCCTTGCAAATTTGCGTAAAAATTTAGCTATGGCCCAGAATCGCATGAAACAATAGGTAGGTCAACATAAAAGTGAGAGACATTTTGACATTGATGATTGGGTCTTTGTTCGATTACATCCATACAAAGAAATGTCATTGAAGCAACAAAAAAAATATAACAAACTATCCCCTAAGTATTATGGGCCTTATCAGATCTTGCAAAAAATTGATAATGTGGCCTACAAGTTAAAATTTTCTTCATCCACTTGCATATATCTAGTATTTCACGTATCATGTCTGAAGAAAGTCATTAGACAAAAACTTGCCATTCAAATAGAATTACCAGAATTAGATAAGGAAAGTAGAGTTATTCTTGATCCTGAGGTGATCCTTCAAAGGCACACCAAGCATCTACATTCTAGAGCAATTACAGAATACCTGGTCAAATGAAAGAATATGCCATGTGAAGATGCCCACTTGAGAGGATGAAGCATTTGTGCAACAACATCCAAAATTGTCACAACGTTGAAGACAATATTGTGTTGAAGGGGAGGGGCTTGTTATGCCCTTAACCATTGGTATGTCTAGGGATATGTGTGGTTGACTTGTGGCTTACATACCTCTTTTGTTTACTTATTATATTTCTTTATATTCTTAGTTAGGTTGATCTATGGAATAATCTTGGCTAATTAGACTATATATAGAAGGTAGTGGTTAGTCTTTATGTATTATGCTAAGCATTCTACTATTAGTGCATAGTTGTGGAGGTTTCTCCCTTGAAGTGGCTTTGCTATATTATCCAATATTCTATTCTGTTGTCAATTATCATTATGTGATCTCTCATATTTTCTTATTCTGCATAATAGAAAATTATTCTGTATGAATATCTAAGTAATTTCATTACAGTGTAACTCTAAATCTCTAGTGTAGTCTTTAGATAAGTAGTACTACTATGAGGAAGGAGATCATCATTCGAGTGATTTTTCACATCAACCACAAATGAACAATCTCTACACAATCTTCTATCATAGAATGACCTCCCTTCACAGATATGTAGATAGAACGATACGAAAATCTAGAGAATAAGCTAGTACCCATGTGTGTATGATAAAACTAAACATGCAGTGTATCATAAAAAGTCTATTCTATTGCAAGCTATTGCACTATCATGTAAATCATACATACCAAAGATAATGTCTCACTATACATTGTTTAACCACAAGATTCATATTAAGTACATCCTCCTAACATTCATATCACATCACATACTAAACATAGGTGTAAGTAAAGTATACATTTATTCATCTACGTATGAATGAATCTTACATTAAAATCAATCTCCAAATTGAGAATAATGATCACTGTTTATACCGTCTAGATAAAACAAGCATTAAACTATAGATTCCAACTACTATAATAAGTTCCAAACCACTACACCCCATGATAATTCATAATATCATAGTCTAGTGTTTTAAGGGACAAGTACTAATTTTTTCACAATTAATCATACTAAGTAGTATTAATTACAAAGAAGCATACACTTTTAATCAAGTAAGAACATATAACAAAAAAAGTTATATAAACACATAAAAGTCTAATCATTCATTTACTCTCACAAAGGTGTATGCATGCATACATGATATCCTACTAACTGTTACAAAATATATTGATCAACAACTAACATATATATTAAATCAATCAACATAGGTGAGAGTCTAGACATGCCACTACAATATATACCATCTCGGCATATACTTTTACGCTAAAGTATTATATGATATCCCATACTATCATAACTCCTTCTGCATGAACACCCTACTCAAACACAAATCATCAAACTTATAATTATAATAATAAAGTAAGTACATGATTATACCATCCGAGTATACCCTAGATTATATTGCACAATAATAATCAAATGAAAACATATTTCTAGACACGCATCACAAGGCATCATTTTACTCTATAAATGTCTAATCATTTGCACATATTGATACTTTCACAATATAAATTGCACACAAGTTTTAATCACTAATAGTTATCATAATATCATATAACCCTAAATCAAGTTAAACCTCGATATAAAATAGATAACTCAAGTTTCAATCTATATTTTTCTTGACATGTAAAAGTTTAAATAAGAATATTACTTATTAATTCACAGTCATAACACTCCTCATGCAAATGTATTCGAGTGTTCTATCGTGCAAGAAATATGTGCTTGTAGAAAAAGGTTAAGTTATACTAACTTACAAAGCTTTTAGCCATATCTTTGGATTAGTTTCAATATAGCTATAAAGGAACACATTGTTCCTACTAGAAATACCATAGGAAAAATCTGGCTCTTTTACCATTCATTTAACTTCTTATATTCCATTTTTTTTTTATAATATTTGAAGTTATACCCTCAGAATTAGAAGAATCCGTATAATATGCTTGATATATAATGCACAGTTCAAACAATAGATTTTCCCAAAGCCAAATGTTATACTCGACTAATTAAGAATTGGTTCATAGATCTCATAAAAAACTGCTATATGAAAAACTGTTATACATAAATCCGAGCATAATGAAGTTTCACTAAACATTTGATCTTGCATTAAAGAGAAATCATAACTACTTTTATTTAAATGACTCAACGATTTTATAATATAAATAAGAATCCCATGATAATCATGCTCAATATTTAAAATGCAACTCTCGCTGGTAAAGCAATTCCATTCAATCCATGATACGGAAATCCGAGGCAACAATAAAGTTCCAACCAAACTTCAATCTTGCATTAAAGAGGGAGCATAGTTTTCCCTTGTTGGTATATTTCCTTTGTGCATTCCATATATATATTACTCAATGTTCAATATTAGATTTTTAGCGTTCTTTAAATATTCTCAGCGTCTGCATTTAAATATACAATGCTTTCAGATATTTACAATGGTTTCTAAGAAATATACAGTGATTTCTACTATTTTATAAACATGACGATTCAATAAGATGGCTCAACGACTTGATTAGATATTACGGCGTATTAAATATCCAACGACTGAAATACATAACTATTTATATTTTTATATATTTCACTCCAACTTATAGGCAAAGCATTTAAGATAGAGATTAGCAATGTTTTTTAATTAATAAACACAACAATTTATTAAAATACTACAAATAATAATAAATAATAATGAAAACATGGTACTAATCCTGTGACACCTCACAAATCCATGTTCAACACTATCGAAAACAGGTTTGCATGAAGTGCTTCATTGTCACTTCTATATGCATCTCTGACCTCAGCAACCAACTTGAAGACATCACTAGTATAGAGGATCTCTATATAGTATATGTCCAATTTCATGGTAGCTTAAACAACTGTATACATTCTAGAGGTGTTTTTCCACCCCTTGGATTAAATATTCATTTTCAACTTCAGTTTTTTCATACTTTATACTCAGCTATCTCAGCATTTTGTCTTTAAATTCTGCATTCTATTATAAGTTGGGCATTCCATGTAAATCGTTGGGCACTCTTATATAAACTCGGCTTTCAAAAATCTACAAAGCAGTTATAATTATATACACAAAAATTTTATTATAACCTCTGCATTTACAATTATATACTATGTGTTCTATCTTAGAGACTTAACATTTCATCTTTGTGACAGGGTGTTATGATTTCAATGACTTAAGCTATAAACTTAGCACTAATATATAACTCTATGACTCAGCATTGACTTTATTATCAGCATTGAAATTTAAAAGGATCAACACTAAAAACTCAGTGCTTCATTAGCTCAACATTGCAAAAATAATCACTTAGTTTTTTTTTAAAAATTATACACATGATATTTTATGATAATATTTACAGCGTTTTAGCTTAAAACTCAGCTTTTCCAATAGCATACTCTATGTTCTATTTAAAAGACATCAGCATTGATTAAACTCAACTATTTCATTTTATATATAGCATTTTATAATAACATATACTCAATGCTATAATATAATAGACTTGGTTTTTCCAATATACATGACACAATGTTTTGAAAATATATACTTAGTATTTCTCTATAATGGTTTCACATTTCAAGAATAATGCTCACTGTATAAAATAAACACACAGACCAAGAATAGTTATACACAATTTATTTAGCCATTTTCTTTTAATATAAACTCATTCCACTCTTTTTCATAAAACCCTCCATGCCTATTTGAAGTACATGACCTACCTGGTAGAAATTTGTTGATGCCTTGGATGAGGAATACGTTCAAGAAGAACAATTCCTCTATCAATGTCTAATCATCCCATTAGTCCATCCTCTCTAATGATGCTCTCCCTTGTCAATCTCTGAAGGTAGGATCTATTATGCATCCACTTCGCAACAAGTAGGTAGTTAGTTTGAGTCATCATTTAATCAACCAATGATGCAAAATTAATAAATATATATCTATAATGTACAAAATAATTAAAACACAACTATCATATTATGTAAACTAATCAACAATATCACTGTCTCATACCAATATATTTCATAAAGTTCAAGTCAAAGCAATGATAATCAAATGATAACCATATTAATCTATAGATTTAAAGGTTATTAGTCATAGAGTGATAGTTTCAATACTTTTAGATTGCTATAAAGACACACTTAAGTCACATATTCTACCACTTGGATATTTTAATATAAAGTCATACTTACATTATTGCACATTGAGTAAAATTTCTTTATTTTTATCAATTCTAATTATAATCACCTGAAATAGTCTTCAATTAAGTCTAAAGCCTATTTTACTCAAGCCCAAACAAAGCATGATAAAGTATTCAAGTGATATCTAGATGTATTTATATAGTCAAAGAACCACATTTGCACAAAACACTCAAAGTGGGAGAACTACATGTGATTAAATTCCCTCTTTGGAGTATTGGGTACATAGGCAACATTTAGTTATTGTGGAGATGATTGACATCATCTCAATCCATTACACTTTATCTTTTTTTATTTATAAATTTTCAATCATTACAAGTCGTATTAGGGTTTCAAATTTGGAGAAGACACTTACAGGGCTTTTACATGTTTTTGAAGGTCAAATCTCCGCACACATATCTAATTTAAATTTTTACACATGATCATGTTTTGAGTTCCTAAATTTCAACAAAATATAGGATCAACTAGTTCAAGCCTATAGTGGCAGTCGATCTTGTCCCAAGTTGGATGATCCTATCCTCTATCAATTTTAAATCCAAGTTTTGGATGTTTGCAGATGTTGTCCTTATTTTTTAGTTTCAATCTTTTGTCAAATTTATATAGTCAAATCTCAGACAAAAACAACTACTTGTTTGTCATTTTATTTCATAATTATTCTTCTTTCAATCAATTTTGCTTTCTTGAATTCAATATTTTACATTCATTCTGCTTGTTGCACGTTGATTTACAACATTCCACTTTATTCTATTCAATTTATCATAATAAAGGTTAATTCACTTATTAATTTAAATTTTAGTAAAACATATTGGTGAACCAATATTTTTATTTAAGAATTACTTTACAAAAATCTTTGAAATTTAAATAAATTCCTGAACCTCTGACACTAAAAAAAATTTCTTTCGATCTTGGATTTCAATATGACACTAAAAGAACTTGCTTTCAACTTTGGATTTAATTGTTGACATTGAAAACAAATTATTTTAACCTTGGATTTGATATCCAACATTGAAATCACTTTCGTTTGTCTTTCAATTTCATATGAATTTATTAGTCTTCATACACACAAAAAATCCTTTTATTTCTATCATTTGATTTCCATGTTATTATTTACAATAATTTTTTTAGGATCTTACATCTAAGCTTTATGTTATTTCTTTTTCAAAGAATATATGGTTATATTGGATGATAATTTTTTTCTTTAAACTTTTCAAAAATAAACTAAATCACATGTTAAAACACAAGTACCATTAATGCAAAATTTTATAAATTCAAGTATGGCATGGGAACATATGCTATCATATATCCATTAGGCTATAAGACCTACTTTACAACTTCAAATATAAGCTAGTTCTTATTACTTTAATATTCAATGAGAGTTTTTGTTAGTTACCCCTAGATGACAAAGGGCATGTATGACTTCTTTCATTATTCTTCCACCTAGACCTCAAAGTTATAATAGTTACTATCTTATTCTCATTACTCACCCATGACTTATATTGGATTATGTGATTTATATTATTAATAATTGATGACATAGGCCATCACATCATGTAATTAGTCAACATGTTCCTTATCAACCCCCTCTACCTCCTATGAGGTATGAAAATCAATCTAAATTGTATTATATCATGGATCAACTCAAAAATAGGCATGCAAAAATTTCAATTTTGGAGCTACTTAAAAGTTCATTAGTTTATAAAAATATTTTATTTATTGTATTGCAAGATAATATTATTCCTAGTGATACACAAGATATCACTTTTGCTTCTTTTATAATGAGCACCTTCAAAGATACTGAAAATATTATTACTTTTGAAGATGAAGAATATCCAACAGAAGATGTAATCACACAAAATCTCCCACTATTTATTCAAGTTAAAATGCAAAATACAGGAATCAAATGTGTTTTTATTGATGTTGGGTCAGGGGTAAACATTTATAGTAGTCATTTATATCGGTGTAGATTTTTGTCCTATGGATTTTGTCTACACGTGCCATTAGCTTGTTTAGGGTAGCTAGGTCATTTGGGTTATTTGGGAAAGTTAGTCCCACATTCATTAGAATGTGAGGTCTTTATCTCTCTCCCTCCTATATATGTAACCTCTCCTTTTGTATTTATCATCCAGGATGATATAGAGTATTTTATTATTTTCTCTCATTCTTTTACATTATTATCTTATGTATTTTTTCATTTACTAACAGTTTGATTGTGATGTGAACTTTTTCAATTCATGAGATCACTTCATCATGTGCATTCATTAATTTGATGATTCTAGCTATAATTCTAATATGACATCAGAGCATCAATCTGTATTCATGATTGTCTGGTTGATTGGTTATTTGCTATTGTTTAATATTAAAATCTTGAGTAGATTATTGTTTGTATTCTTTGTATATTATTGAGTGAAAACCCATAGATATATGTTTTCATACGTGGTTTATTCCTCTAACAACTGTGAGGCATGTGCATAATTATTTAGCTTCAAGAATGGATTTGAATAGCCAAGTTTAGAGGGTGGATCAAGTAACATACACATCTTTGTGTGCTAGCTTCAAATTACATCAAAAAATCCAGTCTTCCAACCTCCTTGTCGAACCTTGTCTGTATATTGGCTAGCTTCTGCATTGATTTACATGAGATGACAATGTAGTTCCTTTGATTTGCATTACAAAAGAAACATGCAACTCAGTGTCATGGCCTACAAACAGACTGCAAAGGGACATAACAAAGGGCAAGGAAGCATCCTTTTTTTCCACTGGCCTCCTTCACCCTTATTTGGCATCCTTCATCATGAACTGTAGATGTGTGAAGTGCCTCATGACCTCTCTATCACAGTGGTAGATTCTTTAGAAGTGTAATCAAAGTGATGAGAGTTGGACATTTTGCATGATAGCAAGGAGAAGATATCGGCACACAAATGGTTTGACATCAAAACCATACACTTGTAACTCCTCATCTAATCCTCTGTCCATGGTGGACAGATCATAGCCTGCATACAACTCATTTTTTGAGCTCGGAGGCTTATCAAAGGACTATGTGTCCTTCCACAATCTTACTAGGTCATGCACTCCTCCTCTGACCTGTGTCCTCTCTCATGGAGGTGACATGAGCCTTTGTTGGTCAAAGTTCCATGCTTTCTCCCTCATGTGGTGGTGCTCATGCTTCTACTCTTTGCTAAATTTCAAAACCTAATTATACCCTAAAATAATTTTTAAAAAAACATGTTTTAAGATTTTTTAAAATAACTTTGTTTTTTTATGAAACACCTTCAATAACATTTTTCCAAAGTGGATGCACATGTGGGTGTGTTGGCGGATCAATTAAGGCTTAGTGTGGTGTTGAGGAGGCCATTGGTTTAATGTTGATTCTAACGAGTGGTTGGAAGGATAGGTCCACTCTCACCATAGGATATTTTTTAAAGTTTTAATGCAATTTTAATTAAATAGGCCTTATTTACGAGAAGTAATATTGTAATAACTTTTGATCGGTAGCTCAAAATTGAGAATCATCTTTTTAAAAATTTCATGTTTTTTATTTACCATGAATTGGTCCTATTTGTATTTTAAAATACACTAAAATATAAAGTGCCAAAATCTAGGAGGATCAACCATAATTTTAAGGGGGGTTGTTGTAGGCCCTGCATTTTCCCTTGTATGCACACCTAATTTTTTTAACTGTTACCTATGCCTATTTAGTGTCAATTACATAGATTATTCTCACATTCTTAGATGTATTATTAGTAGATCCTAACATCCATTTAAGCATTCATTGTCACTTGTGTACTAATTACTCTCATTTGACTAGACTCATTTTTGACATAGTTCGAAGCCCATCTCTAGAGCATGTACTATTACTTTCAGTTGTGGTCATGCTGACTCCACTTGAGATATACCAAATGAGGAAATTTGATTCTACACCAGTGGTCCTTTTTAAGAAGACCAATTATGCTTAATGGTGTGTGTACATGGAATGTTCACTCATGAATCAGGAGCTTATTCCATTCTTATATAGACATATTCTTGTTTTTATTGACCTAGGTCAATATAATGACTGTGCCAACTCTTGTGACTATGTCTATAGTCACTTATTGATAAAAATTTCATAGGATTTACACCACCATGTGTAGCACATAGAATGTCCCTTCACTATTTAGATCACTTTTCAGAGTCTTTTTAGGGATCATACTGTGATTTATATCACACCTCCTCCTCTTCCTATTATCTCTTCTAAGACTATTTTACTCTCTCCTCCTACTTATATTTTTTGTGATGACACATACATGGTGGACACTGATCTTCCTTCTGTCGAGTCCCCACTAAAGGATGAGATTTTATCAGACCTTAGTTGTCTTATTGTAGATTTTACATTCATTCTTATGTAGATTGTTGCTCTTCCAGAGCCTTCACAAACTCCTATTTCAGAGGACTTTAATTATTCAATGAGAGTACACACATTAAGAGCATCAATGAATCATATGTTCTTATGGACATTCATCTTGTAGATTTGAGTGATTTATTTGTAGATCAATATTTAGTGTCAACAATTGTTGAGCCTTACTCTCTTCTTCCCATGGACATTATTTCAATGAATGTTCCATTCCATTATTCTTCTCTAGATGTAATGAGGGTACTTATAAACCCTCATGCTCTCTCCCCTTAATTAAATAGTTCATTATTTACATATGCTACAATTAGGCCTGTGATTCCTAATCAGACTTTGGCACATTTGAGCATTAGCATGGATATTTTTGAGTATTTTCTAGAGATCTACATCATGATTCTTACTTACATTCCACTTGAGTGGGAATTCAACAATTTGATAGCTCGAAGTTTCTTTATTTTGAAATAAAGAAATAACATTTATTGCAAAGGAACCTACTATAACATTTACCATGCGATATTCTATGCTTACCTTCTCTTTTCTTTGTGGAGGTACACATCCTTCATATTTTGTAGGATATTGGGGATCATCACTATGTACTTGGGTACCTCATTAGGCCTAATTATCGAGACCCAATTCTTTAAGCCACCTAAGTTACACTTAATGCGGGTATTGATGTAAAATTTTGTCTTATGACTTTCATCTACACATGTCATTAGCTTGCTTATGGTAGCTAGGTCATTTGGGTCATTCAAGAAAGTTAGTCCTACATTCATTAGAATGTGAGGTCTCTATCTCTCTCCCCCTATATATGTAACCTCTCCCTTTGTATTTATCACCCAAGATGTTATGGATTGTTTTATTATTTTTCATTCCTTTGCAATATTCTCTTATGCATGATTTCATTTACTAACAACTTCATTGTGATCTACACTTGTTTGACTCATGAGATCACTCTATCATGTGTATTCATTGATCCGGTGATCATGGGTACAACTCTAATAATTTATTACAATAATTGGGTGTTGACATTTATAGTGTTCAAAAAATAGATCAAACCATCAAAATATTCAATGATTTTTTATGACAGGTGGGTAGATGCAGGATAATGGAAGACAAAAAGAGGGCATAAAACAACACTTTTTTCTTAAAATAACAATAGTTGAACTTGGAGAGAATATTAGAGACACTTCGAAAAAGAATTTCTAATGACATAAGAACATGAATTATGACATTTTAAATTTATTTTTTAAATATATAATTTTTCAATACCTAGATGATAAAAGTGTGTAAAATAGATGCATTTATGATAATAGGTTGGTCAGTTTTTCTGAAAAGATAAGAAGATTGTATGTGTACGAACACACTATTTTTGAGTAAATGAATAAATTTTTGTATGAAACTTCATGTATGGATAATTGAAATTTCAAATATTGTTGACAATATTTTTTATTAATTTTTTATTATATAAATAATTTTACAAGTCAAGACTACTGGAAAATCGAAATTACAAATGTACGAACACAAATTTTTTACCTTAACTTCATGAAAATCAATTTGTTTTTAAAGCATATTTGACAATGTGTAGATTGTTGAGATATAAGTTTTATAAATATTTGATCAATATTTAAAAAATTATAAGAGAATTTGTGATGATATGTATATAGTCCATAATGATGTATGTTATATCGAAATTAAATAATTATTATAAATAATATTCTAACATTGTGTGTGTGTGTGTGTGTATGTGTGTGGGTTTGTAGAGGAGAAATTATATATATGTGTGTGTGTGTGTGTGTGTGTGTGTGTGTGTGTGTGTGTGTGTCGACAAGGATGAAAAAGACTCCTAAATTTCTTAGATATCAAGTGGGCTACTACATGGTAGGTTTCAAGCTAGGTTTAGACCTCCCCAAGCATGTGCCTAAGGTAAATTTGAGGGAAAAATTTATTAAAAAAAATTGAAAAGTTAAAAGGGTGTATGCCCTTTGTAAAAACATGTATATTTTTTTTGTTTTTTGTAGTTTGAACTGGTTGTTTTTATGTTTGAAGATGTGTATGTATTTTTTTTTTTTTTTTAAATTTCTATGTGCAATTTGAGCTAATTTTTTTGTTTTGTTATTGTTTTTTTGTTTGTATGTGCAAGGATATATTTAGTAAAATACATTTAATTTATATTACATTTTATATTATTATACTTTAAATTTGTTTTACTAAATATAAAAAAGTAAGGTCACTCTTCATCTTATGAAATTAATTATAGAGTTGTAGGAGTTACCATTTAGAAGTTAGTTTTTCAAAATCTAATCTGGTCAATACTTAGTTTTCATAATTTCAAGATTGGAAGATAGAATGAGAAACAATGTTTCAAATCATGTTACATATGTAATAGATCTATACCATTGAATATGCCCCCTATTTTACCTAATTGAGTATGCCCTACCTATTTTACCTACTTGAGTATGCTCTACTTGATTAAATACATGAGCTTGAAGGTGGATTCATAAATAATTTGTGGGCTTTTCAATCAATGGGTCTATCAATATGCATAAGTGACTACCCTATAGCATGTAACTTGTAGCATTCCTATAGTCATGATACAGTCACTCATACATGACATATACCGCTACCTATTACAACATGTATGTATGCAATCACTCATACATGACATCTACATATTTTCATGATACAATAACTTATACCAGACATGAATGTCTAACTAGTCACCTTGATAGACTCCATTAAAAATAGAATGAATCAAAACACCATTAAAAAGTCATTCTAAAATATAAAATTCACTCTAAAATAAATGTTAGACATACGGCCAATCCATGCATTCTTAAATTCCAATCTCACGTATTATTCCAAAGTCACATAGAATAAAGTTATATTATAGCACTCTAAATTCACACAAAATACTCCCACATTGACCCTCATCATCCCTAATCACTCCCTCATCGACCCTCATATTCACTTATCATCCCTATTCACTCCCTCATCAGTTTTCATTTTCTCTCATTATCCCTAATCACTCCCTTAATGGATATAATCATCCTTCATTGTCTCTAATCACTCCCTCATCAACCCTCATCATCTCTAATCACTCCCTCATCATCTTTCATCATCCCTCAATGTCTTTAATCATCCCTATACATTGCCTCATCAACCCTCATCATCTTTAATCATACATAATCACTCTCTCATCATCCCTTACCATCCATCATCATCCCTAGTCACACTCTCATCATCCCTCATCATCCCTAATAACTCCCTCACTCACCATCATCATTTATTATCATCCCTAGTCAATCCTTCATCATCTTTCATTATCGCTCATCATCCCTAATCACTCCCTCATCAACCCTCATCATCCCTAATCATCCCTAACCACCCCCTTCATCTATCCTCATCTCTCATTATCCCTAACCATTCCCTCATTGGCCCTCATCGTACCTAATCACTCCCTCATCATCCTTAGTCACTCCCCCATCAAGTAGTGTGTGCTCCAATCCAGTGTTAGTAGAAATTTATTTCAGACTAAATAATATCTTTTACAGATAAATATTGAATGGTGTTTAGATTCATTTTGTTTTGATTGGAGTGTACTAAGATGATTTTTCTCATTCATGTCTAGTATATTAGGTAGGGTCATGATGGATTACTCTAGGGAGATTGTTCAATTATTTTCATGGTGAAAATAATATAACATCCTCTTTGCACTTATATGGTAGAAATTCATTTTGAACGATGAGGGATGATGAAAAAATATGATAGATCAAAAATTTCCTCTTTGCACTCGCTTCATATACTATGATTTGGAAAATGATTTATAAAAAAGGAAACTATATTTCCTCATTAGTGCAAAAAACTGGTGTTGGTATGCTCTTTGGATGTGGTGATGTACGTGTGGCTTAGAAAAAGAGTTAATATGATGTAAACTATATTCATCTTTAATTCTAAATTTATATGACATTGGTAAGTGAAAATGAGCTGCATTATGATCACGGGTTGCATTCTCTACCCAAGTTGCATTGCGATCCTGAGTTGCATTTTTAGCCTAAGTTGTATTTCAAGCCTGAGTTGCATTGGGAGCCCAAGTTGCATTTCCACCCCAATTTTTATTAGGATTTTGAGTTGTATTGATAGCCTAAGTTTCACAATGAGTTTGAGTTGCATCACATTCCCAAGTTGCCTTACTATCTCAAGTTACATTGAAAACCTGAGTTTCATTAGGAGCATGAGTTTCATTGTTAATTATGATTTTTTTTCAAAGTGTGATTATCATGGGATTCTTATGAGAATCATGACATGGATTTTAACTTATAACTATTATGGGGTGAGGATGATCTTTGAATTCCTATGTGGGAAAACAATTTGTAATAAAGGAAACTTTGTAATTCCCCCTTGATATGAAATCAATGTTATAATGCTATGTATACTCAAGTTCATAAATAAATAGTAAATGTATGAAGGAAACTATGTTTCCTCTTTAATGCAAGATCGAATGTTGGCTTGAAATTTATTTTTACCTTAGATTTATGTATCATGGTTTGTTCTAGCTTTGATCTCTTATTACTCTGCGAAGAGTGGCAAGTTGATGTTTGGGTCTTTTGAGTCAGTTTGATCTTTGTTCTCAGGCAACTGTAAGGGCTTTTGATACCTTATTCCCAACTCACCCACCTATTAATACACTTGATGACATGTGTTTGGCATTTCCTGATGGTTTTATAGATTTAACCTTTAGAACTATTGGATCTTACCCCCCTTGTCACCTCTTCTCTACAAATGTTGATGAGTGTAGTGCTTGTTTTATTTCCTCATTGTTATTCATAATTTTGATGATGAGGAGGTGAAATACTTATTATGGACATAGTTATTTATTTCCATTTGGGTCAAAAATATTGAGCAAAAGGGACAAAGCATTTTGGATCTTCTTATGTTTGTGAGTTATTCTCAAAGAATGATGTGGGTCACAAGTATTAAGTATTAGCATTTACACCATTGAATTTTTTATGGCATGTTTTCTCCTTGCATTGAAATCTCTGTAGTTGTGTAGGAATTATGATAGGAAAGCGGAGAGAGGGTTGAGTAGAACTACCAATGCTTGCATCATTCCTCTTTGGTGTGGTCTTCACAATGTATGTTTAGTGTTTGTCATTTAAGTTTCATTTTTATGGTTTTAGGTCAAGGGTTTAGGGTTAAAAATTTATAGTTTAGTGTTTGGGGTTGATTTTTTGGGTTTTGACATTTAGGTTGTAAGGTTTAGAGTTTATCCAATTTTAGGATTTAGGGTCTATGGTTTTGGGTTTGAGGTTTTATGGTTTTGGGTTTGTGGTTTAGGGTTCAAATTTAAAAGTTTAGGGTTTAGTGCTTAGGGTTTTAGGATTAGGGTTTAGTTTTAAGAGTTTAGGGGTCAAGGTTTTTGGTTTTTAGTTTAGATTTTGGGGTTCAATATTTAGGGTTTAAGTTTCATGATTTTGAATTTTTGTTTGGGGTTTAGTGTTTAATATTGAGGGTATAGGGTTAAGGTTTTATGGTTTAGTGGTTAGGATTTTAGGCTTATGGTTTGGGCTTTAAGGTTAAGGTCTTAGATTTTAGGTTTTAGGGCTTAGGGTCTATAGTATAAAGTCTAGGGTTTAAAGTTTTAAGGTTCTATGTTTGGTGTCTAGGTTTTAGGGTTTATGTATTATTATTTTGGGTTTAGGGCTAATTTATTAGGGTTAAGTGTTCAAGGTTTATGGCATTTAAGGTTTAGGTTTAGGGTTGAATGTTTAAGGTTTATGGTGTTTAGGGTTTGGGGTTTAGGGTTAATGGTTTAGGTGGAAATGGAGTGTACTAGGGTGATTAGCTATATTTATGTCTAGTATGAGTGAATGTATCATGACTATAAGAATATGTCATGTAGGAGTGACAAAATACCTACATGTAGTATTAGGTATGGGGTAGATGTAATGTTTGAGTGACTATATCATTACTATATGTATGTTATAAGTTGTATGCTACAAGCTAGCCATTTATGCACATTGATAGACACATTGATTAAAAACCCATGAATTATTTAAGAATTAATCATGAATCCACCTTCAAGCCTTTTACATGAATGGCCCTAGTCATTCCTTTCTCTATATAGATGAGAATGACCCCTATTATTTCAAGATATGGCTTAGCCAATGCCACCTATCCTTTCTCTATATATGTGATAACTCAATATTATGGTTTATGGTTAGAGTTTTAGGATTTAGAAATTTAGGGTTTAAGGTTTATGGTTGATGGTTCAAGATTCACAATTTAGGGTTTAGGTTACAAGGATTAACTTTTAGGGTTCAAGTTTTAGTGTTGTGGCTCTGGGGTTAGGAGTTAGGGCTTATAAATTATATTTTATGCTTAAAGGTTTTTGATTTATGGTTTATGGCTTAAGGAACTGAGGGTTTATATTTTAGGATTTGGGGTTTGGTATTTGGGGTTTGGTGTTTAGGGTTAGGGTTTAGGGTTTCTAGTTTCACACTTAAGGTTTAGGATTTTGGGTGTAAAGGTTAGGGTTTTGGTCTTGGGGGTTTGTTTAAGGGTTTGGGGTTTGGAACTTAGTGTTTAGTATTTAGGGTTTGGGATTTAGTGTTTAGGGATAGAGTTTAATATTTGGGGTTTCATGTTTATGGTTTAGAGTTTAAAATTTGGGGTTGGGGGTTTTAGGTATAAAGTTAGGGTTAGGGTTAAGGGTTTAGGATTTAGAGATTTAGGTTTAGTGTTTAATGTTTTGGGTTTTTGGTTTTATAATTTTTGGTTTAGGAGTTAATGTTTAGGGTTTATGGTTTTAGGCTTGGGGTTAATATTTTAGGGATTAAGTGTAAGAGTTTAGGGTTTAGGATTTAGAGTTTAGGACTTGTGTTTTGGAATTTAAGGTTAGGGGTTAAATTTTTAGGGCTTAGTTGTTGGAGTTATGGATTTAAGTTTAGGGGTTTATGTTTTAGGGTCTAGAGATTAGGGTTTGGGGTGTAACATCTAAGTTTTTAATTTAGGGTTTATTATTCAGGGTTTTGGGTTTACATCTTATGATTTAGGGTTTTGCATTTGGTGTCAAGTTTTAGTGTTTAGGGTTTGATGGATTAGGGCTTAGAGTTTAGGATTTGTGATTTAGGTTTTAAGTTTTAGTTTTCATTGTTTAGGGTTTAGTGTTTAGGTTTAGCGCTCATGGTTTAGCATTTATTTTTTAGGGTTTAGGGTTCAAGGTTTATATTTTAGTATTTAGGGTTGGTTGTTTGGGTTCCATCATTTAGGTTTTAAGGTTTAGGGCTTAGGGTTTTAAGATTTAAGGTTTATGGTTTTGAGTTTAAAGCTTTATGGTTATGGGTTTAGGGTTTAGGGTTCAAGTTTCAAGCTTTAGGGTTTAGTGCTTAGGGTTTTAGGATTAGAGTTTAAGGGTTAAGGTTTAGGGTTTAGGGTTTGGGGTTCAATGTTTAGCATTTAATATTCTTGATTTTGAATTTTTTATGGTTTAATGATTGAAATTGAGGGTATAAGGTTAATGGTTTATGGTTTAGTGTTTAGGATTTAGGATTTTAGGTTTATGGTTTAGGATTAAGGGCTTACATTTAAGTTTTGGGGTTTAGGGTCTAGGGTATAAATTCTATGGTTTAATGTTTCAATGTTTTATGTTTAGGGTCTATAATTTAGGGTAAATGGATTATTACTTTTGATTTAGGGGTAACATATTAGAGTTAAGGGTTCAATAATTAGGGATTAGGGTTTAGGTATATTATTTAGTATTCATGGTTTAAGGTTTATGGCTTAGGGTTTGGGGTTTAGAGTTTAGGTTTCAAGGTTTAGTGTTTGGGGTTAATGGTTTATGTGGAAATGGAGTGTACTAGGGTGATTAGTGTTGGGGATCAACCAACAATATGATTACACTTATAAAAGCAATAAACCGTGGAATTAAATCAGATAGATAAGTAACTAGAATCAGATAATAGCAAAAAACAAGAGATACAAGAAACCACCCTGAAAACTTGTATTAAAGCTCTTTACAAAAGGAATACAATTGAAGAAACTTCTTTCTTCCACACCTCTCTCAGATGCACAAGATCTCTTTCTAGATCTCTATCCCTTAAGAGCTCTCTCTCTCAAGTACAATCAATTCCAACAACCTGGATTGATACAACTCTGTACTGTTCTTCAACATTCACATATAATGAACTACTACAATAATTCACGCTAAGCTAAGAAGATCTAATTCTACATATAGAATTAGGAGACTTGAGCATGCACTTACAACCAATAGTTAAGCCTCTTGAACAAGGGCTCTAAAAACAATCTTACTAATAATAGAAACACGAACTTAAGACTAAGACTTAAACTCATCATGCAAACACTCGCTTCTGTCCTCAGAAATAGCATTCTGGACGCACAAGTAACCGACGTTGATTCCTGCCTGCTTGCCTGTGACCGACGTCGGCCGATCCTCTGCTGACGCCGGCGTCTCTTCAACTGCACCTGACCGACGGCGGTCGCTCCTGACCGACGCCAGTGATTGTGTAGACCCAAAACTGTTAAATGTGCTCATATGTGAAGCTTTTAGGCTCCACACCTTAACAATCTCCCACTTGGAGATAAACAACTGCACCAGTACCTGTACAACAACATCTTCTAGCTCCTCCATCTTCAACTCAATCATGAAGACCAACAGAAGTTGAATGAAGATTCAACTTCTCCTTTTTAACCGGCTTGGTCAACATATCAGCAGGATTCCTATCTGTATGGATCTTCTCTAGCTTCAAATCACCATCTTCCAATACCTGCCATATGAAGTGGTACCTTAGCTGTATGTGCTTGGTTCTTGAGTGAAAAGTTGAATTCTTAGCCAAATGGATTGCACTCTGACTGTCACTATACAATCTGCAACTCCCATGCTCCCTTCCAAGCTCTTCCATGAGCCGTGTCATCCATATCATCTCTTTGCTAGCTTCTGTGGCTGCAATATACTCTGCTTCTGTAGTTGACAAGGCAACAACCTTCTGCAACTTAGATATCTAGCTAACCGCCATTCCACCTACAGTGAAAACATAACCTGTAGTGCTCCTCCTGCCATCCAAATCACCTGCCATATCTGAATCTACATAACCATGTAGAGAAGTATCTGAACCTCCATAGCACAAGTGCCTACTGCTGGTTCCTCTCAGATATCTAAGGATCCACTGAACTGCTTTCCAATGTTCCTTACCTGAATTGGCCATATACTTACTTACAACTCCCACTGCTTGGGCAATATCCAGTCTAGTACACACCATTGCATACATCAAACTCCCTACTACAGAAGAATATGGGACCTTACTCATGTACTCTACCTCATCATGTGAATTAGGACATTGTTCTTTACTCAACTTAAAATGTCCAACCAAAGGTGTGCTTACTGGTTTAGCATCCTGCATATTGAATTGTTTCAACACCTTGTCCACATAATCCTCTTGAGACAATATCAACCTATGATTTTTTCTATCTCTCCTAATGCTCATGCCAAGGATTTTCTTTGCTACTCCCAAATCCTTCATAGCAAACATTTGAGCTAATTTCACCTTAAGCTCAGAGATATCCTGCATGTGTGATCCTGCAACCAGCATATCATCTACATACAACAATAAAATAATATATCTACCGTTATCAAATCTCTTGAAATACACACAATGGTCAGATTGACACCTATTGTAGCCATGCTCAGTCATAAACCTGTCAAATTTTAAATACCACTGTCTAGGAGCTTGCTTGAGGCCATACAAGCTTTTCTTCAATCTGCACACTAACTTCTCCTTACCTTTGACCTCAAATCCTTCCGGCTGTTCCATATAAATTTCCTCATCCAAATCTCCATGAAGAAATGTTGTCTTAACATCTAGCTGCTCAAGATGCAAATCCTCAACAGCAACCAAAGACAATACAACCCTTATAGAAGTCATTTTAACAATAGGAGAAAAAATCTCACCAAAGTCAATACCTGGCTTTGTGCAAATCCCTTCACTACCAATTTAGCCTTATATCTCATCTGTCCATTCTCACCTTCTTTCAACCTATAGGTCCATCTGTTCTTCAGTGTTCTCTTACCAGCTGGCAATTCAACCAAATCCCATGTTTGGTTCTCTCTTAAGGACTCCATCTCCTCAACCATGCCACGCTCCCACTGACTCTTGGACTCCACCTGTATTGCTTCTTCAAAACTTTCTGGTTCTCCACCATCAGTTAGCAATAAATAAAATAATGAAGGAGAATATCTAATTGAAGGCTTACTTACCCTTTCTGACCTCCTGATGGGTGTCTTAGACTCGTTCACAACACGCTGTCCACCCAAATTCTCTGACAGTGACCGACCTCGGTCACCTCCAGACCTGTTACTGGCCGATGCCGGTTCTGCCTGACCGACGTCGGTTCCTGTCCTGTCGACATCGGTCTCTGTATGACCGACATCGGTTTTTGTTCTACCGACGCCGGTTCCTATCCTACTGATGTCGGTCTCTGTGTTTTCCTGCAAGTGATTATTTCTTTTTCTCATGAGCTCATTTTGGACCATCACCTCGTCCAATTCACTATTGCTCTGCCCAGATTGATTCAGCTTCTTTAACTGATCACTGTACATCACTTTTTCATTAAAAACAATGTCACGGCTCCTAATTACCTTATTAGTTCCTAGATTCCAAAATCTGAAACCAAAATCATCTGAGCCATAGCCAATAAATGTGCACCTCATAGACTTAGCATCGAGCTTCTTTCTATTTTCCTTATCTACGTGCATGAAGGCTTCACAACCAAAAACTTTGAGAAAAGAGAGATCTACCTTTTTACCTGTCCAAGCCTCTTTTGGAATTCCACCATCCAGAGCTATAGAGGGTCCTCTGTTAATTAGGTACACTGCAGTGTCAACAGCTTCTGCCCAAAACTCTAAAGGCAAACTAGCATGCAATTTCATACATCTTGCACGCTCCATGATTGTTCTGTTCATCCTTTCATCAATACCATTCTACTGAGGTGTCCTTGGAACCGTCCTTTGCCTACGGATTCCATGCATGTAACAATACCAGTTAAACTTATAACTGTAGAACTCTCCACCATTGTCAGATCTCAGGCACTTTAATCTTTTACCTATTTCATTCTCAACCATAGTTTTCCAAATCTTAAAAGTCTCAAATACATCAGATTTCTTCTTAATACAGTAGATACATACCTTTCTTGTAGCATCATCTATGAATGAAACATAGTACTGTGATCCTCCAATAGAAGCTACCTGAGCCGGTCCCCACACGTCTGTGTGAACAAGTTGAAACTTATGCTTCTTCTTTGTAGACCCAGTCTTGAGAAAACTAACCCTTTTCTGTTTTCCAAATAAACAGTGCTCACAAAATTCTAGATCCATGCTTTTCAAATCTGAAAGCTTACCTTTAGACTTAAGAATTGACATCCCCTTCTCACTCAGGTGGCCAAGCCTTGAGTGCCACAATTTTGCATCTACATCTGAAGTGGATAATACAGAAGGAGAATTGTTAGTAACACAATTACACAAATAGAGAGTAACTACTCTCTTACCTCTGGCCATAACAAGTGCACCCTTGGTCACCTTCCAAGATTTTGCTATGAGAGTTACTGTACAACCCTCATCCCCTAACTTTCCTGCAGAAATCAGATTTCTCTTCAAGCTAGGAACATGCATAACTTCTCTCAACACCCATGTGTTGCCATTCTACATTTTCAGCTACACTTTACCTTTGCCAATAATTTTACAGGGTTCATCATCCCCCAGATATACTATTCCAAAATCTCCATGGATATAGTCACAGAAATATTCCCTATTAGGGGTAGCATGAAAAGATGCACCAGAATCTAACACCCAAGATTCTATATTGTTATGCAAAGAGAATATTAAAGCATCTTGTGCAATACCTGCAACCTTTGCTTCTTCTTTTCCTTCGTGCTGATTGTCCTCTTTAGGCTTTGACTAGCAATCTCTGCTTATGTGCCCCATCTTTCCACAATTCCAGCATTGTGGCCTTCTGTCATTTCTGGATTTGGATCTGCCTTTCCCCTTATACTTGGATCTTGATCTCCCTTTCTTGCTCTTCTCGTTTTGCCTTCCCCTGCTCTCAAAACTTAAAGCATTCCTAGATGTCTCTTCTGTGCTTTTCCTGCAAATTTCCTCATTCAAGATAACACTAACAACATCCTCTACTTTTAAAATATTTGATGCAGATGCAGTATTGCTAACTGCCATTACTAAGCTATGCCAGCTTTCAGGCAAAGAACATAATATTAAAAGAGCTTTTATTTCATCATCAAATACAATTTTGACTGAACTTAATTGATTTACAATACCATGAAAATCATTCAGGTGATTAGATACAGATCCACCTTCCTGCATATGCAAATTAAATAGCTGCTTCATAAGATATACCTTATTAGAAGCAGAGGGTTTTTCGTACAAATTTGCTAGAGTAGTCATCAACTCTACCATTGTTTTTGCCTGTGATAAATTAGATATCACAGTAGATGCTAGACTCAGTCTTATAGACCCCAGAGCCTTTCTGTCAAGAACTTTCCATTCTTCATCCTCCATGTCTATGGGCTTCTTTGCAATCCCACCTAACGGTAAGTATAGATCCTTCTGATACAGATAGTCCTCTATCTGCATTCTCCAATGTTGATAGTTTTTGCCATTGAACTTCTCCATTCTCAATTTAATTTCATCTGCCATTGCTTCTCCCACTCAAACAGAAATCCCTGCAGAAACCCCTGTGAGCAACCTGTAATCAATACACACTACATAGATCTGAACCACCTGTTAGTGAACCTGAGCTTTGATACCAATTATTGGATATCAAACTCCAAACCTACAACCAAGGCTCTAATACCACTTGTTGGGGATCAACCAACAATATGATTACACTTATGAAAGAAATAAACCACAAAATTAAATCAGATAGATAAGTAACTAGAATCAGATAATAAAAAAGAACAAGAGATACAAAAACCACCCTGAAAACTTGTATTAAAGCTCTTTACAAAAGGAATACAATTGAAGAAACTTCTTTCTTCCACACCTCTCTCAGATGCACGAGATCTCTCTCTAGATCTCTATCCCTTAAGAGCTCTCTCTCTCAAGTACAATCAATTTCAACAACCTGGATTGATACAACTCTGTACTGTTCTTCAACATTCACATACAATGAACTACTACAATAATTCACGCTAAGCTAAGAAGATCTAATTCTACATATAGAATTAGGAGACTTGAGCATGCACTTACAACCAACAGTTAAGCCTCTTGAACAAGGGCTCTAAAAACAATCTTACTAATAATAGAAATGCGAACTTAAGACTAAGACTTAAACTCATCATGCAAACACTCGCTTCTGTCCTCGAAAATAGCATTCTGGACGCACAGGTAACTGACGCCAGTTCCTGCCTGCTTGCCTGTGACCGACGTCAGCCGATCCTCTGCCGACGTTGGCATCTCTTCAATTGCACCTGACCGATGGCAGTCGCTCCTGATCGATGTCGGTGACTGTGTAGACCCGAAACTGTTAAATGCACTCATATGTGAAGCTTTTAGGCTCCACACCTTAACAATTAGCTACATTTGTGTCCAATATGACTAATTGTATCATGACCATAAGATGTCATGTATAAGTGACCACATACCTACATGTAGTACTATGTATGTGGTAGATGTAATGTATGAACAACTAGATCATTACTATATGTATGTTATAGGTTTCATGCTACATGCAATTTTTTTATGTATATTGATAGACCCATTAATTAAAGTTCATTTTTTAATTTGAGAACAAGGTTGTTAAGAAGATTCTAAGGCAAAGATTAAAAAACTCCAAGAATAATACATCTCCAACAACTTGATCAACTTCAAACATAAAAAAAAGAAGGAATTAAAGGTCAGAACAAGCATAAAAAGTGAAGAACTTCATGATTGTAAGCAGAGTTGATAGTCTGCCAAGACAGAAAAGGGGTTTATGTAGTCAAAATAATCATTTTCTTATGAATAAAAGGCGTGATATTACTTAATTTGTTGTGTTCACAAATTTATTACATGTGTGAATGAAATACAACTTCATTTGAGGAGAATTTATACTTGATCTAAGGTTCATGTCATTGAAACCTTCTAAAACCTATTTTCTGTGTATCTATAGTCACTTCTAGTCTCATAGAAAAAGTTGCATGATTTTGTTTATATAATTGGAGAATTTGATGGAGGTATTCAAGAATTTATTCTAAGTATTTGATGGAGGTATTCAAGACTTTATTCAAAGTGCTAGTTCTTTAAAATAGTTTTTAAGTTTTATGAATAATCTATTTGAAGCTATCAAACTTTGTGTGGACAATCAAACCTTAGATTAGGGTTTTTGATATAAAAAGAACCAAAACTTGCATCTAAACTAGTGGAATATCCTCAAACTCATAGGAAAGTTATTATAGAAGGTTTATAAGGCATTACAATAGGTATCATTCTCAAACTCGCCTTCTTTTACAAATACAGAGGAGTACTTTTTGATCTACTTATAGATAGTCATAGGAAAGCTCAGTCAAGAGAAACTTCAAGTGTTTTAATTTTTTGATTGAGTATAAACCTTGTTAGGTTGTGGAGATAAAAGCTTCAACAAATGCAAACATGGAGGAGGTTGTTGAGTTCCAGGAAGACCGGCATCGACAGAGTTTTGTGCAGAAGACAACCGACCTTAGCACGTGGAAACAGAAGGAAACCGACGACGGCAGGAGGTTGGCCGACGTCGGTCACCTCCAAGCAGATAGGGACCGATGTCGGTCGCCTGTGTGGTTCTAAAACTGCCAGTTTACGAATAGTTTGTTAACGAACCAAATGTTTGCATGCTAAGGGCTAATTATAGTCTCGAGCTGCATTTCTAATTATTGTAATTAGGTGTATAATTATTGTATGCATGGGATCTATATAATAGACTCATGGGCTGTATTGTAATTAAGGATCTAGGATTCAAGGAAGAGATTCTTCAGAGTGCAAAACAAGGAAGGCAAGGAAGTGAAGCCTTGTCAGATGGTTGGCAAAGGGAAAGTGAAGCTGAAATTGCAGACGAGCAACACATGGGTGTTGAAGGAGGTCATGCATGTCCCATTCCTGGAGTGGAATTTGATTTTGGTTGGAAATTTGGGTGAAGAGGGTTGCACAGTAACTCTCACAGTGGACTCTTGGAAGGTTACCAAGGGTGCACTTGTTGTAGCTAGAGGTAAGAAAGTAGGTACGATTTATCTATCTACTTGTATTACTGATTCTCTTTTTGGGTTATCTACTTCAGCTGTAGATTCAAAGGTGTGGCTTAATAGGCTTGGTCACATGGATAAGAAGGAGATGCATGTTCTTGAGTCAAAGGGCATGCTTTCAGATTTGAGAAGCATGGATCGAGATTTCTGTATGCAGAAGAAGAAAGTTACATTTCTTGAGAAATCTGATGTTAGTGACAAGAACAAGAAAGCCTTGGTTTTCAAAGAGAAAATGACGGACAGGTATCAGTCACAGGGGCTAAGGAATTCTGAGCAGAGCAAGGGTGATTTGGACAAGGTTTTGTTCCAAAAGGAGCTTGCAGGAAAAAGTCATTTCTCACAAGCAAAACATAGAGACCGACGGTGGTTAGAAAACTGACGTCAGTGTCCAGATAGGGACCGACATCGGCTATGTGCAGACCGACTTTGGTGACTCAAGATAGGTGAAAACCGGCGTCGGCCAGGGAAACTGACGTTGGCAGTTTGGCAGTCACATGGAACCGACTTCGGTTGGGTGCAGACTGAGATGTGACCAACATCGGTCACTGAGATGGATTTTGGGTGGACAGCAAGCTGTCAAGGAGTCTCTAGCGCCCATATGGAGGACTGAAGTGGTAAGTAAGTCTTAAATTCATCATTTCCCTTCTTTACACTACTTGTTGCTCACTGATGGTCAAGAACCAGGAAGTTGTTAAAGAAGCAGAATAGGTAGATCCAAGAAATAGTGGAAGCTTGGCATGGATGAGGAATGTAATTCCTTGGAGAAGAACCAAACAGGAGTTTTTTTTTGGTGGAGTTGCCAGTTGGGATAAGCACTGAGAGACGAATGGATGTTAAGGATGAAGAAGAGTGGAAATAGATACGTGAGACAGAAGGCCAAGGTGTATGGTCTTGAGTAAGCTGTAGGACAATGGAGGTTTGACCATTGTGTTTCTCTTTACCAGGTTGGATAATATTAGCTACATTATCCTATTACTATATTGTGTGCTTGTTGCAGAGTCACATATGTAGGGAGTTGCTGAACTAAAGGTAAAGCTAGTTCAGAAGTGTGTCATGAGGAATCTAGGAGCAACAAGATTATTTGGCATGAGTGTGTTCTAGGGACATGGAAGGTCACAGGTTGACTTTGTTTCAGGATGATTGTGTGAAACTGGTTAGCACGCCGATGGGTGGACAGTTCATAGAACAGGGTCCTGATTAACATAATGAGGTTGAGTACATGTGTACTAAACCTGGGGTTTTCCCAAGCAGTGGGAGCTGTCAAACAGTTTGGAGCCAATCTGAGAAAGAAACACTGGAGGGCAGTTCAGTGGATTCTCAGGTATTTGAGAGGGACCAACAGTAGGTGCACTTGTTATGCAGGGTCAAGTTTCTTTTCTACATGGTGTGTAGATGCGGATGTGGCAGGTGATTTGAATGACAGGAGGTTCACCACAGATGTTGTGGTGGTTGGTTTTCAAGGTGGAGCTTGAAGAGGGATACAAGCCAAGATACAGATTAGACAGAGTATAGGTATAGGTACATTTGCAGCTGTTTATCTCCAAGTGGGAGATTGTTAGGTTGTGGAGCTAAAAGCTTCAATAAATGCAAACATGAAGGAGGTTGCTGAGTTCCAGGAAGATCGACGTCGGTAGAGTTTTGTGCAAAAGACAACTGACCTCAGCACGTGGGAACAGAAGGCAACCGACGATGGTAGGAGGTCGGTCGACGTCGGTCACCTCCAGGCAGACAGGGACCGACGTCGGTCACCTGTGTGGTTCCAGAACTGCCAGTTTACGAATAGTTCATTAACAAACCAAGTGTTTGCATGCTAAGGGCTAATTATAGTCTCGAGCTGCGTTTCTAATTATTGTAATTAGGTGTCTAATTATTGTATGCATGGGATCTATATAATAGACTCATGGGCTATATTGTAATTAAGGATCTAGGATTCAAGGAAGAGATTCTTCAGAGTGCAAAGCAAGGAAGGCAAGGAAGTTCCTTCCACAAGTGTAAGATCAAGGAGAAGATCTACATGGTAAGTTAGATCGGTTTGAATTGCAGGTTGTTGCAAGCTCATGGGAGATCTACTTGAAGTACTTTGAGTGCTTGGTGTACTGGCAGTGTTATTACTGACTAGTTGGAGAGGTGAACACCAATTCTGTGTGTGAGTTGGGTGTTGGGACCATTTTGGTAGGAGAGTGTTTCTTGAGAAGAATAACTGTACACTTGAGGTGTGGGAAGCTTCTGTAAGGTGGAAGAGCGTGGCGTCTCTTTATTGTATTCTTTTCTGTACAAGTATTAATACAAGATAGTGTATTGTCTCTCATATTCTGTGTCATTGGTGAATTCTAGTTACTTGTTGATTCTGTGTAATTCCACATATTTAATTGCTTATATATTTGGTAATCATATTGTGCTCTTTCTGAGGAGCAAGATCCTACAAGTGGAATCAGAGAGCTGTTTGTTGTTCTGGATTCCCCAACAAACCTCTTATTAAGGTATAGTGTTATTGTGTAAACACTATATAATAATTATTTAAAGTGATTCAAAGCATTTGGTAGTTAATCCAAGTCAATATCCTTTTAAGAAGGCAGATTAGGCAATTCAGACCTAAAGAGAAGAGTTGCCATTGAAGTTCAATTCTTAAGAAAACAATAAATGAAATTGGTTTCTCATCCTTAGAGGTATTATCCAAACATATAAAGAAATATTTATAAGAATTTTTTGATGATCTTAGATAATAACACCTTTTCAAGATCAAACATGCCTATATATAGTACTGTAACAGTTCTTAGGACTTAGTCAACTTTTTGGGCACTTTGGTGATCTAATTGGTATTTTGAGCTTATGTAAAGAAACCTATGAATCTTGTATCAATGTCTTGATATTTCAATTGATTTTTTGAAGTGAATGAGTCCAAAAAAAAAGGTAGTTGTAGACCTATTTGTATCAAGTCTTTAAGAGGTAGATTTTGGCCTAATAGGCCTGTAAAGGGTAGAGTTGCTTTCATCTGAGTTTTGATTTGAATTTCTTCATGCACTAAGAATCTTGATTTAAATAATTGGTGAAACACTCATAGTATTTGTCAAATAAGTGAGGATGTATAATTGAGTGCTTTAGGAGTCAAATAAGTGTTTTGCTTGAAGGTAGATTATTGTCTTAGGACTAAGTACCCTATTTTAAGTCATTGAAAGTGTCTTTTGATATGAATGTAGAGGCTAAGAAGTCAGGATATAATACTAAATAATAAGGTCATTAATAGTTCAATACCAATACTCAAAAGACCCTTTGTAATAGACTAAGAGATAGCTTATTGTAAGGAAGAGACTAAATTATAAGCAAGTTTCTAGAAGACCTTGAAGTAGACCAAGTTGAGTAAGTGGAACGCTAACTTTGACACTAGTAGGGAATATTAAAGATCAAGATATGGCTTGTGTAATTAGGTAGGGCATACTCCTTGAGATCAAGATATGGATCGGTTATTTAATTAGGTAGGCATACTCGAGTAGATAAAGTAGGCAGGGAATACTTAAGTAGGTAAAGTAGGCATGTAATCCTCAATGGTATAGATTTATTACATATGTAACATGATTTGAAACCTCATTTCTCATTATATCTTCTAATCTAAAATTTTGAAATCTAAGTATTGACTAGAATGGAATTTGAAAAACTAACTTCTTAATGGTAACTCCTATAAATCTATAATCAATTTCAAAAAATGCAATGGCCCTAATTTGTTATATAAAATTAAATGTAAAAAATGTACACTTTATTACATTTATTTACTAAATATATCCTTGAAAACAAGTCACAATAAGTCAAACAAAAAAACATAACAAAACAAAAACACTCACAAAAAAATAGATCAAAGGGTGTACACCCTTTGGACTGCAAAGGGTGTACACCCTTTAGGTTCGAGACTAACCCTTATGGGATTTTTATTTTATTTTTTTTAAAAGGGTCTATGCCATTTACAGAAATTTTTTTGTATATTTTATTGTCACCTTTTTTGTCTCCCAACTTTGTGCATCCACCCTAGTACTTGGAATGATATATTTAGACTTAACATTAGGGTCAAAAATAATGTCTAATTTTTTTCATGTTATACCTAATAAATTTCATTATAATTTACTATTGGGGAGACCATGGATACATATGATGGTTGTAGTATCTACATTGCATAGGTTTATTATTCATGCATGATGGATATTCATATGTTTTTTTATGGATGATAACTGTTAACAATTTTTAACACAGTCAAAATGGGTCAACCTCCCTATAGTCAAAAAATTATATAGGGGTTTGATATAACATCATAGGGTGTGTTATAATACATTTGATGTCATTGCATATGCCATTCTAGTTTTGGTCATGGCCTAGTTTAGTATTTATGTTATTTTAGATCTTAGAGGTCATTTTAGGGTCATGTATGGAAGTGGAAGGTCTTTATGATGTCCAAATATTTCAAATATAGATTAATAGGTTTTTACATGCCTCAAGATTTTGTTTAAGTTTCAAATATCAAGCATAAAATTCCTTACATGAGCTCAATGGAAGCAGATCATCACCAAGATGTCATCTAGAAATGAATGGACTAGTTCACTTGTGCAATTTTTTATATTCACTCAGGAAGACCCTGTGATCCAAAAGATCATACACAATTATATATCTTTTTCCCATGAACATGATCTTCAAGTTTCATACCTGTGCAAGTTCTCTAGCTCAAGTTATGAAGATTCAAAGCTGGACCTATAGAATAGAACATTCGTGCAAGCATCAATTTCAAGCTCTATAAAGTAGATGTTTATATTTAAAATACCCTTAAAGAGTTTAAAGTTGATCAAGATCAATATCCCATAATTCATCATATGCAGATGATCTAATAGAGTGTGATGAAGTCAAATTATCAAAGGGAGCTTCTAGTGAGCATGCAAGTGACAAGTGTCACATTCACAGAGCTTGTCAAACAGAGACCCAATGAGCATAAGCTGGTCAAAGTTAATGATCAAGCTTATGAGAAGATCTAAGAGCTCATGCTTAATCATTTAAATGAGATCCAATAGATATAATGGACTCAAATGCTATAAACTGATTGAGGTTTATCAACATAGTGGTGAGTTAAAAATAAGCAAGTCTGAGAAGATCGACGGAGTGAAAGTGATCCAAAGATACAGGAAGTAACAAGATTAGGTCAAAGTGTCAAAGTTTAATGACCAAGTCAAGGTAAAGAATGTACATCTCTGGAGATCTAATGGTATGTAAAATATGGGATCTAGAAATCTAATGGTGCAAAGGAGGTCAAAAAGTCAAGATTTGATAGAGAGGATCTACAAAATCAATAAAGACAAATGTGATTGGTCTGAGTCAGCTTTGATGAACAAATGTTGAACTAAAGGGTCATTTTGGATCAAAGAAAGTGAATATCAAAGACATAATTTAGAAAGGAATGTAAAGCGTGGCAAGGGAATGCCACATGAGCAAATATGTAAGATCAAGGATCTTATAGTGAAGCAAGTTATTCAAACTCATATGCCACCATGAAAGCCTAGTTGAGGTTCAAGATGAACAGTGACTACCAAATATAAAGAGAAAATTATAGGAAATCAATAAATAATTATAGATGGTGAACATAGGTGTCTAGAAGATAGCTAGTAATTAGGAGAGCATATTATAACTATCATATCATGCTTCAACCCCATGAAATAGTGCTTTTGTGTCGACTCTCTTGGTTCAATTTCAAATGCTCAAAGGATGGTCCATGATGGAAATAATTTTACAAAGGCTGGTGGAAGAGTCATTGCACCATTTTGGAAGGAATTTGTCATGGTTTACGTGGACATTTGGCTTGGAAGATATTCATTATTTATTTCACACTCAGTTGTACTTACAATGTAATTGTTTCTCATGCTTGGACATATGTTTTAGTGACCCTTGAACTTATTTTATTCTCTCTAAGAAGTTCTATAAGTAACTACCATTTTGGCTTTGTAAGATATACCACATCCATATATGGTGAAGCCCTACTGGACTAATGTCATATTTTGCCTTTGAATATTAATACAAGTTTGTTTCTGATTTATCGAAGAATTGTCTAAGTGTGTAAGTGATCTATAGTGATAAGAAGTGATAATATTCTATCCTTTTTTACTTTATCCTTTCATATCTGAGCAAGATTTCTTAGTCTAACAAGTCATATAAAGTGCATTATAATGTGTCAAACTCTTTCAAGTGTATAATTGTCCTTAGAATGTGTAAGTTTCCTTTTGGTTCATTTGCATTGTGTCGTTTCACATATATTGCCTCTATATTGAAATACTCATGTTAGAACCTTTTAGGACTTTGAGACTAGTTTGTATGTCTTACTCCATAATGATTGGAATATGATGGTTATGTGGAGACAATCTTGGTGCATCACCTCTATATACTAGGTTTAATTCATGTTGTTTCTATCTCTTTCCTCTACAAGTAAATACTAGTTTAGGTGATAAGCTTTGCAAAGATATATTTAGGTAGTTATCCCTTTAATTCTAGAGGCTGATTTCCATAATAGGTACACCCACATACCTAGAAATGTTCTCATGTTGCCCAAATTTAGAAGAGGCTTGAACACCTTCTTCTAGAGTGAAAAATTTGGTGACAACAGTTTTGGCCTGTTCGGTGGGACGTTGTCTTCAAGATAATGTTGATCTTGACAACATGACCTGCAAATTGGTGTGATTCTTAGCATTTGGTGACTCCATAAAGATAAATCTAGTTCAAGACCATTGTTTTTTATAAACTTGCTCCTATAATTAATGGTTCTCACTAGGTTAGCCTCTGGAAGAGTTATCAATCCTATTGACCCACCCTTTTATTTTGAACTTCCCCTCAAAGTTGAATATCCTCCTAATATGCACTTTGCAGAACCATTATATTTTTCTAGAGAGGAAGAGATTGAAGATTGTTCTAGTGAGGGAAGTTAAGAGAGTGAACAAGTTGAATAAATTAAATATTTTGAAGAATAAATGGCTAGACCTCATGCTTTTCCTGCATTCAATACAAAAAATCCTATTCACCTTCAATCATATGATGTTATCCCTCCTAATTCCATAAAAGGTGTGCCTCAATTCAATGGTGAAATTCATGTTACGCCTAGTGAGAATATTAGAGATGTCTCGAACTTCTATAGATTCTACAATATCTCTGAAGAGAACATTGCTATCAGACTTCTTTCCATGTCCCTTAAAGGGAAGGCTCTTGATTGGTATAGGAATCTAGAAGGTGGATGCATCATGGGATGAATTTGGAGTGCTAATGACTGCAAGATTTGGAAATGAGAGTGACCATGCCTCTCTTATACACCAGCTTAATGTAATCAATAGAGGACCTATAGAAATAATGCATGATTTTAATGAGAGATTCCAAAAGACTTGGAAAAGATTGCCTCCTCCTATGAGGCCACATCACAACTATGTGTTCCTAAACTATTTGAAATCCATTGGCACTTAAATTATTGTCACCCTCCCTAAAGCATATGAAATTGATATCAAAGCTAAAAATAATCTCATCCAAGCTAGAAAATTACCACCTAAAGTGTCTATGCCTCCATTATCTCATACTTATCCTAATGATCCAACTATGGCTCAAACTCTTAATGCCATTACTAAGTCTAAGGCTACCCTTAGATAGGCAAAAAATAATATTAATTGGAAAGCAAAGTTCCTAGCCTTGGAAGCCCAAAATAGGCAAGTTAATGTGCAACAAGGTGCCTATCAAAATTCCTATCCTTATCAAAAATAGTATGGAAGAGGAAGAGGCCAATGGTAGTCTAATCCCAATAGGCCTACTAATGCATATAATCCTAATTCTACCACCAATGTAAGAGTACTCATTCATAGTAATTTGGTGCAAGGTGAAAATTGGTAGCAAGGCCAATTTATGGATGTCAGTAAAGGTGGAGAATAGGATCTTGTTGCTCAAGGAGAATTTACTCCTCTCCTATCTACTAAGGATGAGGTTATGATGTAGACAAGTGAAGGTGGACACCCTCAAGAAGAGGTCTTCACCAACTTCCTAGTTGAGGATGCTTTTATTCTTAATCAAGGAACCTCGATTGTAGATAACACTAGATCCAAAAGAAAGGCTTTGGATAGTGATATAAATATGCCTATTGGCTCATCCAATCCTCCTGTAATGTAGCCAGACAGAGCTATAAATGGGATAATTTCAAAGGCTCCTACACTTCCATCAAATTAGAATATTGGAAGGACTATTCAAAGCACTCCAACTCCTTAGGCTCCAAGCACTTCCTTGCCTCTAAGAAAGTAGGATAAAGTAGGTATGGATTCTTTAAACATTGTAGAATAATTTAAAAGTACTAAAACTTCCATTTCCCTTTGGGATGTTTTGCTTATGCTTGGTCAGAAAGAGCTCCTACAAAATCAATTGTTTGCTATCCCTACTAGTGTCCTTCCTTCAAATCAAGGTCAAATTCATGTTGTCCTTACAAGTGTCCCCAATACCATTGTTGAACCATCCACCAGAGCTAAGAAACCTCCATCATTATACCTCACCCTCATAGTGGATGATAAGTTGGTCCATAACTATAGAGTTGATAGTGGATCTTCAACTTCGATCATGCCTAAGGTGGTAGTTGATAAATTAGGTCTAACATATGAAATCCATAGTAAAGGAGTTCTCCAATTAGATGGTACAACTACCAAGATGATATGATTTATAAGATACTTGAAAGTTTTCTTGCATGATTGTCCCAGTTTTCTTATCTTGCAAGATATAATTATTGTTGATCTCCTAGCCCACTTTTCAATCTGCCTCTCGAGGGAATTCACTACCAAGATTGGTGGATATCTTTCAGATGATTGGTATTTTTTGGCCTTCATAACAAGGTATGGCACTAAGGTGACAATTAGGACATAACCATTTGTAAGGTTTCATATAGAGCCTTACATGGAGACAAGTTCTATTTTGAATTGTGTAGTTCATAAAGAGAAGGATTCTATTGTAGATGATGGCACTTCTCCCAACCTTGAAAAAAATTGAAAATTTATTTCTTGATGAATATGGTACTAACACTTATGAGCATTATCCTTATTCTCTCATGGAGGAAATTGATCTAGGATATATTGCATGCATGAAGGAGGAATATCAACACCTCTACTTGTTAAGGAAGAAGGCGAAGAAGATGAGATGTGGAAAATGTTTTTTGATGGTTCAAGAAGTAAAATTGGTGAAAGTACTGGTGTCATGATAATCTCCCCATCTAAACATTAATAATGTGCTTCATATAAATTTCATTTTAATTATACTTGTAATGTAGCTGAGTATGAAGGTTTAATTCATGGCCTTTAATGAGCAAGGAGAAAATGAATCAAGAACTTACAGGTGTATGGATATAGTGAATTAGTTGTCCATCAAGTTAGGAATGTGGTTTCTGCCAAGAACCCTTTGCTTAAGGCCTAAAAGCATAGGGTATGGGATTTTCTTAAATATTTTAATGCATTCAAAATGCAGTCAGTCCCAAGGGAGCAGAATAATCATGATGATAGACTAGCTACCATAGGAACTCAATTTGATACTCAAACTACCATAAAAGAAGAGGGGAAACAATCTCACATTAAGATAATTATCAAACCTTCTATATCTAATAATGAGGTATCTTGGAAAGTGTTTGATAGTGATAAACACATTGCATGTTTCTTGTAGAATGATGTTGAGTTCTCCTCAAGGAATTAGAAGAGATTCCAAGAGCAGTTTAGTGACCAGGTTGTGTAGCTAAGGACAAATAAGATACCTAAGGTTCTATTGACCCTAGAAAGTATATTTAATAAGAATTATTAGAATAAGAAGGAAAAGGTGATTATGTATACAAAAGAGGATAATTATGAAAGAGTCTTGATCTTCAAAGATAGACTCTTCAAACTAGGCAAGGTATGTTATACATTAGAAAAATAAGCATTCATTGATTTGTGTAGGGAGTTTCATGACATCTTTGCTTGGGAATATAAATACCTAAAAGGATTTTATCATAGCCTACCAAGACTTAATATTGAGTTAGAATCTTGAGTTAAAATGATTAGACAAAAATAGAGGCCCATCAATCCCAAGGTTGAACAACTCATGAGGTTAGAGCTCACTAAACTCCTTGAATATGAAATAACCTTTCCTATCAAATATTCAACATGGGTAGATAATCTTGTGCCTTTTAGAAATAAGAGTGGGGAGATAAGACTTTGTGTGGACTTCAGAGATCTTAATAGAGTGTCACTCAAAGATCACTATCCCCTACCCTCAATAGAGCAAATTTTGCAAGTAGTTTTAGGTTCTCAATGTTTATCTCTTATTGATGGATATTCAGGTTATATTCAGATCCTTGTGAATGATGATGATCAGTATAAGACAAAATTTACCACTAAACGGGGGAATTTTGATTATATAAAGATGCCATTTGGTTTGTCAAATGTTGGTGCTACCTTTTAAAGATCCATGGACATGGACTTCAAAGGTTTGATTAATGAGATGTTGTTGGTTTATCTAGATAATATAATAATGTTTTCTAAGGATGATAATGAACATATGAAACACTTGAGACAAACACTTGAAATATGCAGGCAATATGGAGTATCTCTTAATCCAAATAAATGCATCTTTGTTGTCCATGAAGATAAGCTCTTGGGACACATTGTTTCCAAAGATGGTTTGGCTATTGATCCTGAAAGGATATAGGTTATTCTTGGTTTGTCATTGCCCTTGCATAAGAAAGGTATTCAAAGTTTCTTAGGCAAGATAAATTTTGTAAGGAGATTCATACTTGGGTTTGCATCTTTAGTGAAACCCATCACAGCCATGCTAAAAAAGAACCAAGTCTTTTCTTGGACTAAAGAAGGTAAGAATAATTTTGAATCCATAAAAAAGGCAATTGCACAAGATCTTACTCTTATGAATCTTAATTTTTCCAAAGAATTCATGTTGTATTCATTTGATAACCTTGACACTATCTTAGCCATGTTAATACAAAATAATTATGAGGGTGTGGAGTAGCCTATTGCATTCTTTAGTCAAGGTTTAGAAGATTATGAAGTTAATTATACCTTAGTGGGAAAACAAGTCCTCACTATTGTAAGGGGACTAAAGAAGTTTAGGTATATGGTTTCAAATAATAAAATTCATGTTATGGTCTCTGATCCTAGTACCAAAGAGTTCATTTTAAGAAAATACCTTAGTCAGAAGAGAGCAGGATGGATCACTAAGGTAATGGAATATGATATTGATATCAAGGTAACAAAGTTGATAAGAGGGAAAGGTCTTTATGAACACTTAGTTTCAGATTTTCATGAGTCAAAAGAAGAGGTTCTATTCAATCATGATTGCTCTCAATCAACTAGTTCCTTGCATATAGAGATTTGGACACAAGGTGTGATCATATTCCTTCAAAATGGTGAGTATCCTAATAATATGAATAGATCACAAAGGAGATATTTTAGATTTTAATCTATCCCATTTTGTCTTGTGGATGGTGTCTTTTTTAGAAGAGACATTAATGGTGTGCTCTTGAGATGCATTGATCATGATCAATCTAGGGTGTTGTTAGATAAGTTTCATGATGGGACAACATGAGGTCATTTATCTCCAAGAACTATAGCTACTAAGATCATGAAAGCAGGGTGTTATTATCCTAGCCTCTTTAAGGACTATCATTCTTAGGTTATAAGGTGTGTACAATGTGCTTTATTTATGGGAAAGTATAAACTTAAAGCTCTCCCTTTGAAGCCTATCTAAGTTAATCAACCTTTCATGTAATGGGATCTTGATTTCATTGGTATGATAAACCCCCCATCAAGTGCTAGTCATAAATGGATACTCATAGCAATTGATTATTTTACAATATGGGTTGAGGCAATATCATTGAAGGAAGCTAATGAGAATATTATCTTGGAGTTCTATGATAGCATCATAACAAAGTTTGACAATTCTACTATTATTTCAGATAATGATCTTGCTTTTATGGGTGTTAAGATAGCTGATTAGGCAAATAGTAATGGAATATTTATGAGCACTTCATATAGCTATTACCATCAAGGTAATGGGTTGGTTGAATCTAATAAAAAGACCCTAATTAGAATCATCAAGAGAACCTTGGAGCATAACTAAAGGGCTTGGCACACCAAATTGAAGATAGCCTTATGGGCTGACAAGATAACTCCTAAGAGGTCAACAGGGAATCCTTCTTTCATGCTTGTCTATGGGAGAGAAACTAGGTTGTCTATCTCTAAAGAGCTGTCTGCCTTAGAGTTAGCACACCAACTAGAGTTTCTTGAGAATACTCCAATGGAAGTGAGATTGATAGAATTAATGGAGTTGTAAGAGACTAGAGATAAGGCTCATCAAGCTTTGGAGCATCATCAAGTACTGATGAAGAAGTATTTTGACAAGAGGGAAACTCCAAGATCATTTCAAGAAGGTGACATGGTGTTGACGTAGGATGAAGATAGAGCAAAACCAAGAAGACATACAAAATTTGATACCCTATGGAGTAAACCATATGTCATCATCAAGTAAAATCAAATCAAATCTTTCCAACTAGCAAGGATGAATGGAAAAGAGTTTCCCATCCTTGTGAATGGGATATATTTGAAACCTTGCTATTGATTGTAAAGTTTTATCCTATAAATAGTAGATTAGGTGTGTGTTTTGTTTCAATTATGTGTGTCGTGTTCCTAAGTGTTCTAGTTAAACATATGTTTGCTTTTGATTTGTGTTTTGTCCTTTTTTTTCTATTGTTGTTTGTTTTCAAAGGTATTTATGTGCCAATATGTTGTACATGTGACTCCATATCCCAATGGACAGGATTAGGTAACTGGGCATGGTATAGCAAGCATGCCACCCTTGAGAAATTGCCAAAGATGTTAACCATTTTTACCATAGTCAAAATGGGTTAACCCCCCTATAGTCAAAAACTTATATAGGGGTCTGATATAATGTCATAGGGTGTATTTTAATTCATCTGATGTCATTTCATATTCCATTCTAATTTTGGTTATTACTTAGTTTATTATTTGTGTTATTTCATATCTTAGAGGAAATTTTAGGGTCATGTATAGAAGTGGCAAGTTTTCATGGTGTCTAAAGCATTCAAGGATCAATGAACAAGTTTTCATAGGCCTTAGGAGTTCATTCGAGCTTAAAAGATCAAGCATATAATTCCTTGCATGAGCTCCATGGAAGCAAACCATTGCCAAGATGTCATCCACAAATGAAGAGACTCGCTCACTTATGAATTTTTTTATATTCACTCAGGAAGACCCCACAAGTTAATGGATCACACGTAATTGTATCTCTTCATCCCATGAACATGATTTAAAATTTTCATGTCTGTGCGAGCTCTCTATCTCAAGTTATGAAGATTCAAAGTTGGACTTGTAATAGAACATTTATGCAAGCATCAATTTCAAGTTCCATAAAGTAGCCATTTATATTTAAAAGGCCCTTAAGGAGTTTAAATTTGATCAAGATCAATGACCCATGCTTCATCATACATAGATGATCCAATGAAGCATGATGAAGTCAAATTATCAAAGGGAGCTCTGAGTGAGCACACAAGTGACAAGTGTCACATTCATGGAGCTTGTCAGATAGAGACCCAATGATCATAAGTTAGTTAGAGTTAATGATCAAGATTTTAAGAAGATCTAATGACTCATTTTCAATCATGAAAAGGATATCTAATAGAGAAAATGGGCTCAAATGATATAAATTGCTCAAAGTTTATCGACATAGTGGTGAGTTAAAAATGAGCAAGTCTGAGAAGATCGACAGAGCAAAAGTGATCCAAAGATGTAGGAAGCAAAAAGATTAGGTCAAAGTGTCAAATTTTAATGACCAAGTCAAGCTAAATAACATGTATCTCTAGAGATCCACCATCATGCTAGATCTAGGATCTAGAAATCCAATGGTGTGAAGGAGGTCAAAAAGTCAAGATATGATAGTGAGGATCTACTAAATCAATTAAGACAAATGTGATTAGTTCAAGTCAAATTCAATAGATAAATGTTGAACCAAAGAGTCATTTTGGATCGAAGCAAGTGAATATCATAGACATAGTTTAGAAAGGAATGAAAAACATGGCAAGGGAATACCATATGAGCAAATATGAAGATCAAGGATCCTATAGTGAAGTAAGCTCTTCAAACTCATATGCCACCATGAAATCCCAGTTAAGGTTCAAGATGAATAGTGACTACCAAATGTAAAGAATAAAGTCTAATAAATCAACAAATGATTAAATATGGTGAACACAAGTGTTTAGAAGATAGCTAGCAGTTAGGAGAGCATATTATAATTGTCATAGCATGTTTCAACCCCCTTGAACAATGCTTATGTGTTGACTCTCTTGGTTCAGTTTCAAATGCTTGAAGGATGATCCATGATGGAAATAATTTCACAAAGGTTGGTGGAAGAGTCATTACACCATTTTGGAAGGAATTTATCATGGTTTATGTGGACATTTGTCTTGGAATACATTCATTGTCTATTTCATACTCAGTTGCACCTATAATGTAACTGGTTCTCATCCTTGGACATGTGTTTTAGTGACCCTTAAACTTATTTATTTTATTCTCTCTAAGAATTTTTATAAGTAACTGCCATTTTGAATTTTTAAGATATACCACATCCATGTACGATGAAACCCTTCTAGACTAATGTCATATTTTTCCTTTGAATATTAATGCAACTTTGTGTCTAAGTTCTCAAACAATTGTCTAAGTGTGTAAGTGATCTATGGTGATAAGAAGTGATAACCTTCTATTCTTATTTCCTTTGTCCTTTTATATTTGAGCAAGAGTTCTTAGTCTAACAGGTCATATAGAGTGTTGTCAAATGTGTCAAAGTCTTTCAAGAGTATAATTATCCTTGGAATGTGCAACCTACCTTTTGGTTCATTTTCCTTGTGTTGTTTCACATATCTCGCCTCTATATTAAATTACTCATGTTAGAACCTTTTAGGACTTTGAGACTAGTTTGTATGTCTTGTTCCATAGTGCTTGGAATATGATAGTCATGTGGAGACAATCTTGGTGCATCACCTCTATAGGCTAGGTTTAATTCATTTTGTTTCTAACTCTTTCCTCTACAAGTAAATACTATTTTAGGTGATGAGATTTGCAAAGATATACTCAGGGAGATATCCCTTTAAATCTAGAGGATCATTTCCATAATAAGTACACCCACATACATGGAAATGTTCCCATGTTGCCCTAATTTAGAAGAGGCTTGGACACCCTCTTCTAAGGTGAAAAATTTGGTGACAACAATAACCCTTTCGAATTTTGTAAAATTCAACCATCTCAATCATAATGGGATAATCTAACTATTATCCCTCCTTCTCAACTCATTTATTGGGATAAAAAAATCACATATGAAATTGGTGAGTCAAGTACTAATAATAAGCAAGTAGAGTAAGAAAAGTCACAAATAGATGCACAATAATTATACCAAGCACAAAAAGAATTTGAATAATTGAAAATAACACAATCAAATACCCAATCAAAACTTCAACAATTACAAGATGAACAAACAAGGTGGCATAATAAACATTGGTAAAAGGAACCATTAGAAACATAAAGGTTACAAATGGAATAAATTGAGAAAGGAAAAATAATGATTACAAGTAGAACAAGAAAATATACAAAAATCACATCAAGGTAATATGGATGAACAAAAGTCTATTTGTGATTTACCTTTATTAGTTGACTTAAAGGTACAAGATGACAATGTTTTAGATTATTAGGATAGTGAGATGATGCAAATAACTTGTTGAATATGATAAATGATCAAATACGAAAGTTAAATAATAGTCCTTAAAATAAATATTTATCTCATACTTTATTTGCACCCATTCCTCTAGGAGTTTGCCATGATGATTCAAATTTAATCATGTCAAATTAATCAAACTCAAAAGGTAAGCATATTTTAGGTATGTCTAAAGATAATAATGTGAATAATTATTGTAGTGGTAGCTCTCATATGGCATTTATGATCAATTCAATGAGTAATGTGAAAATATTAGGTAAAAAACTTTCAAAGTCATTAAAAATAATTCCACATCAAGATACACTTATAATCACTTTAAAAATGTTATTGCATAACAAGATTATCACATTACTTACTACTAGACATTGATCAACATTATGTATTTTGCATACAAAAGGAAATTCATTTTATGCTTATCATATTAGTGTAAGACATTATACAAATCATTATAAGACAATACAAGATAAAATTCACAAATAAAAGCATGAAGTTATTATCAAATTAATACAACATCAATAAAAAATTCTTAAAAAAGGAGTTCAAAAGGCATATTATACAGATACAAATCATAGAAAATGTTCTCAACAAAAATACTTAACCATCATAGTATTTATTGAAGGATATTATTATAAGCATAACCACATTGATACTACTAGAAAGGAAAACATTTTTAGTATTAGGGATTATCTTAAATAGGATATACTATCAATGAATAACATCATAGTGCATAATTTTCAAATCTCTCTAGGCCATACAGGATAGGGATTAAATCAAAGCTATTAAGCTTACTCATCAACCTTACCTGCTTGAAATCTCCTGGACTTTTTTAACACTAATAACTAGTGTTTCAAACCCAAGGAGAGATGATGAAAAGATGCATGCACTACAAGAATATTTAGATGTGCTGCCTCAAAAACTTAGTAATGCTAATCAAAATCTCTATGATGGTCCTATAACTCTTGAGGATATATTTCATGTAGTAAAATGCATGCAAAATAACAAAGCCAAAAATATTGATGGTTTCCCTTGTGATTTTGACAAGGCCATATGAAATTTTGTAGGACCTAACCCAGTGTAATTTTATAAATAAGCTCTACAAAACAAATCTTTAGGAATTTTCATTAACAAGGGAAATATCAAGTTCATCCCTAAGTCCAAAGACCTAGGGCTCATTACTAGTTTATGTCCCATCACCCTCCTCATTGTGTATGCTAAAGTCCGTGCCATATCCCTTACAAACTATATTCATTTCATCCTACCTGCCATCATTGGAATAAGGCAAACCAACTTCATTAAGAATGGATACATTGTAGTATGAGAAGGAATGTTTGGTGTGGGGTTCTTGTTATTGAACCATATTTTTCAAACTATACTTTAGAAATCCTATGATAGGATTGAGTGGCCATATATTTTGGGCATGCTTCAAGTCTTAGGTTTTGGCCTTTTTTTTATGTTATTAGTTCATACTTTATTTTTAGAAGATTTGGTTACCCTCATTATCAATGGGTTCAAATCAAATAGATTTATCCTAAACCATTCCATTAGACAAGGTTTCCTCTTATCAATATCTCTATATGTTTTATCTGTAAAGATGCTTGGATATCTTCTTACTTGCAAGGTGGAGTGTTTTATGCCTTTAACTATTGGTATGTCTAGGGATATGTGTAGCCAACATATGGCTTGCATAACCATTTTGCATATTATTTTACATTTATCTATGCACTTTTATCCTTACTAGGTTGGCCTATGGGTTGTCTAAGGCCTTGGTAGACTATAAATAGGAGGTAGGGTTAGTTGTTCATCATCATATCAGAGGATTCATTTCTTATTGCAAGAATTTGGGAGATTTCCCCCTTGAAGTGGCTCATATATTATTCATATTTTATTATATATTTCCATATCATTATGATCTATTATTGTATTTTTGCTTATTTGGTTAAGTAATATCATTATGACCAGTATTAGAGCATCGATTTGGGCCATAATCAGGTCAAAAACCTTAGATCTTAGAATTTGGATATATCTCATAAATTGTTTTGAATTTATCTGTAATTTTTTACTAGAGTTGTGAAATCATTCAAGTAAGCTTCCATTAAAATTTCAGCTCATTTGGATCTAATTTTCAAAAGTTATTACCATTTAGGGTTTTTCATAAATTTGATCCATAGCTCACAATTTGTAGAACTTTTCAAAATTATTTACATTTTTGGAAAGCTTAGAAAAAATTATTTTGGTTCTATTCTTTGACATTTATTATTTGAGGCTAACATATTTAAAAACTTTGTGGTCAAATTTAGATCAATAGGGAAAAATAAGGTTCACCATCAAGTGTTCTTATGGTTCGTCCTAACAATTGCAAATGGGGGAAAGGGCAAGACACACCTAAAACTCCTTTAAGGGATGACATGGAGCCTAAAAAATCTAATATGATGTCTTCAGAGATGATTTCTCGAATTTAGTCTAATCTACATGGCCTGATGTAGAAGGATGTTCAAGTCCAAACTCAAATGTCAATAATACAAGGGGAGCTTAATGGTACGAGCAATTAGTTGCAATAGATCATGGCACAACTGGACACCATTTCATCTCATTTTCCACTCAACAACCTGGCACTTTTTCCTTCTCATCCTCCTCTCAACACTAACACTACCAATATGGGGTGAAATTGATGTTGCCAAAAGTGGACTTATGCAAGTTTGATGGTAAGGATCCACTCACTTAGATCACTCAAATTGAAAATCTATTTGATCTACACCAAATTCCTAGCTCTCAAAAGGTGGTCATGGCATCTCTGTATCTAGAACTTGAGCCATTCATTTGGTATCATTGGTTATGTGCTCAAAATAAGAAGACTGGTGGTCTTGTCACATGGTTAGTACTCTCTAATGAACTTATGGCTCACTATCAAGAGAATGGTTCTGAAAACTACTTCAACAAGTTAGCCAAACTGTGATAAACAAGAATAGTGAAAGATTATACTCATCAATTTCAAAATCTATCCTTACGTGTGGAGGACATCATTAAGTCAAATCTAATTGACCTTTTTATGGGTGGACTAAAAGATAGTATTCAATTGGAGGATCACATGTTTAACCCCATAACTATATCTGAAGCTATACCAAGGGAATGCTTAGTAGAAGAAAGAGATATGAGAAAATGTCATCCTTTCACTACTATCCAGGAATGCACCTTCCCAACCCCATCACAACCTCAAGTTACTAGATTGACACCATAATAAATTGAGGAGAAGCATGCCAAAGGGTTGTGTTATAGTTGTGGCAATAAATGGATAAAATGTCATCAATGTGCTAAAAATAATCTATTTTACATCGAAGGGGCCAATGAGGATGAAGAAGATGAGAAAGCATTTGGTGAGGATTTTGAAGGACCTGAGGATAAAGCTATAAATTCTCAACCTACTATCTCCTGCCATGCCCTTGCAGGTATTTCTACTCTTTAGACTCTTAAGGTGGTGGGTTTCCTTAAGAAGAAAAAGGTCATGGTGTTGATTGACTCAGAAAGTACACACAATTCATAAATAGTAAATTGGTTTCTTATTTGAATTGTTTCATCTACCTAGCCCCAAAACTTCAAGTCATGATTACAAATGGTGGTACAGTTAATTATTTTAGAAAATGCAATAGTATTAAGTTTGGAATGGGGGATTATTTTCTAGATTCTCCTATGTTTGTTATTCCTATGAGTGGGACTGACATTATTTTGGGAGTACAATGGATCACCACATTGGGTACTATTGAGATGAATTTCTAAGAATTGTTCATGTACTTTCATTCTAAAGGCAAACCAGTGTAAATGTGGGGATTAAGATTTAAATCTCCACAAGTGGTTAGTTCAAATCAAATGACTAAGATGATGAAAAAGGTGCCATAGGATTTGTGGCATGTTTTTTTCCATTGATGTTCAACAAACTAAGGAGTATAACCATCCTAATTTACAATAAATATTAGATGAACATTCAGTCATTTTTGGCCCCATGGTAAAATGTCTTCCTCCCAGTTGTACCCATGATCATGCCATTAGACTCATTCTTGGAACTATACCACCCAACATTAGACCATATAGATATCCTTATGCCCAAAAGAGTGAAATTGAAAAAATGGTACAAGAGTTGTTGGAAGTAGGAACCATTCACCATAGCCAAAGTGAATATTCTTCTCTAGTAGTCATGGTGTGAAAGAAGGATGTGCCCACATTATAGAAAGCTCAACAAGTTCACTATCAAAGATAAGTTTATTATTCCTATAATTGATGATTTGTTAGATTAATTATATGATTTTTTTTATTTTACCAAATTAGATATTCACTCTAAGTATCATCAAATCTAGATCCATGAGGAGGAAATTAATAAAATAACTTTTTGTACTCATGAAGGCCATTATGAATTTTTGGTCGTGCCTTTTGGTTTCACCAATGCATCATCCACCTTTTAAATTTTGATGAATATGATTTTTAGGCCATTTTTGATATATTTTTTACTTGTGTTTTTTTATGACATCCTTATTTACAACAAAAAATGGTAAGACCACTTATAGCATGTGAAATAGGTACTCTCGGTTTTTGAGCAACATCAGTTGTATGCTAAACCATCCAAATGTGCTTTTGGAGTCTGGGAAGTGAAATATTTGGGTCATATTGTATCACATGAGGGAGTAAAATTTGATACTAAAAAAAACCAAGTCATCATAAAATGGTATATTCCCAAGACACTAAAGCAACTAAGGGGGTTTCTGGGGCTAACTAGTTACTATCATAGGTTTATCAAACACTATGTTAGTATTGCAACACCACTCACTTATTTATTGAAAAAAGACTCCTTTGAGTCGATTGATAAAGCTACCAAGGCATTTAAACAACTAAAAAATGGCTTTGTGCACCACTTCAGTATTGGCTATTCTAGATTTTTTTAAAACTTTTATGGTTGAATGTGATGCATCTAGATATAGTATGGGTGCAGTACTAATACAATAGGGTAAGTCCATTGCCTTTGAAAGTCATCAATTGAAGGGTAAAAATCAGCTCAAACCCATCTATGAGAAATATTTGATGGATATTCTACATGCAGTCAAACAATAGAGACCTTATTTATTGGGTCATCACTTTTAGGTAAAGACTAATCATGATAGCCTTAAATATTTTTTAGAATAATGGTTGTCCTATGAAGAACAACAAAAATGGGTGATGCAAATGTTAGGATTTGATTTTGAAATAGTCTACAAGAAAGGAAAATAAAATGTGGTGGTTGATTCACTATCCAAACGAGATGAACCAGTTGAGGTATTTTTATGTGCCTTGACCATTTGGTAGGAAGCTTGGTTTGAGGAAGGAAGGTCAAAATGGGAAAATGGTAGTGATGCCCATGCATTTATTTAGAATCTACAATAAGGTTCAGATGAGATTGAAAAGTTTACATGGAAGGAGAATGCATTATGGTATAAAGATAAACTATATATGTGTTAGAATTCTCTTATCAAATAGAAAATCCTTCAAGAGCTTCATGCATCTCCACTTGGAGGTCACTCAAGTTTTTAAAAAACCTATCATAGAGTCAATAAGGATTTTTTTTGGGAAGGACTGAAGGTGGATGTACATAAATATGTGGCTAAATGTATGGTCTTCAAATAAAATAAAGGTGAAACCATTAAAACCCTAAGTTTTTTACAACCCTTGTCCATCCCTAGTTAACAGTGGGAAGAGGTGTCTATGGATTTCATTACTAGGTTACCATGATTTGAAGGTAGAAATGCTATCATGATTATTGTGGATATAATCATAAATTATGCTCATTTTTTAATTTATCTCAATCATTTGTGTCCAACACAGTATATTCTACATTTCTCAATACAATTTAGAAATTGCATGGTACTCCCAAGATTATTGTCAGTCATTGAGATCCCATATTCACTAGTAATTTTTGGACAGAATTATTTGCATTTTTGGAAACCCAATTAGATCATAGTTCATCTTATCATCCTTAATCCGATGGATAATTGAGGTAGTCAAAAAGTGTTTGAAGGGTACCTTTATTGCTTTGTGTTAGATAAATAGGATAAATGGGTTCAGCGGCTACCCCTAGCTGAATGGTGGTATAATACTTTAGTACATAGTTAATCTAAAATGTCTCATTTTATGGCATTATATGGATATCATCCTCCATCTATAACTTCACCCTTGAAGGCCCACCCAAAGGTGAGTGCAATGGAATAACACATTCAACATCAACAGGAAGTCCTTGTTAGTTTTGGTGAAAATTTAATTTTGACCCAAAATCGCATGAATAAAAATGCAAATCAACATAGGAGTGAGAGGCATTTTGAAATTGGTGACTAGGTATTTGTTTGCTTGAATCCATATAAGCATGTGTCATTAAAGTAGTATAAAAAGGATAACAAGATGTCTCCCAAGTATTATGTCCCTTATCAGATCTTGTATAATATTATTAGTGTGGCCTACAAGCTGGAATTTCCTCCATCCACTCACATTCATACAATATTTTGTGTATCTTACCTTAATAAGGTCATTGGACACATAGTTACCATTCGAACCAAGTTACCAAAATTATATGAGGAAGGGAGGGTTATTCTTTATCCTAAAGTGGTCCTTCAAATGCCCACTAAGCAGCTATGGTCCAGAATGATTATAGAGTATCTCATTAAATAGAAGAATTTACCTTCTAAAGATGCTACTTGGGAAGATGAAGCCTTCATGCAACAACATCCAAGATTGATTCAACATTGAGGATAATGTTGTTTTAAATGGGAGGGGCATGTTATTCCCTTAACCATTGACATGTCTAGGGATATGTGTTTCTGACTTATGGCTTACATAACCCTTTTGCATATTATTTTACATTTCTCTATGCACTCATATGCTTAGTAGGTCAACCTATGGGTTGTCCATGGCCTTGGTAGACTATAAATAGGAGGTAGGGTTAGTTTTTCATCATTATATTTGAGTATTCATTTCTTATTTAAAGAATTTAGGAGGTTGACCCCTCAAAGTGGCTTATCTATTATTCATATTTTATGCTACATTTCCATATCATTGTGATCTATTATTGTATGTTTACTTATTTGGTGAAGTAATATCATTAAAAAGTGAGGGCTCATCAATGACATTATTATTCATAGTCATTCCTCTCAGCTCATCAATGACCACTTTGCAGATGATATCTTTCTCACTTTTGATGAGTAAGAATATTTTTCTAAAAAGGCATTGAACTGCCTTGATATGTTTTATAAAGCTTTGGGTTCTAATATGCAATGGTCCAAAACCTGATTCTATAGATAGATCATGATGCCTGTGTTAGAATGGCTTAAGCCTTAAAATTAGAAGTGGATCCAAAAAGAATATAAATTCAAATTTCTTGGTATCTCATTTGCTTTTGATAGATCTCCCTTCAAGCTTTGGCAGTATGTCATTGATGGAGTAGAGAAAAAGGTGAAGCATTGGATCTCAAAGCCTCTCTCCTTAGTAGGAAAATTTTAGGTTTGTTCTAAGATTCTGGTGTTTACCCATGTGTATTATTATTCTTGTTGGGCCCCCTCTAAATCCTTGCATGATAAGTTGGTAAAATTTAAATGAGATTTCTCATGGGCCAATGTTAAACAAACTCAAGGGTATCACAAAGTTGCTTGGGATATATATTGCCTTCTTCATGAGAAAGGTGGTATGGGAATTATTACCATTTTCAAGGAAAGTATTGCTTTGTGTGATAAATGGGTGGTTTAATAAATCAAAGGTAATGAGGCCTAGAAAAGTATTCTATGACATTACATTACCTATGGCGCACCTTATGGTAAATTCAATCGGAAAAAATGGGTTTCACACCGTAATTTTTACCACTACCCCTATCAAGGTTGACAAATCTTATGTTGCTAAAAGCATTTGGAAGGATTTTGGATGTACAAAACCCTATCTAAGATGGGTGGGTGGTGTATTTTAGAGTGTTTTATCATTTAATGACCATAATATGTAGTTGTCCCCTGTTATGACCAACTCAAGTATTCTCTTATAGGAATTCTCAAGTATGAAAGCTTTGAGGTTTTTAAAAAAAGGTATTAATAGGGTTAAAGATAGGATTTATTACCATGATTTGGATCTTTGGTCTCTGCTTAAGGATAAATACAATCTAATTAATTCAAACTTACCTTCCATTCTATGCATCCAATAGATAATTCTTGATGTCATGTTGTATAAAATGGGTTTGCAGTCTCCATAGGCTTAGATGAAAGATTGGAGATGGAACTATGATACTCATTTTTAGAACTACTCTCCAAGTCTCTTGTATCAAATCATGAACCCATTCTCTCTAACTATGGACAAGTTAAATAGGCATTGGAATCTAAATTCCTTTCCCAAGGCTTGGAATGCTAGACTTAACATAATTCAGAATGCTAAGATTGAACCCAAACTTGTTCACATTCATTGGTTTTGTTGATGTGTGTAAGTGTACCACAAGGTTTACCAGGTGTTTTAAAAACTTCTCATTTCAAGATTCGAATAATATTTTACATGAGTTGTTGGTTATGATCTTCTTGAGATCTATGGTGGAATAGTGACCAATGTATATAACTATTTCACAAAATAAAATGTAATTAGTTGTTGGGAGCGACCATGGTCTTTAAGCCTGCTTGTGAAAGATGAATGTAATCTAAACTAAGTATAATGAATGATGATCAAAACCTAAAGTCTAAAACCTAAACTAGCATGAATATTTACAATGAAAAGCTAAACTACAATTATTTGATAAAAAAAAGAGAAAATATGAAGGGTAGGGCAGAAAGAAAGATGTTTCTAATCTTCAATTCAAACATCATGACAAATCTTGAATTTCATGAAAGACATGCAATCAAACTAGCATATGACATGAAATTTCCAAAGGCACAAATCTTATCATATACCTAGAAAATGTCTAAGGATTTTGAAACAATGCAAATAAGACCTCAAATTCACTTTAAGGATTTGTTTCCATAATAAAATAGCATTAGCACATCTTCAATAAAATAAATGGAAATGAAATGAATCTAAAGTCTTTCAATCAACCTAGCATAAGCTCAAATTGACAACTCTACATTCACAACATGCACATCTAGAATTCATATAAATAATTCAAATTTGAACATTGAACCAGATATTTGAGGAAGCATCCATGATAACAAAACATACAAATAAATACAAGACAATCTTTGTAGAATTCCCTTGCTTGCATTAATTTTCTCCAAACTTATAATGTAGTGTTTGCTCTAAAACTCCCTCTCTTTCACAAATGATAATATCCCTTCTTATATAAGACTTATGAGGTATGTCGGTCAGTCATTATCAAATAAAAATTAGCCAAGTGTCCAATACAATTGTCATTCAAAAACATTGTATAATTAATGACCTTTGTCAAGTGGACTAACCTACAAGTCATGTGCATAACAGGTTTCACATGCTTTTACAAAATAGAATATTCTTTCAAAAGATTTACAAATTTTCTATACAAAAGAATATATTAAGTCAACTTAATTGACCTTGGGATGTTCATCTATTTTTCATCTTTTGATTTTACTCTAGGAACTTCATAACTTTGTCATGTTGCTCACCAATTAACTTGAGGTTGATAATTGGATCCATGAAAAAAAATTCTTCTTGCCCGACCAAATTTTTGAAGTATTTATCTATTCTATCTAAGGCTTCCTTAAAGCTTATGGTATTGTTAATTTTAACTTCTACTAACAAAACTATATCTAATATGCATTGGTTATCTGCCCTTGTAGTGCCCTAGATTATATTCTTTACCTCATGGATGAAATGAGTAGCCCTATGTTTTAACTCTTCAAGCTTCCCAATATGTGCACCATTCTATTTTCTAACTATTTGATTTTTTTATAAATATCTTCCATGTCTTTAGACCATTTATTCACATCCCTTATCTTCTATATTAAGATAATCATAGCCATGTTCAAATGAGCTAAGCTAACTATTTTGAACTCAGGAGTTTGGCCTTTTGTCAATTAATTTACTTTATTGTCTAAAACTTGCCATTGATTAACTTATTCCACAACCATAGAATGTTGTTTGTTTACCACATCTAACTTAGACGTCACAATTTTCAAGGAACTAAATGTATCATATATAATTACTTCAAATTTACATAAAATATCCTCTGGAACTAATAGAATAGACTACTCTTGTAAATTCTTCTTCTCCTATTTTAGCCCTTTGATGGTAGCTTGTAGCATTTTTGCTTGAGATTGAGCTAATTTAAGGACATCTTCCTCAAATGTATGGGCTTCCCCTAGTTTTTGTCCTTTCTTTTGGGTTAAATGAGTCAAAGGCTTCACCCTTTGATGCACAACTTCTTCACCACCTTCCATGACCAGTGTTTCAATAACCCTTTGAAAATTTGTAGTATTTAGATCAAATCTTAGTCCAACTAAAGATTGGGCCACATGTGAGACTAGGACCTCTACTTGTGATTGGACTATTGGTTGACTTAGAGAAACCAATTTCTTTGCTTCTTCTTCCTATCAGGCAATTATCCCACCATTTCCCATGGATGATAAGTGGGTAGCTTCTCTAACCTTGGTTCATAAATGAATCATTCAGGAATAGGTGGCCCATATATGATGTTCTCTTCACTTAACATATTAACATTTTCCAAAGGTGGTGTAATGGTCATTTTTGGTTTCTTAGCTTTTGAGACAATAGTAGTCTCAGCTTTCCTCTTAAGAGGATTAATGATTACCAAGTCTAGTGATTTATCCTTTCCCTTTTCCTCTTTGGTTTCCTCAACCTTTGCATCTTTTACCTCTGAATCTATCTAAAATGTCATAAATATCAGCCTCAATGCAACTTCAATAGACTCATGAGGATCTAGGGCTATCATATGAACCTCATGATGAGGTGACTCTTGTTCTACTGATCTGGAAGATTTAGGAACTGATGAACTTGAAGCATTTCACCTAACCTTCTCTCTTATGGGATATGCTCTATTTTTACCTTTGTTAGGATATCTATTGGTGGAAACCTAGAAGAATCTAAATCTATCAAATGATATTGTCTTAGTCCTAGTTGCCATCTATCTTCCATTTTTTGGTCTCTATTCAATCTAGACTCAGGCTTGATGTTGTCCACTTTCAATCTTCTAGTGACCTCAAAGTAAGAGGATGCCTTAGTGTATATAAAATCAAATGTGTCGAGCTCATGTTCATAAGGCATATTCAAAATACCCTTGATTATCATATGTTCTTTTACCCTACCATAGGGATACCATTATTTTTTATCATCAATTTTTAGGATAAAGAATAACCTATGCTTTGAGGTAGCCTCAATGTGATCCTATTGTCTAAAGATAGTTTTTCTAATTTTCATAGGGAAACTATGAAAAATTCCCTTTCTTTTGGTCTTACAAACTCTATCAACCCCATTGAACAACTGATATGCCACCTCTTATTCTACCAATTTATCAAGTACATTAACTGATAACTTGAGAAGAGCCCTTTGGGTTCCTTCAATCCTTATAATAGTGTAATATGGATACAATCATATGTCTCCTATTACTTCAATAGACTTACTGATTAGAGGGATTATTCTGATCATAAGAATAAAACTAATGGCTTCACTCAATGTAGGGTAAACATAGCCACAAATAAACTGAATACAATCCCTATACTAGTAAATGTGTAACTTTGAATAGTACTGGGAGATAGTCTGGTTACCATTGGGTGACTATTCTCTTTGATTGGGGATCTTGGTGGTTGTAAATAGGTTATTTGATAGGTATTACATCATGTAGAACTCAGTCCTCTTCTTATTCTTGATTGCATATATCTACCTGCTTATGGAAATATTGATAGTTTCACCTAATGGAAGAACTATCACTTTATCAATGATGAAGTATACCATAGGGACCCATTTTGGTTCAATATACGCAATATGTGCACACCCATATAACTTATTCAACATTGTCATCACCATCATAACTCTAGGTTTAAAGTGGCTTACCATGATGCTCTTTGCAAGGTCTATAATGACTTGGTTACCTACTTCTAACCATCTTGCTAAAATGTCCATCATGTTGTGCTTCTTAGCCCATGAATTAATGGAGGTTAGGTCTATCTGGGGTTTAATAAATTTGTAGTATGAATCAAATGCAATAGGAGAAATATATGAATTTTTCCTAAGACTATGTTCATTAATGATCATACCCTTATCAATTTTAGTGTCTTTGAAAATTGGACCAAGAACATTAATATAGTGAAGTACCCTAGGTTTAGAAGTAACATGGTGTAGTAATATCATCTAGATGGATATAATGTCATCATATAATCTCTTCATCGATAGTATCTTCTCTTCTTCCTTTATTATAACCCCCTAGTTTTTAATAGTCTAGAATAATTTTGAGCAATTGTTATCCCCAGTGTTCAATGAAGCAACTACAAACTTTATATCCCTAAATATTTACCCTTATAAATCTAAGGATAGGTACAATTCAACTGCCTTCTCTGAAGCAGCTTTGTATGTTGTCATGGTTTAATCTCAATTAAATTACCCTTTTACAAGTGATAATCCAACTCTCTCAGCTTAACAAAATGAATTCAGGGATAAATTAAGGCCTTCTTTACACTCTAGGGATTTTCAAAGGTTTACACAGAGCTCTAATGGTGGAAAAACAGTTTTAAGTATGTAACATGGTGGCTTAGATTGAATTTGGATCATGTATTTATACCTTTTGCATGCTTAATTCCACAAGATATTTGAATATGACATGTATTCCTATGTGGCATTACTCTATTATGTAGCTTATTTATTTTTTTAAATGTGACTGTTGTCACCTAAACATGTTTCATCATCTCATGTAATCTTGGATCTTGATCAAATGCACACCATTGATCTCTTGAGGGGTTTTCTAGCCTTGAATTTTATTGTAGTCATTGATATTTGATCTGGGCTCATGAGATTGTGCCACTTGGCATCATCATGTGCTTTATTTGTACCTTAAAGTTAGTCTTCATCTGGCTAATGCCTTTATGCCACATGGTAAATTTTCATGAAATCTAGGTGTTTTGACTCCTTGACTCGATGTTCATCATTGATCTTATTTTTTAGGATCAAATGTGAACCATTTATCTTCCACTTATGGGATCGAACTCACATTATTGATCTGCTTAATGAATGATCAAACACTAACCATTGATCTCCATCTTTATACATAAGATCAAATGTGGGCCATTGATTTGCTTAATGATTTTCCATGATTATGACACTTGTCACCTTAGAATGCCTTCTTAGGATCTTTGACATGTTGACTATGTGTTCATCATCGATATTCAAATGCATGATTAAATATACATCGTAGATCTCATATGTTGACTTGCTGACCCCAACCTTCATCATGGATTGTTGATCAAGATTTTTATGCTTGAATGTGTACCATCAATCTTAGATTTAAGAAACTTTGACCTACTAACTTTGGATAACACCTGTGTACCATCAATCTTTCTTTTGAGATCCTAAGATTTTTCCACTTGGCATCCTTACATTTAATGAATACCTATGAATATTAAAGTCAAAGGAATAAGCGATCGAGACATATAAAGACCTAGGATAGATTTTAGACCAAGGTTTTAATAAATTAAAAAATTCAATTAAGACAGGCTAAAATTGAACTAAGACTTATGATATAAAAAAGTGACCCGATGAAAATATGAACCTGTTTAATAGGAACTTAGACTAAAATATTTAGACTAAGGTTTTTAAGCATTATTTGAACTCGGATTCAATCAATTAATTAGAGACTAAATTAACATTTAAGCATAAAATGAAGAACATTTATTCATTCAAATGGGATTCCATTGAACCTACAACATAGGAACATATGAATCTAAAGTTAGAAACATTAGATAAAGTCAAAAAAAGATTAAATGCTAACATGTCAATGTAAACTAGATCAAACATGATATTCAATAATAAACTTTGATCAATTCGAATGTCCAATGTATAACACAAATTTGTAGAGTATGAAAAAGGGTCCTCATTTTTTAGAAATGGGGGTATGTTGTTCTCAACAAATGGTAACTTCTAGGGGAAACATTACAAAATGTTATAATTCAGATACTCTTGGTTTATACTAATAACTAGACTATTCATTCTACATGATCAAGTACCATTATTAAGATCAATTCATAATCAAAATAAGTCTTACAGGTGTATAATTAAAATCAAATATCAAAACTCATTCATGTTGTGTGTGTGCTTTGATTCATTTATTGATTGTCATTAAAATTTAGAAAATAACTTCTAGATTTTATGAGCTAAATCATTAATATAGACTTGTAGCATATTTAGATATTCATTATAAATCATGATTTATGAAAAGGGAAGGATTTAGCATTGCTCTGATTCCAGCTAGGCATCTATAGCCCCGACAGAGATACCTTTGGCTCCACTCTAGGCCTTGCTCCACTGCTAACTAGGCATCCATATCCCCAGTGGAGGTTAGCCAAATCACCTTTGCATAGAAAGATTTTATATTTTCAATAAGGCTCTTATTTTTGTATTTTTTAATTACATTTAGATTTCTAAAAAAATGTTGAGAACCAGAATTAGCCAAGTTTTTAAGATTTTGCCAAATGTTTGATTTTTAGACAATCATCTTGGTCATAGAATTCATCCCAGGCAATAATATTCTTTAAATGCTAACATGACTTTGCTCTAATAATTCAAACTTTCACTCAAACATATGCAATCCTTATTGAAATCAAACTTATATCAGAGGAATAATTAACCTAGATATCAATCCTCACCAATTTCTCAGAAGCATGACATCAATCTTAGAATTCCAAAATCCACGATCAACCAATGTTTAAGAGTCATACCTACATTCTTGATTTGAGAAGTTCTTTTTGATCATTCAGATGGATTGGAGCTTGAAAACTGTCTTGAAAAAGACTTATTGGAAATAGGGAATAAAACAAAGAAAAGAAACACACCACAAGTAAACAATAAACAAGCATATAAATATTCACAAACATTATTTACAAGTAAAGAACAATAATTAAACTAATCTAAACCTACCTACACCAACTCTAACTAATCTTAGAAATTACTCCATAAAGACTTGAGGGGGAACAACAAAGAAATAATGTGTGAGATATTTCCCATTGGTGGGAAAAGTGAACTTTACTCCCTACAAGTATTTGAGTTTGAAGATGTTGTCTCCCAATTTCTCAATAGTTTGATAAGGGCCAATCCACAAAGGAGTGAATTTTCCATGTTTCCCTTTTGGCTTAGATGCTTTGTCCCAAATGAGAACTAGGTTTCCCTACCTGAACACCTTGATCTTTGAATGCTTATCAAACCATATTTTGATAGTGGCTTGATGTCTTTTAAATTTTTAAAATGCTTCTTCTCTTGCATCCTCCATTTGTATGATATCAAACAACTTGGAATTAACAAATTCTTGATCTTCTTCCATATAGTCCTGCATGAACTTGCAAGTTGGTAATTTGAGAGTAATTGGAAACATTGGTTCTTGACCATATACCAAAAGAAATGGTGATGAATTTAGAGCTTGTTTCACTTTAGTTCTATCTACCCAAAGAGCATACTTCATCAATTTATGCCATGTTTTTGGTTGTTGAGATGCAGACTTCTTGATAGCTTTCATCAAATTCTTGTTTGTTGATTTTGAAACTCCATTACCCTGAGGATAATGATTTGATGAAAACTTAAGAGTTATATTATTATCATAGGCCCAATCATTCATCTCAATAGATATAAATTCTAATCCATTATCACAAACCAATGATACTGGTGTCCCAAATCTAGTACAAATATTATTTTCCAAGAACTTGAATACATCTTCAATTCTACATTATTTTGTTGTTACTGCCTCTATCCATCTTGTACAATAATCAATAGCAATAAGAATATATTTGTGTCTATATAAATAATTAGGGTTGATTACCCCTAAAAAGTCCAAGCCCCATTGAGCAAAAGGTTTATCAATTAAAATTAGCTTCAATGGCATAACTGCTTTTGGTTCCTTCTTGTTGAAAATATGGAACTGATGACATTCTCTAACATGCTTGTGAGAGTCTTTGAACATTATTGGCCAATAATATCCTACCCTTAGGATCTTATAAGCTATTATTTTTCCAGAAGGGTATCTACTTCCAAGTTTCTCATGAAAAGTACTCAATATATCAGTTTCTTCTTCTTTTGAAACACATCTTAAGTATATTCCTTCATAATTCTTCCTATAGAGTACTCCATATTTGATCAATAAATGTGATGCTTTGAGATTTAGAGCTCTTCTTTACTCTCTTCTGATTCTTACAAGATAAAAAACATTAATCAGTAAATGAATAATTGCATCATACCAATCATTTGGTTGTAAATGTTGTTGATTAACTTGCCCAATGCTCAAACTAAAATTAGTGTTAGCAATCAATTGAATCAATCCCTGACACCTTACCAATTTGGTAGTTTTCATCTCAAGAACATACTCTTGGAGTATAGACATCCACTTACCGCTTCTCTCTCCCAATTCACATTGACTTAACATAAGCTTGGTAGTAGGATCTGGTAATATAGCATGCACTTTATTCCTAAGAATATAGTGTCTACACTTCTTAATTGACTTAACCAAAGAAAATACTTGTTTATCAATTAGAGACTAATTTAAATCAACATTCTTAAAGTTTATACTCATAAATGCAATTAGATGATCACATTTATCTATTTTTTGAGTAAAAATAGTTGCTATAGTATGCTTAAAAATAAAAACAATAAAGATAAAAATCCTTTTTGAAATTAGGATTTATCAACACAGGTGCATGTCTTATTACTTATTTAATATACTTGAAGGCTTTCTTCATTTCTTCATTTTATATGACCTTTGCATCCTTCTTTAGCATTTCATTAAGTGGTTTCACAATCTCTGCAAAACTAAAAATGAATTTTCTTACAAAATTGATTTTACCAAAGAAAGACTTCAAATCTTTCCTACTGTTTGGGGTTTTTATCTTAGATATGACATTAACTCTATCAGGATCTATAGAAATACCATATTTTGTTATAACATGTCCTAATAATTTCCATTCAATTGCACAAAAAATGTTTTTCTTAGGATTAAGGAAAATTCCATACCTTCTACAACCTTCAAATACTTATTGTAAATGCATTACATGATCTTCTTATATATTCTTAGAAAACATAGTTAGATCATCTATGTATATAATGATGCATTTACCAATGAGACTTTGAAAGGCATGATCCATATCTCTTTGAAATGTAGCTCCTGTATTGATGAGTCCAAAAGGCATTCTCTTGTAAGTAAAAGTGCCCCATTTCATCATGATTGTGGTCTTCATTATATCTTCCTTGTTGACAAGTACTTGATTATAACCTAAAAACTCATCTAAAAAAGACATCATAACATAACCACTAACAATTTGAATTACTTGGTCAAGAGATGGTAAAGGATAATTATCCTTTTCAAAATATCTTTTCAAGTTTCTAAAATCTATGCATAATCTAATCTCTCCATTTGTATTTCTAACTGGTACTAAATTAGCTACCCAGGTAGAATGTCTAATTGGAAAAACTATTTTTTCATATAATAGCTTATTGACCTTCTAGATCAATGGTTCTAAAATAAGGTTAACTAGTCTTTATTTCTACCTAAAAGGTTTACAAGCTTCTTTCAATGGAATGGTGTGGGTAATAACTCTAGGATCAAAGATCTTCAAGTCTTTGTAAGACCAAGCAATACCATCTTTGTACTTGGTCAACAAATATTTAGCCTTTCTAGACTCTTCATGTGTGCAGGTTGTCCCAAGGTTTACTAGCTGAGGTTGACCTTGATTTCCTAAGTTAACTACATTATAATCCTTCCAACTCACTTTGAGAAATTTAAAAGCTTTAGCTAGCTTGTCTTTGTCAAACAGTCTTTCAAAGACAATCATGCCCTTGGGAATCTTATTGTCACTTAATTGTACTATCTTGTCATCAATTTTATCTTTATCAAGAGAATTCTCATTGACCTCATCAGATATGAGACTTAAATACTCCTGAGTTGTTCATGAATTCAATGATATATTGATCATCACTAAATACTTGAAAATGATTAACATTGTTAGGAACTAAGGGACAAGGGGCCAATTCAATGCTGAGGTTCCCTAGTTTGGAATCTTGATTTGGCATAAGGTTGGCTACAGCTGAAGCTAGTTCATCAATAGACTGATTTTCTTCTCTAGGGATTGAAAAAATATAAAAAACATCAAAGTATTCCATTAAGTCCCACACTCTAAAATTTTATTTCTTTAGATAATATAATTTTCATTGGTACTTACTTATGACCTGATTAACTACTAGTTCAGAATCACCATATACCAGTTGTTCATTAACCTTATATTTGATAGAAAATTATAATTCTAAGATTAACACTTCATACTCTACCAAATTATTAGTGCAAGGAAACTAAATTTTGTAAGAAGCAACATATTCTTTTCTAATGGGATTGATTAAGACTACTCCTACTCCAGATCTAGATTTGCATCTAACACCATCAACATATAACTTCAAAAGTCCAAGCATAACATGAGATTCTTTAGAGTTACATAACTAAAGGGTGTCAAGAGTGTAAACCCCTAGATTATAATTAACCATGTTAACCTTTTCATTTGTTATATTTTACTCAGTGATCATGTGCTTCATCTTTGGTTACTTCTCAATCCAAATTTGATTAGGAACTCCCCTTCATGGCAGCCACATGTGAGAACAATCAATTGACATGTATCCATTTAACTATTTGGTCCAATCCCTACTAAGCAACATCCCATAAGCATCTAGAATGTCTACAAATTGAATATCTATGAAGTGTTGCACTCTTTGCTCTACAGCAAGCTGCATATGCACATTCAACAATTTACAAATAACTTTAACTCTTCATGTGTCTAATTAAGTAACTACTCTATTAGACTTAATAGGAGTTAAACCAAGTTTTTCAAAAATACATTTTGGCATGATATTTGCAGAGGCACCTGAATTTAACAAATAACTATACAAGTTTTTACCAAAATTTCTAATTGTTAGTAAGAAAGGTGGAACCTCTACTATGTTCTTATACATCACTACATTTGCATTTGTTGCCTTTTGTGATTTACTAGGTTTTTTGGATAAAGATTCAAGCAACAAGTCTCTTTGTTCAGTAATTTGAGTCAATTCATATAAAGTGATATTATATTTAATCTTGTTCATATCCTCCACCATATTATATCCACTCCTAGTAGGACTAGATGCATCAACATTATTTCTATTGTTACTTTTCTTTGGAGGTTCTAGATTGTTATCTACTTTGGGGTCAAGAGGAGTGTCAAAGTTGTTTGGTGGAGTAGAACTTGTCATCAGTTGATTTTATTCTCTATTCCTTAGTGGATAAGTCTTATTTAGATATTGTTTAAAAGCATGAATCTCCTCTGGAGTATCCTCACGTTCATTCTCATTTTGGAATGGAAAATCAAAAGTCTCCACCATTAGAGTTGTGTCAAAAGATTTAAATGACTTTGAAGAACCAAATGTACCCATGGAATTATCTTTGTTAGGTCCACCTTAGAATGTATCTAATTCATCTTTAAATAATTAAAATTCATTATGAAATTTGATACAATCTAATTAAACATGCTTTGAAGTATTATGAAATATGCAATAATCAGCTAAAGCTACATCATAAATATTCATTTCAAGAATATTATTATTCACAGATGACTCATTTTTATTTTTGTTGTTACTATTATGAAACTTGTTTGTAGGTCTGTTGAACCTATGATAAGAATAATTTTTGTTAGAATTTTCCCCAGTGTTACCTACTTGTTTTTACAACTAAAAAAAATCAGTGCTCAATTTTTAAACCATTTTCAATATGGAGTCATTCTCTTTCTTAGGTGCCTCTGAATTATGAACTTGAGTACTTATAATAGCTTTTAGAACCATAGATCTTTGATCTTGTGGATGAAATCAACTTGCAGTGTTATTTAAGAATCCTAGGTTTTGACCAGGATGAGCATGACTCAAAGGCAACTGATTTAAAACCGGAGTTTGACTCAAGGTAGTCATGTTCTGATTAGAATTTGGGATGACATTCAACATAGGAAAACTAGGATTGGCATTAGGAATAGCATATGCTAATTCACCCTGAGGTTGCATTTGATCACTAATTTTCATAGCCTCAACATAGGCCAATGCTAATGTATTTATAACTCCAATAGATCTTTTTAGAAAAATAGAAGTCATTGCATCTAAAGCATCCTTATAAATCTCTAAAGCTAAAGATTCATAAGGTCTATAGGGAGCTATAGTTCAAATGAACATTTTTTAGAATCTAGCATTAAAAGCTCTAATGGTTTCACTTGAATCTCTTTTCACAATAATAAATTGTTGATAAAGGACACAAGGACTTATGACCTTTCCAAATTGATCAATGAAAATACTATTTAAATCATTCCAACTGACAATGTAATTTTTAGGAAGGTTGATAAACCAATCATATATTGCATCTTTGAAAGTAAAATGAAAAAATATTCAAGCAACATCTTCATGAATGACACTCAACAATCTTAAAGAAAACTTAAAAGACTTGATATGTTCTTTAGTAGTAACCACACCTATAGGACTAAAAGAAGGTAAATATTTCTTAGGATTTCTAGGTAGGTCATGTACTTAACCAAGCACATTGATAGAAGATCCACCTGACCATGCCATACCTTGATATGGATTGAATACAGGAGCACCACAAATAGGTGAAGTGGGTTGAGATTTGGAACCCCTGCACTTACCTTTATCTACTTTTACTTTCCTATGAATTTCTAAATAAAGAAGAGGTAACCTTGTCTCAAACCTTGACTTGGTTTTTATTATTGGAAATTTCAACTTGTAAAATCTAAATCCTATTCAAAAAACAATAAATAAACCCTATCTTTGAAAAGATAAATGGTCTTTAAGCAAATCTTAAGCAACATTTCCAAGTAAAAGTTCAATTCTTACAAATCTTGAGCAAACTTTGCAAATAACAATTCAATTCTTTCAAAGAATGACTATCTTCAACTGAATTAACTTAAAGATACTTCCAAACTTGTGATTATCAATTATCTTTACACAAAATTACTATCACAAACCTTGAACACATCGTATTCACAAAGCTTAAACAATCTTTGCAATAATTTTGCATAAATATTCAAAGAATAGCTATCTTTACCTAAATAAGTATAAAGACTGGTCTAAAACCATTAATATCAATGATATTTACACAATTAAGCTAAAATAAACATAATTTTTCAAAGGATCAACTGATCTTTGAAAAAAATTCACTAAAATTAGCTAAGAATACTTTAGATTCACAAAGCTTTAGTTTAAGATGCCCTACTTCTAGTGCTAGTGAAACTCGCTTGTTGATGCATGTAAGTGGACCACAGGGTTTACAGAGTGTTTAAACACTTCTCATTTCAAGATTTAAAATATCTTTTGCATGAGTTGCTGGTTATGATCCTTCTGAGATCTGTGGTGGAATAGCAGCCAAGTATATAACTATTTCAAAAATAAAATGTAATTGGTTGTTGGGTGCAACTATGGTCTTTAAACCTGCTTGTAAAATATGAATGCAATCTAAACTAAGTATAGTGAATGATGATCAAAACCTAAAGTCTAAAACCTAAACTAGCATGAATATTTACAATGAAAAGCTAAACTACAATTATTTGATCAAAAAAAAGAGAAAATATGAAGGGTAGGGCAGAAAGAAAGATGTTTCTGATCTTTAATTCAAACATCATGACAAAGCTTGAATTTCATGAAAGACATGCAATCAAACTAGCATATGACATGAAATTTCCAAAGGCACAAATCTTATCATATACCTGGAAAATGTCTAAGGATTTTGAAACAATGCAAATAAGAACTCAAATTCACTTTAAGGATTTGTTTCCATAATAAAATAGCATTAGCACATCTTCAATAAAATAAATGGAAATGAAATGAATCTAAATTCTTTCAATCAACCTAGCATAAGCTCAAATTGACAACTCTACATTCACAACATGCACATCTAGAATTCATAGAAATAATTCAAATCTGAACATTGAACCAGATATTTGAGGAAACAGCCATGATAACAAAACACAAAAAAATGTGAGACAATCTTTGTATAATTCCCTTGCTTACATTATTTTGCTTCAAATTTATAAAGTAGTTTTTTCTCTAAAACTCCCTCTTTTACAAATGATAATACCTCTTCTTATAGAAGACTTATGAGGTATGTCAGTCAGTCACTATTAAATTGAAATTAGACAAGTGTCCAATACATTTGTCATTTTACAACATTCTATAATTAATGACCCTTATCAAGTGGACTAACCTACAAGTCATGTGCATAACAAGTTGCACATGCTTTTACAACATAAAATATGCTTTCAAAATATTTACAAAGTTTCTATCTAAAGGAATATATTAAGTTAACTTAATTGACTTTGGGATGCTCCTCTAGTTTCCATATTTTGCTTTTGCTCTAGGATCTTCATAGCTTTGTCATGTTGCTCACCAATCAACCTAAGGTTGATAATTGGCTCCATGAACAATTCTTCTTGCCCTACCAAATTTTTGAAGTCTTTATCAACTCTATCTAAGGCTTACTTAATGCTTTTAGTATTGCCAATTTTATCTTCTACTAAAAAAAAACATATCTAAGACGCATTGGTTATCTACCCCTATGTGCCTTGGATTTTATTATTTACCTCCTAGATGAAATGATGTGTTTGAAATCTTCATCAGTTATCATGCCAGTAAGACTAAGGATGACAGGATTTTTAATCAAGCTTCCCAATATGTGCACCATTCTATTTTCAAATTTTTTGAAGTCTTTAGAAAGATCTTCCAACTCTTTGGACCATTTATTCACATCCCTTATCTTATCCATTAATATAATCATAGCCATGTTCAAATGAGCTAAGCTAACTATTTTGAACTCAGGAGTTTGTTCTTCTGTCAATATCTTGATCAATTATTTTACTTTCTTGTCTGAAGCTTGCCATTGATTAACTTGTTCCACAGCCATGGAATGTTATTTGTTTACCACATCCAACTTAGACCTCACAATTTTCAAGGAACTAGATTTATCATATATAATTACTTCAAACTTACTGATAATATCCTCTAAAACTGATAGAATAGACTGCTCTTACAAATTATTCTTCCCTTGCTTTATCCCTTTGATGGTAGCTTATAACATTTATACTTGAGATTGAGATAATTCAAACATAAGGGCTTACCCTAGTCTTTGTCCTTTTTTTGGGTTAAATGAGTCAAAGGATCAACCCTTTGATGCACAACTTCTTCACCACCTTCCATGACTAGTGTTTCAGTAACCCTTTACAACCCTGTAGTATCTAGATCAAATCTTACTCCAACAAAAGATTGGCCCACATGTGAGACTAGGACCTCTACTTATGATTGGACTATTGGCTGACTTGGAGTAGCTAATCTCTTTGCTTCTTCTTCCTATAGGTAAATTATCCATGGCTTCAATTCTTGTTACATAGGAATGCTCGTAGTCTTCACCTTTGCCCATGGATGATAAGTGGGTAACTTATCTAACCTTGTTTCATAAATGAACCATTCAAGAATAGGTGGCCCATATATGATCTTCTCTTCACTAAACAGATTAATATTCTTTAAAGGTGGTGTAATGGGTTTCTTAGCTTTTGAGATAATGGTAGTCTCAACTTTCATCTTAGGAGGATCAATGATTACCAAGTCCAATGCTTTCTCCTTTCCCTTTTCCTCTTTGGTTTCTTCAAACTTTATATCTTCTTCCTCTGAATCTATCTCATATTTCATAGATAACATCCTCAATGCATCTTCAATAGACTCATGAGGATCTAGGGCTATCATATGAACCTCATGATGAGGTGACTCTTGTTCTATTGATCTAGAAGATTTAGGAACTAATGAACTTGAAGCAATTTCACATGGCCTTTTCTCTTCTAGTCTATGCTCTATTTGTACCTTTGTTGGGATATTTATTAGTGGAATCCTAGAAGAATCTACATCTATCAAATGATATTGTCTTGGTCCTAGCTACCATCTAACTTTAATTTTATGGTCTCTAATCAATTTGGACTCAGGCCTGATGTTGTGCTCTTTCAATATTCTAGTGACCTCATAGTAAGAGGATGCCTTAGTGTATATAAAATAAAATGCACTAGGATCATATTCAAAAGGCATATTCTAAATACCTTTGATTCTCAGATGTTCTTTTCCCCTACCATAGGGATCCCATTATTTTTTATCATCAATCTTTAGGTTAAAGGACAACCTATGTTTTTAGGTAGCCTCAATGTGATCCCACTATGCAAAACTCCATAAATTTCATAAATAATTGATATGCCACCTCTTATTCTACTAATTTAACAAGTACATCAACTGGTAACTTGAGAGGAGCACTTTGGGTTCCTTCAATCCTTATAACAATTCAATTTGGATACAACTATATGTCTCCTATTGCTTCAACAGACTTATTGATTAGAGGGCTTATTTTCATCATAGGAATACCACTAATGGCCTCACTCAATGTAGGGTAAACATAGTCACAAATAAATTGAATATGGTCCCTATATTTGTAAATGTGCAACTTTGAATAGTACTGGGAGACAATCTAGTTACCATTGGGTGACCATTCTCTTTGATGGGGGATCTTGGTGTTTGCACATAGGACATATAATAGATATGACATCATGTATAACCTAGTCCTCTTCTTATTCTTGATTTCATATATGTGCTTGCTTAGGGAAATACTAATAATTTCACCTAATGGAGGAACCATCACTTTCTCAATGATGAAGTATACTATAAGGACCCACATTGGTTTAACATAAGTAGTATGTGCACACCTATACAACTTATTCAGCATTATCATCACCATCCTAAATCATAGTCTAAATTAGCTTATAAGGATGTTCTTTGCAGGGTCTATAATGACTTGGTTACCTACTTCTAACCATCTTGCCCAAAATGCCCATCATGTTGTGCTTCTTATCCCATGAATTAATGGAGATTAGGTCTATCTGGGGTTTAGGCAATTTGTAGTAAGACTCAAATGCAACAAGAGAAATAACTACAATTTTCCTGAGACTATGTTCATTAATGATCATACCCTTATCAATTTTAGTGTCTCTGAAAATTGGACCAAGAACATCAATATAATGAAGTACCTCATGTTTAGTAGCAACATAGTGTAGTCTTGCCATCTGGATGGCTACAATGTTATTCTATAATCTATTCATTGAGAGTATTTTCTCTTCTTCCTTTATCATAACCCCCTAGTTTTCAATAGTCTAGAATAATTTTGAGCAATTATTATCCCCAATGTTCAATGAAGCAACTACAAACTCTGTATCCTTGAATATTTACTCTTTTGAATATGAAGATAGGTAAAATTCAATTGCCTTCTTTGAACCAGCTCCGTATGTTGCCATGGTTTAATCTCAATTGAATTGCCCTTTTGTAAATGATAATCCAACTCTCTTGGTTCAACATAATGAATTTAGGTAAAAATTAGGGCCTTTCATACACTAGGGATTATTAGAGGTTTACACAGAGCTTTAATGGCAGTAAACAAGTTTGAAGTATGCAACTTGGTGGCTTAGATTGAATTTAGATCACACATTTATACCTTTCATGTGCTTGAGTCCATGAGATATTTGAATATGATGTGTATGCCTATATGGCATCGCTCTGTTATGTAGCTCATTTATTTTTTTAAATGTGGCCATTGTCACCTAGGCATGTGGCATCATCTCATGTAATTATAGATCTCGATCAAATGCATGTCATTGATCTCTCGAAGGGTCTTCTAGCCTTGACTTTCACCACATCCATTGATATTTGATCTGGGCTCATTAGATTATGCCACTTACCATCATCACATTATTTATTTTTACCTTGTAGTTAGTATTCATCTAGCTAATGCCTTTATGCCATGTGGTAGATTTTCATGTAATATGGGCACTTTGACTCCTCAACTCGATGCTCATCATTGATCTTCTTTTACAAGATAAAATGCAGGCCATTAATCTTCCACTTATGAGATTAAACTCACACCATTGATATGCTTAATGCATGATCAAACACTGACCATTGATCTCCATCTTGATACAGAAAATCAAACATGGGCCATTGATCTACTTGATTATTTATCATGATTATGACACTTGTCACCTTAGCATTTCTTCTCAAGATATTTAACATGTTGAATCTATGTTCATCATTGATCTTCAAATGCATGATTAAATGGGCACTGTGGATCTTAGATGTTGACTTGCTGACCCCAACCTTCATCATGAATCATTGATCAAGATTTGTATGCTTAAATGCATAACATCGATCTTAGATCTGAAGAACTTTGACTTGTTGACTTTGGATGAATACCTACATACCATTGATCTTTCTTCTAAGCTCTTGATATTTTGCCTCTTGGCATCCTTGCATTTAATGAATACCTATGAATATTAAATTCAAAGGAATAAGCGCTCGAGACATATAAAGACCTAGGATAGATTTGAGACCAAGGTTTTAATGAATTAACAAAATCAATTAAGACTTAGGCTAAAATTGAACTAAGACTTATGATATAATCAGTGACCTGATGAAAATATGAACCTATTTAATAGGAACTTAGACTAAAATATTTAAACTAAGGTTTTTTAACATTATTTGAACTCGGATTCAATCAATCAATTAGAGACTAAATCAACATTTGAGCATAAATCCAATAACATTTGTTCATTCAAATGAAATTCCATTGAACCTGTAATGTAGGAACATATGAAGCTAAAGTTAGCAACATTAGATAAATTCAAAGAAAGCTCAAATGCTAACGTGTCAATGTAAACTAGATCAAACATGATATTCAATAATGAACTTTAATCATGTCGAATGTCCAGTGTATAATATAAATTTGCAAAGTATGAACAAGGGTCCTCATTTTTCAGAAATGGGGGTATGTTCACCTCAATAGGTGTCTAGGATATCAAGGTCTTCCCTTTGGGGTATGTCTTCTTGATATTGGGATTGTTTAATGTAATTATCATGCATATTATAGACCAGAGTCTTATAAACATCTCTTTTGGACTTGACCCAAATCCCAATTTTCTTGGCATTGGATCCATATCCTCTTTCAGTGCTTCCATGTGGAACCATTTTCTTAGTGAATGGCCTTCTTTGGTGATAATGCTCAGTGGTCAGCATATATATATTTATATGGAATTTCATCAAAACTATCATATTATTTCAATTGTGAAATGTTAGGAATTTATCTCTATTTAAAAATGAAGAATCATCTTATCTCTTTTCTAATAATGACAAGGTGACTGTTATTTCTTTAGATTTTATTCAGATACAAGCTCAATTAGAGAAGGTGGCTCTTGAATTAAAACACATGCATGAGTTTCTCAACCAATGTGGGAGTGCTCCATGTACTATGAGATGTGTTCCCTCAAACCATCTAACACATGCATATCCTCCACCAAGACCCCATCATTAGTGAAGCCACTCACTTAATCCTAGCCACTTATCCACTCCTCCTCCTCTCCAAGGGGGTGAATTTTGTCACTACCTCATGGAAAGTCTATTGGTGGCCCATCCTAGTGAAAATCACATGTGTAGGGAAGTGTTCTAGTTGGTAGTGCTTTGCAACCACCTTTTGGATGGGGAATTATTGCTTTTTTAGTTCTCTCAAATCCTATTCATGATGGTTGAGTGGTAATTGATCCTCCTAATGAGCTTTCTTTTTGGAGTGCCTAGCCTCCCAAAGATGATCGATCACTACATCCTTCTAGGGTTATAGCCTATGCTTAGTTATTTATAGTTTATGTTGATGTTTTACTTTACTTGTATTTTTCATTATCGTACCTTATCTAATTATTTTGTTGATATAAATTGGTTTCTTTTTACCAATATGAAGAATGGTCATAAATTTATACCAACCACCTCATCATTATAACCATCTTATATCTTAATATTATTAATATTAATATGATATATTCCTATAATAAAAATATAATTATCCCTAATAAAAAAATAAAATACACACATATATCAATTGATTGAAGTTGCAATTATCCACAACTTAAGTCAAATGGTTTATTTAAGGGATTCCTACTGGTTGGCCTTCTTGTTGCTTATCCAAGAAATTGGAACACTAAAATTAGTTTTAGTTGCTTACAATGTTAATATATTCTATGTTTTAATATTGGAAGATTTCCTTGTGGGAAGCACAAGGAATATTGGAAGTGATGGTTCCAATGAGTTAGAATGACAATGTACTAAATAGAATTAATGTAGTCAAAGATAGGGTGTCCAATGAAGAATAGCCTTTTCCTTGTAACATACTACTCAGATACACACATAGACATGAGACTAAAACCAAGCTTCCAACTTTATTTCTTTTTCTTGACATAGTACAAATATTATGCACACAACACTCTCTCTTTCTCTCTCTCTCTCCCCACTAAGACTACAATACAATAGAAGAATGCTCGCACACATAGTCCCTTCACTAGACTAGACATTATTATGTTCCTCTTGCATTCCTACTATCAAAGCATAACTGTAATTGCAAGTGTCTTGGCAACATGAACCCAAAATTTGGAATCACACATGTCTCATATAAATTTGGAAGCATACATGTCTCCTTTGCCCCTTTGGCCATCTTCCTCCTCTTTATTTATTTTTATTTTCCTTTTGCCTTAATGCCTTAACATTGCCTTCTCCCTTTCAATTTTATTTTTATTTATATGTTTTACATTCCAAGTTGGAAATGGGCATGTTGGGTGTAGAGTTTGGACACTTATCCCTTTTCTTAAAGTTTTTACTTTTATTTAATTATTAATATATATCATTATACATTCTTTTCTAATATAAATACTACTTTTATTAGTTAATTTTTTTTCCTTCTATCTAAAATTCAGTTTCAAATTTTAAAAAAATGAAATGGATATAGAATTTTTCATTTAAGCAAAGCTATAAACACCAAAAGAGAAGGGTCAAAATAGGGTGTTACAATATAATTAACTCTACTATCAGATACGAGATGTTATATATCATATATAAAATGTTTAGATATTACCAAATCCAAATTGTCTTTAAAGATGAACATAACACAACATTTATCATCATATAGGTCACTTATTTCTACATCAAAATTCTCTTTCACCTTAAAACACTGGATTAACTTATTAATGTTTTAAAAAAATTACATAAGTAGATTCTGAAAAATCAAGATTTTTAATATTATAACAAATATCTATTTTTTCTAATTTTTACAATTTAATAAAAATAACTAACTTCTAAAACATACAACATCACATATATTAAAATTTCAATAATTTCAAAAACAAACAAGATTCCAACCTAACTACTTTAACACCTTAATATAGAAACTAAAGAGGAAAAAGAAACCAAACCTATTTTTATTAATGCCTCATTAAACTGGAATCTACAACCCCTAATCACAACCACCCCATTCCTTAAGCTTTGGGAAAATTCCAAAACTAATATTCCATTATATCCATGTAATATTTCAAAAAATACCATCTATTTGGGATCTTGAAAATAATGAAGAAACATGTTATCCATCTTCAAAATAGAATGTTCTAAGGGTTCACATCTTGTTAGATCCCACCCTCACTCTCCCCCAACCCCCACCTACTATATTGATTCATTTTTTTTGAAAAAATATACTCAAAAAATCCCTAAACACTCTCCTCTCCTCCTCCCTTAATCACTTTTTGTTAGCCCAAACCCTTTTGAAACTTTGCAATAAAACATGGTATCTTACAACACTGCTAGCATATCTAAGAACTACCAATATCACATACCTATTCTTTCACTTGCACTAATTAATTATTTCTCATTGTTCTTTCCTTTTTATATTTGGTAATTCTTTAAAACTTGAATACCTTTGTCACACACCCCAACACAAATATTGGACTCTTTTCCAAATATACTTCCACAACCTTTCCAAGCTCCCATCATATCTTCTCGATCCAAAATTTCTACAAGAGCTCCACATGTCACATCCATTTTTTTCAAAATCTCAACTTGTAAATTAGTCACTAAGAGTAGCCCACAACCAAGTTTGAAGAATACTAAAGGCAAGTCATAACAAACATTGTCAAGGATCAAATCTAAATCATTAATTGCTTTAATATTGTGAAGGAGCACAATTCAACAATCACACTAAGTGAGATAACTATGTGTGGCTTGATTTTTCTTTTTAAAGTATCAAATATGTAGGTAGTGGTCAATCATCAATGAGGATGATTAGAGTTAGGTTAGTCCATAACAATTTCTCATTTTTTACAAGTTTATAGCCCTTACAAACATGATTATGGTTTCAAGGTGAAGTAGGTTGATTTCTAGAGTTGTGCACATCATTAAGGTTCAACATTGCACATATAAAGCTTTTAGAGACATATAAAGGTGATTGTACAGTCACAAACCATATTTTACATAAAGGTCATTATTGACCACTACAGCTTAGTATCACTAATTGATACTAACCTAAAATTGACAGAACATACCCTATAGAAATAGAAACATAGTTTGGTTTGGAAAAATCACAAGCCTACTTCAATCTGTTTTTCATTGTAAAAAATTATTCATAGTCATAAAAGATTAGTTTCTATCCTATTATCACTTCTTAATCTAAATTAGGGTAAAACACTTCTCCACATCATCTTCTTTAATATTGATACATTCACCAAACTCATAAGTTTCTTCATGAGCTATAATTGCTTAGGTTTAACGAAACATAGTTGATTCTTATTTGAGTGAAGTAAAATATTTTCTTGAGATTCTACCATTTTCTTCAATTGGAAAGTCTTTTCGTCAATTAGAATTATATAAAATTTAGTTTCATGTTGAAACTTTAAATATCTATGTAAAGTAAAGAGTATGGCACCCTAACATGAATCTAGGGTCTTCCAAGAAAAATGTAATATGTTAAGTTGTTGAACATGACATAACATAAAATATTTGATGTTTTATGTCCTAAATAATTTCAATGTAATTTTACTAATAACATCCCTACTTTAGTTTTCAACCCTCTTATAGTCAATTTGATTTGCTTAAATATTATCAATTCATGTTAAGTTGTTGAACAAAGTTTTCACTACAAATATTCAATATTGAACTATATCTATAGACACTTATTTTATCTCTATATTATTGATACAAATTTGAAAGTGAAAAGGTAAATTTGTATTAACAACATCACTTAGTGTTATTTATTTATTCTCAAAATCAATTATATTTTCATAAATTTTAAATATCCAACAATTATAATCAATTGAGAAGATTGAGTATCACTTGGTAAAAAGGTTTCCTCAAAAAAATTATAGAAAATATTTTTATAAATATTTAATCTTTTGAATAGTTAAGAATAGATATTTTTGCTTGAATATTTTAAAATTATTTTATAATGTTTAGCATGCATTTTGAGCTTAGAAATTCATGGAGGATTTGAAAGATTTTTTTGGTTATTTATTTTTTACACTACATTTTTTTAAACTCCGGCATTAATTCATGATATATTATCATATTTATCATTATTTATGTTGGAAGTTAAATTATCCATATAAGAAATTATGTTGATATTTTTCTTACAATCACTTAAACCTTTATTGGAGGAGTTAAAATTTAAATTATGCATGAACATAAAAGTATAATTTGAATTTCAAACACATAAAGAACTCAAGAAATATATACATGTACATGCAACCCTAGGACTAACATTGGTTTATAGAGACTTAAGTAATAAATTGGATGGGATTTAAAAATTTTATAAGGAAATAAAGGATAAATAAGTATATCATTCAAGAGTACAACTTATTAAACTTTAAAAAAAACATTGCATGGAGATTGAATCATTATGAATAAAGTTGTGACATGAAGTATAAAATGATACAAAATGAAGCTCACGTTCTTGTTATGTATTTGAAATTTAGAAACCCCTATGATATTGAAATGGGAATCATTTTTTTATAAGTTCCTATTGAATACATAATGCATTGGATATGCTTGAAAATGGACCTTAACATGTGAAGATAATCAAGAATAATTTTTAATAAATTTACACCATATAATTATAGATTTGAGAGAATGAAAAATTAGCATTATGATAAAATTTCAAATAACTATTGGGAAGAGGGTTTTGATTATCCATTGTATATAAATATTTCAAAAAAGACAGCAAAATAGATTTCAATGACTAGTGCTTACTGTTTGAAATAATATATATAGAAATTTGTAAAAAATGTAAAGATTTGACGCACAGATAGATACATGGAATACATTATAAGCATATATATCTAAATATAAAATCATATGATGTATAATATTTTTGGGTTCACCAAAATATAGTCATGAATATCCCTACCTCTAATTACTATTAGAAGATTTTGTACGGTCACAATATCCTCCCCTGATCGTGTTCATATTCTAATGTGACATATCTAATAGGTTGTAAATACGTGTGGGTTGGTTTAAATTGTGATGAAAATCAAAATTAACCTAAATACCCTCATTTATTAGATCAGATACACCTAAATAAACTAAAAGTCTCCTATCTATTTCTGTGTTTAATTATTAATTTAATTGAACATTTTTTTGTTGTGATTTCTTATACTTTATAATGCTTAATTACAAATAGTCATATTTTATGACAACATCAATAGGATTTTATTCTAAATTATATAAAAATTTATATATGCTCATTAACCGTATGGTTATGCTTATAGATAATATAATTGCTTTTATACACAATAAATAAAGTTAGAATTCTTAATTTTTTATTGCATATATTTTAAAAGTGCTTAATGAAACTTAGGTTTGGTTAATGAAACTTAAATTTGAAATCTAAACTTTAAAATTTGCTTTAGTATTTTAAGTCCCTAACTTTGGTCTACTTATGGGTTCACCTATTCCACCCATCGATGGTGATTCTAACCTTTCCTATATCATGGTCGACTTTATGATGAAAGCATCATTAGATGCAGTTGCAATTAGTAGAGCTTTTGGAGATCATGGAATCAAAATAAGCAATGGGGTTTGTTTTGAAAGTGTTTCATGGAGTAATTAAAATGTCCCCTAATTATTTGCATGATTTTTTCCTTGAATTCTCTAAATTTGAAATTTTTGGTTAGATGCTTGGGTCTATAACACTCTAAAGATAGAAGAAAGCTTATGTATTTATCTTTTCTTCATCATTTTTGTTCCTTTTTTATCTTGAGTCAAAGTATTTCAACCTTGCATGGTGTGTATCCATAAAGAACATTCTCTCAAGCTTATTTCCATACAATAATTCTCTTCAATTGATTTCTCAAATATTTAAAGTTGTCACCTTTGAATATGGGAATATTCATGGAAGCAAAATTCATTGAAGCCATTCATTCTCTTGATAATGGCTTAAACCCTTCTAAACCTTTTTTAAACAAGGCTTTGATACCAAATAAATTCTTTGAATGTGTGTATGGATTGAAAATCATCTTTGATTTAATCTAAAATTGAAGTTATACATCAACCATTTTGATTCAAAATTACTAGTTGTTAATCTAATAATGTTATAAGTGTGATTATTGATAAAATTTACACTGAATAACTTCAAACTAGAATATATATGCTTGTTAGTTTTATTTTTTTAAAATATAAAATAAAATTGTATATAAAACAAGTAAAAAAAAAAAACAATCCAAAAATATCTATTGTGTCACACTTCTTTTTGTACAATTATTTATTAATAATTAAAGTTAAAACAAACATATTACAAGATAACTTGCATAACAAATTATGTCTAAAAAAATATAGAGTGAAAACTAAATTAATACCTTTACTTAACCAATAAATAAATTAAAAAGAGACTTTAAGATAACTAAAAGTAGACTCAAGAAAATAAGTTTGATTTATTGATAAGATAAGGTCAACATATATGAAGCTTTTCTTAACAAGTAAGAAACTCATGCACACTAGACAAATTAGACATCTAAAATCCTTAGAAATTAATAAATTGATTAAAATTGATTTACTTTCATTTAAATCAAATATAAAAAAAAAAGTGTGTACTACCTCTTGAGGATGAATACATAAGTATTTCAGCTCAGTTAAGTACACATTCAATGAACTGGATTCTAATTGGTACTTCTAGATATTTTTTAGAAAGTTCCTAAAAAGTCTCTAAAATTGACCAAACCATTAATTTAGGACATAAATAAATTGAAAAAGCTTCATAAACTGATAAAATATCAAATAAATTAAATCTAACATCAATTATCAATTGTTGACATTGGCATCATACTCAACACTATCAAACCATGCACCTCCATCTTCTTAGGATTATTTTTTCTTAATTTTTTAATGCACATTTGGGGTAAAACATTTATCTGAATTGACCTCAACAACCTTACTACCACTCCTAACTTAATCTTTAATTTTTTGGTCACCTCAAATATCCTTCAAGGAAGGCTTCTCAAAAGTCTGGGCTTGGACTAGAAAGTGATCTTTTTAAAAGTGTATCATTATCTTTGCATGTTTAGTTCATTTATTTACTCGCTGTGGTTACCATATAATGACACTGTTACAACCCTTATATTAGACACCTCTTGGTTACTCCCTAATTACATTATCTTTCCTTTGATTAATTAATTTTACACCTATTAAATCTTAGATCTAGTTAGGTCTATGCTCGCCAATTACTTGTATAGACTCCTAGTCAATTCCTTATGATCTTCATTATGCACACCTTTTATCTATATCCCCGTACTATTTTTTGGATTGGTGTATTATATCTATGTTATATTTTAAATGGTTTTATACCTTTTCGTAAATTATATGATCCTTATATTGTTGACCATATTTAGCCTACTTACACTAGGCACATAAAAAACCCATGCGGTAATCATGCTATGGCATAATAACCTTGTGATAAACTGCCAAGTGGCATCAATACCCTTATTTAGCTATCTTAGTACACTAGATAGACACATCTAGCAACATAGTGGTGGAAATTATTTCATATTTTATATAAAACTTCAACTCACATCTTTCACATATATATTTTTTTCTCAAGGGACTTGGTGTTGAGGTCTATAATCTAAAACATAAGAAAACATGGTATGAGAATTCAACTACAATGTGCAATGGAACATGTCATTTCTATTACAAGGAAATGTATTACTTAATTAATCATAACTTCACATTGGAATCCTATCAATGATGGAAACGTGGTATTCTTGAGGAGATACCATCCCTAGATGCCTTTGAAATGTTTTATAAATATCTACTTGTAATATCATTGCTTTGCATTGGACACTCATTTTAAAACCACTTCATGTTTATAATGATGACTAATTATGTATAAAGTAAACCAATCTAAACTTATCATAGACCTTGTAACGAATTTATACATTTAATTAATATATTATCCATAATATTGATATGAGGATTTAGAGTCATAGAATCATTTCTAAGATGCACAAATTAGGCCTATTTGACTTGAGGTAGAAAGGAATATTGGAAGCTTGTTTTAATGAAATTGTAAGCAAATATACTCATTCAAAACCAATAAATCATTATGATAATTTAAGGGCCACTTCTCTTATAAGATTACCACATTAGAATAAATATCATAGTATGTTGGTCTTATCCTTGTAGACCAAGGATTCCAAAAAAATATTTTATAAATGATGTTATGTGTATTTAGAAACACCCTTCCCTTTTCATTCACTTAACATTACATTTATTCTTAAATATTCATGTTTAATTTTCTCAAATATTAATTTATACGTTAATTTAATATGTTAGGATGTGTTTGGATTCCTACTCAAAAAAGGGTGAAGCCTCAACACTATTATCCATTCGGTAAGACCTTCATCCAATCAAATTTGAATAGATAAATATTTTTAAAAACTTCCACAAGACTAAGGCATAAAGACATACCCAAGGAATTATATCACCTCCATTTAATATTTAAAAAGGAAGGATGGGTCTTGGGGACTTGATAAAACTCAAGAAAACTTTCTCTACTAGGGTTTCATGTCAATCTTGTCTTGCCTTATTTCATTGCCTCCCAATACAATCATATTGCTTATGTAGGGATTTCTTGTTTAATTATGCATTTAATGTGCATTAATATTTTCTATTCAGGCTAATATCCTTGATTTTAAATGTCTCTCAACCATGTTGTCACAAATTATGTTGTAAATAGTGGAAAGGATGGTGTCGAAGAGAGTCGAGAAGTTTGTCCTGAAGGTATACAATGAGGTATAACTTACAATAATCCCTAACAACCTAATGTAGGTTTAAAATATAATGTTGTTAAAAATGTATGTAAATGGTATGAGAATAGCTACTTAATAAATTATTATTTTGGCCATGTCCCCAATGAGTAATCCCTCAATGCCTATATTTGTATTCACTAGGAAACCTTGGGTTTCTAAATTATTGGTGTTTGAAATCTCACCAAGGGATTTTTTTTCTCTTTTCCTTTAAGGAGCCCTCTCAATTCCAAGCCCTCCTTTCTATGCTAATTTGTTGGTTCTTGAGGAATAGCCTTCTGATTATCTCCCCTTGGACCTATACTTTCAAAGTCTCCAACCAAGCCTCCATTAAGGTGCTTACCGAGTTCAAACTTCCTAGCCTTCTGCTTCCTCTATGGGATTTTCTTAAGGATATTATTAATTCTATAGGGCAAGGGTTTTTATATGAGTAGATTAAGTTTTATTTTGCACATCCTAATAAACATGTTTGTGTTGAGGTTGACTTGACTAAGGACCAAAAAGAGTCCATCGACATTCAAGTAGAGCTAGATCATTGGGTATAAAAGGTCACCTATTTTATTTTACTAAACACTTACTTTCAATATCAATCACTTGATTATAGGATTAATGATTATCCTATGATGGTCCAGTCAAAACCATATGTCAAATGGTTACCATCTAAAAAAATAAAAGATGGCAGATAATAATGATGGTTGGACCATGGTGGCTAACATAAAAATCATCATATAAAATAAAGGTGCCAAGCCAAATCACATTCCCTATTCTAAAATCCTCCTCTGAGGAGTGAAGGGAGAGTGTATCCCCTTGTTAAACACTCCCCAATATTGTATCCTTATGATGGCCTCTCAAAATTGAATTTCTCATGTTTCTCACCCATAGGTTAGTTTTCCCCATGCGAGGACAACCTCTAAAATTGATCCTTCCCCTCGACAATCATGAAATCTACCTCAAAGTAGCATTGACTCTCCTGAAGAAGATAATGGGGCTAAATGCCACACCATCTTGCTTAGGGATTTTATGCCAAAGCAACACTCTCTAGTGTGAAACTAGTTTGCAACACTTGAATTCAAAAAAGACATAGAGGATGGTCAGGGAGAAGTACTCATGAAAGACTCCCCCAATAAATATTATATCACAAAATGTTTGAGATTTCATGGAGTCCTCTTAATTCTCTATGCATGCTTCTTGTCATTAGTTAAGGTATTTTGATTTTATTTGTGTAAATGAAGCTAAGATTTCAAGGTTTTTTTTCAAACTACTTTGAAATTTATTTCTATTGATGTGTCTCATATTTCCACTTTTCATGAGATGGATGTGGAGGCACTAGGATTTTAATTTCCACCCTTGGTTGTTGTCTCAAGTGAATATCCATCGCATCAAGTTATTTGAGTTTTGTTTGACATCAATAGTAATTCCCTAGGGATTCTCAACGTTTATACCCTGATCATGGTCATAACATATTAGTATTATGGCAATGGCTTATTAATAATCTACCTTTTTCCACTTAGCTGATTTATGGTGATTTTAATATTATTGAGAATCTCAATGACATAGTGACCTTCTAATGTGGTGGTGTGTGGGAGAACATGAAGCTTGGTTTTACTTCAAAAACCACATGGGTTTGGTGGACCCAGCCTCTGGTTATGCACATCAAATACTTCACCTTGGTCAACATGGTCTAATTGTCATGTCAATGCAGATAGGGTCCTCAAGTAGCTAGATTGTTTCATGTTTTCTAAGCATACATGTTTTATTTTAATTTATTTGATGGGAAAGTTGTATCCATCCATAAATTATATTTTTGTATGATAGTCCCATCATTTTCAAAGTGGAATGGAATGGTGGTCATTTCAAGGCACCATATAATCATTTTTTTATAAGCACATGCCTCCTCTACCACAAGGGCATCATCTGTCTCATTTACAAATTTTAAAATCTTACACCATGTCTACCTTATGATACTAGTTGAATCAAATGGTGAAATGAGGCAATCAGTCACACTACCACCTTCCTCTATTACTATATCAAACAAGTTGTGCGAGTCCAAAAGTGGGCCAATGGTGGTGTGCTCAAGGAATACCAAATAATTTCTTCTCTTATTAAGCATAGTCCCTTTGATCTATAATTTCAATCCATGGAAATTCTTTGAAGAATAAGATAAAAATTTCAAACAACCACACGACCATAGGGGCTCAATTCCAAGCTCAACTACATTGGCTCAAATTTGAGATAATGCCTCCAAATAATTTTTCAAATCCCTCTAGGCCAAGCATGCTAAGGAATAAATTAAATTTATTAAGCTTATTTAGAAACATCTTACATTCTTGGAATCTCCTCGACTTTTATTGACCATTAAAAATAATGTTCTAAACACAGGGAGAGATGATGGAAAAGATGCATGCGCTACAAGAATGTTTAGATGTGGTGCCTCACAAAATTAGTAATAAAAATAAAAATCTCTATGATGCCCCTATAACTCTTAAGGAACTATTTCATGTAATGCAATGCATGGAAAATGATAAAGCCTTGGGTATTGATGATTTCCCTTGTGAGTTTTACAAGGCAACCTAGAATTTTGTAGGACTTAACTTGTTGTAGTTTTAGGAAGAAACCCTAAAAAGTAATCTTTAGGCACTCTCATTAACAAGGGAAATATCAAGTTCATCCCTAAGCCAAAGACCTAGAGCTCATTACCAGTTGATGTCCCATCACCCTCCTTAATGTGTCTTCTAAAATCCTTGTCATATCCCTTGTGAACCATCTTCATTTCATCCTACCTGCCATCATTGGAATAAGGCAAACCAACTTCATTAAGAATGGATACATTTTGGATAATCTCATTGTATTATGGGAAGGAATGCAATGGGTTTAGACCTCTTGTCAATGAACCATATTATTCAAACTAGACTTTAGAAAGCCTGTGATAGGATTAAGTGGCCATATATTTTGGCCATACTTCAAGTCTTAAGTTTTGGCCAATTTTTTATATTAGTGATTCAGACTTTATTTTAGAAGCTTCAGCTAGCCTCACCATCTATGAATCAAATCAAATATATTTAGCCTAAATCATTCCATTAGATAGGGTTGTCCCTTAACACCAACTCTATATGTTTTGTTTGCAGAGATGCTTGGATATCTTCTTTCTCATAGGGTGGAGTGAGGGTTTATTAGTGGCATTATTATTCCTAGTCATTCCTCTCAGATCATTAATGACCACTTTGTAGATGATACCTTTCTCAACTCTTGATGATCAACAAGTTTTTGTTAATGAGGCAGTGAATTGTGTTGATACCTTTTACAAAGCCTTGGGTTATGATCTGCAATGCATCAAAACCTAATGCTACATATAGATCAAGATGCCTATGCTAGAATGGATTAAACCTTATAATTCGAAGTGGATCCAAAAAGGATATAAATTCAATTTTCTTCGCATCTTATTTGCTTTTGATAGCTCTACCTTTAAGATTTGGCAATATGTCATTGGATAAGTAGAGAAAAGGTGAAGTATTGGATCTCGATGTAATATACGTAAGGAGGGGTAGATCAGTAACATAAATAGTAGAATAGAGGAAAGTAATAATATAATGAATAATAGTGAATAGTATATTATAGGAATAATCCCATATGCATAGAAAGGATGAGTGGGATAGATTAGAAGTATAAATCGAGGGGCCTAGTCTATTGTAATGCATCCAAGTAAACTATAAACCAATTAGAGTGTTGCTCTAATAAGAAGGTAACCCCCTTGAAGTGGAAAAAAATTATGGAGTTATTCCTTCCTACCAAAAAGGAATATTATATTAATATAATCAATATTTTATGTATTAATTGTAAGAGGTTCTTAACAATGTAATATACTTAGGGAGTGGTATATTAGTACCATAAATAGTAGACTAGAGGAAAGTAATAATAGAATGAATAGTAGTGAATAGTATATTAGAGGAATAATCCCATATGTATAGAAATAATGTGTGTGATAGATTAGAAGTAGTATAAATAGAGGGGTATAGGCTATTGCAATGCATCCAAGCAAAATACAAATCAACTAGAGTATTACTCTAATAAGGAGGTAGCCCTTTGAAGTGGCAAGCGATTTGTGGATTAATTCCTTCCCTAAAAGGAATAAAATATTATATATTGAGTATTTTCAGCTATTTTATGTATTTTGGTATAGAGGTTCTTAACATTTAGTATCAGAGCTCTTTCCAGTACCATTTTCATGTTTTTTTCTAAGAGGTTATTCAAGTAGGAGTTTGTAGTTTTGTTCACTGTATGCTCTCACCTTGCCTTAACAAGATCCCAATGATCATAAATTGGATAGAAATTGTGTTTATTTTATATTTTAGGAGAAGAGATTTGATTATTTTATGGTTTAAGTATTTCATTATTGTGGAGCGTACAGTTGTAAAGTTGTAGGAAGGGTTCACTAATCTTTCTATAGGTATTTGGAAGGTAATAGCAAAGTAGATCATGAGTGGTTTTTTTGTAGGGTTGAGAGATGTGTTTTGTTAAGAGATGAATGGGAGATTATAATTGTTAAAGTGTAATTTTTGTGAATCCAGTTACAATCTGAAGCCAAAATCTATAATTTAAAAGTGCACATTTTCATTTTTTGGCCTCAAAATCATGATTGTTATTTTGCATACTACTCTCAAACTATAATAAATCATGCCAATTATTTTTTAGATTTTGTTGGCCTCATTTTAATATTTCCATAATAGTTTGAATTTTTTGATTTTATTGAGTATTTTGAAAGTTATCACAGTTTTAGTGACTATTATTGTATTATAAAAAATTATTGTTATTTTGCATGTTGATCTCAAATGAGAAGCAATTGCACAAAAAGTTTTCTAGGTTTTGTGCACCTTTCTTTCAGATTTCCATAATCGTTTAATTTTTTTAATTTGATAAAGTATTGTATAATTTATGGTAGTTTTACTAACTACTACTATTTATAAAAAAAGTGTCAGGACGCATTTTTGGTTGAAACCGACGTCCACTAAATTATAATCATGAAGCTTCCCATTTTATCTGGTGGTAATCTCATAGGTACATTGAATCAAATTTGACAAAATAGTACCATTAAGGAATGTCAGACTGAGTTTGAAACATTAACCAATGACATATCTATTGAATTCTTTGTTTGTTGCTTCCTCAGTAAACTTAAGGATAAGATATAACCAGAGGTTGAACTATTCAAAACCTCACAATATGATGGAATTTGTGTGCTTTGCTAAGCTCTCATAATAATGCATCAACTGGAAATGTCACAATAGGGTACCATGGTTTGTGGTCCTGCATCCTAACACAACACCCCCTCTCCAGGTCTCTACCAAACTCAAACAAGCACCAAAAGCACCCCAACCACCTAATACAAAAACACATGAGGATGTCATATACTCATATTTACATACACGCCAAACACCTCTAGTAGAGCTTGAGCTACCACTATGAGCACCCAAGCTGACACTTATCACCTCTGAGTAGGCATCAGAAGCGCTTGAGTAGGCCCTTGAGAATGAATATGACAAAAAAATAAATGCATGGCTTGATTTGGATGAAGTTTGTAGTGACTAGTATGGGGATATTTTTAACTTATATGAGAGTAATTTATTTAGTCTTATCTTTTCAGAGTTTTCCACTTCTATGGTAGAAATTTCTTCTCTTTTTCCCTCTAAAGATCCTAACTTCTCCACCACGGTTCTTCCACTTGTTCTCCATGATTTTCCAATAGCATTCTTCTCTTTGATTGTTAACATATTTCCCATTCATGTTATTACATACATATCTCTATATGTTATTCCCTCCATCGATCTATATGTGATTGATTTCATAATGTGGTACATGTTCCTCTCCCAACATAGGACGAAGAAGCGAAAGAAAAAAAAGATGCATGAACGGGCTTCTATCTGGGCTTCAACCTATTTTAATATATATGGTCGGGCCTTCATTTGGTCCTCCTCCTATTTCTTATCATGTTTTGAGGGTGAAATATTTTTAAGGGGGGTGGAATGTAATATACCTAAGGAGGGGTAGACTAGTAACATAAATAGTAGAATAGAGGAAAGTAATAATAGAATAAACAGTAGTGAATAGTATATTAGAGGAATAATCCCACATGCATATAACTAATAAGTGCAATAGATTAGAAGTAGTATATAGAGGGGCATAAGCTATTGTAATGCATCCAAGAAAATATAATTCAATTAGAGTATTACTCTGATAAGGAGGTAGCCCCCTCGAAGGGGCAAGCGATTTGTGTAGTAATTCCTTCCCTAAAAGGAAAAAAATATTACATATTCAATATTTTTAGCTATTTTGTGTATTTTAGTATGGAGGTTCTTAACACTCGAAGCCTCTCTTCTTAGCAAAAAAATTTCAGATTTGTTCTAAGATTTTGGTGGTCACCCATGTGTATTATTATTCTTGTTGGGCCCCCTCTAAATCCTCACATGATAAGTTGAAAAAATTATACGAGATTTCTTATGGGCCCATGTTAATCAAAATGGAGGGTATCATAGATGTTGCTTTGGATATATGTTGCCTTCCTCATGAGAAAGGTGGTATGTGCATTATTAACATTGGCAAGCAAAGTATTGCTTTGTGTGCTAAGTGTGTGGTTCAAGCAATCAAAGGCAATGAGGCCTAAAAAATTGTTCTATGGCATTAGATTACCTCTAGCTCACCTTATAGTAAATTTTAATTAGAAAAAAAATGGGTTTCACACCTTAATTGTTATGACTGCCTGTATCAAGATTGAGGGATCTTTTGTTGCTAAAAGCATATGGAAGGCTTATGAAGCTATCAAACCCTATATAAGATGGGTGGGTGATGGATTTTGGAGTGGTTTGTCCTTCAATGACCACAATATTTATTTGTCTCTTGTTATGAGCAACTCAAATCTTCTTTTATCATAATTCTCAGCTATGAAAGCTTTGAGGCTTTTCAAAAAAGGTATTAATAAGGTTAAAGATATGATTTCGAGCTCCTTGGCCTCTACTAAAGGATAAATATAAGTTAATCAATTCAAACTTACCTTCCATTCTATGCATCCAAGAGATGATTCTTGATGGCATGTTGTATAAGATGGGTTTGTAGTCTCCAAAGGCTTGGTGGAAAGATTAGAGATTAAACTATGATACTCATTTTAATAACTACTCTTCAAGTCTCGTGTATCAAATCATGAACCCATTCTCTCCAACTATGGACAAATTAAATATGCATTGGAATCTAAATTCATTGCTGAGTGCTTGGATTATTAAACTTAATAGAATTTGGAATGTTAAGCTTAAACCTAAACTCATTCACTTTCCTTGGTGTTTGGGATATCAAGGTCTTCCCCTTGGGGAGCGCCTTCTTAATATTGGTATTGTTCAACATAAGTGTCCTACATGTTCCAAACCAGAATCCTACAAATATCTCTTTTGGACTTGCCCCAAATCCCAATTCGCTTAGCATTGGATCCATAGCCTCTTTCAGCCCTTCTACCCATAACCATTCTCTTGGTGAATGGCCTTATTTGGTGATAATGCTCAGTGGTCGGATATGGAATTTCTTCAGAACTATCATATTATTTCAATTATGGAAAGCTAGGAATTTAGTTGTATTTAATAATGAAGAATCATTGTGTCTCTTTTATGTTAATGACAAGGTGACTATTGTCTCTTCAAATTTTATGTAGATACAAGCTCACTCAGAGAAGGTGGCTCTTGAATTACACCATCTGCAAGAGTTGTTTAACCAATGGGGGAGTGCTTCATGTATTATGAGATGTATTCCCCCATGGACCATCCAACACATGAATGTCCTCTCCATCACCCATCGTTAGTGAAGCCACTCATGTAATCATAATCGTTTATCCACTCCTCACCAAAGGGGTGGATTTCGTTGCCACCTCATGGGAAGTCTACTATTGGCCTATTCTAATGGAACTCACATGTGCAGGGAAGTGGTCTAGTTGGAAATGTTGTGCAACCACATCCTGGATTGGGTAATATTATTTCTTTGGCTCCTTCTATTGATCCTTCTTCTTGGAGTGCTTATCCTCCCAAAGATGATCGACTACCACATCCCTTTGGGATTACAACCTATACTTAGTTATTTGTAGTTTATGTTATTATTTTATGTTGCTTGGATTTTTCATTGTTGTGTCTTGTCTAGGTTTACAGTCTCTAAAGGGTTGGTAGAAAGATTAGAGATGGAACTATGATACTCATTTTAAGAACTACTCTCCAAGTCTCTTGTATCAAATCATGAACCCGTTCTCTCCAACTATAGGTCCAAGTTAAATAGGTGCTGGAATCTAAATTTCTTGCCCAAGGCTTGGATTGCTAGACTTAACACAATTTAGAATTCTAATCTTGAACCCAAAATCATTCACTTTCCTTGGTGTCTGGTAAATATCAAGGTCTTACCCTTGGAGAGTGCCTTCTTAATGTTGGGATTGCTCAACGTAAGTATCCTGCATGTTCTAGATGAAAGTCCTACAAACATTTTTTTGGACTTACCCCAAATCCCATTTTGTTGGCATTGGATCCATAGCCTCTTTTATCCCTTCCACCCAAAATGTTCTCTTAGCAAATGGCCTTCTTTGGTGATAATACTAAGTGGTCGGCATATATAGATTTTATATGGAATTTCTTCAGAACTATCATATTATTTCAATTCTAGAAAACTAGGAATTTAAATCTATTTAATAATGAAGAATCATCTTGTCTTTTTTTTGTTAATGATAAGGTGATTGTTATCTCTTTAGATTTTATGCAGATACAAGCTCAATCAAATAATGGGGTTCTTGAATTACAACACCTACAAGAGTTGCTCAACCAATAGGAGAGTGCTCCATGTACTATGAGACGCATCCTGCTGGACCATCCAACACACAAATATCCTCCCTCAAGACACCATCATCAGTGAATCCACTCATGTAATCTTAGTCGCTTGTCCACTCCTCCTAACCAAGGAGGTGAAGTTCATCACCACCTCGTGAGAAGTCTACTAGTGGCCCATCTCGGTGGAGCTCGCATGTGCAGGAAAGTGGTCTAGTTGGTAGTGTTGTACAACCACCTCTTGGATGGAGCATTATAGTTTCTTTAGCTCTCTCAGATGCTATTCAGGATAGTTGAGTGGCAATTGATCCACTTTCTACTGAACCTTATTTTTGGAATGCCTAACCTCCCAAAAATGATCGATCGCTACATATATTGTGCTTAATTATTTACAATTTATATTATTATTTTATGTTGCTTGGATTTTTCATTATTATACTTTATTTAATTATTTTACTGATACAAACTAATTTCTTTTTACCAATATAAAAAGTGGTTATGAATTTATACTAACTACCTCATTATTATAACCATTTTATATATTAAAAAATATATATTAATATTATTATTGATAGGTTATATTCCTATTTATATATTCTTATAATAAAAGGAAGATGACTATCCTACTAGTGTTGTATTTATTTTTGTTTGTTCGGGTTGGTTAAACTTGTTATAGGTTGGTTTTCAAAACCAACCTTCACAATGTTATAAAAAGATTTATAAACCATGTAAATAAATAATGCTTACATTGAATACATTTTTGATATATTCCTTCAATGTTTAAGATCCCATTAGTGGTATCAAAGCCATGTTTTGAAAGAGGAAGCTATGAATGTGAAAGCAAAAGGAGAGAGACAATGTTGAGTCACTGTTGATTCTTTGAACTAGATTTAGGAGGTCATCATTAAAGAAAATAAGGGGCCGTGAAGGAGAAAATGTGATTCAGTTCACACAGTTTGTAAAAATTGTGATTTGTCCCTAGAAATCGTGATTTGCCTAAAGAAATTGTGATTCGAGTTTTGCCAAATCAAAGATTACCGTGATTACCATCTGATAATGGTGCAGACTAGGTAGGACAAAAACAACGGTGAAGTTTTAGATGCTAGGTGTGTTTTAAGAAGTTTTCAAAGCTTTTCAAAACCTAAAATCAGCGTGGGCTCCACCAAAAAATAAAGGTGCTATTATTTTCACATGAAAAGTGAAAAATTAGGTACAATATTTTATGTGCATATATATATATATATATATATATATATATATATATATATATATATATATATATATATATATATATAATGTATCATATCTAGAAAACCAAGAACATATAGAATATTTGCGCTGTGTAGTGTCAAATTGGTTGATGGGGAGGTGGACACACTACTTTTTTAGTCATTTGATAAAAAGGACGTCAAGGGTTCAACACCCATTCAATCTATATTTTGGTCATATTAATTTTTAACTTTGGTTTTTGGAATATACTTTTTGAAAAGGGGATATTATGTTTTTAAAGGCTCTGTATAAAGAGCAATGAAGAGAAAAGGTGTAAAAGAATTATAAGGGTGTAAAAAGATTACCTTTTGTGACTTCTACCCAGACAAGTCCCTAATTATCTATTATATTTTTGAATCTACTTACAAGGGTCAAGACAAAGTCCCAAGTAGAATTCATTTTTGTCGCTATATATTTGTGATCGTGGCTAAAATTATAAGTATAATATCTGAAAATGGAAGATTAACACCCAAAAACTACAAATAATGGAGCTTAAAAATGGAAAACACTTATATTCAATGATTTGTGGGAAATAACAAAAAAAGAAACCACGCATCCCATTGAAATCATTGTGTTCTGCTCAAGTGATTATTCACATTGAAGCATTTAATGGAGCTTAAAAATGGAAAACACTTATATTCAATGATTTGTGAGAAATAACAGAAAAAGAAACCACGCATCCCATTGAAATCATTGTGTTCTACTCAAGTGATTATTCACATTGAAGCCATTAAATGTAATGCCTAGAAAGCTTGGAAAGCATTAAAATATATATATGACAAACAACCAATGTATAAAAAAATTGATCTCTTAATGCAGTTGTTAAATACCAAGCTTAGCACTAAAGAAGATGTTTTTGAATATCTATCCCACATAAAAACTCTAAAACAAGAGTATTGTACTACAGGTGGCAAGATAGATGATGCTTTGCTCATATCCGTAACTCTAAATGGCCTTAATTCTACTAATACCATTTTTTTTGAAATGTTGCAGCTTAATAATAAACTCAATGGAACAACATTCAATTCTATTTTTGAATTGTTCACCTAGCATGAGCATCAATTTACAAAGAATAAAACTTAGCCAACAGAAGATACCTACTTCACAAAGGTTGGGAAACACCAGCTTCAGAGAGGACATGGTCCAAACTATTTTTTGAAATAATCTCCAAAACATTCTACAAGACCCTCTCATCGACAGTCTTAGAGACACTCACATTGACATTTATCATGTCATTCTCCAAAATACTCTAAACACAGACATCACCATAAGCATTCTTCTAAGTATAGTGGTTGTAGTAGTGACTCTTCATCCTTTGGTTCTAAAAAGTCACTAGAAAGAACCAAAATGTTATGAATGTGGTGGAATTGGCCATCTCACAGATGTATGTCCTTCTTGACGATCCCGCTCTTCACACAAAAAGAAAGCTGAAGCAAATTATACAAGTTATTCTAGTGGCAGATCTTCTGACTACTCGAACTATTCAAGTTATTTTGACACTTCCTCTAATCAGGAGGCATCCTATATGGCTAAGGTCTATGGTCCCAATGGACCCGATTCTCTATTTTGAGTGATCAATGATTCACCCATCTTGTGTGAGCTACTAGGATCTATTGTAGTTGCTTTTTTTGGCTTGTGTTCTTTGTTTCTTTCTTTCTTCTAGTTTTGGTGTTTTATCCTTGATATTCATGGCATAGAGCAAATAGAGTTGTTTGATTTTGTTTCTCTCGATGCATAGTTTCTCACCTCTCATCTGACAGGGGGATAAGATATAACATTAGTTGGTCTTTGATCAGTCATCAGTGAAAATATGAGTTGACATGGGTTGTTAGCATTGACAGTGTTCAACAAAGGTCGTCAATGATTGTTGGGCATCCATGAGATGTGTCATACACAGTTCAGGTTGGTCACTTGGACAGGGTTTTGTGTGGAGGCTTATGCAATTCAATGTAGTTGGGCAGGGCTTGATTATGTTCTACTACAGTATGATACAAATAATCATAGGGCATGAGCATGCCTTGATCGTGTTCATCAACTTTTATGCCATGACTTGCAGGGTAGGCTTCTGTATGAAGCAGCATCAATTTTGATCACTACCATGAGGTACAATGCATCAATTGTAGTTGCATTAGAGTTTCTTTGATGACATTAGAGTCATATCTCTAGATCATCTTTCTTGTATACCCCTTTGGATCAGGGGGAGATTTTTTGGGTCAGTTGATATATGGTACTTTAGTTACCTTTGTTATTAATATTGTTTTTATTTTTGTTTGTTCGGGTTGGTTAAACCTATTATTGGCTGGTTTTCACAACCAACCTTCATAAAGCTATAAAAAGATTTATGAACCATGTAAATAAATAATGCTTACATTGAATATATTTTTGATATTATTCCTCCAATTTTTGAGAAACAATCATCGGGACCTAGGTACCACCGTGTGACTCGCAACGTCACCATCATTCATTCTCATTGAATACAAATTCTTTCGGAGAAGCAATTGGTTCACTAAAGACTTTGAAAATACAAAGCTCCCAAAATTTTCTGTAGATCCCAAGCAATTTTCTTTATCAATACATTCAAAAAAATTGATTTTGATAGATAAAATTTGATCAAACTCTTCACCTTCCCATCAATCTTTTCCCAATCTTCTACTTATAGACCCACAAGTTGTGATTTCAATACAAAAATCCATTGATCTCTGTCCACAAGATCTTCCATCTTGAGCTTACATGGCTCAAAATGATGGCCTTTGAATTTGTCAATCTCTATCCTTGTGTTCCCTGTCATTTTCCTTCACACAAATGTTCGCACATGCAAAACTCCCACTCAAGAAATAATTTATCATAACTAAAATAAACCTTAACTCTTCACATAAAGCTAAGCGTAACTCTAATACCAAATGAAGAGAAACTAAACCAATGAAGTAACAAAAGAGAAGCCATGCTAACAAAATCAAAATCATAACAGAAAGACAAATGACACACACATGATACACAATATTTTCATTTGATAAAACCCTTTTAGGAAAAATCCCAGCAAAACAACTTCTTCCTTATTACATTAACTCAACTGGTAAAAATATAATAATGTACTTCCAAGTTCTATTTTACCCTAATGCATGTGTGAAAAAATTTTGGTACATCAATAGGAAATTGTCAAAGTCATATTATAATACTACATGTACCAAAACCATTGGCTATATAAAACATGGAATAAAACCACTTAAAACACACCCACAAGGTCCCACTCCCTATGTACAATTTAGACAAGTGTAAATCATGTAGAGCATAAGTCATGAAAAGAATGCAACATGGAGTTAAGGTGAAAGGGACACCATAGTAGTTAAGAACCTAGGACTACCAAAGGGGATTAGTGTTTATAGATAGTGCTATACCTAAAACCATCCCCATTCCAAATCATTGTAGGCTTAAGAAATTCCCAAGCCTTCAAAATACTTGTAGCCAGAAAGGTGCCAACAATCTTGATTAGCACAAGGTTAGTTAGAAGAGATCATAGCCTTAACCCTTTCCAAGATTTTTTGTTATAAGGGAAACCCTAAGAAATACAATAATGAAGTATTTTCCAAGCGTTTTCCACTTCAAGTGCCTTGATAATCCACTTAATGTAGAGGGCAATTCCTTGGAGATTAATATCAAGCAAGCCCCACTCTCCAAATTCTGTAGGTCTATAACAAATATCCTAGGAGATTGTGGAAACCTTTAGAGCCTTAAAAGTTTTCCCAAAGGAAGTCTTTAAAGAGGCATTTTAACTTCTTGTATGCAACCTTGGAAGGAGTCCAATAGGAGTAGTATACATGGTAGATGTTATAATCTTAGGGAAATATTGGAACTCAATGGCTAGGTAGAGGGGCTTAGTAACCCAAAAGGAAATATTCTTTTCAAATCTATGCACTACATAAGTCTATAAGTCATATGTAGGTGCTTGAAGGGAAACAATATGCCCAAAAATTTAAACAACTCCCCATGTTGAATCCACTCACATTTGAAACCCTCTAATTGTGGGGAACAGAGGTATTATACTACTTGTGGCACTGGGTTTTTATCCACTGAATAAGAGCTTGAGTCAAGGTATAAAATATAAGTCATTCCATATCATTCACCAAAGCAGACACTTCTTCTAAGAGGGTGACAAAGATTCATTTACAAAATGACCATTGACCAACTGGGGAACAAAGTTAGGGAGGGAGATATCCTTAACTAAACCTTTGGAAATGTAATCAACCAAAATGTATCCAAATACCTCTGCTACAAGGACATATAAGGATGGGGATAAGGGACACCCTTATTTAATAGACATAAAGAGGCCAAACATTTCAAATTGAAAAGCATTTATGGTAATGAAAGCACAAACATCTCAAAAAAGTGTGTTAATAGTCTACACAAACCTAGGGCCAAAGCCAAGATCTTGTAATATGGTAATAAGAAAAGGCATTTCAATTGTATCATAAGATTTATAAAAATCTATCTTGACCAAAAGGGCTTTCTTATTAGAGATTATATCCCACTCCTTGCCTTCCTAGACAACAACAAGATTGTCCCAAATCTATCTATTGAAAATGAAACTTGTTTTCTTGGGGCAAACAATGAGAGGAAAAAATTACCTCAATCATAGAGAAAGGGATATGGCTATGATATTATAGGACACATTCAAAAAGGTGATTATATGCAAATTGGTGATGAGATCAAGATCACCAATATTTCTAATGAATTTAATATTTCCTCGATTACTTAGAGCCTCAATAAATTGGTTTTAACAACCTCAAAATATGCATGGTGTAGATTTAAGCCAATAGTATCCCAAAGGGTTGATATAACTCACAGGGGCAACCATCAATACCGAGATCCTTATCTATCACCATTTGTGAGACCACCTCATGGATATCATGAATATAAAGAAGGTGGTCACATAACCATTTGAGCATCAAAAACTTTCCAAGGCACCCCCTAGATAAATTGTTTGAGGGCATTCTCACGAGTCAGAGAGAAAGGCTGAGTGGCAAAGACCTTATGGTAGTGGGAAAAATATTCTTGCAAGATGTTGGGTAGCAAGGCGAGCCATTAATTGGCCTTATAAATGTCTTAAATATTGTCCACTACTTTCCAAGAGTGAATAAGGGTGAAAAACTATTTGGTAGCTTGATCAAAATTTTTAGTAAATGCATAAAAGCCTAGAATTGAGCATTGCAAACTCTGTATGCCTCTTTTGGTTTGAGTTTATGTCTCCACTTGGCATCTTGCAATTGAATGTTGCTATTAAAAAGAGAAAGCTCCAGTTCTTGTGAAGTTATAAGGAATTTATGATTTGAAGCCTCATGAGCCTATTCTTTGAAGAAGGTGATGGTATACAAAATGGCTTCTGAACACTAAATAATCCATCCAAGCTCCACATAAGGTTTTGGCACTAGATTCAAAATTCTCCTTATGTGATTGAGAGTCCACTCATGGCTAAGATGAGTTGTGTTGAGATAAAATTGATTTCTATCTTTCTTTTCACAAGGAATAGACTATTCAATATAAAACCAAATTGGGAGATAGTAAGAAAAAACAACTTCAAACACCACATTAACTACGTGACTAAAATCATTAGCAAAAAGAGAATATTTTTTAGCTAAACTCAATCTACTCTTATTTTAAACCCTATAATTGTCTTGCCCGAAGTTAGACCAGGTGAACCAAGCCAAGTTGTAGGAGCGACGAAGATGATGGTTAGGGTCAAATAACCCTAATTTATGATGCATGTAAAACCACACTTCCCTATATCCTGCACACCATCACATAGGAAGCATACCTTCCTTGTCCTCCATGGATTCCACCATGTTGAAGTCGCCACATAAAAACTAGTAGGCATCAAGTAGCGAGTCAAAGTTCCATTGCCAAAACACTTCCTACTCCATAGCATCATTAGAGGAATAAATTTTGTGAGCCCAAGAGAGTGACCATCAAAATAAAAAGGCATCTGCATCGCATGATGAGTGAGGTCAGAATCCCAATGAACAATATGTGGTGCCAAATACAATGACAAAAACATGACTACATTTCCACAACTAGTTGGGCCCGTGGCATAATGGACTTGTGCAAATATTTTTTATGGTAGACTAATGTATAAATCTAGATATTTTAACTTCTTGCAGGCATAAAATATTCATATTTGAAAAAATGACAATCATACTTGATTATATACTTATAGGACAAGTCAGTGAGGCCTTGAACATTCCAAGAATAAAAAATCATGGAGAAACATTGAGGCTAATGTTTGCCCCTTCTTCCAACCTCTCTATGGAAGCATTTATGTTTGTCAAAAATATTTATAATTGATATACATAAAGTCTCCTAAATGGAATTTCCATAATTTATATTGCACATACTAACCATCTTTAGGAGGTGGCAAAGGGCTACATGGGTGGTGTGTAACATTTTTATGTTGGAAAAAATTAGGTTTTTCTAAATATTTTTAATTGATATACATAAAGTCTCCTAAATGGAATTTCCATAATTTATATTGCACATACTAACCATCTTTAGGAGGTGGCAAAGGGCTACATGGGTGGTGTGTAACATTTTTATGTTGGAAAAAATTAGGTTTTTCTCTATACTTGTTTCTGATTCCCCCAAAGGAGGTTGTGATGGTTGAGAGACCAAGACCAGGCTATGATAATTTGAGAAAATAGAAACTTTTTGTGGGGACCATGAAAGTGTTAGTTGGCCTTAAGAGGTGGAAGGTGCCAATTGGTTTCCAATCACGTTCGAACCTCACATGGGTTTGTACGCAAATGTTGTTTGTTTTCACCATACCTCGTGCTTTCTAGTTAATATTTTTGTTGATGACTTTGATCCATCCATAAAAGGAGGTGGAAATATCTTTATTTATCTCTAGTGGGATTTTATGTTGCAAGGAATGCTACATGTTTTCCATGAGATTACATTCTCATATCTTGTGGTTTATAACTTGACACCAAAATCATGTGTTGGGGAGTTAATAAACACTCACTATGAAATGTGTTTATCTCCTATCTGGATATCAATGGTTTATTTGATGTATTTCAGAAGGTTGACTTTGACACATACATTTTTGAGGTCTAACAATGTAAAATTTACTCTTCTCATGACATATAAAATGCTCTAAGGGTTTGATACGCTGATCTACAAAACCCCATAAAAGGAGGGGGAGACCAATAACTCTATGTAGACACATGTATTTTGACCTTGGCTTGTTCTGATACAACAAAATTGTTGCTCTAGTGAGAAAACACAAGGGGGTTTCATATGAATTGAGGACCATGCTTAACTATAGCAACACAATGTTTAAAGCTAGAAATCTTTTTTAAAAAAAAAGAAAAAAACCTTAGTTAAGTTTTATACATTTTCAAGATTAATGCCATAGGGTTGATAGTTGTAGTGGACCCAACTTTCAAGAATGTGTTATGAGAGGATACAACCAACAAAATAATTTATTGGCATAAAGTTTTCAAACCATTGACATGCATTACCAAATTTGGAGAATTCAAGGAAAAAATCATGTAAAGAATTAGGGTACTCTTAATTACTCCATGAAACACTTTTAGTACAAATTTCATTGCCTATTTTGGTGCCATGATCACTAAAAGCTCTACCCATTGCAACTGCATTTAATGATGCTTTCATTAGGAAGTCGACCATGATATAGGAAAGGTTAGAATCACCACCAATAAGCGGAATAAGTGAACCCCCAAGTAGACCAAAGTTAGGGATTCAAAAGACTAAGGCAATTGAAAAGTTTAGAGTTCAAATTTAAGTTTCATTAACCAAACCTAAGATTTACTAACAACTTTTAAAACATATGCAATAAAAATTAAGAAGCCTAACTTTATCGATTGTGTAGAAAAGCAATTGTATTAGCTATAAGTATAACCACAGGGTTAATGAGCATATATAAATTTTTATATAATTTAGAATAAAATCTTATTGATATTGTCATAAAATATGCCTATTTGTAATAAAGCTTTATAAAGTACATGAAATCATGACAAAAAATGTTCAATTAAATTAATAATCAAACGTAGAAATAGATAGGAGGATTTTAGTTTGTTTAGGTGTAGTTGTTCTAATAAATGAGGGTATTTAGGTTAATTTTGATTTTCCATCACAATTTGAACCAACCCATAAGTATCTATGATCTATTAGACATGTCATATTAGAATATGAACATGATCAGACGAGGATACTATGACCGTGCAAAATCTTCTAGTAATAATTAGAAGTAGGCATATTCATGACTACATTTTGGTGAACCCAAGAATATTATACATTGTACACTTTTATCTTTAGATATATCTATTTGTATTGGATTCCATGTATCTGTTTGTGTGCTAGATCCCTACATTTTTACAAATTTACATATCTATTATTTTAGACCGTAGGCACTGGTCATTGAAATCTATTTTGCTTTTTTTTTGAAATATTTATCTATAATGGATAAACAAAACATTTTTCCTAATAGTTATTTGAAATTTGCTCATAATATTAATTTTTCATTCTCTCAAATTCATAATTACATGGTAAAAATTTATTAGAAATTATTGTTGATTATCCTCACATGTTAGGGTTCATTTTCAAGCATAACCAATGTATTATGTCTCCAATAAAAAAATATGGAGAAAATAATTCCCATTTCAATGTCATAGGAGTTCCTAGAATCTAAATGTATAAAAAAAATGTAATCTTCATTTTCTATCATTTTATGCTTTATGTCATAGCTTTATTCATAATGATGCAATCCTCATGCAATGTTTTCTTTAAAATTTAATAGGTTATACTCTTAAATGATATAGTTATTTATCTTTTTAATTTCCTTTAAATTTTTTATACCCCATCTAATTTATTCCTTAATTATTTACAAATCAATGTTAGTCGTAAAGTTACATGTATATATTTATTGAGTTTTTGGTGTGTTTGAAATTCAAATGATATTTTTATATTCATGCATAGTTCAAATTTTAAGTCCTCCAATAAAAATTCAAATGGTTGTTTAAGAAATATCAACATAAGACCTTATAAGAATAATTGGACTTTCACCATAAAAATGATAAATATATGATGATATATCATGAATTAAATTATACATTATAAAAAAAATTATAATTTAAAAAATTATAATATAAAAAATAAATAATAAAAAAAATATTTTAAATTCTTAGACTTCTAAACTTAAAATGCATGTTAAAAATTATAAAACTATGAAACCATTCTAAAATATTCAAGCAAAAATGTTTATCCTTAACTACCTAAAAAGATCAAATATTAATAAAGATGTTCTCTCTCTATATTTTTTTTTAAGGAAACCACTTTATCAAATGATACTCATTCTTTTTAATTGGTTGTAATTATTGGATATTTAGAATTTTTGAAAATATAATTGATTTTGAGAATAAATAAATACCACTAAATGATGATGTTAATAAAATTTTATTTTTTCATATTCAATTTTATATCAATAATATAAGGATAAAACAAGTGTTTATGTATATAATTCAATATTGAATATTTGTAGTGAAAATTTTAATAACAACTTGATATAAATTAATAATACTTAGGTAAACCAAATTGGTCATAAGAGGGTTGACAATCAAAGTAGGATGTTATTGGTAATATTACATTAAAATTATTTAGGACACAAAATATTAAATATTTTGTGTTATGTCATGTTCAACTATTTAACATATTATATTTTTCTTGGGAGACCTTAGATTCATATTATGGATGCTATATTCTTTACTTTACATAGATGTTTAAGTTTCAACATGAAAATAAATTTTACCCAATTCTAAACGATAAAAAAGTTTTCAATATAGCAAAATGGTAGAATCTCAAAAAAACATTTTGCCTCATGCAAATAAAAATCAAATATGTTTTGTTAAATCTAAGCAAATATAGCTCATGAAGAAACTTATAATTTTGGTGAAGATATCAATATTAAAGAAGATAATGTGGAGAAGTGTTTTACCCTAATTTGGATTAAGAAGCCCCAATAGGATAGGAACTAGTATGTGACTTCAAATTACTAAATATGATATTTAAGCATGAATATGAATGTACAATCTTAAAATAGATTGTAATGATTTGACAAGTGGCATATGTTAAATATAGTCAATACAACAAAAAGATAAGTACATAGCTTTTTTAATTGATTTTCTGATTATGAATGACTTTTAACAGTGGAAAATAGATTGAAGTAGGCTTGTGATTTTTTCAGACCAAATTGTTTTTTTATCTGCGTAAGGTCAATTCCATCAATTTTGAGTTAGTATCGATTATTGATACTGCCCTGTAGTGGTCAATAATGACCTTTATGGAAAAGAGGGTTTGTGACTGTACAATCACCTTTGTATGTCTCTAAAAGTTTTGTATATGCAATGTTGAACCCTGATGATGCGCACAACTCTAGAAATCAATCTCCTTCACCTTGAAACCCTATGCATATTTTTAAGGGCTAGAAACTTGTAAAAACTAAGAAAGTGTTATAGATTGAATTGACTCTTATCACGCTTGTTGATGATTGACTAATACTTATATATTTGATACTCCAAGGAAGGAATCAAGTCACGCGTAGTTCTCTCACTTAATATGATTGTTGAATTGTGCTCTTTTACTATATTAATACAAATAATGATTTGGATTTGATCCTCGACAATAATTGCTTTGACTTGGCTTTAGTATACTTCAGACTTGATTGTAGGCTACTCATAGTGATTAATTTACAAGTTGAGATTTTGAAAAAAATGGATGTGATATGTAGAGATCTTGTAGAAATTTTGGATCGAGAGGATATAATGGGAGCTTGGAAAGGTTGTGGAAGTATATTTGAAAAAAGAATCCAATATTTGTGTTGGGGTTTGTGACAAAGTTTTACTAGTTTTAAAGAATTACCAAATGTAAGAAGGAAAGAACGGTGAGAAATAATTAATTAGTGAAAGTGAAAGAATAGGTATGTAATGTTGGTAGGTCTTAGATAGGCTAGAAGTGTTGTAAGATAATATGTTTTATTGCAAAGTTGCGAAAGGGTTTGGTCTAACAAAAAGTGAGTAAGGTAGGAGGAGAGAAGGAGAGTGTTTAGGGATTTTTTGAGATTTTTTTTTGAAAAATTGAATCAATATAGGAGGTGGGCGAGGGGGTAGAGTGAAGGTAGGTTCTAGTGAGATGTGAACCCTTAGAACATTCTATTTTGAGGAGGGATACTATATTTTGTCATTATTTTCAGAATGTTGGATGGATGGTATTTTTTGAAATATTACATGGATATAATGGAATATTAACTTTGAAATTTGCCCAAAGCTTAAGGAATGGGGTAGTCATGGTTGGGGGTTGTAGATTTGAGTTTAATTAGATATTAATAAAAATAGGTTTGGCTTTTTTTTTTCTATAGCTTCTGTATCAAAGTGTTAAAGTACTAAGGTTTGAATTTTGTTTGTTTCTGAAATTATCGAAATTTTGATATATGTGATGTTGTGTGTTTCATAAGTTCGTTACTTAAATATTTGTTAGATTTTGATTTTTCAAAATTCTCTAAGAGATAACTAAAGAAATCAATTTGCTTTAACTCTATCTTTCTCACCAATCAAAATTTATTATTATTTATGCATTAAAATAATTTTAATTTTACAATAATTAACTTGTGTATTTCTTAACAAAAAATATAAAAAATAACATTTATCTATATTTTTATTGGTGAAAATTTTAACATGTTATTAAAGGAAAGAACGTCATGAAGAATATATTGAAATGAATGCAATCCACCTATTAATATGTCTTGACACCTTCACCACTAAACCTTATCTGTTAAAATCATTAAAATATATATAAAAATATTAAATGCGAATTTGATGTGTTAATGGTGGAGATGTTTTAGGCGAGCTGTATGGCTTCACATTCAAAGATTTTTTTTTAATGCATTTATTCTCTCTCCAAAGGCAAATAATTATTTATATTGGCAATGTGATTATGCTTACTGCAAAACTCTCTAAGCTTCTTTTGCTGCCATTGTGGATGCATCTCCACCTGTACTTCAATTGCATAATCATCAGAGGCTTAAGGGATATGGATACAAACAGAGTAATATAGTTTGCAATGCTTGCTTGAATTGACCCTAAAAAATTGTGCTTCAGAGCTTCATACATCCGTCAATCTCTAGCTATTCTTTGGTTTTGATGCTTGAGGACGAGTTAAGGCAAATCCAGGGAGGTTTTTTCTTAACAGGTGGTGGGTCTTTTGAGGCCAATTATGTGTTCTTTGAGTGATTGTTGTTTTAAAGAGGTAATCCTTGATATGGGCATTGAATTTGGTTTTTGAGACGGTGGCTTAGATCTTTGCAGAGTATAGTACATTACTATAGTAATTGTTGATTTTTGTAGCTTGAAAGGTGAAATGTGGAATTGTTTTAAAGCAACTCAAGATTAGATATGCTTTAAAACAATTCGAGTTGGATTTTCAGCAACAGTAGTTTCTAGAATGTTTCTGAGTTTGTAAGGATGAGATAAATCCTAGTGTGATTTTATGTGTAAAAATAGAAAAGCCAAAGAAAGCAAGGAAAGCTTTTTTTTCTTGCATGCTAAGGAAAGCTTCTTTTTCTAGCATGCTAACAAAAGCTTCTTTTTCTTGCATGCTAAGTAAAGCAGCTAGGCTCTCTATAAAAGTAAGATTGTTGTAGAAAAATCATACATTGTATTTTTGCAAAAGAGAAGTTTGTTGTTAGCCTAAATAGAAGATCCAACATTTGCAGGTTTTTCCCCACATTGGGGTTTCCTAGGTATATATGTGTTATTGTCTTTTTTGTATTGGCTTATTGTTATTTTTGCTTTTGCTGTTATTAGTTGTTAATTAATCTAGTTGTATTAATCGTTATAAATCAAATTTATGTCTGCGAATTTATTGTGGAATTAATCTGTTGCTGGGTTATAGAAATTAACATGGTATCAGAGCTCTAGACTCTGAATACGAAGCCAAGATTTGTAATGTAGATTACAAAAAAAAAATCCTCAGTTCTTTTGTGGCTATGGCAACCAACGTTCGATACAAGGACAAGCTCGAGGGTGTGTCTAAATTTTTGCAGTGGAAGGTTTGGATTACATCTGTTCTCAAGGAGAACATGCTATGGATCTATGCTAGAACAGAAGTGACTCCACCAATAAATGATCTTGTTGCCTTAGATTCACATGAAGTTAAAGAGGCCAAGGCTCATAGGATTATCTTGGATGGAGTAAGAGATCATTTAATTCCTCATTTATCGGGGAAAGACACCGCCAAGGAGATGTGGGATTCGCTCACAAAACTTTATCAGAGCGACTATCAGAGTCGTAAGATGATGCTCAAGGACAAATTGCATAATACCAAGATGTCCAAAGGTGAGAGTGTGACCTCTTACTTGTCAAAGCTGACACAGGTCAGGGATGAGCTTTTTGTTGTTGGAGAGATGATTATAGAAGATGAGTTGGTGCATATAGCCTTGAATGGTTTTTCAAAGCACTGGGAAGTGTTTGTCAAATGTGTTGTTGGCAGAGATCAGCTACCTAATTGGGCAAGACTTTGGGATGATTTTGTTTAGGAGGAGATCCGTGAAGGTGCTCATTGAGGAGATCAAACAAATAAGGGTCAAGATGAAGAAAATCTTGCTCTTGCAAGCAAGGGTAAGAAGAATTCCAATAAAGAGCAATTAGAAGGTTCTTCTTCCAAGAGTGGGAAGAAGAAAGATCTGAGCAAGATTAAATGTTTTTTCTACCATCAGATGGGTCACTATGCCAGTCAATGTCTGAATAAGAAAAATAAGGACAAGCAAAAGAAGCAATTTGTTGCTATAGCAGAAGTGGATGAGTTTGCATCAAAATTTGAGAATGAGTTTTCACTCATTGCCTGTCTCTCCAGTTCAAGTGCCAACAGAGTATGGTATATTGACAGTGGGGCTTCTCGCCACATGAAGGGAGTCAAAGAATGTTTCACCAAGTTGGAGGAGAAGAAGCTGGATTTCTATATTGAGCTCAGAGATAATGCCAAGTACCATGCAACTAGTATTGGCACCGTCAAGTTTCAGAGGGAGTCTGGCAAACCTTGTTGCTAGAGGATGTGTTGTATGTCCCTGGCATGACAAAGAATTTAATCTCAGTTTTTGCCTTGGAAGACAAGGGTTACATCATGACCTTTGAGAGGGGAAAAGTCTATATTCGTCCCAAAGATTCCAAGATTGAAAAAGTGATTGGTGTTAGGTATGGCAACTTGTTTCAATTACAGTTTGAGCCAGCACATGCGTTGGTTAGTAGCTGTAAAGGGATAGGAGCATTTTGGCACAGGAGGATGGCTCACCTTCACCATGGAGCACTTAATATTCTTAAGGAAATGGTGACGGGGCTGCCTGAGATGAAGACAAAATAGCATGAGGTGTGCAAGGGTTGTGCTCTTGGGAAATATGCTAAAACCAATTTTCCAAGCAGCAACACTAGATCTAAAGGGATTTTGGATCTTGTACACTCAGATGTGTGTGGACCTATGTCAACAACATCTTTGAATAGATATGAGTATTATGTTACCTTCATTGATGATTTCTCCAAGAAGACGTGGACATATTTCATGAAGAATAAAGATGAGGTCTTCAGTAGGTTCAAAGAGTTTAAGGCTCTCGTGGAGAACCAAACTAGGAAGAAGATCAAGATACTAAGGTCTGATAATGGAGGTGAGTATACCTCGAATGCCTTCAAAGATTTTTGTGCTCATGAAGGTATCAAGAAAGAGTTGATAGTTCCATAAAACCCTCAACAAAATGGGGTTGTTGAATGAAAGAATAGAGCTATCATTGGAGCAGCCAAGGCCATGCTTCATGATCAGGATATGCCTTGGTTCTTATGGGCAGAAGCTTGCAACACAGCTGTGTATTTGCAGAATAGGAGCCCTCACAAAGTGTTGGGCAAATTGACTCTAAAAGAGGCGTTCACTGGTAAGAAACCATATTTGGGGCACATTCACATCTTTAGATGTCTTTTGTATTGTCACATTCCTGATGAGAAGAGAACCAAGTTGGAACCTACTGCAGAGAAGGGTATCCTTGTTGGGTGCAGTGAAACTTCTAAGGCTTATCAAGTTTATATTCCTGCTCTTAGGAAAATAGTGGTTCTCAGAGATGTGAAGTTTGAGGAAGAGAGGGCTCTTCAGAAGTCAAGTAACTTGATGAATGAGGATGAACAATCATCCACAGTTGAGGTAGCACAAATTCCTCAAACTTTAGTCACACAAGCTAGAGAGCAGAACAAGCAGGATGCTCAGATAGAGGAACATATAATTCCTCAGCCTCAGATTCCTATTAGTGAGAAGAGGAGAAACAAGGTAGCTGAGCAAACATTAAGAGGCTCAAGAATATGTAGGTGATCCTCAAGATTCAGTCAGACAAAGAAGGGCTCCCAGACATTATTCAGATTATGTGGCACTTATGAGTGAATTCATTGAAGTAGAGCCTTCCAGCTTTCAGGAGGCATCCAAGCACCAAGTATGGATAGATGCCATGGTGGAAGAGTATTCTTCCATCATGAAGAATAGTGAGTGGGAGGTAGTACCAAGACCAGAAGATAAGTCTGTGGTGGGCTCGAGATGGTTGTATAAGATTAAGCAAGCTACAGATGGTAGTGTGGAAAATTTCAAAGCTCATTTTGTGGCTAAGGGGTTTTCACAGAAGGAAGGAGTCGACTATGATGGGACTTTCACTCCGGTAGCTAGGTACTCATCCATAAGAGCTATCATTTCTATAGCAGCACAGATGGGTTGGAGGATTCATCAGATGGATGTAAAGATGGCCTTCCTCAACGGGGTGATTGAGGAAGAGATTTACATAGAGCAACCAGAAGGGTTTGAAGCACATGAGAGGGATTCTCATGTATGCAAGTTGAAAAGAGCACTGTATGGACTCAACCAGGCTCCTAAGGCATGGTATTCACGTATTGATAGTTACTTGCAGAGTGTGGGCTTCATCAAGAGTGAGGCAGATTCGAACCTGTACTATGTTTAGGTGAAGGGTAAACTTCTCATATTGTTATTATATGTTGACGACCTATTTCTCATAGGGTCAGAGGAGCTCATAGCACACTGCAAGCGAGATCTTGCAAGAGAATTTGAGATGAAGGACTTGGGGTTGATGCACTACTTTTTGGGATTGGAGTTGTTGTAGAAAGAGGGAGAAATCTTCCTTGGACAAGGGAAGTACTTAATTGATATCTTGAAGCGATTCAGGATGGAAAACTGTAAGCCTATGTCAACGCCACTTGTGACCAACTAGAAGATGCTTCTAGATCAGAGGCAGTGGACCCTACTTTATACAAACAGTTGATAGGCTCTCTTATGTATCTGGTCAACACCAGGCCAAACATTTTTTTTGCAGTGAACTCACTCAGTCAGTTTATGGTGGAACCTAAACGTGTTCACTGGATAGCTGCGAAGCATGTTTTGAGATATCTCCAAGGCACAGTTGATTATGGGCTGAAGTATGTTCAGCAGGATGGAGTGAAGGTCAAGGGGTTTACTAATGCAGATTGGGCAGGCAGTACAACTGATCGAAAGAGCACTTCAGGGTGTAGTTTCAGTTTGGGATTAGGAGCAGTCTCTTGGTACAGTAGGAAACAAAAGTCAGTTGCACTGAGTTCTGGAGAGGCTGAGTATATGCCAGCCAGTATGGTTACATGTGAGGCTATCTGGCTTTGGAAACTTCTAGCTGGGCTCTTTAGTCAAGAGCTGGATCCTACAATCATTTATTGTGATAATCAAAGTTGTATCAAACTCTCTGAGAATCCAGTGTTTCATGACAAATCAAAACACATTGAGATCAAGTATCACTTCATCAGAGATTGTGTGGAGAAGGGGATAGTGAAGCTCAATTACATTCCTATGGATGAACAAATTGCAGATATCTTGATGAAGGCCTTGATGAAGAGCAAGTTTGAATTCTTTAGGGACAAGTTGGGTGTGGTTCAGAACACCTTCCTCACTAAGAGGGAGTGTTGATTTTTGTAGCTTGAAAGGTGGAATGTGGAATTGTTTTAAAGCAACTCAAGATTAGATATGCTTTAAAACAATTCAAGTTGGATTTTCAGCAACAATAGTTTCTAGAATGTTTCTGAGTTTGTAAGGATGAGATAAATCCTAGTGTGATTTTATGTGTAAAAATAGAAAAGCCAAAGAAAGCAAGGAAAGCTTCTTTTTCTTGCATGCTAAGGAAAGCTTCTTTTTCTTGCACGCTAAGTAAAGTAGCTAGGCTCTCTATAAAAGTAAGATTGTTGTAGCAAACTCATACATTGTATTTTTGCAAAAGAGAAGTTTGCTATTAGGCTGAATAGTAAATCCAACATTTGCAAGTTTTTCCCTGCATTGGCGTTTCCTGAGTATATCTATGTTCTTGTCTTTTTTGTATTGGCTTATTGTTATTTTTGCTTTCACTGTTATTAGTTGTTAATTAATCCAGTTGTAGTAATCATTATAAATCAGATTTATGTCTGTGAATTTATTGTGGAATTAATTTGTTTGATGGGTTATAGAAATTAACAGTAATGATGCTCGGATGGTATAATAAATTCTCAATTTTTCAGGATTTTAGGACTTTTGATTTACGATGAAATACTTCTAGGTCTACTTTGGATGAATTTAACAAACTGATGTTTAAAGTCCTTCCAAACCCATCTTTAGGTGAAATAGCTTTATTTTTTCAGCGTTTTAGGACTTCTTTAATTATGATGACATACTTTTAGGTCTGCCTTGGAGGAATTTAAAAGTCCGATATTTCGAATCCTTTCAAACCCATCTTCAAGTGAGATCTGTGGGTTTTGAAAACATTTTTTTTGCAAGGACTAGAAACTTCTCGAAATGGTCTGAAAAATTCAAACAAGTTATGATGTTTTTTCATCCATTTCCATTCTTTCTATCTCTATACTTTGCATGCATGTTTCAAAACATATTTTACCTTTTTGGGGAATTTCATTTAAATTATTTCCACCAAAGTAAACTTTTAGGAAATTCCTACAGTTGTTTTTGCCGTCTAGGGTGAGAAACAACATTAAATTCTTATGCAAATGGAATATATGTCACAAATTATTTGCATGAATCATACCATGCCATTGTAAGTTTGCACTTTTTCTAATAATGTGATCTGTATGTTTTACACTAAAAACGTGAATCCAAATAAATGTAATAGCTTGACTGTCAGATTTGAGATTCAAAAATTCAAACACATTTTATTCACAAATTCAAACAGAGCCACCTTTAGTGGATTATTATCACCGTCCATTTCATAATCTGAGAGCAACAGTTTTTCATAAGTATTAACTTGGGTTTAGATAAGCTAGTACCTTTTGTAAATGCATCATCTTTGGTGGTACAATCTCCATTCATTTTCTCTAGGAAATCACCGTTCTTCGCTATTTCTTCCCATTCCACATAGGTTTGGTTTTCAGTGCCATCTTTCCCTGTTGAACCTTCAATGAATCTGCATACACCAAATCATATCATCCCAGGACAAAGTTCAATCTCTTAGTTTTCAATTTTTCATTATCACAAGGTTTAGGCAATCAATTTACATTATAAGATTTTGTGAAGGTAAGTCAATTTAATTAAATACAATCTAATATATGTGTGGCACATTATTAGTAATTTGTAATTTATTTTACTAGATTTCAACTTGTTCAAACCTAAAAGTGTCATCGTTAGTTTTATTAATATATTGTGTACTGGTGGTTATTTTTAAATTAAATTGTAGTCAAATTAAATTCACTTGTGTTTTTGTGGTGCAGATTGTGCATGTAGCTACTGTTTTTTTAGATATCTCTTACTTATTTTTAAATTTTTATTTATTTTTAAATTGATATAATTAAATATTTGATTGAATTTTTATAAAAAAAATTAAGAGTTATAATATCTATTGTCGTAGTTCCTTTCACAACTACTAAATGGGTCGAACAATTCTTTTGCAAGCAATGGAAAAAAATGTATGCATTTCTCTTTTGTATCTGAAGTTTTGGTGCATTTAAAGTGAGTTCGACTTATTTTTGTTTACAACTGTTTGCAAATATGCTTACATTATTCTTCCATTAACTTATTTTGGTTTAAATTAGCTCTATGGAATTAAAATATAACTCTTTTTTGTTTGGTAGATTTTCACACCTTTTTTACTTATATACATTGAGAGATTAAAAAATTGAGCTCATTAGATAGATCACATAAACAAACCATTTAGAAAACGAATAATAAAACAAAATGTGCCAAATACTTGCACTTTGCTTATATATATTGCACAAACGAGAATAAATGTCAAATTTGACTATCACATTATTTACAAGTAGTTTTTGCCCACATATATTCCATAAACTAGATTAAGAATAAATGACAAGTTTGATCATCACGTTATTTACAAGTAGTTTTTGATTCATCAAGAGCCACCCAAAATAAGTCACTCTAGGCTCCAAGCAAGAGGCCAAGATCACAAAGAATTTATTCTTCCATTTTCTAAAAACGAAGCTAAAAAATTGCAACATGCAAATCACATTTATGTTGGGTGTGTGATGTCGACATGCGTTTCTTATCAACCATGGTTGGGCAAAATTAATAGTGTAAAAATGCCATTGCATTCTGTCCTCCAAGCCACACATGCATTTTCATTGTGCCAAGGTGACTATTATTGACAGATAATTAATATTGCAAAAATGAATATATGTTCTATCCTCCAAACTAAATACGCATTTTGGCAATGTTAATTTGTAGACAACCACAATTCACTTACATTCCACAAAGATGAATATAAGTAATGTTAACAACAAATATTGTCACTATAGAATAATTTATCATACCCAATGTCATAACTATTCTTAAATAATTACTTTTATAAAAAAAATTATTTTATAATCAATACTTAAAACAAATTTCAAAACTATTCTAAACTTTTGAAAGAACTCGATATATAATATCTTTATTTTTTCCACATAAACATTCACTATTGTCTATGTTTTGTTGGTTGTCAATACTTATTTTAACTCTGCCACTTAGTATTAGGACAAGTTTCCTTAAAGGTGAAAAAACCAAATATATGATAAGCCCTAGAGTTATCCTAGATGCCTTAAATTGTCTGTTTTTTATTGGCATGTAGCAACCTTGGGGACATATATATGTTTTTAATTTTGTTTATACTTGACTTTCAGTATGGAAATTTAATAATTTAAAATGAGGGAAATAAGAATCTTGATTGCAATATCGAACAAATTTAGTATATTCTTCCATAAATCTTAAGGTATGGTATAGTTAGTGAGTCAAAACCATATAATTCAATGTAATGAACAAAATGGAGTCACCGGGGAACAAATACTGACCACCCTTCAAAAATGTTAGACATTTGGTTGATTAATTCATATTTAATAATTTAAAAAAAAAATCATTATTTTTTTGTTGGGTTGATGAGTGTTTTACCTAATGATTTTAGGTTAAGGATTAAAATTAAGGTTGTGTTTTCACATAATAAAAATTTCTTTTAATTTAAATGGTATGAATTTGATATAATAATTTTACAAATAATTATAAAATAAATATATTCCACATAGTTAATGTATTTATTTAATATGAGTAGGTATTATCCCTTGGATTTATTACAATAATTAATTTATTGTATATTGTAAATGGATTTGGAATTAAGAGATTAGAAGATAAAAAATTTAAAATATTAAATTATATTTATTATTTTTTTGTTACTATTAAATGTAGATAATTATTATATGTTAAAATATTTTTTTTATTGGTATATTACATTCTGTTGATTTTGTTGGTGTTATTTGTTAGATTGGTGGTAGTTATTGGTGATGTTTGTAATGTTGGTGTTGGTTGTTCTCTATTTGATGAGAGATCTTGACCCTCTGATTTATGTTCCAAATTGGTTCATATCTCCAATCAAAAGTGATATAGTTCATAGCTCCTATTTCTGTAAAATATTACTCCGTTCATAGCTCCAAGCTCTGTAAAAGCATTTACCCACAATTAAAAAAATACACCTCTTTTTATCTTATTACTAAAAATATATTAAAAAATCGAAAGGTTTATAGTCCAATTAGTGGGGATGGTGGTTGCTTATATCCATCTACCAAGGTACAAATCCCTCTAGATTCCTAACACAGAAAGTCAAGTAATTAAAGCCAGGATCATACCGTAAGAGATTTTGACAGTGTGAATGCCCCTTACTCATGACTGTTTAGCTCAAAAAACTCACTAATTTAAATGTATACTTAATCAACATTGTAAATCTACTATATATTTATTTTTAAAATAGAAACAAAAATATTGTATTCTATATAATTCAATAATTTCATATAATACCTTCATATAAGTCCCGAGGTCGATTCTCACAACCCGAGTTAAAATAATTGACCAATGCATGCAAGCTCCGCCGTCAGTCCCCACATAACTAGTCTCACCTCTACTCGCCCCAATAAAAATTGCTAAATGGAGTCACAATACCCCAAATAAAATCGAGGATACTTTTGAATCAAAAAAAAAAAAAAAAAAAAAACCTTCAAATATATAATTTAAAAAAATTAAAAAAATATCATTTAAATATATATATTCATAAAAAAAATTAAATAATAATCCAACCAAACTTTATATCTAATGAAATTTATAATTTTGCATATAAATTTCCATTTTAAAAAATTACTAAATCAAAAGGCTTTCACGTGTTCAAATATCTACTCAAATGTGTTGATCTCATTTCTATGTGGTATGTTGTTATTCCAATTCATTGGAACCACCGCTTCCAATATCCCTTCTGAAGCTTCCCATATTAAAACATAGAATTCCCATATTAAAACATAGAATATATTAACATTGTAGGCAACTAAAACTACTTTTAGTGGACAAGCAACAAGAAGGAAGACAGGAAAGAATCCATCAGACAAACCATATGACTTAAGTTGTGGATAATTACAAGTTCAATCAGTTAATATGTGTGTTTTGTTTTTGTTTTTTAAATAGGGGTAGTCATCCTTCTATAAGAATATATCAATAGTAATAATATTAATAAAAATATATCAATATATAAGATAGTTATGATAATGAAGTGGTTGGTAAAAATTTACGATCATTCTTCATGTTAATAAAAAGAAACAGATTTATATTAACAAAAAATTAAATAAGATATAATAATGAAAAATATAAATAATATAAAATAATAATATAAATTGTAAATAATTAGGTATAAATTATAATTTTAGAAGGATGTAGCGGTCAATCATCTTTGAGAGGCTAGGTACTCTAAGAAGAAGGTTCAATAGAAGGAGGATCAAGTACCACTCAACCAACCTGAATATAATCTGGGAGAGTCAAAGAAACAATAATGCCTCAACCAAAAGGTGGTTGCACAATGCTACCAACCGGACCACTTTCCTACCATACAAAATCTATCTAAATAGGCCAACAATAGACTTCCCACGAGGTGGCCGCAGACTCCACTCCATTGGTGAGGAGGAGGATTAGACAAGTGACTATGATTACGTGAGTGGTTTCACCGACGATTGGTGCTGGGGGAGAATATTCATGTGTTGGATGGTCTGAGGGGATTTGTCTCATAGTACATAGAGCACTCCCCCATTGGTTGAGTAACTCTTGTAGGTGTTGTAATTCAAGACCCACCTTCTCTGATGGAGATTGTATTTGCATAAAATCTAAAGAGATAACAATCACCTTATCACTAACAAAAATTAGACAAGATGATTCTTCATTATTAAATAGAGATAAATTCCTGGCTTTCCATAATTGAAATAATATGATAGTTATGAAGAAATTTCATATAAAATCTCTATATATTACCGAACATCATCACCAAAGAAGGCCATTCACCAAGAGAATGGTTTTGGGTGGAAGGGATGAAAGAAAATATGGATCCAATGCCAAGTGAATTGGGATTTGGGGCAAGTCCAAAACAGATGTTTGTAGGACTCTGGTTTGGAACATGCAGGACACCTACATTGAGCAATCCCAATATTGAGTAGGTGTTCCCCAGGAGGAAGACCTTGATATATCAACCTCCAAGGAAAGTGAGTGAGTTTGGATTCAAGCTTAGCATTCTAAATTCTATTAAGTCTAGCAATCCAAGTCTCAGGCAAGGAATTTAGATTCCATCACACATTTAACTTGTCCATAGTTGGAGAGAATGGGTTCATGATTTGATACAAGAGACTTGGAGAGTAGTTCTTAAAATAAGTATCATAGCTCCATCTCCAATCTTTCTACCTAGCCCGTGGAGACTACAAACCCATCTTATGCAACATGACATCAAGAATCATCTCTTGGATGCATGGAATGAAGGTAAGTTTGAATTGATTAACTTGTATTTATAATTTAGCAGAGGCTAAGGAACCCAATCATGGTAAGAAATCATATATTTAACCTTATGAATACCTTTTTAAAAAAGCCTAAAAACTTTCATACTTGAGAATTCTATTAAGAGAAGATTTGAGTTGGTCACAATTGGGGACCACCAAATATTGTGGTCATTAAAGGACAAAACAATCCAAAATCCATCACCCACCCATCTTAGATATGGTTTGATATCTTTAAAAGCCTTCCAAATGATTTTAGCAATAAAAGATCCCTCAATCTTGATATGGGCAGTGGTAAAAATTAAGGTGTGAAACCCATTTTCTTCCAATTGACTTTGCCATAAGGCGAGCTAGAGGCAATGTAGTGCCATAGAAGAATTTTCCAGACCTCATTTCCTTCGATGGCTTGAACCACCCATTTAGCACACAAAGCAATGCTTTGCCTATAAATGTTAATAATGCCCAAACCACCTTTTGCATGAAGAAGGCAACATATATCCCAAATATTTTTGTGATACCCTCGAGTTTGCTTAACATTGGCCCATGAGAAATCTTGTATAAAATTTTCCAACTTATTATATGAGGATTAGAGGGGGCCCAAAAATAAGAATAACACACATGGGTAGACACTAGAATCTTAAAATAAATCTGAAAGTTTCTTGCTAAGGAGAGAGGCTTCGAGATCCAATACTTCGACGTTTTCTCTACTCGATCAATGATATATTGCCAAAGCTTGAAGGGAGAGCTATCAAAAGCAAATGGGATACCAATAAATTTGAAATTATATCCTTTTTGGATCCATTTCTAATTATAAGACTTAAGCCACTATGGCATATGCATCATGATCTATCTATAGCATTGGGCTTTGGTCCATTGCAAATTAGAACCCAAGGCTATGTAAAAGGTATCAAGGTAGTTCAATGCCTCATTGACAAAAGCGTCTTGCTCATCGAGAGTGAGAAATGTATCATCTACAAAGTGGCCATTGATGAGCTGAGAGGAACAACTAGGAATAATAATGCTATTGATGAGCCCTCACTCCACCTTGTGAGCAAGAAGATATCCAAGCGTCTCTACAGAAAAAAAATATGAGTTGGTGCTAAGGGGAAAACCTATCTAATGGAATGATTTAGGCCAAATCTATTTGATTTGAACCCATAAACGGTGAGGCTAGCCAAAGTTTCTAAAAATAAAGTCTAAATTGATAATATAAAAAATTGGCCAAAACTTAAGATCTGAAGCATGGCCAAAATATATGGCCACTCAATCTTATCGTAGGCTTTCAAAAGTATAGAGTTTGAATAATATGGTTCATTGATAGGAGGCTCGCACCCATTGCATTGCTTCCCATACCACAATGAGATTATATAAAATGTATGCATTCTTAATGAAGTTGGTTTTCCTTATTCCAATGATGGCAGGTATGATGAAACAAAGACAATTCACAAGGGATATGGCAAGGATTTTAGAAGACACATTAAGGAAGGTGATGGGATGTCAACTTGTAATTAGCTTTGGGTCTTTGGCCTTAGGGATGCACTTGATATTTCCCTTTTTAATGATAGTGCCTAAAGATTTATTTTTTAGGTCTTCTTTATAAAATTTCAATAGGTTAGGTCCTATAAAATTCGAAGGGGCCTTGTAAAACTCATAAGGGAAACCATCAATACTCAAGGCCTTATCATTTTCCATGCATTACAGTATGTGAAATATATCCTCAAGAGTTATAGGGGCATCATAGAGATTTTCGTTAGCATTGATAAGTTTACGAGGCACCATATATAAACATTCTTGCAATGCATGCATCTTTTCAGTCATGTATCCTTGGGCCTGGAACACTATTTTTCGTGGCCAACAAAAGTCAGGGAATTTTTAAGTAGGTAAGATGTTGTTGAGTAAGCTTAATAGCTTTGCCTTATTCCCTAGCCTACTTGGCCTAGAGGGATTTGAAAAATTCTTTGGAGACACAATCTTGAATTTGAGCCAATGTAGTTGATCTCAGAATTGAGACCCTATGGTCATGTGTTTGTTTGAAAGTTTTATCTTATGCTTCAAATAAGTTTCCGTGGATTTCAATTACAAATCAAAAGGTTTGTGATTAATAAGAGAAGAAATTATTTGGTATTCCTTGAGCACACCACCATTGACCCACTTATGAACTCACACAACTTGTTTGATATAGTAGCGGAGGAAGGTGGTGGTGTGAGTGATTACCTCATTCCACCATTTGATCCAACTGGTAACATAAGGTCAACATGGTGCAAGATTATAAAATTTGGAAATGAGACAAATGGTGCCCTCTTAGTAAAGGAGGGGCGTGCTTAGAAAAAAATGATAATGTGGCACCCTGAAATGACCACCATTCCACTCCACTTTGAAAATGATGGGACTATGGTATGAAAGGATAATTAATTAATGGTAGTGATAATTTTCCTATTAGAGAGATTAAAAAAGAACATGTACTGCCTAGAAAACATGAAATGATCCAGCTAATTGAGGACCCTATAACATGATAGTTGGACCAACTTCACCAAGGTGAAGTATTTAATGTGCATTGTCGGAGGAGTGGGTCCACCAAGCCCATATAGTTTTTGAAGTAAAACCAAGTTTCACATTGTCCCACACACCACTACATTGGAATGGTACTATATCATTGAGCCTCTCAATAATATTAAAATCACCACAAATCAACTAGGTGGAAAAAGGTAGATTGTAAACAAGCCATTGCCATAATGCCAATCTGTCAATGCCATGATTAGGGGCATAAATGCTGAGAACCACTAGGGAATGACTATTGATGTTAAACAAAACTCAAATAACCTGATGTGATGGATCTTCACCTAAGGCAACAACCAAGGGGGAAATTTATTAGAAATCAAAATACTAATGCCTCCACATCCATCTTCATGCAAAGTGGAAACATGAGACATGCCAGGGGAAATACATTTCAAAGTAGTTTATAAAGAAACCTTGAAATCTTAACTTCATGTAGACAAATAAAATCAAAATCCCCTAACTGCTAAAAATAGGCATGCATAACGAATTTTCAAGAGGACTCTATGAGACCTTGAACATTTTGTGATATAATATTCATTGGGGGAATCTTCCATGAATAGTTTTCCCTGACCATCCTCTATGTCTTCTCTGAATTCAAGTAATGCAAACTAGTTTCACACTAGAAAATGTTGGTTTGGCATAAAATCCCTAAGCGAGATGGTGTGGTGTTTAGCCCCATTGTCCTCTTTAGGAGATTCAGTGTTGTCTCAAGGTGGATTACATGATTGTTGAGGGTAAGGATCACTTTTAGAGGGTGTCCTGACATGGGGAAAACTAACCTTTGGGTAAGAAATGAGAAACTCAACATTGAGAGGCCATCATAAGGATACGAGATTGGGGGTTGTTTAACAGGGGGATAAACTCTCCCTTTGCTCCTTAGATGTGGATTTTAGAACAAAGGATGTAATTGGCTTAGCACCTTTATTTTATACAATGGATTTTATGTTAGCCATCATGGTCCCACCATCAATATTCTTTGTCATATTTTAATTTTTAGATAGTGCTCATTTGATAGATGGTTTAACTGGACCATGATAAGACAATGATAAGACAATGATGGATCCTATGGTTAGGTGACTGACATTGAAAGTAAGTGTTTAGTAAATTAAAGTAGGTGACCTTTTGCACCTAGTGCTCTATCCCTACTTGAATGTCGATGGACTCTTTTAGGTCCTTAGTCAAGCCAACCACAACACAAACATGCTTAGTAGGACATACAAAATAAAACTTGATCTACTCATAGAAAAACACCTACCCTGTGGACTTAAATATATCCTCAAGAAAATCCCATAGAGGAAGGAAAAGGCTAGGAAGTTTTAACCCGATACGCACCTTAAAGGAGGCTTGGTTGGAGACTTTGAAAGCATGGGTCCAATGGGAGACAATCATAAGGGTATTCCTCAAGAACCAACAACTTGACAGGCTTGGACTTGTGAGGGCTCCTTAAAGGAAGAGAGAAAAAATCCCTTGGTGAGATTCCTAACACCAATAATTTGGAAACCCAAGGGTTTCCAAGGAAGAAAAATGTAGGCATTGAGGGATTCCTCAAAGGAGACATGGCCAAAATAATAAGCTAATAAGTAACTATTCTCATACCATTTTCATAGATTCTTACCAACATTACATTGTAAACCTACATCAAGTTATTAGGTATTATTAGAAGTTATACCTCATCGTATTGTTGGATATTTTATCCAAGGTTTATTATGTATTAACTTTAATTATTATAGTTAGTAATTTTTGTTGGGGATCAACCAACAATGGATTACACTTATGAAAGCAATCAATGCGGAAATAAATCAGATAGATAAGTAACTGAAATGATAAATAGCACAGAACAAGATATACAAGAAAACACCCTGAAAACTTGTATTATAAACTCTTTACAATAGGAATACAAATGAAGAACTTTGTTCTTCCACACCTCTCTCAGATGCACACAAGATCTCTCACTAGATCTCTATTCCTCAAGAGTTCTCTCTAAAGTACAGTCCTTCAAACATTCACAATGTTCTACTTCGTACTCAATTACACTCTCATACACTTCATCTCTTACAATAGCTTAGAAGATCTCTCCTACATATAGAAAATAGGAAACTTAAGCATGCTCTTACAACAAACAGTTAAGCCTCTTCAACAAGGGCTCTAAAAATAACATTGCTAACAATAGAGACGCGAGCATGAGTCTACAACTCAAACTCATCATGCAAACACTCGCTTCTGTCCTCGGAAATAGCTTTCTGGACACGCAGTTAACCGACGTCGGTTCCTGTCTGTTCGCCTGTGACCGTCGCCGGCCGACCATATTGCCGACGTCGGCGCCTCTGAACTGCAACTGACCGACGTCGGTCGCTCCTGACCGACGCCGGCGTCTGTGTAGACCCGAACCTGTTTGTCTATGCTCCATGGTGAAGCTTTTAGCTCCACATACCTAACAATCTCCCACTTGGAGATAAACCAGCTGCACCAATACCTGTACAGCAAGATCTTCTAGCTCCTCCATCTTCAACTCAATCGTGAAGACCAACAGAAGTTGAATGAAGATTCAACTTCTCCTTAGTAACCGGCTTTGTTAGCATATCTGCAGGATTCATGTCTGTATGGATCTTCTCCAGCTTCAACTCACCATCTTCCAATACCTGCCGTATGAAGTGGTACCTTAGCTGTATGTGTTTGGTTCTAGAATGGAAAGCTGAGTTCTTAGCCAAGTGGATTGCGCTTTGACTGTCACTATGCAATCTGCAACTCCCATGCTCCCTTCCAAGCTCTTCCATGAACCGTGTCATCCATATCATTTCCTTGCTAGCTTCTGTAGCTGCAATATATTCTGCTTCTGTAGTTGACAAGGCTACAACCTTCTGCAACTTAGAAATCCAACTAACTGCCGTCCCACCTACAGTAAAAACATAACCTGTGGTGCTCCTCCTGCCATCCAAATCCCCTGCCATATCTGAATCTACATAGCCATGTAGAGACGTATCTGAACCTCCATAGCATAAGTGTCTACTGCTGGTTCCTCTCAGATATCTAAGGATCCATTGTACTTCTTTCCAATGTTCCTTTCCTGGATTGGCCATATACCTGCTTACTACTCCCACTGCTTGGGCAATATCTGGTCTAGTACACACCATTGCATACATCAAACTTCCTACCGCGGAAGAATATGGAACCTTGTTCATGTACTCTACCTCATCATGTGAATTGGGACATTGTTCTTTACTTAACTTAAAATGTCCTGCCAAAGGTGTGCTTACCGGTTTCGCATCCTGCATGTTGAACCGTTTCAACACCCTGTCCACATAATCTTCTTGAGACAATATCAACCTGTGATTTTCTCTGTCTCTCTTAATTCTCATGCCAAGGATTTTCTTAGCTGCTCCCAAATCCTTCATGGCAAACGTTTGAGCTAACTTCTCCTTAAGCTCTGAGATGTCCTGCATGTGAGACCCTGCAACCAGCATGTCATCTACATACAACAATAGAATAATGTATCTACTGTTATCAAATCTCTTAAAGTATACACAATGGTCTGATTGACACCTACTGAAACCATGCTCAGTCATAAACCTGTCAAATTTCAAGTACCATTGCCTTGGAGCTTGCTTGAGGCCATACAAGCTTTTCTTTAACCTGCACACTAGTTTCTCCTTACCCTTGACCTCGAAACCTTCTGGCTGTTCCATGTAAATTTCCTCATCTAAATCTCCATGAAGAAATGCTGTTTTAACATCTAGCTGCTCGAGATGCAAATCCTCAAAAGCAACCAAAGATAGTACAACCCTTATAGAAGTCATCTTAACAACTGGAGAAAAAATTTCGCCAAAGTCAATACCTGGCTTTTGTGCAAAACCTTTTACAACCAATCTGGCCTTGTATCTCATCTGACCATCCTCACCTTCCTTCAACCTGTAAGTCCACCTGTTCTTCAGTGTTCTCTTACCAGCCGGCAATTCAACCAAATCCCATGTTTGGTTCTCTCTTAAGGACTCCATCTCCTCAATCATGCCATGCTCCCACTTACTCCTGGACTCCACCTGTAAAGCTTCTTCAAAACTTTCTGGTTCTCCACCATCAGTTAGCAATAAATAATATAAAGAAGGAGAGTATCTAATTGGAGGCTTACTTACTCTTTCAGACCTCCTGATTGGTGTCTTGGACTCGTTTTCAACAATCTGTCCATCCAAATTTTCTGACAGTGACCGACCTCGGCCACCTGTAGACCTGTTACTGGCCGACGCCGGTTCCTCCTGGCCGACGCCGGTGCCTGGTCTGCCGACGTCGGTCTCTGTATGACCGACATCGGTTTTTGTACTGCCGACGCCGGTTCCTACCCTGCCGACGTCGGTCTCTGTGTTTTCCTGTAAGTGATTATTTCCTTTTCCCGCGAGCTCATTTTGGTCCATAACTTCGTCCAATTCACCATTGCTCTGCCCAGATTGATCCAACTTCCTTATCTGATCACTGTACATCACTCTTTCATTGAAAACAACATCACGGCTCCTAATTACCTTGTTAGTTCCTAGATTCCAAAATCTGAAACCAAAATCATCTGAGCCATAGCCAATAAACATGCACCTCATAGACTTAGCGTCAAGCTTCTTTCTATTTTCCTTATCTATGTGCACAAAGGCTTCACAACCAAAAACTTTGAGATATGAGAGATCTACCTTTTTACCTGTCCATGCCTCTTCTGGAATTCCACCATCCAGAGCTGTAGAGGGTCCTCTATTGATCAGGTACACTGCGGTGTCAACTGCTTCTGCCCAAAACTCTAAGGGCAACCCTGCATGCAATCTCATACATCTTGCACGCTCCATAATAGTCCTGTTCATCCTTTCAGCAATACCATTCTGCTGAGGTGTCCTTGGAACCGTCCTTTGTCTACGGATCCCATTTATGTAACAATACAATTTGAACTTAAGACTGCAGAACTCACCACCATTATCGGATCTCAAGCACTTTAATCTTTTGCCTGTTTCATTCTCAACCATGGCTTTCCATATCTTAAAGGTCTCAAAAACATCAGATTTCTTTTTAATACAGTAGATCCATACCTTTCTTGTGGCGTCATCTATGAATGTAACATAGTACTGTGATCCGCCAATAGAGGCTACATGAGCCGGTCCCCACACGTCTGTGTGAACAAGCTGCAACTTCTGCCTTTTCTTAGTAGACCCAGTCTTTAGAAAACTAACCCTTTTCTGTTTTCCAAACACACAATGCTCACAAAATTCTAGATCCATACTTTTCAAATCTGAAAGCATACCTTTAGACTTAAGGATAGACATCCCCTTCTCACTCATGTGGCCAAGCCTTGAGTGCCACAATTTAGCATCCACATCTGAAGTAGATAAAACTGAAGGAGATTTGTTAGTAATACAATTACACAAATAGAGAGTACCTTCTCTCTTACCTCTGGCCATAACAAGTGCACCCTTGGTCACTTTCCAAGAATCTGCTGTGAGAGTTACTATACAACCCTCATCACCAAGCTTACCTGCAGAAATCAGATTTCTCTTTAAACTAGGAACATGCATCACATCCCTCAACACCCATGTGTTGCCATTCTGCATCTTTAGCTGCACTTTACCTTTGCCAATAATCTTGCAAGGCTCATCATCCCCCAAGTATACTATTCCAAAATCTCCATGGACATAGTCACTGAAATATTCTCTGTTAGGGGTAGCATGGAAAGACGCACCAGAATCTAATACCCAAGATTCTATGTTATTATGCAAAGAGAAAATAAGAGCATCCTGTGCAATACCTGCAACCTTTGTCTCTTCCTTTCCTTCGTGCTGATTATCCTCCTTAGGCTTTGACCAGCAATCTCTGCTTATGTGCCCCAACTTTCCACAGTTCCAACATTGTGGCCTTCTGCCATTCCTGGATTTGGATCTGCCTCTTCCCTTAGACTTAGATCTTGATCTCCTCTTGCTCCTTTCTTTTTGCCTTCCTCTGCTCTCGAAATTTAAAGCGTTCCCGGATGTCCCAGAAGTCTCTTCTGTGCTTTTCCTGCGTATTTCCTCATTCAAAATAACACTAACCACATCCTCTACTTTTAAAATATTCGAAGCAGAAGCAGTATTAGAAACTGCCATTACCAAGCCATGCCAGCTTTCAGGCAAAGAACATAAAATTAAAAGAGCCTTTATTTCATCTTCAAATGAAATATTAACAGAACTTAACTGATTAACAATACCATGGAAATCATTCAGGTGATTAGAAACAGATCCACCTTCTTGCATATGCAAATTAAACAACTGCTTCATTAAATATACCTTATTTGAAGCGGAGGGTTTTTCATACAAATTAGCTAACGTGGTCATTAACTCTACCGTAGTTTTTGCCTGTGACAAATTGGATATCACAGTGGAGGCCAGACTCAGTCTTATAGAACCAAGAGCCTTTCTGTCAAGAACTTCCCATTCTTCATCCTCCATGTCCTTGGGCTTCTTTGCTATCCCACCTAACGGTAAGTAAAGATCCTTCTGATACAGATAGTCCTCTATCTGCATTCTCCAGTGCTGATAGTTCTTGCCATTAAACTTTTCCATTCTCAACTTACTTTCCTCTGCCATTGCTTCTCCCACTCAAACAGAAATCCCTGTGAGCAACCTGTAATCCGAACACACTACACAGATCTGAACCACCTGTTAGTGAACCTGGCTCTGATACCACTTGTTGGGGATCAACCAACAATGGATTACACTTATGAAAGCAATCAATGCGAAAATAAATCAGATAGATAAGTAACTGAAATGATAAATAGCACAGAACAAGATATACAAGAAAACACCCTGAAAACTTGTATTATAAACTCTTTACAATAGGAATACAAATGAAGAACTTTGTTCTTCCACACCTCTCTCAGATGCACACAAGATCTCTCACTAGATCTCTATTCCTCAAGAGTTCTCTTTAAAGTACAGTCCTTCAAACATTCACAATGTTCTACTTCGTACTCAATTACACTCTCATACACTTCATCTCTTACAATAGCTTAGAAGATCTCTCCTACATATAGAAAATAGGAAACTTAAGCATGCTCTTACAACAAACAGTTAAGCCTCTTCAACAAGGGCTCTAAAAATAACATTGCTAACAATAGAGACGCGAGCATGAGTCTACAACTCAAACTCATCATGCAAACACTCGCTTCTGTCCTCAGAAATAGCTTTCTGGACACGCAGTTAACCGACGTCGGTTCCTGTCTGTTCGCCTGTGACCGTCGCCGGCCGACCATATTGCCGACGTCGGCGCCTCTGAACTGCAACTGACCGACGTCGGTCGCTCCTGACCGACGCCGGCGTCTGTGTAGACCCGAACCTGTTTGTCTATGCTCCATGGTGAAGCTTTTAGCTCCACATACCTAACAAAATTTTATCCAAGGTTTATTATGTATTAACTTTAATTATTATAGTTAGTAATTTTATAGGCTTCTTATTGTCTTGGTTGGTTCATGGGAATTGGTTACATCCTGTAACCACATGTAAAAGCTTTATATGCTTTTACCCTTCTTTGTAAAACCATCTGAAATAATACAATATAATATTTCATGGAAAAAATAATTTTATTGGTTGTTCATGTTGATATTGGGGGCAACATTGGTATCAAAGCCAAGAAAAATTTAAAAGGAGTTCGAATTTTGATAGCAAAATTAAAAGAGAAGATTGAAAACATAAAGGCGTAATTGTACAATGCATTTTTTTTTTGCCCAGACCTGGACGCCAACATGTACGGTGTGATTACTGAGTGAAGAAGCAATGCATTAGATATTTCATTCAAAGATTGACAAATGCAACCATATAGATCAAAGAGAAAATTAAAAGTATGCAAGAGGAAGCTGGTGAGAAAATCAAAGCACTGAGGTAATATCTCCATTTGTATAGCGACTGGATTTTTTTTGGTAATGAATGCTTACAATTTGATCTGTTAAGGCATAATATAAAGTTTGGTGCACTGTATGGGATTTGAGGCTTCCAAACAGATATTATTGAAATTATTTTGTGTGGCATTTTGATTATTGACTCTCAGCCAATGTTTTGAAAGGGAAGTATTAAAAAAATGGATTTAACATGCATATGCCAAAGAAGAAATAATGGTCTAAACACACAAAGAAATATTTTTGTATGCCCCTGTAACAAATTTTATGGCTTTTTCTTGAAATCTAAGAGTTTCACAAATTTTACAAGCTTGAAATTTGCAGTAGTAGGGTGTAGTAGTACGGCCTACTATGCTGGAAGGAAATAAAGAGCAGTAGAGTTTTTAGCATGCTAGAAGGAAATAAAACGTGGAAGCGTTTTCATTTATTTATTCAATATTGTATTTCCGATGTTCTTTTATTTTGGACCCACCAAAGGAAGAAAGGCGCAATGATTTACATGCAAGTAAAGCAAAGTAAAAAGCTTTCACACACACACACACACAATTTTGCAAATAAGAGAAATCCAGTTTAAATAGAATATTCTCTATTTATATCACTAAATTGGTTGATAGCAAGGTGTATAGAGTAATTTTGGTAGTCACTTGTTACCAGGGAGGTCAAGAGTTCAACCTGGAAAATCAGCACCTACTGTGACCATTTTCACCATATTTTGAACACACTATCATATTATTTTGTCAAAGTTATTTTTTTGGAAACTAGACTCGGACAACTTTTCAACGAGTATAAATAAGGAGTCGTTCATCATGTCTTGCTATGATATTTTAATTCTCGTAAACTAGCCAAAATTTATGAATTAGCATTGGGGGAGGGGGTCTGCCTAGCTTGACAGAGGAACAAAATTCCAAACTATCATATCTTCTACATACAGTTGCCAAATTCTTCATATGACCACTCATTTTTTATGGAAATGGATTTATAAGATCATTAGCATGAACATTTTTTGATTTTGGGATGCGTAAATATGTTTTTTACATATTTTGAATAAATTATTCATTGTAATGAAATTGGGTGCATTTTTGATGGAATCTAACACCCCAAGTTTTTTTTCAAAATGGTAAAAATGTGTTTTATACATCAAACAAAGATCGTAACAACATGTCCCACTGCTTGTGTTGTCAGTGATGATGGTGTTACATTTCGGTGTTTACAGGTCCCTGAGGATCTAACAAGCTAAACAGAGCCAACTGGAGGTTGGAGGATCCACAAAGGTTGGAGGATATTTTCCCTTCTCCAGTTTGCTATTCACTTGGAGTATGGGTTCACTATTGGGATAGCAATTTTTGGCTTGTGTTTTTGCTTTCAGTTCCATTTTTGGCTTTCTGTATCTAATATTCACGACATGGAGTAGACATAGTAGTTTGAATTTATTTTTATGTTGCACAAATTCTCACCTCTCACCTGATAGTGGTAAGATATTGCATAGTGGCCTTCGATCAATTGTCAATGGTTGTACGGTTAACATTATATTTTCTAGCATTTTGAGTGTTGAGCAAAGGCATGCATGCGATGTTGGCATTTGTTGGGCATCTAAGAGATGTGCCATATAGAGTACTAAAGGATCACTTGGATGGGTTCTTGTGCCATACAGAGTATTAGAGGATCACTTGGATAGGTTCCTATGTGGGACCTTATGTAGGTCGATGTAGTTAGATAGGCTTTGATCAGGTTTTATTATAGTATGATATGATGATCATAGGGGATGAGCAGGTCTTGATCGTGTTCATTAGTTTTTTATGCCACAACTCGTAGGATAGGATTCTATATGGAACGACATTAATTTTGATCAACACCACGATGTACAATATTCTAGTTTGTAGATGTAGCAAAGATTCATTGATGACTTCATAGTCATTTCTCCAGATCTTCATCATCTATACCCCTTTGGATCAAGGGGGTTTGTTGGATGTTTGATCTAAGGTTTATTATGTATTAGTTTTAATTATTATAGTTAGTAATTTTATAGGCTTGTTATTGTCTTGGTTGGTTCACTGGAATTGGTTACATCCCATAACCATCCATAAAAGCTTTATTTGCTTTTACCCTTATTTTTAAAACCATCCAAAATAATACAGTACAATATTTCATGGAAAAGAATTCATGATGTAATTTTATTGGTTTTTCATGCTGATATCCGGGCCAACACATATACCTTTAGGACGAACTTCTTGACTCTCTTCAGTGCCATCCTTTCCCCTGTCTGCAACATAATTTGTGACAACATGGTTGAGAGCCATTTAAAATAAAGGATATTGGTGTTAATGGAAGAGATTAATGCACAATAAATACACACTTAAACTAAAAATCCCCACACTTAAGCAATCCGATTGTATTGGGAATCAATGAAACAAGGCAAGACAAGATTGACATGAAACCTTAGCAAAGCAAGTTTTCTCAAGTTTTATCAAGTCCCCAGGACCCATCATTCCTTTTTAAATATTAAATGGAGGTGTTATAATTCCATATGTATGTCTTTATGGCTCAATCTTATGGACATTTTTAAAAATATTTGTCTATTCATCTTTGATTGGATGAAGGTTTCACTGAATGAATAATAGCGTTGAGGAATCCAAACACCTCCTAACATCTTGAATTAATTTAAGAATTATAATGTTAAGTGAATAAAAAGGGAAGGGGTTTCTAAATACATATAACATCATTTATAAAATATTGTTTTGGAATCCTTGGTCAGTGAAAATATATAAAACCAACATACTTTGATCTTTATTCCAATGCGATAATAGTACAAAAGAAGTGGCCATCAAATTAACATAATGGTTTATTGGTTTTGAATGAGTATAAATTCCATTAAAATAAGCTTCCAATATTCTTTTATACCTCAAGTCAAATAAGCCTAATTTGTGCATCTTATAAATGATTCTATGACTTTAAATCCTCATATCAATCTTAGGGATGATATATTAAATAAATTAATACATTTGTTACAAGGTCTATGATAAGTTTAGATTGGTTGGTTTAATACATAATTAGTCATCATTATAAACATGAAGTGGTTTTAAAATGAGTTTCCAATGCAAAGCAATCATATTATAAGTATATCTTTACAAAATATTTCAAAGGCATCTAAGGATGGTATCTCCTCAAGAATATCATGTTTCCATAATTGATAGGATTCCCATGAAGCTATGATTAATTGAGTAAGATGGGTCCTTGTAATATAAATGACTTGTTACTTTGCATATTGTAGTTGAGTCTTTGCACTATGTTTCCTTAAGTTTTAGATTGTGGACCTCAACACCAAATCCCTTGAGAAATAATTATATATGTGAAATAAGTGAGTTGATGTTCTATATAAACTATGAAATAAATTCCACCACCATTTTTTTGGATGTGCCTAACTAGTGCACTAAGACAACTAAATAAGGTTATTGATGCCATGTGGGAATTTATATCAAGGTCATTATGCCATAACATGATTACCATATGGGTTTTCCATGTGCCTAGTATAAGTAGGCTAAATATGGTCAAATAAATAAGGATCTTTTAGTTTATGAAAATATAGAAATCCATTTCAAATCTAACACAAATACAATACCCCATTCCAAAAAATAGTATGGGGTTATAGATAAAAGTCGTGCATAATGAATATCATAAGAAATTGACTAGTAATCTATACAACGAAATGATGAGCATAGACCTAACTAGATCTAAGATTTAATAGGTGTAAAATTAATTAATCAAAGGAAGATAATTTATTTAAGGAGTAACCAAGAGGTGTCTAATCTAAGGGTTGTAACAATGTCATTAGTTGATAACCATAAGGAGTAAATAAATGACTAAGCATGCAAAGATAACAATTCGCTTTTTTTTTTTTTAAATTACTTTGTAATACAAGCCCAAACTCTTGGGAAGCCTTCCTTGAAGGATATTTTAGGTGACCTTAAAACTAAATATTAAGTTAGGAATGGTAGTAAGGTTTTTGAGGTCAATTTAGATCGATTTCTTACTCCAAATGTACAAAAAAAAGTAAGGAAAAATCATCCTAGGAAGATGGAGGTGCATGGTTTGATAGTATTGAGTATGATGTCAATGTCAACACTTGATAATTGATGTTAGATTTAATTTATTTGGTATTTTATTAGTTTATGAAGCTTATTTAATTTATTTATGTCTTAGATTAATTGTTTAGTCAATTTTGGACATTTTTTGAGAACTTTCTAAAAAATAACTAGAAGTGCCAATTAGAACCTAGTTTATTGAATGTGCACTAAACTGAGCTCAAATACTTATGTATTCATCCTAAAGAGGTGGACACACTTTTAATATTGGATTAAGTAAAAGTAAATTTATTTTAATCAATTTCTTAATTTCTAGGGATTTGAGGTGCCTCACTTGTCTAGTGTGTATGAGTTGCTTACTTGCTATGAAAGGTTTTTTGCATGTTGACCTTATATTGTCAATAAGTCAAACTTGTTTTCTTGAGTTTAATTTCAATTATCTTAGAGTATATTTTTAGTTTACTTAGTAGTTTAAATACAAGTCTTCATTTAGTTTTTACTTTAAGTTTTTTAGACATTACTTGTCATGCAAGTTATCTTGTAATATACTTATTTTAACTCTAATTATTAATAAATAATTATGCACAAAGAAGTGTGGCACAATAGATATTCTTGGAAAACTATTTTTTCACTTGTTTTAGCTTTAATTTTATTGCAAGTTTTCAAAAAATAAAACCAACAAGTATATGTATTATAATTTGAAGTTATTTAGTGCAGTTTTTGTCAACACACAACACTACTAGATTAAAAATTAGTAATTCAAGGTTAGATTGGTTGATATATAGCTCTGATTTCATATTAAATGAAAGATTATTTTCACTTCCTTCATACATTCAAAACTTTCATTTGGTATCAAAGCTTCATTCAAGAAATGTTCAAATGGGTTTAAGCCATTACAGGAGAATCAATGGCTTCAATAAATTATGTTCCCATGAAAATTTCCATATTCAAAGGTGATAACTTTGAATATTGAAGAGATTAGTTGAAGAGAATTCTTGTATGGAAACGAGTTTTGGATAATGTTGAAAAACATGTTAATACTAGATCTAGCATACATCTTACATTACCAACTTATGCTTAGAATATTTTACATTCCAATGTCATATACACACATTGTATTGGTTTATCATGCATATATAATATATTTTGAGTCTAACACACAACATGCAAAGCTTTTCTTTTGAGGACAGTTATTGTACAATTTCAACTACTCCCCTCAAAAGAAGGGGCATTTATAGGGGGTTGTCACATAGATCACACCATCTAGGTGTACTCAGAACACAATTTTTAGCATGTAGACATAGATTATAGAGCTTAGAATTAGGAAAACATAATGTAAAATAGTAAGACAGATTAGTTTCAGTTTGGCACAGAAAAATCACATAAGGATACTAGTATGACACATAAGACACTAGCATAGTGCGTCACTATCCAAGGGATAGTGCTACTGTCTAATAGTCCCAAAAATAGGAAAATCTAGATTGGCCAAAAAAGTATAAAAAGTATAGTTCAGGTTTATATAATATCAGACACAAATTATCAATTTATTCTTAGTTTTTCACAAAATCATACCAGTTTTATTAGGTTAAGGGCATCATGCATGGTATGATCACTCCTATTTCAGTTTCAGATGTGCTCAGATATAGATTACTATAACTCAGTCAAGAATCCATATGCACATATATCAAAATTGGGGGCATGTGTGCATCGCATTAATTTAATTTTCTCACTTATGCACCAATTGATTAGATGGAATGGAAAACCCCATGTCATTCTCCATGTTGTATACTTTAGACACCATTTTCAATAGGTTCACACCACATTGATGCCTTATTTCATCACAGTGGTTGGCATTATTGAGTATTCCCCAAGCTACATACCCAAGAGGCCCCTAAACTAATTTTAAGTTTAGAGTGTCCAAGTAGTCCTAAAGCCATCCTATACAGTTTCAAATACATCATACAACTTTAGTTACATTTTACAGTTTTAGTATTGATGCATATACTACACATGGGTAGGCAATGATGGAGTCATAGCCTAATTAAGTTTTTGAGCCACCTATAGGAGGGTTGGACAAGCCATCAGTCCAATCTAATTTATTCATAGATTATGATCCATAAAACATGGGTGGGTAGTGATGGAGTCAAAACTAAACTAAGATCTTGAGCCACCCACACCTGAGGATTGAGCAAGCCATCACTCAGTCTAAGTTATTCATCGATTTGATCACTAGATACACACACAGAGGACATCACCAAGTTTTTGAATTGGTTCATGTACCCAATGAGGTGTATGCATTCCTTTTCTTTCTCTCTTATCTCTTTACTCAGTCTTGTCTTTAATTTTGATAATCCTTAAGTAAGGATTGATTCATCATGTTTCATTTGCAAGACACATAATGGAGCACACTACACAAAATCAAAACCAGATTCATGGGTTTCACCTCATAGGTAAGTCTAGGTACACTTATTTTTCCTTTATCTTAGTCATTTCACTTTACTTCATTTATAAAATAAAGTGGGGGCTTGTAGTCATATAAAATGTCACGTGAGTGCAATGAGAGTCACTTGAGACCACCTTATCCCTAACTTAGTCCTAAACCCTTCTTAGGCCTATTTTGATCCTTATCTAGCTTTTGTACGAGTTTAACCCATCCCTAAATGTACCATAAGCAATCCCAAACCACCTTCTAGGTATTCAGGCCCTTAGTGCAGTAGATTTTTCTACCTAGACACTAGTGCAACCCTTTGGACACTAGCCCACTGTGTTAGTGACCAAAGGACCACACTACTGTCCCTTACCTCTTTTCTCCTCCAAGGGACATATTTCCATTTCTCAATACACCTTAGGGTTGACCTAGACCTATTCTACATCCCAGTAAGTACCATATCAATATATATACACCACTTTTATCCCTTTATCCACTAGTTGGAAATCATATGCAAATACACACAAAAAAGCTCATAAACAAGTTGTGAAAATCAAGGTCATTGATCCCGATTCTGCCTTACTTCTGCATACAACTATTTACATCAATCTTAAGCTCATATGACTTAGATTTTTGGTCTCAAGTCATACTCAATGTATTTAAGCCAACACTCATACTAGCATTCACTTTCATTTGCACCAGCACTTAGATTGTGAGTACTACATCAGGCTTGATCCCCTCTCAAGGTATTGATATGTAGGCAATAATCAAGATAATGGGGTGTTGAGGTCACATCTAGTCTATCCAACTAACGTTGCATTTTTTTACTTGTGCTCCTCAAATACCCCAACAACATGGAGGTCTAGTGTTTTACTTTTAAATTAGTCGAATACAATGATCTAACACTTGGTCACACATGGATAGGCATCTTAGACTCAGGAGAAGGACCACTTAGAAGCTCATAATCTCTGCCTATAAGGGAAATTATCATGCCCCAAAAGACACTAGCACAATGCACTATTGTTCAAGGGACCTCATTACTATCTAGGAAGGGTTTTGACTTTAGATTGTTATTGATGATACCCTACCCAGTCTCTGCACAAATTTCCAACCTGTCAACTATTTGTTTCAGTCAATTTTTAGCTAAGTATTTCTTTTTGTGACTCATTTTTATTTATAGAATAATCAGATTAGGTCAATTATTATACAAATTATTGGTTGTATTTATTGCATATTTATTCCCTAATTTATCATTCCAACCCTTTAACAACCTAGGTTTTTACATTCCATAATCCCATTAAAAGTTAAATCACCTCCAAAGGAGGTGGTGATGGTTGAAAGACTGCGACCAGGCTTTGAGAATTCAATAAAATAACAATTTTTTATGGGGAACATGAAGGTGTCAGTTAGCATCAAGATGTGGAAGGTTCCACTTGGTTTCCAATCATGTTCGAACCTCATATGGGTTTGTACACAAAATGTTATTTATTTTCACCATACCTCATGTTTACTAGTTAATTTTTTGTTGGTGACTTTGATCCATCCATGAAAGGAGGTGGAAACATTTTTATTTATCTCTTGAGAGACTTTACATTTCAAGGAAGGCTAGGCATTTGCCATGAGAGTACATTCTTGTATTTTATGGTTTATAACTTGACACAAAAATCATGTGTTGGGAAGGTTAATAAAAAACACTCACTATGAAATGTGTTTATCTCCTATTTGGATATCAATGGCTTATTTGAGGTATTTTAGAAGTTTGACTTTGACACATACACTTTTGAGGTCTAAAAATGTAAAATTTACTCTTCTCATGACATATAAAATGCTCTAAAGATTTGCTAAGATGATCTACAAAACTCTATAATGGGAGGGGGAGACCGATAAATTCCATGTAGATACATTTATTTAGACACTAGCTTGTTCCAATACAATAAAATTGTTGCTCCAGTGGGAAAACACAAGGGGAATTCCTATGCATTGAGGACCATGCTTAACTAAAGCAAAACAATGTTTAAAGATAAAAATCTTAAAAATAAAAATAAAACCCTTAGTTAAATTTTGCACATTTTCAAGATTAATTCCATAAGGTTGATATTTGTAGTGGACCCAAATTTTAAACATGCATTATGAGAGGATAAAATCAATAAAATAGCTTATTGGCATAAAGTTTTCCAACCACTGACACACATTATCAAATTTAGGGAATTCAATAAAATGTCATGCAAATAATTAGGGAACTCTTAATCACTCCATGAAACACTTTTAGTGCAATCTTCATTACTTATTTTTGTGCCATGATTGCCAAAAGTTTTGCCAGTTGCAATTGTATTTTTAATGATTCTTGCATTGTGAAGATGACCATAATATAAGAAAGGTTAGAGTTTCCACCAATGGGTAGATCAAAGGTTATATTATCACAATAAATGCATGGAGGCTTAAAATCTTGTTTAGATATATAAATATCAACAATTTGATAGAAGGAATGAATAACAAAAGGATAAAACTGTACCATACGTTAACACAATCTTTCAAAAAATATGAGAATGAATTTTGAACTATGAAAATGAATTATGTGAAAGATGTTTATAAGTGAAATAAAGATGGATAGGTGAACCTCTAAGTAGACCAAAGTTAGGGACTCAAAAGATTAAGACAAATTAAAAACTTTAGAGTTCAAATTTAAGTTTCATTAACCACTTTTGAAACATATGCAATAAAAAATTAAGAAGCCTAATTTTATCTTTGTGTAGAAAAGCAATTATATTAGTTATAAGCATATATAAATTTTTATATAATTTAGAATAAAATCCTATTGATATTGTCATAAAATATGTCTATTTGTAATTAAGTATTATAAAGTACATGAAATCATGATAAAAAAAAGCTCAATTAAATTAATAATCATAGAAATAGATAGGAGAATTTTAGTTTGTATAGGTGTAGTTACTCTAATAAATGAGGGTATTTAGTTTGATTTTGATTTTTCATCACAATTTGAACCAACCCACATGTATATGCAACCTATTAGACATGTCACATTAGAAGATGAACATGATCAGAGGAGGAGGAGGATATTGTGATTGTATAAAATCTTCTATTAGTAATTAAAGGTAGGCATATTCATAACTATATTTTGGTGAATCTATAGGAAAATCTTATACATCATATGATTTTATCTTTAGATATATCTATTTGTATTGTATTCCATGTATTTGTCTATGAATCAAATCCCTACATTTTTTACAAATTTCCATAACTATTATTTTAAATCATAAGCACTAGTCATTGAAATATATTTTGTTTAATTTTTTGAAATATTTATCTACAATAGATAAGCCAAGATTTTTTCCCAATAGTTATTTAATACTTGCTCATAATGCTAATTTTTCATTCTCTCTAATCCATAATTAGATGGTGCAAATTTATTAGAAATTGTTGTTGAGTATCCCCACATGCTAGGGTCTATTTTCAAGCATATCCAATGCACTATGTCTCCAATAGAAAATTCTATAAAAAATGATTCCCATTTCGATGCCATAGGGGTTCCTAAAATCCAAATGTATAATAAGAATGTGATTTTTATTGCATATCATTTTATGCTTCATGTCATAACTTTATTCATAATGATGCAATCCTCATGTGATATTTTCTTAAAAGTTTAACAGGTTGTACTCTTAATCGATATACTTATTTATCCTTTAATTCCCTTCAAAAAATTTAAATCCCATCCAATTATTCCTTTAAATCTTTAAAAATCAATGTTAGTCCTAGAGTTACATGTACATATTTGTTGAGTTCTTTGTGTTTGAAATTCAAATGATTGTAAGAGAAATACCAACACAAGGTCTTATATGAATAATTGAACTTCCAGCATAGATAATGATAAATACATGATAATATATCATAAATTAAATCATACATTGCAAAGAAATGATAGAGTTTACAAATTTGTAGTCTAAGAAATGAATAACCAAAAAAATCTCTTAAATCCTCCACAGGCTCCTAAGCTCAAAGTGCTTGCTAAAGATTATAAAATTATAGAACAACTCCAAAATATTCAAGCAAAAAAAAATATTCTTAGGTACCCAAAAGATCAAATATTTATAGAGATATTCTCTATAATGTTTTTGAGGAAACCACTTTACCAAGTGATACTCAATCTTCTCAATTGGTTTTAATTGCTGGATATTTGGAATTTGTGAAAATATAATTCATTTTGAGAGTAAAGAAATACCACCAAGTGATGTTGTTAATAAAAATTTACCTTTTAACATCCAAGTTTGTATTGATAATATAGAGGTAAAACAAGTGCTTGTGGATATAGTTCAATATTGAATATTTGTAGTGAAAGCTTTGTTCGATAACTTGACATAAATTGAGATTATTTGGGAAAATTAAATTGATTATAAAAAACTTGACAACTAAAATAGAGATGTTATTGGTAAAATTACATTAAAATTATCTTTAGGACATAAAACTTTAGATATTTTGTGTCATGTCATGCTCACCAACTTAACATATTATATTTTTCTTAAGAGACCTTAGATTCATGCTATGGGTGCTATACTCTTTACTTTATATAGGTGTTTAAGGTTTTAACATGAAAATAAATTTTACATAATTCTAAACGATGAAAAAAATTTCCTATTGAATAAAATGGTAGAATCTCAAGAAAATATTTTGTCTCATTCAAATAAGAATCAAATATGTTTTGTTAAACCTAAACAAATATAGCTCATGAAAAATCATGAGTTTGGTGAATATATCAATATTAAAGAAGATAATGTGGAGAAGTGTTTTACCCTAATTTGAATTAAGAAGACCTAATAAGATAGAAACTAGTATGTAACCTAAAATTACTAAATATGACATTTAAGCATGAATATGAATGTAAAATCTTAAAATAGATTGCAATGATTTGAAGAGTGGCATATGCTAAATATAGTAAGTATAATATAAAAAAATAAGTACTTGGTTTTTTTTATTATGAAAGACTTTTGACAGTGGAAAATAGATTGAATTAGGCCCGTGAATTTTAATTGTGTTTCTATCTATATATGGTCAGTTTCATCATCTTTGAGTTAGTATTGACTATCGATACTGATCTGTAGTGGTCAATAATGACCTTTATAGAAAAGAGGGTTTGTGACTATGCAGTCACCTTTTCTTGTCTCTAAAAGCTTTGTATGTGTAATGCTAAACCCTGATGATGCACACAACTCTAAAAATCAACATCCTTCAACTTGAAACCCTAGGTGTGTTTGTAAGGGCTAGCCAAAAAATGTTATGGATTGATTTGACTCCAATCACCCTATTGATGATTGGCCACTACCACATATTTGATACTCCAAAGATGGAAATCAGTTCACACGTAGTTCTCTCACTTAGTGTGATTGTGCAATCATGCTCTTTCACTATATTAATATAATTAATTATTTGGATTTGATATTTGATAATGCTTACTTTGACTTGGCTTCAATATGATTCAGACTTGATTGTGGGTTGCTCCTAATGATTGATTTGTAAGTTGAGATTTTGAAAAAAAAAATGGATGTGACATGTGGAGATCTTTTATAAAGTTTGGATTGAGAGGATATAATGGGAGCTTGGAAAGGTTGTGGAAATGTATTTGGAAAATAGTCCAATATTTGTGTTGGGGTGTGTGACAAAGGTTTGCCAGTTTTAAAGAATTCTCAAATGTAAAAAATAAAGAACAGTGAGAAATAATTAATTAATGCAAGTGAAATAATAGGTATGTGATGTTGGTAGTTCTTAGATAGGCTAGCAATGTTGTTAGATACCATGTTTTGTTTCAAAGTTGCAAAAGCGTTTGGGTTAACAAAAGTGAGTAAGGTATAAGGTAGGAGGAGAGAAGGAGAGTGTTTATGGATTTTTTGAGTATATTTTTTCAAAAAAAATTGAATCAATTTAGGAGGTGGGGTTTGGGGGAGAGTGAGGGTGGGATCTAGCGAGATGTGAACCCTTAGAACATTCTATTTTGAGAGATAACATATTTATTCATTATTTTCAAAATGTTAGTGGATGGTGTTTTTTGAAATATTATATGGATATAATGGAATATTGGCTTTGGAATTCGCCTAAAGCTTAAGGAATGGGGTGGTTATGGTTGTGGTTAGGGGTTGTAGATTCGAGTTTAACGAGGCATTAATAAAAATAGGTTTGGCTTCTTTTTCTTCTATAGCTGATGTATTAAGGTGTTAAAGTAGCTAGGTTTGAATCTTGTTTATTTATGAAATTATCAAAATTTTGATATGTGTGACGTTGTATGTTTCAAAAGTTAGTTGCTTTTATAAAATTGTATAAATTAGAAAAAAATAGATGTTTGTTAGAACATTAAGAAAAAACTGTTTTTCAAAATCTATCTATGTAAGATTTTTTTGAACAATAATCTATTGGTGAGGGACCCTCCAACCATCTCTTTATCGGTAAAAATAAGTTAATCTAATGTTTTAAGGTGAAAGAAAAAAATGATGTAGAGATAAGTGACCCATATGGTGATAAAAGTTATGTTATATTCATCTTCAGAGATAGTTTGGATTTGGTAACATCTAGACATTCCATATATGAGAAATAACATCTTGTATCTGACGATAGAGTCAATTATGATGTAACTCCTCATTTTGACCCTTCTCCTTTAGTGTTTATGACTTACATGAAAAAATTTATGTCCATTTCGATTTTTTTTCTATTTTTTATGTAAGTAAATTACCTCATATTCAAGATTAAAAATGGAATCACGAACTATATAAAAATAAATAATATATATATATATAATTAAATAAAAGAAAAAAAATTAAGTAGAGGGATAATTGTCCAAACTAGACACACAACATGCCCATTTCCAAGTGTGGAATGGAAAACACAAAAATACAAATAAAATTGAAAGGGAGCAGGGGACATTAAGGCACAGAGGCAAATGAAAAATAATAAACAATAAAGACAAGGAAGACATTACACGAGGTCACATTTATGTTCATGTTGCCCACACACTTGCAATTACAACAACTCAAAAATATTCGTTTTTCAATTATGCTTTAATAGTTATATGTTATTATAGTCTCTTTATTTTTGCACACAAAATCCTTATTTCAATTATTCATACGCTATTCCACGTCCTTATTTTTGCATGGAACATAAAAATCCCCATTTTCCATATTGCTTTTAAGGTTTTTCAAATGGTATTATAATGTCTTATTTTTTCACATAAATATTTTTTTTTTTCTTTTTCGTTTTGATGTAAGAGCATTTGGGTAAGTTAGAATTCTTACAATTTATAGTGTTGGCATACATTTAAAGATGATTTATGAGGATTGGTAGTATTTTAGCATGATTTTGGAAGATAAAAATGATGGTTTTGATCATTGAAATAGATAGTTTTTAATTTTATAATGAAATTATCAGTTAACATAGGCTTGCATTAATTTATGATTACAAAATTATTATTTTTCAAAAAGTGATAGTTTCATCTACAATGGTTATGTAAGCTCAGTAACAACCCATAATATTTTGAGAGCTCGCTTTGAATGTTTTCCAAGGTCAAAGGGATTTCAATGGTTAATTCATGAATAAAAAAATGGAGGAGAAGCATTCACAGAAGAACTTCCAAGTGAGTGTGGATAGTAGGAACACAATAAGAACATAATTATGCCCAGACTAGTGAAGGGACTATGTGTGCAAGCATTCTTCTATTTTATTATAGTTTTAGGAGAGAGAGTGTGTGTGTGTGTGTTGTGAGCATAATCATTGCACTATGTCAAGAAAAAGAAATAAAGTTGGAAGTTTGGTTTCAGTCTCATGTCTATGTGTGCACATCTGAGTAGTATGCTACAAGGAATAGGCTATATTTCATTGGACCCCCTACCTTTGAATGCATCAATTTATATCAGGGCAAGGTAACAACTCTAGGATAAGAGGGAGTGTATATTTCCTCCATTATGGAAATAATGGATAGATGACATGAGTGAAGTGCACTGATAGAGTTGACTGATCTCTATCTTGTGTAGGTGAGTAGAGAACTAAGGGTACACCATCCATTGAATGAAAATGGGTAAAGGGTGCGTAGTAGTGATTTCCATTTTGTGTAGGTGTGTAGATAACAAAGAGTTTAGAGAGAGGTATAGAGAGGTGTGTGACTTACATAGAATTGTAATAACAAGGTTACAATAGTGGGTGTATGCTTGTAAATTTGAGCTATGAATTCAATAAACTAACAATACTAACTTAACCCAAAACTTATAAAAATATCAAAGGGAGAGAATATGGAAGAAATTAGTAATTATAAATGGATTCTTACCATCACCTTGCTCCTCTTGTATTCTTTCCAAGATCTTCCAAGAAATTCTCTAATAGTCATTGACTTGCTTGTTGGATTGCTTGATAATGGTGGCTTCAAGATGAATGGTTTAATGGTTTCTTGGATTCAAGGATAGTGTGGATGCAATGGGAGTATGAAGTCTTAAGAAAGATGGTATATGCATGCAAGAATGGCTTTCAAGCTTCCTAATTAGTCTAACCAAGCTCCATGCTTGGTTAATTATAGGGTGATGGAGGAGAATTAAAATGAATTTTAAATTCATTAGAACTCTATAATTTAGAGAATTCTAGAAAGTTAGAGAAGGCTCTAGATTTTAGAGGCTTCTAGATTTGATTAGTGGCTAATAGGGATTAGTTAGGGGTTTAGGGAGGTTTAAGGATATAGGTGTGTAGGAGAGGCTTGGGATAGGTTGGCTAGGGGGGCTAGGGAGGAGAAGGGAGGGCGCAGGTAGAATATATTAGAATTTTAAATGGGCAAGTGGGCAAGTGGTTAGTAAATGAGGTAGGATTAGTGGTCTAAATGAGATGTTAGTGGGATAATTAAGGGATTAATATAGCATGGGGGATATAATAAGGTTAGCATGATGTAGGGAATATATGATAGGGGATATGATTTAATTATTTAATTAGGATTATAGTTATGGGATTAATTAAGATAATTAACGGGATTAATGGAATAGTTAAGATGAGTAGATTTAGGTGTATACAGTGGGTTAGATGTGTGTGAATAAAGAAGTGAAAGAGATGTATGAGAGGTGTGCAACCCAAGTGGTTAGATTGAATGTTGTGTTGAGGGCTGTGTGAGCCTAGATGAGAGCTCAGGCATGGAGGAGGAGGAAGGTTGGTCCTATATTACCTATGAAAGAGGTTTAGGAGTTGGAAAAAGTGCTAGAAATTGAGAAATCCATTCTAGACAACATGGAAGAGGAAATTACAACCCCAAGGGAAGAGAAAGAAAGTAGGAGGAGAGCATGGAGAACACCATGTGTTGTATAGATGAAGAGGAGGAAGGTATATTTGAATGAGAGAATCTTGAAGAAAATTGAAGAAGCTATAGTGGAAGAAATAAAAACAAAATCATGTCATTTAAAACAAATAGAGGTGGAGGTGAAGGAATTACAAGTGAATGCACATGATGTAAATTTAGAGGAAGCATTGAGTGGAAAGGGAGAAGATTTTCCATTAGTGAAAAATGATGAGGTTGTGGAGAGAGAGTATATGTGGCAGTTGAGGTGATGTTTTGTGAAGGTCCCATATTTGACAAAGGAGGACTAAAATACCATCTCTTACTTAAAGAAGAGATGAGTGTAATTGATGTTATGTTTAATTCCCATATTATAGATTTTGTTGTAGGAAAATGGGAAAGTAAAACAACTGAGAATGAGAGGGGAGATGTGATTTTAACATTGTAGGATGAAATTTGGGCACAACATGGATTTAACTATATAAATTCAAAACCCAAACATCAATCTACTAGATAAAGTTATAGAGCCATTAGAACCAAAATGCCAATAGATGGATATAATTCAAAACCTACACTATGATCCTAAAACTAAATGTTCTACACCATGATTAAACAGAATAAAAGACAAGGAGGTTGGATTGATTACCTTAGACTCAACAATTTGACATAGTGATGTTGATTGATCAATGGATGTTGGATGCTTGGATGATTGGTTGGACATGGATTTGCTATGAATTTCTAAGTTAGCTCCAATGGAGGAGAGGAATGATTTAAATAGAAAGAGGAGGGAAAGATATATGGTGGATATTTGAAGTTGGTTTGAGGAGATCAAGGGTGGAGGATTACAAGAAATTTAAAATTCCTTGGAAGCCTCTAGATTTAGAGGCTTCTAGAGAGGAAGGGGTTAGAATAGAGAGGATTATATAATCCTTCAATTCTAAAATCCTCTTAGGGATTAATTAGGCTTATGGAGGGGATTAAGTGGGTGATTAGGGACTAGGGGTGTAGTAGAGCCTAAGAATAGGCTAGTAGGTGGGTAGGTGGGTCATGGGAATTTAAAATTCCCAAATAATAAGTTAGTGGGGTTAGATTAAGATAATGAGATGATTAGGTGAATTAATGATGAAGTGGGATAGAATAAGGTTAGTAGATGAGGAAATATTAAGGGGGATATTAGATTAATGGTTAGGAAGGCGGGATAAATTAGTGGGATTAAAAGAAGAGGAATTAGATAAGTGACATTAGTGTTGACTAATAAGAATATTAGTAACATTAATGAAGCGAGCGGATTTAAATGCATATATTTTACCCCTCTTTGAAAGGGGAATTGCAAGTGAAAATAAATGGAAAGAGTAATGGTTTTTCAAAGAAAAACTATTTCATAGATGAATTTTAGTATATGATGTTAGTGGATAGCGATATTAGTGACTATGATGCCCCTCGAGGGGACATACGAGGAAGCATGAGATAGATGGTCACTCAAAAGAAGAAATGATGGGTGGGATGAGATGGATAGACAAAGGGATGGGATGGAAAATGTGAGATAGAAGAAGAAGATGATGAGTTTGACGTGAGCAGTGAGCTACAAAGTGATGATGCCCCTAGCAAAGACATGTGCACATGGAAAAACTATGATGGGTGTCATGGTTGTCAACACATCCCAAGGGGAAATCCATCATAACATGATGATGATAGAATTAAAAGGTTGCAAGATTTAGACATATCCCAATCAAGGATGCATGTAAGGGAGAATTATAGGCCAGGATAAGATGATGATTTGATTAATTATGATGCGTGTAGCTCAAAGCTAAATCAATCAATATGATGTATGTGATGAGAAGGAATGATATGATTGAGTGACTAAAATATGGGACACATCATAATGTGATTAATGATGATGCCCCTAGCAAGGACACATGCAATGAAGTGAGAGAGGAGATAGTGGTCGAGCTATCCTTGGGCACTCAAAAGTGACCAGGTATTGTCTGCATAGTCTAAAAAGACCTTAGGCTGATGTAGTTCTGACTAGAAGATGATGAAGATGAGGATTAATGATTAGAAAGTGATGATGATGTGGATGATTAGGCTTGTTAGTGATTGAATTATATGGCTCAGATGATGAGATGAGGATAAAAGATTGGATATTATTTGAAGGAGTTGATAGGATTAGATTAGTGATGGGAAATAAAGATTATTGATCAAAAGATGAAGATGAGGATGATAAATGATGAGATTTTAGGTGATCAAGCCATCACAATGTCATAAGGCTCATCATGGTCTAAGCAATATGATAAATATAACACTTGACAATATGTCCCATGATATAGACATGGCCAAGAGGACATGCCAAAGTGTATGGGCAAGTAGCGAACTTTGCATCCTTGAGGGCACTTATTGTGTCCTCATAACATCCTAGTTCATTTCCCATTAGAAAAAAAGAGATATGATGCAGAAAAAACATAAGTCAAACAAGAAATATATATAGTCAAACAAGACAAACAAAACAAAAAAGTAACACACAAATATCTACATGTAGTGTCACAATGTCTTGTCTAAGGATGGGATGAGTGATTGGACTAAGTTGGCTATGATGATGATTGGGGAGTTGGATTTAGATAGGATGATCATGATTAGGATTAGGATGAGATGTTGCCCCTAGTTTAGGATGGAAGGATGGATGATGTGATAAGGTCTTTGAATACTGATTTGGTCTTGAAATCAAATCAAAAATTGGCCAAGGAATGTGGTTTAGAAAAGTGATGACCAAGGATTACCAACAGACAAGGCCCTACAAGAGTTCAATCTAGAAAGGAGACTATGAGATGATGGGATCAAATACCTTTCATACTATCAAAATAGTGATTGGATGGGTGCTAGGTATGAAGAGTCACTGATAAAGACAGTGATGGGATCAAGTACCTTCCACACTAGCAAAGAGGTGATGTGATGGGTGCTAGGTGTGAACAAAGAAACTAATAAGAAGTAATGGGTGCTGAATTAAATTTTTTGACAACACGTTAATAATACTTAGTCAAAAGGATGAGATTGAAGAGATGAAGAGATGGGTGACCACAAAAATTTGGTTTTACGATGGAATATAGTATTCAAGGATGGGAAATGGGAAAATATGAGATGGATATCAAATGTGATTAAAGATGAATGACATGGATATGGTTGCAACATAAGACAAGACACCTTGGATTATTTTTTACTATTGCTAATTTTATGTTTTTTAGGGTTTTTGGGAATATTTCAATTTTATGGCTTTTGGGGATATGTATATACACTATATAAATGGGGTTACTAACAAAGGGAACACCAAGCATAGTAACTAGGATAAAGAGGGATGGAATGATGGATGGTATGACAAAAGGATGAGGACGAGGTGGAAAAGGGGATGAGGGCCAAGGAAGAAGGGACTAGGGATTGCCAATGACCACATCGTGAAGGAACCAAATGTTTAGTTTCCTGAGTGTTCATTGGAGGATATGCCAAGATGATTCCAAAACATTTCTCAGGACACCTTCCAATTCATTATGAATGTCAAGACCAAAAAAAATGGAAGGACATAATAGGATGCATGATATGATGATAGATGATGGGTAAGAACAATAGATGGAGGGGATGGACAAGGGATGTTTTGACAAGGGATATGAAATGGAAGTATTTTTCCCCCAAATGTTGAGGTACAATGCAGATAATTGATTATTCTACCATGATGTCAGAAATTGGTTTTCATCATGGTACTTGCCCAAGGTGCCAAAAGACTGGTTTTCATCATTGGATGAATGATTTTTTATTTTATTACTTAATTTTTTTTTTGGGCATCTCAATTTATTGGAGAAGGGTGAGATACAATATGTTAGCATCATTGTGATCTTTAATCGATGCCTATTTTGGAGATATGTGATGCTAGGATCATGTCTTGGTGGCCTTTATTGATTCTTGATTTAGTATCCTCTGAACGTTTTGACCATGTATCTTTGTAACCCTTATAAGAGACAATGTTGCCCAAGGATTTTAGATATGCAAGGATGGGAGGATGTTATGATCATGATGAACAATATGATGAGGTGGGGAATGGAAATGAGGTTCAACAGCTGCATACACCATTAGATATGGTGAAGCGGATTATGTAGATTTATGCCATGAGAGCAAGGGATCCAAGACCCTTTGATTGGCTGATTTTTTGATACAAGTATTAAGAGGATGGTCGGACTTATAATTTAAGACTTTAATTACTGATTTGATTTGATATTGACTGCCTCTTAGTGCCTAATTTTGGGCTTCACCAAAGGAAATTGATAAATGACTATGATGTAGATGGTCCCCTAGTGCTTGATTTTGGGATTCACTCGGGGAAGACTTTTTTGAGATTAGGTCAATGATTTGAATTTATTTAATTTTGACTGACAGGATCAAAGATAATTTGATCTTGATTTGTGACTTTTAGAATATGGTCTTAGACCTTCATATTTGTGGCACATGATATTGAATATAGAGGGGAATCCAATGATGCATGTTCTTATTTATTCCCTTCATGGAGTGGGATATAAGGATTATGGAGGTGAGGTAGATGATTGTTGTTGGGTGATGGATTAAGGGGATAATGGGCAGTATAGTTCTCATAAAGGTTACTAGGATCCCTAGCCTCCATGCCAGATAAGGTGTCCTCAATAATCTCCAAAGGATCATGAAAACTAGCTATACCATGTGCATCCAAATGAGGATCAGATTCACTCTGGGAATCTTCAAGAGACAAAGTGCTCAAGAGCTCAGTGATGACTTCATCATCCTGATTGGAAACTAATGATATGACTGGTGATGTAATGAAGGTATCTAGATTAGAGGTACCCTCAAATGGACAAGCATTATCAACATCAATGAGGGATATCATTTCTGATGAGGAATCTAATATGGATATTGGTGTTATACATGATCCTGAGGTAGATAAAACTTGTTCTAATTTTGATGCTGACTTTGGAGTATATGATGCAATGTTATGAGTAAAGGAGTGATTATCCATGATTATCCTCATAATATGGGGTTTTTGGTATGATGTGTGAGAGGAAGATGATGGAGCGATAATGGATTGACCAGAGATAGGTCCATGAAAGGAAGAATGGGATATGGGAGGACTAGGCTTATGGGGAGTAGACTTGTTTTGAATGGATGGGTGATTAAAGATAGGGGGTCATAGAGGATAGATATGATGTCTTGACTTTGGTTTGGAAGGGGAAGAGCATGATCATGATTGGGAATGGAATCTTGGCATTCCTCTTCTTGTTCACCCATGGAAATAAACTCATCTGATTCATCTTCAATTCCTGTGTTACCATGGTTAATGAGGTCTTGGACATAGTCTCAAAAATTTTGACATCATTTAATGGAATGCCCTTGAGTTTGATGATATAGATAGTATCGGTTTGATTTATACCAGGAGGTCTAGGTTTAGTGGGATAAAGATGTCGTATAAGTGGATAGACCATCATGTTAGCGATGACTAGTTATTGTAAAAGGGATTTCAAGGACATGGGAAGGGGAGTGTAAGGACCCACTTCACTGTGTGATTCAGATGTGGAAGCTTTGGACTTTAGATTAGATAGATGGTGACATGACTGGGTGGGTGGTTTCGTAGTAGATGAGGTGGTTAAGATAGGATTCCCTTTGCTAGCACAGGAAGGGGTAGATGAGGGATCATGACTAGGAGAAGGAGGATGTACATGGGATTCACATGAAGGGGTTTATGCTGGAGGTGAAATAAGTTGAAGGGGTCAACACCTTTGATAAGTGGTACACCCATCATAATGAACTGCAAGAGGATTTCATCCTTGTTGGCAGCGATGTATTGGTCTATGAAAGTGAGGTCGAGGTTCATAGTGGTGGGTGATAAAGGATGGGGGACTTGCTAGGCTAGAGCATTAGATTTGGAAGGATGTGATGTGGATTTCATGTTACTGGGGGATGAGGTTAACTATGGACAAGTACAAATTAGGGATAAGGGGGTTTGGATAGGGCTAGTGGATGGTGGAAGGGAATGGGATGAGGATAGGGGTAAGAGGAATTTATCTTTATTTTATATGATGTATTGATTGATTAGGGTGACCACATCAAGGAATGTTGATACTGATTTTGATGAGCTAGGGGATTGTGGATGGGGAAAGACATGGGATGTTGGTTTGGGGAAAATGAGATCAAGTTCAGAAGGTAGGTGAGCACCCATCTCTAAAGCTCATAAAAAGACTTCATCCTTATTGGCCATGATGTGTTGGTCTACGAGAACCAGGTCCAAATCTATGGGGATGGATGACAAAAGAGGGATGATGAGGGGGATGATATGGAGGTAGACTAAGGATTAGATATGGATTTTTGAACAAAGTAGTTCCAAATGACTGAGCTAGTATGATTTATGATGATGAAATAGACTAACAGATTAAAGAATAGGATCAGATTTTAGATGATAGTGCAATAGGTGCTAACGACCTATCAACAATGTCTAGTTGTTAATCTAACAAAAGGATTAGGTATTTGATGGGTGCCTAGATTAAAACTAGCAAGATGACAATTGGATGGGTGCTAGTTATGAATTAGGCAAGATGATTTGACTAGAGATGATAATTGATGGGTTTTCTAGATTGAGACTGATAAGGTGATAAGATGTTAGTATTACTTTAACTAGGTATGAGATCTAACCGAATGATATTGGGCTAAGATGATAGGATGATGTGGATAACACAAAGACTAGCTCAAGTCATGGACTAATTTGCTCAAGATGGGATAGGATAAGATTATTATAATGGGTCAAGGACAAAGGTGATTAGGATAATGGGACAAGGACAAGTATGATGATAGGTGATAATGGAATGATAAGGGTTAATGGTGGGAATGGTTTGGACATAATTGTAACTTAAAGAGCTAGCTAGGATATGATAGGACAAGGTTAGACTACATGGGTGATGAAGGCAAGATCAAGACAAGTGATAGGGTAGGGACTTAGGATAGGATGTGGATGGTGAGACAAGATGTGATTAGGATAGGTAGGGGTATGACCAATGATGAGTGATACTAGGATAAGATATGACTATAAGGATGTACAAGAGAATAAATATATATACAATAGGGTAAGATGACTAGGATATACAAGATGATGTTTAGGATATAAGAATGATGGGGTGTCTAAGAATTGCCAAAAGACAAAGTATCGTAAGAGACCAATCTAGCAAGAATGAAGGAGAGCGATGGGATCAAATACCTTTTTCACTAGCAAAGAGATGATTTGATGGGCGCTAGGTGAATAAGGTACCCGATAGAGATGAGTAATGGGTGCTAGATTAAAATCTTATAAGACTATGTATATTGTTAATACCTAGTCTAGAAGATGTAGGAAGTGACAAATGATGATTAAAGAGGATGAATGACCACTAGAACTTGATTTTAAGACATAATATAGTATTCAAAGGTGGTGAGATGGATGGGGGATGGGAGATATATGATAAATAGGATGGAAAATAGGATGTGTATAGGTGGGTAGAGTATGTGGTAGATGTAGGATCAGACAAGAATGATAACCACTCAAGATAAAATATATACAAATTGATGTTCAAGAAAAAGGGGTGGGTATATTATGAGAATGTGTTGTGGGATGGATAAAGTGGGGTGGATAATAGCTATGGATAGTGGATTAGAAGAGAGATGGAAGGTTTGGGTATAGCGGATTAAAATGAATAGGAGATGATGAAATGAATATAGATATTTTCCACACAAGATTTTAAGATGAAATATAGTAGTCAAGGATGGTATGATATGGGATGGGTAGATGATATAAAATGGGTTTTAGGTGGGTGTGATAGAAAATATAGGATTAAACGAAGGGGGATTAAATGGATGCTATATGTGGAATAAGAGGTAAAAAATGGGGGATGGATGATCAGTAAAAGATAGGTATGTGATATATTACAGGATGGGTGGATAATATAAGGCGGATTGGTAGATGAAATATTAGGACGTGATATGATGGAATGATGAGATGATGAGTATTAACCTAAAAGTTGTCTAAGGTATTACACACAAAATAAATGTATGGCCGACTCAGCTTGTAAATAATATGGGTTTTTACACAACACTCAAACAACACATGTAAGTACAAATCCTAAATTAGTCAATTATTAAGGGTGTGTAACTTGATGCCCACAAATGAGGTTGTAGCTGGTGAACCATTACGGTATTGACCAAACCCTCTCAACCTCGCTTGCACTCGATGGCTACTTCGAAGCTGATACTGACTCTTGCAGTGGTATACCTTCTACGACTAAAGGCTCCTAATCTAAGTATACACAAAGGTTTCTAGGTGCATCCCATATATATGTGAAGGTACAATAGGGCCCAAGTCTGTATAGGATGTTGTCTAACTACCTTATGTATTGGAGCTTAATCATCCCTCACTCCATAGAACCCTTTATGGGAAATTTTACTTAGGCATGTGACGATAACTGTGTTGATTTTTAGACTCTAATAGAACATGGAGTTTGGTCAGTTCATGATAATGAAATCTACGTCACCAACCCCTATTTGCTAAGCCCGTGCATGGGGATGAATTCCATGTCATGTGTTATCCTAGAGTCAAGGGGGACAACACATAGGAAAGCATAATATGATTAATTACCTACATGTGAGTGGCACAAGGGAGCAAATATGCATAAGTAAAAACCACAACATGCAGTTATATACAATGAGGCGAATTTACAACAATGATGTATATACAATAAAAACTAAGATAATATATTATGGACACCCCTTCTTGGGAGTGCCTTGGTCTTGAAGGGTCCTGCACCAAAAAAGGTTAGTAGTTTTAGCTTTGAAAATGATTAGGACTGCAAGCACACAAAATCACATGAATGAGTAAGATGTTGTTTGTTCTTCATTTCGAAACTAATCAACCTGCAAAAATGATTAGTATTTTTGTTCAATTTTATTCTTGGATCAATCGTTCTATACTATAAGGTAACCTATAATCAATCGTTAACTTTTTCGATATACATGACTACCCAAATGTTGAAAATGTTCCATTTACATGGTTATTAGTAATAAAAAGTTAGTCGTCTTATATCTCTTTCTAAAAGAAGTGGCTAAAAGGTAACATTAAATTAAATACTAATGATATGGTAACTTGATTTCAAAAAAAGCTTTAGACCCTAAATACAAAGACACTTTCTAAAATGGAATCTAGTCAAGATCTAAAATATAAATTTGAAACTGATGCCTAAAAACCCAAGAATATATTAATGTTATAAGAAGATTTGATGCTCAACCTGAGATTGGACGATGGGTTTGGAATGAGGAGCTTTAGATTGCCAATTCAAAATTAGTTATTGGTTATCCCTGCTGGCAGACAAAAGTTAAGACAAGTGTTTTACTTTAGTGGGTCAAAAGACACGCGAACCATTTCACAGAAGGGCCAGATGGGGTAGATTAAAGGAACATAAATTTATGGATAATATAATATCCCTTCTAAAAATGTCGGTGTAGAGGACTAATTCTAAGGCACTCTATGTTGATGAATAGGGGGATAAAGCAGACCCAAATGAGCTCTCAGCACAGACAAGGCTACTTGATGCACACCCACTTTCAGCGTTTTTAGGTGCTTAGACAATAAGTATGGTAGCAAACCACATTTAAATTTAAAAAACTAAATATTCCAATATACAATCTTAAAACTTAAGCCAGATAGATATCCAAATCCTCAATATTAACGTAGGCTGAGCGATCGATTCGATTTAATGAATTTAAGATGTGACAGTGGTGTGAAATCAGGGTATATAAAGTAGGAGAGAGACACAACATAAAGGCCTTAATACCTCTCACCTCGGATGCAATGAGCGATAGATACGCCTCCGCCACCCCCTACAATGTCGATACTGTAGAGCTCTGGAGTCTCAGGTTTGTCTTGAAATCTTGCACTATTTTTCTCACCAGGCGCTAGAAGGGCAGTTTTTTTATCAATAGCTCAGTGTTGTTCAAGTTTCAACATATATTATAGCTATCTACAAATATCAAAAAGGCTGAGCCAAAGGTATGATGAAGCATAATGGTATGATAAATGATTAACCAGTTATCAAATAAAGACCAGTCATACTTAATATGTATTTTGACATACACAGATAAATAAAAACTATTCAGATCAGCAAAACTTCGCCCAAAAGAGATAGGAGTTAAGACTTAGCCAAATTATAGCAGTCTATAAATCAACTATAATTTTTTTCTAAAAACTTACCAAAGGTACACAACTATCTATTCTAGACTCAACATCACAAAAACATAATGTGAAATCCCTTTATAATATAAAAAAAGAGGAATTTTGGACTACCAACTCTCCTTCCTTTTCACCTGCAATCTTAATCAAAACTACTCAAAATGCTTAATCAAAACTACTCAAAATGCAAAATGTTAGCTCAGTGGGAGATTGTGGGTTTGGTCCCACTGTGGTTGCCATAATGTAGGATGAAAGCCGGGCATAATATGGATTTAATTATATAAATTCAAAACCCAAACATCAATTTACTAGGTAAAGTGATAGAGCCATTAGAACCAAAATTTCAATGGATGAATATAATTCAAAACCTACACTATGATCCTAAAAATAAATGATATACACCATGATTAAATTGAATAAAAGACAAGGAGGTTGGATTGATTGCCTTAGACTCAGTAATTTGACATAGTGATGTTGCTTGATCAATGGATGTTGGATGCTAGGATGATTGGTTGAACATAGATTTGCTATGAATTTTTAAGTTGGATCCAATGGAGGAGAGGAATGGTTTAAATGGAAAGAGGAGGGAAAGATCTATGGTGGAGATTTGAAGTTGGTTTGAGGAGATCAAGGGTGGAGGATTACAAGGAATTTAAAATTCCTTGGAAGCCTCGAGATTTAAAGGCTTCTAGAGAGGAGGGGTTAGAATAAAGAGGCTTCTAGAATCCTCCAATTCTAGAATCCTCCTAGGGATTAATTAGGCTTAGGGAGGGGATTAAATAGGGATCATGTGGGTGATTAGGGACTAGGGCTATAGGAGAGCCTAAGAATAGGCTAGTAGGTGGGTAGGTGGGTCATGAGAATTTAAAATTCTCAAATAATAGGAAAGTGGGGTTAGATTAAGATAAAGAGATGATTAGGCAACTTAATGATGAAGTGAGATAAAATAAGGTTAGTAGATGAATAAATATTGAGGAGGGACATTAGATTAATGATTAGGAAGGGGGGATAAATTAGCGGGATTAAAAGGGAATGAATTAGATAAGTGACATTAGTGTCAACTAATAGGAATATTAGTAAAAATAATGAAGTGAGCGGATTTAGATGCATACAAACATCTTTAGAGACACATGAGGAAAAGGTGTTGGTGGAGGAGTACCATGTGGATGAAGAGTTGCCTTGTTAGCAACTAAAGAATGCCTTAAGAGGTAGAGAAAATGAAGAGAAGAAGGTAGAGAAGGTTAGTGCGTTCCTACAAGGAACAAAATGAGACGTGCAATGTGTTGTATATGTGGGAGTAGGCTATATAAGAGTTGGGGATGAAGAAATGAAAAATTGATGGTGCTATCACCCCAAAAAACTACAAAAGAGGATGAGAGTGTAATAGTTAATTAAGAACATGAAAGGTTAGAAGGGGAAACATTCTAAAGTGAGGGGGATGAAATATTTGAAGTCACCTTGAAAACCAAACCAACAAAGGAGGGCGTTATTATAGTAGAGGTGGTGCAGTTGTTTGAAATGGTGATGAGGATAGAAGAATGGGGTGATGTGAGGATTATCGTATAAGTAAGAATGGAGGAGATGCGTAATTAAGTTGATGCTAGTGAGAGGTAGTGAAAAGGGTATTCTTGGAGAAGGAAGGAGTATGTAAAGATGGTGTAGATGATAGTTGGTTCATGTGGAAAGATAGAGGTAGGAAAAATCCTATAAGAGAGTGCATAAAGAGAAAGAGACCATATTGAAGGAGATGAAAGAGAATTTTATAGCAACTAAGAGGAAGATGAAGTATCTAAGATTGTTATTAGTTCATATGTGTACAATAAAGTAAGTGTTGTGATGTGGTGGGGGAAGTCAACCCAATGTTTTAGGGGGTCGTGATGAATAGTATGGGGCATGATTGGTAGAGGAGGATAATTTGCAATCTCGTAAAATTGTTGGAAAACATGGCACTACATCACAATGTGGAAGAGTGTGTCATATCTTGGCCCATGAAAGTTAAAAGGTTGGTTCTACTAGCTAGTGAAAATTTGTGATCATTATGATCACAAAATCTTATCGAGGTTGCAGATGCAAAAGCATCTGGGCAAGCAAAAAATATTACATCACCCAGAAATATATATAGTGTTTGCATGCATCCAAAGACTAACTATGAGGATTGGTATCACTTCAACATGATCCTCTATGAGAGAAAGGGTGATTTCAATCATTGAGGTAGTGAGTTATCTAAATCATGATGAAAATTTTGTGGAGGTTTCTAAACAATTGGGGTAGTTATGTAATTTCCACTCTATAGGAAGAAACAATCATGTTTAAATTGGGTATGCAATACCAATAATGACCCAAAATATTGTTAGAGATCACTTTGAGCATTTTTCAAGGTTTGAGGGATTGTAAGAGTCACTTAATGAAGCACAAAGGATGAGAAGCATTTAGATAAGGTAGATTAAATGAGAAAAAGAACTTATGAGTAAGTGTTGATAGTAAAATACCAAAGAGGAGCAAAGAGTTATGTCAAGTCCTATGAAGGGACTATGTGTGTAAGTATTATTCTATTATACTATAGCCTTAGGAGAGAGTTTGAGTGTTGTGTGTGTAATATATGCACTGCTCAAGAAAAAATAATTTAAGTGTGAAGTCTAGTTTTAATTTCATGTCTATGGTATTGCTTAAATTATCCTATGTGGTTTCTTATTAGATGTATAGTAGCTAGTTCATATTGCATAAATTATCTTATGTGGTTCTAATCTCTGGACAAAGACAAGTTTTTGTTACTTTAAAAAAATAATACATATGAAAGATATAAAGTGGGAAAAGTTTTGAGTCTATTATTGGACTTATGTATTATTGTAAAATTATGCAACAAACACAAGATGGTTGTGAATGTGATAAATTTGTTAATTGTGATAAGCATTATGTGTTAGTTGGGAGTTGCGGTGTCTTCTAGTCTTTTAGACATGCATTTTATTTTGACACAAGTTAATGTTGCTATGAAAGATGTTGGAGAATTGGCTGAAGATGGGTGTATTTATTTTGTCATAAGGTTTACTACATAAATATAAAGGCTCGGCTTATGTTTGGTTTTGAAAGCAAAGTTTGAGACTTTATGGTGAAATCAAGCTCTTGGCTTCTTTTTTCTTTATAGCTTATGTATTAAGGTGTTAAAGTAGATAGGTTTGAATCTGGTTTGTTTTTGGAATTATCAAATTTTTCATATAAGTAATGTTGTATGTTATAAGAGTTAGGGGAAGGGGACTAGTAGTTAGGACTCTTAATTTTGGGGTTTCATATCTTTCATATTATGGCACTTTGAATTTTGAAATTTTGAAATTAGATAGTTTAAGATTTTTTGTTCGAAAATGTGGTCTAGGAGAAAAAATTATGTTATGAGAAGTCATACAATGAATTTTTTGGCAACATCTCAGTTTTTTCAAATTTTGGAGGTCCGATCGATCATTGTGACCAAAAAGATCACTAGTTGGGATCAAAATCACCAAAACATATTTTCAAAGGAACCTATTATTTTATTATTGGCTTATAATGTTGACATGTAAGCCATAGATCAAAATATTCATAGGTCATTAACATGAAATGATGTGCCATGTTGGAAGATACAAAAATCATTAATATGAAATAATGTGCCATGTTCATTGATGTGTGGCTCATTAATGTAGAAACCAATGCCATTTTCTAAACAACTCGACATGATTTTTTCAATTTATGTGGAAAGTTAATGATACCATGCGCACCATTTTAGCACATTCTCTCCCAACCTTTTCTCATACTTCCTCCCCCAAAATGGATGGAACTTTCCCAAAAGTTCTCAACAATGCCATGTTACACAGAAGAATTCCAGTCCATAGAATGCAGGGATAAAACCATTCATGTAGTTGTGTTGCTTGTAATTGAACCCACAATCATGTTTTGTTTGTTTTCACTTCATTGTTATTGTTATTTTGCCTTGTCTGTTCATGTTTTTGTTGCATTTATTTTTTGTTCATGTTTTTTATTGCATGCCTTCTATGTTCCTCAAATTTTTTGGGTCTTCATCACTTGATGGTTTTTCTTAGCGTGTTTTCACATCCGAGTAAATGTTTACTGATATGTTAATAAAATTGGCATAGCTATTGTTCACATGTTTTTCATTCACTTTTCTATGTTATTTATATATGCAACACATTTCTGTTGGGTTGAGCTCGAGATAAAAGACACATGGGTCGTTACTATGGAAGCCACCACCATTTTCCACATGGTTTTATGGGCTTTTATTCATTATTGTGGTAAGTTAATACCGCCACGCGTGCCATGAACAAATGTACTTGGTTATTTATATTTTTACATGGATGTTATGGTTATTATGCCTTGTATGTTCCTATTTTATAATGTGTTCCTTATACGTTCTCGAGTTTCTTGGTGTGCTTTCTTTGTTCATGTTTTTTTTGCATGCCTTCACATCTGAGTAAACATTTATTGGTATGTTAATAGAGTGATGAAACATTACACCATCAAATGTTTCTTCCTATCTTTTTTGTAGACCTTCTCCCCTCAAATGGCCATAGAACTTACCCTAAAGTTCTTGATCATGTAGCATTTCGTAGAGGAATTTCAGTCAATAGAATAGAGGGATGAAAACTATTGTTATTGTGCCTTCTATGTTCATGGGTTTTTTTAGTGGGTAAAAATGTTTCACAGATATGTATTTCCTATTAATTAACCCATAACCGTGTTCTTTTTCTTTTCATGTGCATGTTATTATTATTGTGCCTTTAATGTCATTGTTGGAAGATGCTTGTTGGAGAGATGAATCGTTACCTAATTCTGAACCCACATCATCTACATGTTTTCATTCACATCTTGCTCTAAATTTTTTGGTATTTTAATGGAAGCCCTAGATGTTTTTTGAATTCATGTCACTATGTGCTTCATTTCTATGTAACATTTCTATTTCCCTACATGACATGGGTTGGAAGATGTAACATTCATTATTTTTAGCGTATCTTCGTATCTAATTAAACATTTATTGGTATGTTAATGGATTGATGAAATGTTACGCATAGATGTGTTTCCTGTTAATAAACCCACAACTACATTATTTTTATTTTTGTGTGCTTGTTATTGTTATTATGCCTTAAAAGCCCTTGTTGTAATATGCTTGTTGGAGGGATGAAACATTACCCAATTCTGAACCCACATCATTCACATGTTTTCATTCACATCTTGCTCCAAATTTGCCAATATTTTAATGGAAGCCTTGGATGTGTTTTTTTCGTGCTTTCTTATTTCATTTTTTTTTGCCTACATTCACATCTAGGTAAACGTTTACCGTTATGTGAATGGATTGCCATAATTTTTGTCCATATTTTTTCCATACACTCTGTTGTGTTATTTATTCAATTTGAACTCATGATGGAAAATATGTGGCTCATTAATGTGGAAGCCAACGCCCTTTTCCACATTGCTATATGGGATTTTCTCCATTACCATGGAAAGTTGGAGGGATTATACTTAAGTTTTTCAATTGGCATAATAGAGGGATGAAAGCGTTCATGTAGATGTATTGCCTGCAACTAAACTCATAACAATATTTTATTTTTGCATGGTTATTATTATTATGCCATCAGTAACATCCCTCCCTACCTTTTTGCCTACCTCCTTCCTTAAATTGATATCCAATTTTGAGTTAAATGGGAATGAAGTTGTGGTAAATTTTCCAATACTGCGTGGCTTTTCCCTCAAACAACCATGGAACCTACGCAAAAGTTGTTTTTTTCATGCTTCACTTTTGAGTAAAAAATTAGTGGTACGTTAATGGAGTGATGAAATGTTACACATAGATATGTTGCCTGTAATTGAACCCATTATTGTCTTTTTGACCTTTTCACTAGCCTATTATTAAAATTGTGCATTCGATGCGTATGTCATGTTTATTCAATGTCAAGGTATTCATTCACATAACAATAAATGTTATTATTTTTGTATCAACTAATTTAGTTTTGTTTATTATATGGCCATGTTGGAATATGCTTCTATCATTATTATGAAAGAAACTTCCATGTTAGAGGGATAAAACATTACACACATCTGAACCCACATCGTTGGCCTATTTTCATTTCCATCTGACTCCAAACTTGTTATTTTAATAGAAGGCTCGAATGTTTTATGAATTCATGTAGCAGTATGGCTCATATCTATGTGCATTTAATACAAATTATCGTGTGCTTTGTATTCATTTTGTCCCCCTAAACAACATGGATTGGAAGACAAACCATTTACTGGTATGCGGATGGAAGCCCTAAAGGTTTTCACTCACATAATAATTAAAGTTATTGTCTTTGTATCAAAATTAAGACTCTCATTCATATTTCAGGGAATGTAATTATTTTTGTATCATTGGCTTATAATGTTGACAAGTAAGGCACATATTGAAATATATATGGGTCATTAATATAAAACAAAGGGTCATGTTGAAAAACAGGTATGTCAGCAACATTGAATATTTATTGCTACGTGGATGGAAGCCATGAAGGTTTCCATTCGCATACCAATAAATGTTACAACCATTTTATCAAAAATAAGAATTTCATTAACATACCAGTAAACATAGACTGAGATGTATCAAACAAAATACTTGTGTGAAATCATTTCTTTGTGCTTTATGTATGCTATTTTTAAATTATTAAACATTTATTGATATGTAGATAGAAACCATGAAATTTAATTAATGTTACCGTGAATTATTGTTGTTGTGTTATTCATTAACATATTCAAAATTACAAATATTATTTTCCTTAAGTGTTGTTCGTATGTTTTTCATATGTTATTGTGACATGTTGTTGATAGTTTGTCCATTATATTGTCATTATTGCTAATAGTTTTTCCATTCTATTGACAATTACTATAGTCATGCATTCTTTTTTTTAAATAGATATTGAATTGCTATAGAGGGTGAATGTTTCATAGAATACTCAAGTTGGGAATTTTTTACATATATTGTGTTTGTTAACACTTGTTATGTTTGTGAAGTTTTGATTTTTTACCATTATGTTTATTAACACAGTATAACTTTGCAAAGTTTGGAATGTTCGTACAATTTGTTTTTTTTTAACTTTATGAAAGTTACAATGCACAACTCTATATTGCTTCTATTTTTTATATGTGTTGTTGATGTTTGTTTTTTATGGTCAATAATGATAAATCTCAAAGTCAAGAGCAGAGAACAATAATGGGGTCTTCGCTTCCAAGTGAAAATTTTAAAACTTTCATTAAGCTAATGATTTATTTTTAGACTAGATGGAAGATATAAAAATAAAATTAGTTACATTACATAATGCAACTAAATAGATTTATTTTAATTATATTTCTTGATATAGTTCAATACATTACATATAAAACTAAATACATTTGATTATGTTTACAATTTTGTAATGTTCCCTTTTGATTGAAGCTCCCTCCCTCACCCATTCTAATTGGTTTTCTTTTGTAGACAGACTTAAAACATCTTGGTTGAAATTGAATGTTGCATTTGTAGCATATTGAACCATTTGTTGAATTTGCATTTGCATTTGTTGTTACACCTTCAACATTTTTAGTGGTTTCTCTTCTTCATTAATGTCTACATCAATAATTTCATGGATTTTGACTCCTTTGTTCCTCATTCTTGCATACATGGTTGTACAAATGATATGATCCCTTAATTCCCATACTGTTCCCAAATTCCATATCCCTTCTATCGTGCTCTTTATTTTGCTCATTTTCTTTGCCTTCGTTATATTTTGTACTGCACCTTATTTTGGCTTTTGAATCCCTTTACAATTTATTGATATCTCCTTTTAATTCATGCCAAGTTTTGGTGCTCCCTTCCTCAACCATTCTACTCAGTTATCTTTTATAATTATAGTGGGTTGCCCCTCTTGATCAATGACTTCAACAAATTTCACTTTTGTTGTCCTCATTATTCCATGTGGTTGTCTTCTTCTTTTCATTCCTCATTGTGCACTATAATAGTGAAAAAATTATATGAGTAATTGAAAATAATGGAAAACATAACAAAATGAGGTACAGGAAAAAATAATTGTAATGTTGAACATGTGAACAAATAAGACAACAACATGATATCACAAACACGTATGTCAATAGAATGAAAAACTAACAACAACATTGACAATATAATGGGCAAACTATCAACAACAACATACAAAAAACATAGTGACATGATTCCACATAAGAATGTTATTTGATACATCTGAGTCTACGTTTACTGGTATTTTAATGAAAATCATATTTTTAATACAATGATTGTGATATTTTGTTGGTATGAAAATGGAAATATTCATGGCTTCCATCCACTACTAGTAAATATTCACTGTTGCCAACACACCTGTATTTCAACATGGCCCTTCGTTTTATATCAATGAATCATATATATTTTGATTTGTGCCTTACTTGTCAACATTATAAGCCAATGATAAAATAACAATTAGTTTTTGGGCTTGTAGAATGTACTAGTGAGAACAATTTATTGTTCACTACAAGGAGCAATCAAAGTCACCCTATAATAAATGAGTTTGTAAAGAATATCCACTATTATAGGGTGACTTTGAATGGTCTTGGTAGTGAATGAAAAACTTTAGGTCTTACATCAACATTATGGGACCAGTTGTGGGTAAGGCATCACATCTATGCGAATGCTTTCATCCCCCCATTTTACCCACTAAAAATCCTATGTAATGTAACATGGTTAACAAATTTATGGTAGGTTCCATCTGTTTTGAGGGAGGAAGAACATGAAAATATAGGTGAATATGTTTGTGGGTGTAATGTTCCATCGCTCCATTAATATACCAGTAAACGTTCCTCAAATGTGAAGCCACATGAAAAAATAAAACACACCAAAAAATTAGGAATGTTTGTGGTGCATAGTACAGTATTAACTTCCCACAATAGTGGAGAAAAGGCCATCTACCCATGTGGAAAATGGTGGTGGATTCCATAGTAATTACCTACATGTATTCTATCCTGAGCTCAACACAATAAGAATTTGGCACATATATAAATAACATAGTAGAGTGAATGGAAAATATGTGAACAAAATCTATGTTAGTTCATCAACATACTAGTAAACATTTACTCAGATGTGAAAAAATGCCGAAAAAACATCAAGCAATGAAGACCTAAAAAATTTGAGGAACATAAAAGGCATGGAATAAAAAAATGAACAAAGAAGGTATGCAACAAAAAAACATGAACAAAGAAGGCATGCAACAAAAAACATGAATAAATAAGGCATGATAATAATAACAATGAAATGAAAACAAATTAAACACTATTATGGGTTCTATTATGTGTAACACACCTATGCGTACATTTTCATCGCTGCATTCTGCCGATTGAAATTTCTCTACATAACATGACATGGTTGAGAACTTTCAGGTAGGTTCCATTTATTTTTAGGGAGGAGGTACACAAAAAGATAGGGAGAGAATGTGGTAGGTTGAGCGCAACATGGCATTAACTTTCCACATTAATGGATAAAAGCCTGCTGAGCCAGGCAAAAAGAAAACATGAAACAAAGAAAGCATGCCATAAAAACTACACACGTACAATGAATACAACAGAAAAGAACATAGAAGGCACAAAAACCATAACATCCATGCCAAAATATTAATAACTAGGAACATTTGTGGTGCACATGGCGGCATTAACTTGCCATGGTAATCAAGAAAAGCCTATCTAGCCTTGTGTAAAATGCAGTTGGCTTCCACATCAATGAGTCATGTGTTTTCCATCTCAAGTTCAAATTGAATAAATAACATAGTAGAGTGAATGGAAAACATATGAACAATAGCTATTTCAGTCTATTCACATACCAGTAAACGTTTACTCAAATGTGAATGCATGCCAAAAGAACATGAATAGAGAAGACACAAAGTAAATTTGTCCCCCATCCATTTCATCGCTCTATTATTTTATCCATTCTGTTGATTGAAATTCATCTGTGTAACTCGACATGGTGGAGAACTTTGTTTATTATTTATAGACACAATGCACATCAACAATGTAATTTGAATTTTGAATGGTCTATTAATGGTGAGGTTTACATTTCCATTCTTTTGTATAGGTGAGGTGTATTAAAGGAGGTAGGTGGAGTCATAAGTTGGAACCAAATGTTTGAATTTTAAATAGGATAAGATATAATACAATGTAAGTAGACCAATTATCATATTATAAATTTCCAGATGTTTTATATTTTGTCTTATGTGTAAGTCTTAAAGTGAAGTTGTGGAACTCAATTTATTTTTTGAAGTCAATGTTTTTAAAATGTTTACACCTTCAAACATTTAGTAAAGCATGTAACTTTTAAAAAGTTATATTCTAATTTGGAAATGATATTTGTATTAATGAAAATGATATTTGTATTAATGAATATCATATTCTTTTTATTGAATATGATATTCATTTCATTGAATATGATATTTATTTTGTTGAATATGATGTACATTTTATTTTTAATTGCAGTACATATCTATTTTGGATGGGGACCAGTAATTGTACAGAAATGTTCTTATTTTTAATATTAATTATTCAAAAAATGAATGGTCCAACACTAAAATATTTACGTAACTTTTACAACAACTATATAACCCATAACACATAATTAAATAAATCTTAATAACTCATGACCAAGAAAAAGAGTCACAACTATTTTGAGAGTTCGCTTTGAATGTTTTACAAGGTCAAAGGGATTCCAATAGTTATTACATGAATAAAAAAATGGAAGAGAAGCATTTGTAGAAGAACTTCCAAGTGAGTGTGGATGGTAGGAATGCAAGAAGAATATAATTATGTCCAATATAGTGAAGGGACTATGTGTGCGAGCATTCTTCTATTATACTATAGTGTTAGTGGAGAGAGAGAGAGAGAGAGAGAGAGAGAGAGAGAGAGAGGAGGATAGTTTTTAATCTAATAAAATGGTTGGAAAACATGGCGCTACATAATAATGTGGAAGGGTGTGTCGTAGTTTGGCCCATGAAGTCAAAAGGTTGGTTCTACCACCTAGTGCAAATTTGTGGGCACTATGCTCACAAACTTTTACCTAGGGTGTTTCATGTAGAAGCATCTGAGTAAGCAAACAATATTACATCACCCATAAATACATAGAGTGTTCACATGCATCCAAAGACTAACTATGAGGATTGGTAGCACTTCAGTAGGATCCTCTAAGAGAGAAAGGATGATTTCAGTCATTGAGGCAATGAGTTCTCTATCTCGTGATGAAATTGTTGTGAAGGTTTCAAAATAGTTGGGGTAGTTACACACTTTGTAGGAAGCAATAATTTTGTTTAAATTGGGTACGCAAGATCAATAACGACCCAAAATATTGTGAGAGCTCACTTTGAGCATTTTTCAAGGTCTGAGGGATTCCAAGGGTCACTTAATGAAGCACAAAGGATGAGAAACATCTGGAGAAGGTAGATTAAATGGAAGAAAGAACTTCTAAATGAATGTCGATAGTAAGAAACTAAAAAGGAACAAAGAGTTGTGTCCAGTCTTATGAAAGCACTATATGTAAACATTCTTCTATTATCCTATAGTTTAAGAAAAGTGTGTATATTATATATAATCTATGTACTACTTTAAAAAAAAAAAACAATTCAATATAAAGTTTAATTTCAATCTCATATCTATATCTATATATATCTAAATAATAAATTACAGAAAACAAATTATCTTTTATAAAACCTCTACCCTTTACTACATATTCACATGCTATTCAAAACTTTAATTTTTTCACATAAAATATCCCCTTAATACACATAACAAACTATCCTTTATAAAACTCTTATCCTTTACTACATATTCACATGTCATTCAAAACTTTAATTTTTTCACATAAAATCCCCTTTTCCATCATGCCTTGATGGTTATTCATCTGTTGCTCAAATTTTTGCACATAACATTCACTATTCTCCATGTTTTGTTGGTTGTCAATACTTGTTTGAACTCTGCCACCTAGTATTAGGACAACTTTCTTTGAAGGTGGAAAACCAAATATATGATAATCCCTAGAGTTATCCTAGATGTATTAAATTGTCTGTTTATTATTGGCTTGTAGCAACCTTGGGGACATGTACATGTTGGTTTGCTTCTATTTTGTTTATACTTAACTTTGACTATGGAATTTTAATAATTTAAAATGAGGGAAATAAGAATCTTGGTTGTAACATCGAACAAATTTAGTATATTATTTACCAAATCTCAAGGTTCGATGATGTATAGTATAGTTTGACGGAATTAGTGACTAAGAAATCAATCATAATATAAACATGAAATCAATGTAATGAATAGAATACGATGGCCCCCATGTTGACCGTTGGTTGATTTATTCACCATTTTTTATTTTTTTTAAGTTTTTATTAAAAAAAAATTGGGTTGATGAATGTTTTACGTGGTAATTTTAGATTAATTGTGTTTCAGGTAAATTTGGCGAAATAAAAAGTTCTCATAATTTAAATGGTATGAATTTGATAAAATAATTATTTATATATAATTATAAAATAAATATATTTTAAACAATCTATTAATTTATCTAATACATGTAATTGTTTGTTAGATTTATTACATTGTTTAATTTTTTATATATTGTAAATAGATTTGGAATTACAAAGTTAGAAGGTAAGAAGTTTAAAGTAGTAAATTATATTCATTTTTTATTTAATAGGGTAAATGTTTTTGAAATCGGAATTATGAATCGGTAATCTTTTTTAATTGGAGCTATGAATTACTCTGAGATATAAATTAGGAGGCCTAAATCTCCAATCAAACAATCATCACCAATAATACAAACATCACTAAAGGCCATAACGGACGAAACAAGTAACACCAACATTACCAATGAGACGCAATAGCCATCACAACCGTTCAAACCGTCAAACAAAATAAAAAACAAAAACAATTACCAGAGAATAGAGACTATCACATATCAACAAAACTTCCACATCATTCATTTCCATTACTAAAAAATATTTAAAATCATTATATATTAAAACATATCCTCTTAGTTTATTAAAAATATTTTTAAAAATCATTTAAATAATATTTATTCATAAAAATTATTTGAATATACACAAATAAAAATCCCACCCAACTTTATATCTAATAAAATTTATAATTGTGGATGTAAGTTTTTATTAATGTGTTGGCTGATACATTTTATTTTTTTTTAAATTAAATCAAAAGGATTTCACGTGTGTGTTAAGGTTTAAAAAATCTTCAAATATCTACTCAAATGTGTCAACCTCATTTCACATTTTTATCTCATTGGAACCACTGCTTCCAATATTCCCTGTGCTTCCCATATTAAAACATAGAATATATTAGCATTGTAGCAACAAAAACTACTTTTAGTGTTCCCATTTCAATTAATAAGCAACAAGAAGGAAGGCCACAAGGTAACTAAACAAGTATTGTGGATCAAGCGACCCAACATCAGGTGTGCATTGAACAATTCCACACTTATATATAAGCAGTGGATTATAGAATGTGTAAGAAGCATCAACTAAACTAATATATTGAAACGCATACAAGATAAGTAGAAGATTGAGATGCATAAAGGCAACTTTTATTCAATATACAGAATAGGGGAAAGTATATGTTGATTTTTGTAGCTCAAAAGGTGGAATGTGGAATTGTTTTAAAGCAACTCAAGATTAGATATGCTTTAAAACAATTCGAGTTGGATTTTCAGCAACAGTAGTTTCTAGAATGTTTCTGAGTTTGTAAGGATGAAATAAATCCTAGTGTGATTTTATGTGTAAAAATAGAAAAGCCAAAGAAATCAAGGAAAGCTTCTTTTTCTTGAATGCTAAGGAAAGCTTCTTTTTCTTGCATGCTAACGAAAGCTTCTTTTTCTTGCACGCTAAGTAAAGCAGCTAGGCTCTCTATAAAAGTAAGATTGTTGTAGCAAACTCATACATTGTATTTTTTTGAAAGAAAAGTTTGTTGTTACGCTGAATAGAAGATCCAACATTTACAGGTTTTTCTCCGCATTGGGGTTCCCTGGGTATATCTGTGTTATTGTTTTTTTTGTATTGGCTTATTGTTATTTTTGCTTCCGCTGTCATTAGTTGTTAATTAACCCAGTTGTATTAATCGTTATAAATCAGGTTTATGTCTGTGAATTTATTGTGGAATTAATCTGTTGTTGGGTTATAGAAATTAACATGGTATTAGAGCTCTAAACTCTGAATACGAAGCCAAGATTTGTAACGCAGATTTCAAGAAAAAAATCAGTTCTTTCATCCTCAATTCTTTTTGTGGCTATGGCAACTGGCGTTCACTACGAGGACAGGCTCAAGGGTGTGTCTAACTTCTTGCACTGGAAGGTTTGGATTACATCTATTCTCAAGGAGAACAGGCTGTGGATCTATGCTAGCACAGAAGTGACTCCACCAACAAATGATCTTGTTGCCTTAGATTCACATGAAGTTAAAGAGGCCAACGCTCAGAGGATTATCTTGGATGGAGTAAGAGATCATTTAATTCCTTATTTATTAGGGAAAGACACTGCCAAGGAGATGTGGGATTCGCTCACAAAACTTTATCAGAGCAACTATCAGAGTCGTAAGATGATGCTCAAGGACAAATTGCATAATACCAAGATGTCCAAAGGCGAGAGTGTGACCTCTTACTTGTCCAAGTTGACACAGGTCAAGGATGAGCTTGCTGTTGTTGGGGAGACGATTACAGAAGATGAGTTGGTGCGTATAGCCTTGAATGGTTTTTCAAAACACTGGGAAGTGTTTGCCAAGTGTGTTGTTGGCAGAGATCGACTACCTGATTGGGCAAGACTTTGGGATGATTTTGTTCAAGAGGAGATCAGTGAAGGTGCTCATCGGGGAGACCAGACAAAGAAGGGTCAAGATGAAGAAAATCTTGCTCTTGCAAGCAAGGGTAAGAAGAAGACCAATAAAGAGCAATCGGAAGGTTCTTCTTCCAAGAGTGGGAAGAAGAAAGATTTGAGCAAGATTAAATGTTTTTGCTATCATCAGATGGGTCACTATCCCAGTCAATGTCCGACTAAGAAAAATAAGGACAAGCAAAAGAAGCAATTTGCTGCTACAGCAAAAGTGGACGAGTTTGCATCAAAATTTGAGAATGAGTTTTCACTCATTGCCTGTCTCTCAAGATTAATTGCCAACAAAGTATGGTATATTGATAGTGGGGCTTCTCGCCACATGACGGGAGTCAAAGAATGTTTCACCATGTTGGAGGAGAAGACGCTGGATTTCTATATTGAGCTCGAAGACAATGCCAAGTACCATGCAACTGGTATTGGCACCGTCAAGTTTCAGAGGGAGTCTGGCAAACCTTTGTTGCTGGACGATGTGTTGTATGTCCCTGGCATGACAAAGAATTTAATCTCAGTTTCTGCCTTGGAAGACAAGGGTTACATCGTGACCTTTGAGAGGGGAAAAGTCTATATTCGTCCCAAATATTCCAAGATTGCAAAAGTGATTGGTGTCAAGTATGGCAGCCTGTTTCGGTTACAGTTTGAGCCAGCACATGCGTTGGTTAGTAGCTATAAAGGGATAGGAGAATTGTGGCACAGGAGGATGGCTCACCTTCACCACGAAGCACTTAATATTCTTCCATCCACTTTGAACCACGGATGGTCCCCCGCCCGATAAACTTTTTTACGTGACCGGCGGCACGGAGCGAGGAGCGCGCCATCCAGTACCACGGGAGTGGGGGGTCTTGAACACGTGACCGGCAGAGCACGACGAAAATACCTAACCAAATGAGCTATCACCCCCACCCCGCACTTAATATTCTTAAGGAAATAGTGACGGGGCTGCCTGAGATAAAGACAAAACAGCATGAGGTGTGCAAGGGTTGTGCTCTTGGGAAATATGCTAAAACTAATTTTCCAAGCAACGACACTAGATCCAAAGGGATTTTGGATCTCGTACACTCATATGTGTGTGGACCTATGTCAACAACATCCTTGAATAGATATGAGTATTATGTTACCTTCATTGATGATTTCTCCAAGAAGACGTGGATATATTTCATGAAGAATAAAGATGAGGTCTTCAGTAGGTTCAAAGAGTTTAAGGCTCTCGTGGAGAACCAAACTGGGAAGAAGATCAAGATACTAAGGTCTGATAATGGAGGCGAGTATACCTCGAATGCCTTCAAAGATTTTTGTGCTCAGGAAGGTATCAAGAAAGAGTTGATAGTTCCGTACAACCCTCAACATAATGGGGTTGCTGAACGAAAGAATAGAGCTATTATTGGAGCAGCCAAGGCCATGCTTCATGATCAGGATCTGCCTTGGTTCTTATGGGCAAAAGCTTGCAACACAGTTGTGTATTTGCAGAATAGGAGCCCTCACAAAGTTTTGGGCAAATTGACTCCAGAAGAGGCGTTCACTGGTAAGAACCCAGATTTGGGGCACATTCGCATCTTTGGAAGTCTTGTGTATTATCACATTCCTGATGAGAAGAGAACCAAGTTGGAACCTACTGCAGAGAAGGGTATCCTTGTTGGGTACAGTGAAACTTCTAAGGCTTATCGGGTTTATATTCCTGCTCTCAGGAAAACAGTGGTTCGCAGAGATGTGAAGTTTGAGGAAGAGAGGGCTCTTCAGAAGTCAAGTAACTTGATGAATGAGGAGGAACAAACATCCACAGTTGAGGTAGCACAAATTCCTCAAACTTCAATCACGCAAGCTGGAGAGCAGAACAAGTAGGATGATCAGATAGAGGAACACATAATTCTTCAGCCTCATATTCCTATTAGTGAGAAGAGGAGAAATAGGGCAGCTGAGCAAACATTAAGAGAGGCTCAAGAATATGTAGGTGATCCTCAAGATTCAGTCAAACAAAGAAGGGCTCCCAGACGTTATTCAGATTATGTGGCACTTATGAGTGAATTAATTGAAGTAGAGCCTTCCAGCTTTCAGGAGGCATCCAAGCACCAAGTATGGAGAGATGCCATGGTGGAAGAGTATTCTTCCATCATGAAGAACAGTGTGTGGGAGGTAGTACCAAGACCAGAAGATAAGTCTGTGGTGGGCTCGAGATGGCTGTATAAGATTAAGCATGCTACAAATGGTAGTGTGCTAAAGTTCAAAGCTCGGTTTGTGGCTAAGGGGTTTTCACAGAAGGAAGGAGTCGACTATGATGAGACTTTCACTCCAGTAGCCAGGTACTCATCCATAAGAGCTATCATTTCTATAGCAGCACAGATGGGTTGGAGGATTCATCAGATGGATGTAAAGACGGCCTTCCTCAACGGGGTGATTGAGGAAGAGATTTACATAGAGCAACCAGAAGGGTTTGAATCACATGAGAGGGATTCTCATGTATGCAAGTTGAAAAGAGCACTGTATGGACTCAAACAGGCTCCTAAGGCGTGGTATTCACGTATTGATAGTTACTTGCAGAGTGTGGGCTTCATCAAGAGTGAGGCAAATTCAAACCTGTAATATGTTCAGGTGAAGGGTAAACTTCTCATATTATTGTTATATGTTGACGACCTATTTCTCACAGGGTCAGAGGAGCTCATAGCACACTGCAAGCAGGATCTTGCAGGAGAGTTGGAGATGAAGGACATGGGGTTGATGCACTACTTTCTGGGATTGGAGTTGTGGCAGAAAGAGGGAGAAATCTTCCTTGGACAAGGGAAGTACTTAATTGATATCTTGAAGCGATTCAGGATGGAAAAATGTAAGCCTATGTCAACGCCACTTGTGACCAACTGGAAGAAGATTGATGCTTCTAGATCAAAGGCAGTAGACCCTACTTTATACAGACAGTTGATAGGCTCTCTTATGTATCTGGTCAACACTAGGCCAGACATTTGTTTTGAAGTGAACTCACTCAGTCAATTTATGGTGGAACCTAAACGGGTTCACTGGATAGCTGCGAAGCATGTTTTGAGATATCTCCAAGGCACAGTTGATTATAGGCTAAAGTATGTTCAACAGGATGGAGTGGAGCTCAAGGGGTTTACTGATATAGATTGGGTAGGGAGTACAGCTAATTGAAAGAGCACTTCAGGGTGTAGTTTCAGTTTGGGATCAGGAGTAGTCTCTTGGTACAGCAGAAAACAGAAGTCAGTTGCACTGAGTTCTGCAGAGGCTGAGTATATGGCAGCCAGTATGGCTACATGTGAGGCTATCTGGCTTCAAAAACTTCTAGCTGGGCTCTTTAATCAGGAGCTGGATCCTACAGTCATTTATTGTGATAATCAGAGTTGTATCAAACTCTCTGAGAATCCAGTGTTTCATGACAAGTCAAAGCACATTGAGATCAAGTATCACTTCATCAGAGATTGTGTGGAGAAGGGGATAGTGAAGCTCAATTACATTCCTACGGATGAACAAATTGCAGATATCCTGACGAAGGCCTTGATGAAGAGCAAGTTTGAATTCTTTAGGGACAAGTTGGGTATGGTGCAGAACACCTTCCTCGCTAAGAGGGAGTGTTGATTTTTGTAGCTCGAAAGGTGGAATGCGGAATTGTTTTAAAGCAACTCAAGATTAGATATGCTTTAAAACAATTCGAGTTGGATTTTCAGCAACAGTAGTTTCTAGAATGTTTTTGAGTTTGTAAGGATGAGATAAATCCTAGTGTGATTTTATGCGTAAAAATAGAAAAGCTAAAGAAAGCAAGGAAAGCTTCTTTTTCTTGCATGCTAAGGAAAGCTTCTTTTTCTTGCATGCTAAGAAAAGCTTCTTTTTCTTGCATGCTAATGAAAGCTTCTTTTTCTTTCACTCTAAGGAAAGCAGCTAGGCTCTCTATAAAAGTAAGATTGTTGTAGCCAACTCATACATTGTATTTTTTCGAAAGAAAAGTTTGCTGTTAGGTTGAATAGAAGATCCAACATTTGCAGGTTTTTCTCCGCATTGGGGTTTCCTGGGTATGTCTGTGTTATTGTTTTTTTTGTATTGGCTTATTGTTATTTTTGCTTCCGCTATCATTAGTTGTTAATTAACCCAGTTGTATTAATCGTTATAAATCAGATTTATGTCTGTGAATTTATTGTGGAATTAATCTGTTGCTGGGTTATAGAAATTAACAGTATATATGTGTATAATGAGTCAGTAAGGTTAAGAGTGCAAGACCTTGTATCACAGTTGATTTTCTAGACTACTGTGAAAGAATACAAGATTAAATATGTGTTTGAGTGCTAGGTTAAATGCTAACAAACTCCTTTCTTGTCTATGTGAGATCTCTCACCTCTATGGATGCATAGATGTGCATGCACATAGATTGATGCCAGTGTACATAATTACAATAATATATATCTATGTATGATTACAATATGGCAGTTACAATTGATAATGGTTGTTGGAGAGACGGTTACAAATTTTCTTCATATTCCCTAACCAAGTGACAATTGTGATCTAACATGTGGCATGTTCTGAAGATGCTCTGACATAAAGTAAACGTGGAGGGTGCCATCTGGTGTGACAATGGTATGGAAGTGTTGTTAAGCAAACATTTATGTGTAATGGTCCTACATAGATTTACGGTCAGAGTTGGCATGAAGAGAAGTAATGAGCAAGATGGCTAATGTGCCTACAATGTTGTGAGGTGATGTGCAACATTGTAAAAGATGTACAGCGACATGTAATATTACAAAAACTATGAACATTATGTGCAGAATATAGTGTGAGGTTGTAGAAGCGAATATTGTGACATGAGGTGTGAAATACTAAAGAAGTTGTGAATGTTGTGGAGTGCTTGCATGGCACTGTAAGAGCTGTCAGGTATGCGAAGTAAGAGTGCAGCATGTGTGTGACTATATGGGTAAATACAACAAGGTACCATGACACCTCATGTTTACCACAAAGCATTGGACAAGCTACGAGGAAATTGACAAATAAGTGGTAGGTTGTAAGGCAATGAACCATTATTGGACATGACTACGAATATATATATATATTGCCTTAGACATCACAAGGGTGAAGAGGCCAAGTTTTACAAGAGAAGTGAGGACGCTTGCACGGTTGTGAGTGAATACAAGGTAGGCTACAAGGTTGCACATGGATCATTCACCCCTTATTGAGAAGCAATGGTATCCATTGCATTATCGAGTAACTATGGGAATTGAACCTTAAGATGTTGAAGATTTTACAACTTGGCTTGATCAACATAGTGCTTGGTCTTGTCCTCTCAAAGCAATTGATAAGTACCATGGTGAATGTGTGTGTCTGTCACTTCAATGATTTGGTCTTTTTCTGTGAGCCACAAGTTCTCAAGATCCTACTCAAAAGGATGTTGTGTCACTATTGGCTTAAGAAATGGACGTAAATAAGGCTTAAGGAACTCCACATTAAATATTGGGTGAATACCCAAGTATGAAGGAAGATCAAGAATGAATGTGTTCTCGCCAGTTGTGCAGAGAATGATGTAAGGACCATAAACACAAAGGCTTGATCTTTTGATGAGTACCCTTGAAGTGTCCTTCTAAAGGTGCAACCACACTTTATTTCCAACTCATAGTCTATGATTTGTGTGATGCACATTTGGCGCTCATACATTTGCTTTGAGGGTGAAAGAATATATCGAACATGTTGATGAATTGATTGTATGTGCTACCTAAACTTATGTATTTTGTCAACATTTCTTTTTTGTGTGTAAATCAGTGTCAGCTAGTGCATAATATCTATCTAAAGGTGCCATAGGTTGGAACCCAATACAAGTCTGGAATGAACTATGCCTCGTAGATTTTTAAAGAGCTCTATTGTATGAATGTTGGATGTAAATTAGGTTGTCATCCCAAGGGTGAAAAGCTGCATAATTTTACTTTCACAAAAGATGCACAACTGTGTGGTTGACAACTTTTGTTTTTCCATTTGTTTGTGGATGAAATGTTGTCAACCAATCCAGTTGTGTACCCATTAATTCCCATAATGCTTGCCAAAAATGACTCACAAACTAGGATTCGATTAAATATAATGGATGCAAAGAATTCAAAGTGAACCCATACATGGCAAAGAAAGCTTGCATAGTGCCAATTGTGTCAATGCCTTTCTTGTAGGAAACCATGATATACATCTTTGAAAACTTATCCACTACAATGGACATTGTGTCATGTTGGTTTTTCGTCATATGCAATACAACAATGAAATACATGCAAATGGATCCAAACCGATAAAGGTGTGTAAAGTCCTAGCTTCTTGTTTTTGGGCTTTGTGATACAACAAAGAATACAATACTTGATGTGGTGTTTCATGTCTATGTGCATCTGAAGCTAATATAAGTATGACTACAATGCAACTAGAGTGTTTGTATGATTGAAGTGTCCCTATGTCTTGGCATAGTGTGACTTCAAAATGAGTCTCTAGCAAGGTGCACCATTAGGAACACAAGGATTTCCATGCTTGTAGAGAAGCTTGTCAGAAAAGTAGAACTCTTGAACATGTTTACCAATTGTGATGGTGGTCGAGACATGTATAAAGTCCTTGTCAAATTATTAGAGGGATACCTAGTCTGAGAAGTTGTGGATGCACATGTACAACACTATGATGAGCACGCGAATTGACGTTAAGCTAAGTCAATGTGTTGCCTTGTCCTTTCCCTTATTTTTATTTTTCATGATATGGAATTTTTGCAAGGTAAGTCATCCACTCCATGTGGCATGAGTTATTTATATTTCACTTCATCTATACAAGAACTAAAGTGGCTTATGATCAAAACGAATGACCTTCTCCTTACCCAAAATGTAGTGTTTCCATTGTTTGACTACTTCCACAATCACATACAATTAGTTCTCATAAGTGGAGTACCACCAAACCGTGTCATTGAATGTCTCTGAGTGGTATTCCAACGGATGGCCACGTTGCATGAGTATAGCATCAAGTGTATAATCAAATGCATTGGTGTGAATTTCAAATGAATGGACACTGTCAAGTATTGCGAGGATAGGTGCTACATTGAAAGCCTCAAAACCATGTTGTTGTGCAGGTGTCCATATGAAGGTTACTTTGACATGGATTATCTGAATGAGAGGCCATGTGATGTTCGAGAACCTAAGAACAAACTTGTAGTAGAAGTTGGCAAGTCCAAGAAAACTCCTTAATTATGTGAGATTGGAGGGAGTAGGTCAATCTTGGATCACCTTGACCTTCTCTAAGTTTACATGTATATTTCTATGGTCAATGATGTAGCCCAAGTATTGGATGTGCGCAACAGTGAAGGAAAAATTGGCTTAGTTGGATTGCAATTTGTGCTTGTGTAAAGTGTCTAGGACATGCAAAATGTGCTCTAAATGCTCATCCCAAGTCTTGTTGTAGATGAGGATCTCACCCAAGAAGTAAATGGTGAAGGAGTTGAGAAACAAAACAATCCTTCATATGTCTTAAAGGTTGTCTTCCATACATCTTTAGGATGGACAAGAACTTAGTGGTGACTTGACTTCAGGTCAATCTTGGTGAAGTATTGAGTGCCTTGTAGTTGGTCCATAAGGTCGTTAATGTGTGGTAGTGGAAACTAATTATTCACCATGATTTTCTTGAGTGTGTGATAGTATACATAAAGGTGCCAAGTCCATATTTCTTGGGAGAAAGGACTACTAGACTCCTACAAGGAGAAGAGCTAGACCCGAACTTTCCCTAATTGATGAGCTTTTGTATTTGGCATCCAACTTCATCATTCTCCCAAATTGATATGTGGTATAGAGGATTGTTTGGAAAAGGAGATCCAAGAAACATATCAATGTAGTGCTTTATCATGCAATGTGTTGGGAGGCCTTTCTATTGTACTAAGACTTCACCATATTGCTTTAGTACTTTGATGAGTAGTTATTTGTATGATGATGTTTGTGTGGTGCATGTTGTAATTCTTTCTCACTCTCCTACACAAGTGCCTTAGGATGGACCACGAGTAGTGTGAACTTTTACATGTGCAAAATGAGTTTGTGACATTGTTTGTTAGAGACAAATGTGACCTTGGTCATAGGTAATGACTCAAAGAGGTTGAACAGTTGGCCTTTGACATTAATTGTCCATTTTTGTGGCTTCTCCTAATATGTAGCTTTGCAGTTGAACAAATATTGTCTTCCTAGTAGTATGTCAAAAACATCATGAGATCTGATGTTGAAAGAGGCATCATCCTCCATCAGCTTGAATTTGTATTGGAAGGTGCATTTTCATTGGACCTATATATATTTTCATGACTAGAGCCACCTATGTGACTATGGATGCAGATGTGTCATAGTATAAAGTACGAGATGTCAAATTGTTCTTGAAAAATGATGTTCTTTTGATTCTTATTGCCAATGATGACATGGAGAGGTTATCCTTTAACCCAAAACTTCATGCAGAAGAGATGCTCACATTCCTTTGAAGTGTATGGTGTTGTGGCACTAGAACTATTTATATCAATGTCATATGTGGCTATGGGACATAATGTAGAATGTGCAAGTAGTGATTGTTTGGAACAACATTCAAAATCGTTGTGGGTGTGTGAGTGATGCCAATGACACCACTTGTCACCTAGTTTCTTCTTTCCTTTATCTAAGTTAGAAGGTGCAGGAGCATTTTAGTATCGTGTAGCCTTCATCGGATGTTCTTCCTTGCGACATGGATTCTCATTCTTCAAAGAGGGTTGAGATGGTGCATTGTGTGTAGGCTAACTCTTATATACACCATTAGATAAAGAGGTGAAACATTGCTACACATTTACTTTGGCTTCGATATTGGAAACCTTGCGATAAGCTTACCTGAAAGACTCTGAAGTTAAAAACTCCATATTCTCACAGATATAAGGTGAAATTCCACTAATGTACTTCAAGATTTTATGTTGTTCCATCATTTCTCATGTAGACGTGTGGTTTAGTCATGGAAATCCTTGGTTTAATCTTCCATCAAATGTGCCTTGCACTGCACAACTAATAGAACTTCATGTATTCATCCTTAAAGTGTCTAAGAGCATAATACTCTTCCCTCATCACATTGACAAAAGTCTTCCAAGACTTAATTGGAATACAATCTTGTGCATGTTGTGTGGCGAGAATTTCCCACTAGTGAGACACTGGTATGGACATATTCAACACAACAAAGGTGATCTTCTCAGCATTGGTGAATTGGTTGACTATGAAATTTTGCCTTGAGTTCTCGAACCAAGCCATTCAAAGTTGTGGCATTGATTTTTATTATGAACACTAGAATGTTAGGATTAACATGGAATTTGAAGGGGTATGTTGTAAAAATTATTGGTGAGTGGGCTACAAAGAAGACGATGCAAATGTTGAGTCGAGCTGAAACATCAACTCACAAAATTGGCCAAAGAGTTTGGTGCATTGTGTTTCCAAGGCAAGTTCAATAAGATTTTGGACGTCTAGGGTTGCCTCAGGGTTCTTCTAGATGTCAGCCATCTTGCTCTTGCTACAATGTTCTTCTAGATACATTGAAACAAAGCAAACTATTAATCCTTCTTTCTCCCACTGTGTTCATATGCTTACAAGCACAAGAAAGTGATAAGCTATGATACCAATGATCTGCACAGTAGTTCCCAAAACCAAGTGTGCAATGTAAAAATACAAAATTATAGATAAATGGTGCATTGTAGAAAGTGTAAGAAGGATAAAATAGACTAATCTATCCAAACACATTCGAGATAAATGAAATACTAATATGCAAAAATGCAACTTCTATTCAATATGTAGAATAGTAAAAAGTACAAATGTGTACAATGAGTCAGTAAGGCTAAGAGTGCAAGGCCTTATATTAGAAGGGGAATGTATTCTTGTTGATTGCCTAGTTTGTTGCAAAATAATATAGGGCTACAAAAGCATTTGAGTGCAAAGGAAAATGCCAACATACTCCTTTCTAGTATGTGTGTGATCTCTCATCTTTATAGATGCATAGATGTGAAAGCACATAAATTGATGCCAATGTGTATGGTCACAATACACACACACAAATATGTGTGTGTGTGTGGCAATTGCAACTGACAACGGTTGCTAGAGAGACATTACAAAGTTGATTCATCTTCCCTAACTAAGTGATGGTTCTAATCCAACATGTGACATGCTACAAAAAATCTCTAACATGGCATAGGTATGCAGTGTGATATTTGGTGTGTCATGTGACAATGACATGTTGTCAAGAAAATGTTGATGTGTAAGGGTCCTGCATAGATTTGTGGTGACAACTGGCATGTAGAGAGGCAGTGTGCAAGATGGATGACGCCCCTACAAGGCTACGAGGTGATGTGCAACACTTTGGATTATGTGTGGTATTACAAAAACTATGAAGACTACACGTGAAAGTTGGCATGAGGCTATAGAAGTTGCGAGCACTACAAGATGTGAGAGTTGTGGAATGCTTGTGCAACATTGCAAGTGCTACAAAATAAGATTGTTGCATGCATGGAACTGCACAGATCATTGCACTAAGGTACCACGATACTTCCCAAATATCGTAAAGTGTTGGGTGAGTTGTGAGGCAAATGGGAGTTGTGTGGTAGGATGCAAGGCACTGCGCCATTGTTGTGCGTGAGTATGAGTCTGTATATTTGTCACAAAATGATGCAAAGGTGAAGAGCCCAAGTTCTTCAAGAGTGAGGTGCTTTTACATCGACGAATGACTATAATGCATGTTTCAAGGCTACACACATATCACTATATGACAAAACATCTAAATGCCTTCAATATTGTGGTAAGTCAATTAATTTCTATTGAAATTAAAATGGATGAAAAATAAAAATGTATTACTTTGCTTTGTTCTTTACCTAACTCTTGGGATAATCTAGTCATGGAAATTATCATCAGAAGAAAGCAGGCAGAAATATGTTGAAGATTATTAAATGAAGGATGCAATGTTTGTGAGAGGTCATTCCCAAGAGAAAGAAAAAATAAGTTAGAGGATAGGTGATCAAATTCTAGAGGTAAATTTTAAGAATCTAAGAAAAAATCTAAGGAAATGTTAGAATTGTGGTAAAACTTGGCATTTTAAAAAGGATTGCAAATATATAAAGGCTAAAAAGAGTAATTCATTTGATGATTTCCCATTTTACAGAAGCAAATACCTCTAATGGAGACTCGGGGGATCTATTCTTGGCAGCTTCAATTACACATGCATGCGATGGTGCATGGTTCATTGACTCAAGTACCTCATTTCATATGACTCTTTGTAATGAGTGGTTATGTGAGTATGACAAGATCAATGGAGGTGATGAATTCTTAGGAGATAGCTCAACATACAAAAGCATATGTTGATGAATATTCAAGCTGATATTAAATGATAGAAGGGTTAAAACCCTCCCTAGTGTTCCACATGATCTAAGTTTGGCTAGAATTATAATTTATGTAAGAAAGTTGAATGTGTGGGCATGCAGGGGATATTTAATAAGGATAGCTACAAGATGGTTCGCAGAGCCATGGCATTGGCGAGGGGAGTCTGCTTTGGGATGTTGTTCAAGCTTGAGTCAAACACTGTAAGTGATGGGTATAATAGCTAAAGTTAAAAATGAATTGGATCAGAATCTTATGTTGCCTACAAAAAATACGATGCTTTGGCATCAAAGAATGGGTCATACTGGAGAGAAAGGCCTTCAAGCACTAAAACTAAAGGTATGTGATGAGCAAAAACAACACACCAATTAAATTTGATGCAGTCAACGTTGATGTGCAACCTAACAAATGCAATTTAGAGGGGTAACCACTTGGTTATTTAAAATTTTATCTTTATTAATTGTCACCCCAGAGACATAAGTTTTTCAAAATGTCAACACTATATGTGTAGCAATAGTCACTTTCAAAATTTGGGGTCCTAAACGTTGTGTATAAGAAAACACTCTTGTAGAAAGGAAATGATAGGGAAGTAAATCACACTTGTAGGAAAGGTGAATTACATAAAGGAAATAAAGCTATATTGGAACTAAAATATGATTCTATGTTTTGGAAGCTTCTCACACAGTATTGAAATAACACACACATAATTGAATTGCACACACAAAATTAAGTTACACAAATAACACACACTTCAATGAAATTACAAGTAAGAATGCACATAGCAAAAAAGAAACCAATCTAATGGACGGGGAACTTCACCACAACTCCTCATGAGTGGCCCTGCCTCAGTTGGACTCGAGCTTCAATCCCTTGCTACATATAAGTTACTTTAAATAAGCTCTATTGGATTATTGATTACGTAGCAATAATAATATTGCTACGGAAAGCTTGCAACATTATAGCAACAATATCAAATTATCTACTTAATTCTAACTATTGATTGACCTATACAATGTGCATCTCCTTCTGTTAAATAGAGAGGGCAACACTTTATTTAGATTCATAATATCTAAGTGGTTACAACCACAAATATAAAACTATGACTAATTTACAACCTTCAACCGTACTTGGAATAAAAGAGTTACAACAATATTCCTGAAATAATAGATTTTCAAAATAGAAGAATATTTAGTTGCCCCCTAAAATAGTTATTCAATCCTCTAATAAGGGAAAGAGCGAATATAGGAATATCTTGGAGCAATATATTCAACTCCCACCAACAATAGAATGTGAATCAAAGAATAAATCTTCTCCTAAAATAATTATTCAACTCCCATCAAAGTGGAGTAATTTTAGCTTTAACTACCAATAAACCGTGTAGCCATAAATGTGAACTTGATGGATTCATTCTCCTTTATGATTGCGAGTATAAAACCTATTGCAAGAAGTATACCCTACATGTTTTATTTTCCATGAGTAATACAATAAACATTCAAACCATTAAATCATACTATTTTATATAAGATAATTAGTTTTAACTAAAATAATGTGCATATATATCATTCATATAATATGTGCATATATCATCATAATGTGGTCCAAAAAGGTGTGGAAGGCAACATGGAGGTGTTTTTAGGAAAACTAAGTAGCCAAATGAGGGACATTTTTGGACCTCATCAGTATAGGTAAAAGAATTTGTGATTGTCCTTTAGATTTTGATTTTTAAGAACATTGTGTATATGGGAAGCAGATTCAAGTAAAGTTTCCCAATAGTGCTACTATAACATATGGGATCATACAGTTAATACATATAGATGTGTTTGGAGTTGTGAAAGTTCCATCATTAGGAAAAGTCATTGTATTATGTTTATTTTATAGATTACTTAAGAAAAACCTAGGTTTATTGTATCAAGAATATATTTGAGGTTTTCAGTAAATTTAATAAATTTAAAGCTATTGTTGAAAAACAAACACAAAAAAAGATTAAGATATTGAGAAGTGACAATGGTGGAGAATATTGTTCAAATGCATTTGAGCAATTTTGTAAGGAGTGTGAAATAGAAAGACAAACGACCATATACACCACAACAAAATGGAGTTTGAGAAATAATTAATAGGAGTTTGATGGATAAGGCAAGAATAATGCTCATTGTTGCAGAGTTAGAAAGGAAATTCTAGGTAGAAGCAATCGTGGTTGCTTATTACCTAATCAATAGATTGTCCACATTAGCCTTGGTTGATAAAACTCTATAAGCAGCATGGACTAGGAAGAAATCCTCTCAAACATCTTAAGGTCTTTGGATGCGATGCTTACATGCATATTCCAAAAGACAAATGAACTAAGCTAGATTATAAATTGGTTAAGTGTATATTCATTGGATATAGTACTAGTGTAAAAGGATATAAACTTTTGAACCTAAAAATAAAGAAAATTATTTAGAATTGTAATATAGTCTTCAAAAAAGTTTAAGGGGTTCCAAAAAAGGAAGGACAACCAAAGGAAAAACCGAAAAATGTGTAAATTGAGTTAGAAGAGGGAGAGTTTGTATTTGAATACAAAGTAACTATAAAAGATGAACCAAATAGGAAGTTGCATGAGGAAGATCCAGACGAAGTAGAAGATGATGATATGGGAGATAAAGAATCTCGAACTCTAGTCTTGAGAGGAACATATTGAACGAGAAGAATATCAAAAAAGCATATTGTACCTGATTTTCGTTATGCATTTCTCTTATAAGTTTTGTCAATTACTGATGAAGACCCCAAGACTGTGAAGGAGGCAGTTGGCTCACATAAAAATAAGTCTTGGAAGAAGGCCATGGAGGAATAAATGGAGTCTTTGGATAAAAATAAGACATGGGACTTGGTAAAATAACCTTCTCGTATAAAACTTGTTGGCTACAAAAGTGTGTTCAAGAAGAGATATAATGCAAAAGGGAAAATAGAGAAGTATAAAGTCCGCTTGGTAGCAAAGGGATTCTCTCAAGTAGAGGGAATTGATTTTGGTGAGATTTCATCTCATATTGCTAAGCTAACTTCAATTAGATTGCTTTTAGCTATTGTTGTTGCTTTCAATCTTGAAATAAAACAAATGGATGTAAAGACAACATTTTCGCAATGAGAGCTTGAGGAAGAAATCTATATGGTGCAATCTAAAAGATTTAAGGTGAGGAAAGGATAAATTGGTGTGCAACTTGAAGACGTATCTTTGCGACCTGAAACAATCACCAAGGATGTGGAATCAAAAATTTGACACGTATGTGTTGGGACATGAGCTTGTACGAAGAAAAGTTTATCCCTATTTGTATTTCAAACTAACATGGGATAGCTTTGTTATCATAGTTTTGTATACAAATGAGATGTTAATTGGTAACAAGAAGGCAATGATTGATTAGGTTAAATCTTAAATATTATTTCAATTTGATACGAAAGATCTAGGTATTGCAAAGTTTATTTTAGGCATGAAAATTAAAAGCGATTGACCAAATAGGAAATTGTGGTTGAATTAGAGGAAATATGTTGAGATAATATTGCAGAGGTTTAGAATAGAGGAATGAAAACTTGTAAGTACTCCCTTTCAAGTTGGTCAAACGTTATCTGTTAGATAGTGTCCTAAGACTTGGAAATCAATGACATGTTTCAGGTTACTTATGCAAGTGTGTTGGAACCCTAATGTATGCAATGGTCGGCACTAGAACTAACATTGCCCATGTAGCAAGAGTTATGAGCCAATTTACGTCCAACCCTAGGAAGGAACATTTGACTACTTTGAAAATGATTTTAAGACATTTGTGTGGCACTTTAGATTACGCAATCTCCTAACAAGGAAGACCTAGTGAAAATAAAAACTATAAATTTAGAAGGCTTTGTGGATTTTGATTGGGCTAGATATCTCAACTATTGAAGATCAATAATTGTTTGTGTTAAACTCGTTTAGGGGAGCAATGAGGTGGATGATCAAAAGGCAAGTAGTGGTTGCAATATCTAATACAAAAATAAAGTACATGGCAACCACTCATGCCAATAAGCAATATGGTTACAAAAGTTGTGTTCGATCAACTATTCATTTCTTATAAAACATTGTAAAGATAATCTGTGAGCATCAAAGTGCAATATGTTTGGCAAAGAACCCCATTATCGATCTCAGACGAAACATATTATGTATAATATCACTTTGTTAGAGAAATGGTTGAAGACATGAAGGCATTGTTGAAAAAGGTTGATACAAACAAGAATATTGTTAATTCATTAACGAAGGCTATGGATACTAAGAAATTTTCTTGGTGTAGAAAATCAATGGGCATAACAACTCTTAGCTTCTAAAAGCATGGCCCTATGGTCCCCTATGGGAAGTATTCAACAAGTGAGAGACTGTTGGAAACATGTATACTTTTCATGACTTACACTCTACACGATTTACACTCGTCTAGACTGCACATGCAAAGTGGGACGTTGTGAAGTAGTTTTGAGTGGTTTTAGCCCATGTTTTAAATAGCCCATACTTTTGTTACCCATGGTATTGTAATAAAACTTTGAGATTTTCTTATTGATGTGCTACAAACACTCACACATTTATTAGAGTAAAACATAATTTAAAAGTGTGTTATTGTATTGTAAATAGTTGAGTTAATACAATAAGGAAGTTGTGTTGGGTTTCTTCCTAAAAGGTTTTTTCTAGGCAAAATCTTTTGTATTGTGTGTGTGCCATTTATCGTCATGTTATAGCTTTGATTTTGTTAGCATTGTTTATCTTGTGTTGGTTTATTAGTTTAATTTCTCTTCAGGAAGTTGCTTAAGCCTAGGTTGATTTGGAATGGGAATGGTTTTAGGTCTAGCCTATCTATCATCAACACTCGTTACCTATGGTGTTCCCCAGGTCTTAACTACTATGTACTCATTAATAAAAAAATTTAATTAAAAGTTTTGGATGTTTCCTTTATTAAGTGACTTTAATTACCTACTTCTAATTATATTGATTAGAATGATGGTTATTTCAAGCTTGTGTGATCTCTTTTCTTGATCTACAAGATGAATGTGAAGGCTTCTCTTATAGTGTGATTCCATTCTTCCTATTGTTTTGTAAAACTATGGATGTATTGTTATGTATGATTAATCGAAAGTGATTTTCAATTTTTTAAAAAAAATCATTCGTAACTTACAAATTATAACTAAACAAAAATATGTTATCGCCATAATGTCATTTTAACTTTTGAATTAAAACTACATGCTTTAATTTCACTTTAGAAAGTTATATATATATATATATATATATATATATATATATATATATATATATATATATATATATATATATATATATATCTATATGTATATATATATATATGTATATGTATATATATATATATATGTATATATATATATATATATATATGTATGTATATATATATGTATGTATATATATATATATGTATATATGTATATATGTATATATATATATATATATATATTTCCCTACTAAAATACCTAAGGAGAGGTCCAAAGCCCAACAAAAAAGCATCAAGGCCCCATAAATTACTAGAACAAAGCTATGTAATTTCTCAAAATAAGGACACATTTTCATGCCAAAAGGTACGAATAACAATTAGAATCACCCCAAAAATGGGGAAAAGTCATCATCAGTTGGGGAGTGTAGTTGTAAGAGAGGTTGCCACCTTTTTCTGAACCATTCCTGAATTCATGCGAAAAAATTGATATTCATGATTCATCAAAAATTGTGTAAAGGAATGTGAGTAGAGCCTCAAGACCAAAGATAAGCTAGTATCGAACACAAGCCATGGCCTTCACCATCTCATCTTGAATAATTGCAATATCTTCAACCACATACAAGCATACAACATTCTAAGAAGACTCCTACCCCTGTAATGAGAAAAGACATCCCTCCCTACATACATGGTACAAAGTGCAAATTTGTTTCCCATGATATCTCACAAGCAAAAGACTAACTAGGTCTCAACACTTGGAAGCATACCATATTTTCAACACCTAAAAAATCACCAATTAAGCAAATAGTTATCGACTTATACACACTAAGCATTGCCAAGAATTTTTCTCTCATCATGTAGAAGGCTTACAGAATACATATCCAGTTGTGCTTAATACATAGACATTTATCCTAGCGTAGAGCCCCAAGAGCAATTCCTCTTTTTCAACAATTCATCAAAAACCTATATTATCACTAGGAATCCCAAGCTTGAGACTCAAAGTATTTAAATCCACATATGCATTCCTTAGCAACATACATGCAACAACACAATCACTCAATATTTCGTCCATAGTCTTTTGATTAAATCCAACAGAGAGCATTCAACACAACATTTCTTACCCGATGAGATGTGGTTGCATTGGTCTATTGGCTTGGTTATATCCAAGGCCACCCAAGTTCAAATCTCGCATGGCATGCGAGGTCGATTGTGGTCATTGGTGACGTCGGTAATGTAGGTGACGTAGGTGGTGCTGGTGATGCTAGTGAAGTTGGTGATGTTGGTGATTGTGTGGATGTAAGGGGGATTTTGGCCTCCTATTTGTGTCCAGGTTAGTTCGTAGCTCCTGTCAATGTTGCCCCCCTCCGATTCATAGCTCCATATTTTGTAAAAAAGTTTACCCATATCCAAAAAAACACAGAGAATTTTTTCAAATGCTTCAACACTTCATAGTTCAATCTAACACAATTTACCAATATTTACATCTTAGGAAAAAGGAAGCATGCAAAATCATGCCCTATTTATTCATGAAGTAACAGGCACACACCAAAGCAATGATATACACACAAAAGCTTCTATTATTTTCTTTAAAACCCCTTCCTTGCCTTCAAGCCTGCTTTAAGCAAATGCTCCTTCCTGCCCCCGCTGCCCCCCAAAATTCCAAACCATGGAAAGAGAAAAGCAACCTAATTTTTAACCAAATGATAGGGTCATTGTATTATATGTAGAAGTCTACAACATAAACTAGTATCACCTTCTTCCTTAACAAACTAGTCTTGATAAAGTCTTCATAAGGTGGGTTGGGAAAATTACACAAGCCCACTTCCACCTAAGTTATATAAAAAAACTATTTATTATCTTTCTTGGTAAATTATTACCAAACAAGTTAGACCAATTGGGACCTATTCCATGATCATGACTTCATCATCTACACCTCACAAGGGGTGTATGGGTGGGGGAAATCATAAGGTGGGGGCATCCATAAGGTCAGTACCTTCCTCCTCAATGGAAGAATGATGGCAGTAGAGCAAGATCTCCATAGTGGCCTCCTTGAACATCAACACTCCATTATTCTCTGCTAGTACCTTTTGCCCTTGCATTATAACCCTTATGTCATCCAAGATTCTATGTTGATGAAAGTAGGATTCACCATGGGTAGCAAACATACTTTTCTCCATAGTTGTGCAATCTTCATATAAAAGCAAATTCCCAATAGCAATGACATTACATTGGCACCACATATCAAAGACATTTCTTCTACCAATACACTACATATGATCAACCAAGGGTTCCTTCATGTGCTTACTAATTTCATTGACATTGACACCATCTAGTTCCTTAGCTACAATCTAGACCCTTTCTACCCATAGGTGCATATGCAGGGTCCTAATTTACCTATCCAGAAACTCAGAAAAAGAGTCCCCACTTTAGCCGTAATTTTTTTTTTTCCTTGTTGTTCATACCTTCCTTCTTGATTTGCCTTTTTGCTCTCTCTTGTCGTAGATGCCATGCTCAATACTGGAGATGGAATGTAATTTGAAGGGTTAAACAACAACCTTATCATCCATTGCATATCCCTTGCTCTACCATCAATCCACGATTTTCAATGATGACGATTCCAATTATGCCTTCAAATGCCAACCTTACATCACCCCCTAATCAAGACATTAATGAGGGTTGATCTCACATTATACTCATCACCCCATTTCAATCTCTATTTGCGACGAGGAGAAAAAATTCTTTAGCATCCCTAACTATAAATTGTCTTAGCTCATCAGGGATCTATAAAACCTAAAACTAGTCAGGACCCTGCTAGTTGAAAATAACCTAACACCCATATTAGCAACCCTATTAGCCCCCTGATTGCCATCCCTCTTAATGTAGACTATGGCTACTTCTTCTAGATTCTTTATTACCGCAAAAGCCTCATCCATAATCATTTTTAAATGCCACAATCCCATAGCACCCTTCTTCAATCCTTCAATCAGAATTTTTGAAATGCCTTCAATGATCAATTTCTTCCAACCTCTAATTACTGCTATCCCAATTCCCTTGAGCATTGCAATACCTTTTGCTTGGTTATTTGTATCAATCCTTATGCCAATTAAAAAGCTCACAATAGTTTGACCTTTCTTGTCCTCGAATATGCCTCCTCCACCGGCCGGACCCGAATTGCCTTTAACTGCACCATCAATATTCAACTTTATAAATCCACTAGGAGGCGATTGCCAAAGGATTGAAAACTTCAGACACACAGCACCCCCTAATCCTATTATCAGCGAATATATTTTTTAGTTAATATTATATAAGTTTTCCATTAATTTTTTAATGTCATCATTTTATTTGAAAAGCTTAGCTACCCTTAACACTTCTAGAACCCAGTCGATTATCCCAAAAAAAAGTGTTCAATTTTTTGATAGTTAATTTTTATTTTAAGAATTAACGTTTGGGTATTGTCGGAGATCCAAATGCAAAATAGCTGGTGAAAATAAGCTGTTAACGTCCCAGACAAAAATAAAAATAGAAATACTCGTAATATGATTACGGTTGCCTTGGTACCATAGTTAAATCAATCAATCTTCGTCAGCATATAAATAATACAACAATCAGCAAGAAAAAATGAATGAATTTGAAGATTGGAGAAATATATCAGTATTGCAGAAGCAAATGTAGATATAGACCAGTAGTACTAAGATTTGTATCAGTAATATTATAGGGGAAAGCAATTGATATAAGAAGATTATAGTGCATTTGAATGCAAAAGAATGGCAAGTTTAGAGAGGAAAGAATCCTCGCCAGTAGTACTAAGATTAGTATCAGTAGTATTATAGGAGGAAAGCAATTGATATAAGAAGATTATAGTGTGTTTGAATGCAAAAGAATGGCAAGCTTAGAGAGGAAAGAATCCTCGCCAGTAGCACTAAGATTAGTATCAGTAGTATTATAGGGGGAAAGCAATTGATATAAGAAGATTATAGTGTGTTTGAATGCAAAAGGATGGCAAGTTTAAAGAGGAAAGAATCCTCACCAGTAATAATAAGATTAGTATCAGTAGTATTGTAGGGGAAAAGCAATTGATATAAGAAGATTATAGTGCATTTGAATGCAAAAGAATGGCAAGTTTAGAGAGGAAAGAATCCTTGAGGACAGTTTCATCAAAGAATACAAGCTCGAGAAGCCCGAGGAACAAGAATAACTGGGAAATGACAGATGTGTTTAACCGTTCAAGTTCATTTGAGAAAGGTGGTGTGGAGGATGATGAAGAAGCTCTAAGAAGGGTAGCTATTGAGAAGCTGGAGAGATTTGTGGGATTGAGAGCCAATAGTAATGCTCAGAGTTTAGAGGGGAGGGAATCCTTGAAAACATTATCAGCAAAGAATATGAGCTTGAGAAGCCCCAGAAACAAGAAGAAATGGGGAATGGCAGATGTGTTCAGCAAATCAACTTCATTTGAGAAAGGTGGTGTGGAGGATGATGAAGAAGCTCTGAAATGGGCAGCTATTGAGAAGCTGCCAACATTTGTCCGTTTGAGAACAAGTATCATGTTTGAGAGCTTTGAAGGTTCTACTCAAGATGAAGAAAGGTTTCATAAGAGAACTCTCAAGGAAGTTGATGTTCAGAACATGGGAGTAGCCGATAGACAAAGGTTTATTCAGAGAGTCTTGAAGGTGACTGAAGAAGATAACGAGAAGTTCTTGAGGAAATTGAGAGCTCGTATTGATAGGTAAATTGCTTAGCTATAAACAATGGTAAATAAGATGTGAGTGCATAATCTGTGCTTATAAATAAAGGAGGAGTAATTTATTGGCATTCTCTAGTTGATATCAAGAATTGTGCATAAATAAGGAAAGATGAGAGGAGAGAAAAACATACTATTAATGCCTGCAAATGACTAAGTCAATGGAACTGGAAAAGTACAACAAATTTTAGAATAGTAAAAGAGGATCAATCTAAACCTCTCCACAGAACTATTGAAGAACAATACTTTTTTTGGTATTTTAAAATGAGAGCTTTTAATAGACAAACATTTTCTAAAACACTTCTGAATAAGAGCACTATGTTTCTGAATGAATGCACATGTTTTGAACATTTTCTTTAATAATGTCTCAAACTCTAGTGGCTTCAGACAGTTGAGTATCCCTAAGAAAACTACGAAAAGAACATAAGCTGAAACATTTATAAAGTATGGATGGGCATCAATGCTTCCAGTTATGAGAGTTTCAGAGGTGCCGAGGTGCCATGACTTTGACGCAAAATAGAGTTCCCATATTATATAAGCTAAAACCTTTATTCTGCATGGATTCAAGGGATGACAATGCAATTAAGGATCATCTAATGCATTATTTATCGTGGAAGTGCTGTTACATCCAGTTCCCCTAAGGTTCTACGGTGTTCTCCAACAGCTTTAGAGGACAGGCTTGGTGAGATGAATTAAAGAAGTGTCGTTACATCCAGTTCCCCTAAGGTTCTACGGTGTTCTCCAACAGCTTTAGAGGACAGGCTTGGTGAGATGAATTAAATATTGTATACATATTGCTAAATTTACTATGGTAAACTGTATAGATATATTTTTAAGTCCACAGCCTAACCCAGCATGAAGTATAAGACCTCTTTGTAGGGAGAAGACTTCCATGCCTCTTTTGATTTTGACCTCATAACAAAGCTCAAGAGCAAACCTGACATTGGCGAGTAAGGGAAGACATTTCTCATAAACTCTTTATTTACTGTAGATAGGCCATGTTAAATTTGATCTCAATCTCAAGTTCCGTCATGAGACAGAGAAGATAGAGAAGATGAACATCGAGCCTGTTGAATGAACTGATCATCCTCCATGATAAACTGGGATAGGGATGGCTGTGATTTGTTTTCCATGGCTTCATTTAATTTTTAGCATGCATTCTACTGCTCTTGTGGTTATGGTAGTTCTTGATACATAAACACTTGAATTATTCAATAGTAAATACACATGGACTCATTGAATGTAAATTGTTAGGCACCTTACTGTCTTGTGCCAGTGGGGGATACATACGAAAATATATTACCCAGTAGGTATGTCTCAGAATGTAGACTGTATGCCCCTTGCTGTTCATGCACTGGACCTTCAATACATAAAAATTTGATTTTCAAGTACACAGTTTGTAGCAATTCAAAAGTAACAAACCATTTGAAAGATGTTAACGTACTTATGGTTAACTTTAGGGAGTATTATAAGCATTGTTAAAGACAGCTTGGGAGATAATATTAATATTCATCTATAGTATGTTGATTTTATAACTTCTGTTTTTTAGCACTTCACCATATGTAGCTGATTATCCAATGCTTTTGACGCTGTACAGGGTAGGTATTGAGCTCCCAACAATAGAAGTTCGGTTTGGAAATTTGACAGTAGATGCGAATTGCTTAGTTGGTGGAAGAGCACTCCCTACTCTTTGGAACTCAGCCAGGAACTTCTTAGAGGTAAGCTAGATTTTTCTGAAGGTTAATCTATTGTAGATGGTAACCACAAAGACCCATCTCTAAGTTTCACAGTTGCCCGAAATATGAAAGACAATGAGAGGGGAATCACTATTTGTTGGAAATGGAACAATTCTTTCAAAGGGAGCAAAAAATTGTAATAGGTTAGGGACCATCATTGATGTGGTGTAGCATGGTTTAGGTTCTCCAAGAAGTAATGTACTGAAATGTGAGAGATACATTTAGATGAAAATAATTCAGCAGAGCCAGATACATAATGAGCCTGGCGGTGAAGGCTTGTGTATTCCATAGAAGAAAGTTAGAAATGTAGGTTCAAACTTGGCAGGGGCAGGGTACATACGTCTAATATGAACAATATATAAGGTAAATGGAGAAACAATCCCCTTGTGAAAGCACAATATATAAGGTAAACATAAAAACAGTTCCCTTGTGGGCTTCAAAAATGGGGGTCTCATACATCAAGTTGGTGTCTCGTTTGTTGGTAGCCTGGAAAACTACCTTTACCGTTATAAACTTCTATTTTAACTTGGCTTTGTACTGAAGTTCCATATCAGTGTTTAATTTTCTTTAGTCATTAAATTCTTCGGATGTTCATTGTTTGAAAGAAACCATGTTGGTTAATCTTAGGCACAGCATCTCAAGAGCAGTTAATACTTCTTCTTTGTTTCTAAATTCTATATCTCAAAAAGATCTAGTCCTTGGAACAGATTTATGAAGTAGCCAGAAAATTCAAAATTATTTTTGATTGGCCAATGGATGAAGTGCAGGCCTCGTTGCACATGGTTGGATTGTCACTGACTAAGAGGACTAAACTCACAATCCTTAAGGATGTTAGCGGGATCCTAAAGCCATCCAGGTAACATTAAGTTAAGAATTTTCAATACATTGTAATCTGAACCAAAAATAGGATATTTATATTTCTCAATGATTGTAACCAATCTGTGGATATATCTGTTGCAGAATGACCTTGTTATTAGGCCCACCTGGATCTGGAAAGTCTACTTTACTTTTAGCTTTGGCTGGAAGATTGGAAAAGGGCTTACAGGTTAATAACTTTTGAGCTTATTGAAATTATGTTATACTTACTTTTGGTTTTTCTTCTTACACAATTATAATTATAAGTACAGGTAACTGGCTCTATAACTTACAATGGGCATACACTGGAGGAGTTTGTTCCTCAGAATACATCTGCCTATATAAGTCAAAATGACCTGCATGTAGGGGTGATGACTGTTCGAGAGACATTGGATTTCTCTGCAAGATGTCAAGGCATTGGTGGCAGATATGGTGAGCAATCAGATATACAATAAATATAGAGCTACATATATATTATATCTTTTTAATTGCAAGTGATCTTATAAACATAAAATAATGACTTTTATTGTATTGAATATGTGAACAGAGCTCCTTTCAGAAGTGGTTAGAAGGGAGAAAGACGCTGGAATTTCACCCGAGGCTGAAGTAGATCTTTTCATGAAAGTGGGTTTTTCCTGTTCTTTTATATGGACAACATTGACTAAATTCAATATTTGCATTGCATGCAAAGGAAATACCTAGAATTAATTTTTCCTATTTTAGTTTCTTTTATAGCTTCATAAAAAATTCAAGACAGCTATTTTCAAGAGATGTTAGGCTTACAGGAGGCCATAAATGTTATTATGTTTCCCGAGGTTGATGGAGATTTCTATATTTGTTCAATGTTAAGATTTCATGAGGAAAGCTCTTCGCTATTGATATGAATAATATTCTTATCTTCATTGCGATTGCAGGCAACAGCCATGGGAGGTGTCCAAAGTAGCCTTCAGACTGATTATGCTTTGAAGGTCTGTGGACTAGTTATTTTCAAAGTGGATTACTTGAAAAGTTGAAACAGGAGCACATATGACATTTATTTGCAAGGAAAAAAGTCATTAGGAAATTTAATACAGAACATCCTGTTGAATTATTGGGAAGTCCAACGGAGGACCTATTTTTTAAGAACACAGCTCATAGAAGTTCATTTTTCTCTTCTTTCCTTGGTTAGGGAGGGAAATACTGCTTTCTAAAGCCTATTATTTTCTTCCTAAAAATTGTTTATTTGTAATATAAATATCAATTTTATGAAGAAAAATATACTTGATTGTCTTTACTAATTCCAGTTTGGAAACAGGTTCTTGGTTTGGATAACTGTGCAGATACCATTATAGGGGATGAAATGATTAGGGGAATATCAGGTGGACAGAAGAAACGTGTTACAACTGGTATGCAAATCAAATAGTCCATTCAATTATTGTTTTCCATATTTTTTTCCATGGTTCCGACTGCAAGCTTTGGAATAATTTCTCCTATGCCTGTAGGTGAGATACTTGTTGGGCCAAAAACAACTCTTTTCATGGATGAAATTTCCACAGGCTTGGACAGTTCTACAACATATCAAATTGTTAAATGCTTGCAGCAATTTTGTTCCCACATGGATGCAACCATTCTCATGTCTTTACTTCAGCCTGCACCAGAAACATATGAATTATTTGACAACATAATACTGGTTTCAGAAGGACAAGTTGTCTACCAGGGACCAAGAGATCATGCACTTAAATTTTTTGAAAACTGTGGATTCAGATGCCCTGAGAGAAAGTGTGCTTCCGATTTTTTGCAGGAGGTATCCATATCGTTGGAACCTCTGCATAATCAATTTCAAATTGGTTCTGTCCAGAGTGGATTTTTTTTATAGTTGTAGAATGGTTAAAGCAGCAATATAACCAGTTTGGCGAATCTGTTGATAATTTATAACTTTAAAAGATGATGAAAACCCCATAGAGATTTTCCCTATCTTCCTTATATTATGGAACTCATCACTATCATAGAGATCTTTAACCAAAAGACCAAACTGGGACCTTTGGCAAGGCATTCAGTTTCATTGTCTTTTTTGTAAAACCCACGTGTGACTTTGGTGTGATTTGCAGGTAACTTCAATGAAGGACCAAAAGCAATATTGGGCTGACAGCAGAATACCATATCGCTATATCTCCGTGAAGGAATTTTCTGATATGTACAAGAGGTTTCACGTAGGCACAAAACTCTCCAATGAATTATCTGCACCATACGACAAGCTTACTAGCCACAAATCATCTTTGGTACTGAGTAAATACTCAATCCCTAAAATGGAGATATTCAAGGCCTGCTTTGCTAAAGAATGGCTTCTTCTCAAACGCAATTCCTTCATTTACATATTCAAAACTGTACAAGTAAGCCTTTATATGCAATGAGAAGCTATGCCCGATAACGAATCATCCTTGTTGTAAATAAGTCTCATGGAAGCTGTTTATTATGCAGATTATTTTTGTAGCATTTGTAGCATCTACAGTGTTCTTTAGAACACGAATGCATCAAAGAAACGAGGAGGACGCAAATTTATATCTTGGAGCCCTCTTTTTTAGCTTGATTACAAACATGTTCAACGGCATGGCTGAGCTTCCATTCACACTCGCCAGATTACCTGTATTTTTTAAACAGCGAGACCATCTGCTATATCCTGCATGGGCTTTCTCTTTCCCCTCCTTCTTGTTAGGTATTCCAATCTCACTTCTGGAATCAGCAGTTTGGGTGGCTGTGACATACTATGGAATGGGATTTGCTCCTGAAGCTGCCAGGTAGGCCTGGAGATTGCATTAGAATTGAGAGAAAATGCACAACATGCCATTCTCTATTTATTTTCTATATGAATATATGTTTGAAGATAAAGTTTCAGATGAGTAACAGTAATTGTCATGAGAACAGTCCAGTGGGTTTAAAAGAAATTTAGGATTTTGATAGTTGTGAAAATGGATTTTTCAGAATTTTTGCCGAAATTCCATGGTTTTGTTACTCATTGTAACTTTGTATTTTTTGTACTGAAGCCAGAAAGGCCTTGCCCAACAACTACTAGATTTTGTCTATGATTTATAATACTTACATTCACCTTTTTCTGTTTCATCTATATTATTCAAAAAAAAATTTTGACCCTTTCATTAAAAAGCTTCGACCAATTAGATTTCAAACCCAAAATAATATTTAATTAAGTTTTACTATTTACTTACTCTGTCTCAATTGAATAGTGCCAGTGACAATGCAGGTTTTTCCGGCAGTTCCTTATCCTGTTTCTTGTACATCAGATGTCATCTTCTTTGTTCAGATTTTTAGCAGGACTGTGTAGAACAATGACAGTAGCCTATACCGGAGGAGCAATCAGTTTGCTTGTTATTGTCATGCTTGGAGGATTCATTATTCCTAAAGGTCTATCAAACATCTTATTCATTCTTCACAGCAGACAAATTATAGGAGATTTGTTTGATCTCGCCTACTTCAACATTTTCTTTTCTTTACAGATAGCATTCCAAAATGGTGGAAATGGGGATACTGGTGCTCTCCGTTGGTGTATGCACAAAGCTCCCTTGTTTTGAATGAGATGCTTGATCCCAGATGGAATAAAGTAAGACTTTAAACCATAAGAACTAATGGCATGCATAGTACATGTTGTAGCAATTCAGTTGCAAGACTAGAAAAACAGAATCTAAGATTTCTGTGAAGGCTTAGATGAATTAACCTCTTGAAAGGATAGATTAACTAGTTAGTTCCTTTCTTGAATTATTTCCTTGATCTTGGTTCTATATTGCATTACAGAGTACAACTGCTTCAGCAAACTTGGCTCTTGGTGTACTTGAGAGGCGTAACGTCAACCCGAGAGGATACGGGTATTGGATAGGAGCTGCTGCTTTATTAGGGTTTTCAGTGCTCTTCAACTTTTTATTCACAATGTCCCTTGCATATCTAAATCGTGAGTTCACTCCAATCTTCAGTCTCTCATTTTATGCTTCTTCATGCACTTGAAATGATATTTATCTTTTCTATATTCTGAGAATGATCTTCATCCTAGAAGCTCTCGGGAAGCATCAGGCTGTAATATCAGAAGAAAAGCTGGCACAACAACAAGGGACCGGGTCTGAAAATATTGCAGAGGTTCAAGAATCTCAATTCCCTCCATCAAAATCTAAAAAAGGATCCTCTAAACATTTTTCCTCCAAAGACGGAAAAAATACAGGTAAGAATGCTTTTTCTCACTTTATGAATGTCTGTAATCTTCCATTGTAAATTTCAAGAGCATAAGATATGCAATGGATAAGTCTCTGAATTATAAGGAATCATTAGAGGAGAAAAATAGTTACCAAGGAATGCTTATTTTCTATAAAAAATCTTGTGGTAGTATATAATAGATAAATAAATCTTCCATGGTTATTAAAATCTTGCCTATCATAATCTGTTCAATATTGTGTGGTTATGCAGTAGAAACGCAAATGCATGGCATGAACAACAGATCAATCAAACGAGGAACAAATTCAACAGATTTGGAAGCAGAAACTGGTGTTTTACCAAAGCGAGGAATGATTCTTCCATTCAAACGATTCGCAATGTCTTTTGATAATGTGAATTATTTCATTGACATGCCTCCGGTATGACCCATGTTGAACTCTTAAGCCCACTTAATAGGTTCATAGTTGTTTGTATTCGCTAGTGCTGTGAACTGTGAAATTTTATGTTTTCTTGTATTTAAATGTGTCTACTATATCCTGAATTATTGGGTAAGATGGTGCTGAATAGCTAAACATCCAAAGAATGCATTGAATCCACAAATGTTTCACATGTCAAAGGTCAGGATAGCTGAGACCAGATATCTGTCCTTGAAAATATCTGAGATAAATATAGGAGATGACATAAAAGAGGCTAGTACCTATGGGAGTTCCTTAGTCATCCTTGAAGATGATTGGAAGTTTTGGCATTGAACTTTCTGCAGGAAATGAAAGAACAGGGAGTAACTGAGGATAGACTTCAACTGCTTCATGATGTGACTGGGTCATTTAGGCCAGGAGTTCTCACGGCTTTGATGGGAGTCAGTGGAGCAGGAAAGACAACACTCATGGATGTATTGGCTGGAAGGAAAACTAGCGGATATATTGAAGGGAATATTCGAATCTCTGGATTTCCCAAAAAGCAAGAAACATTTGCTCGAATTTCTGGTTATTGTGAGCAAAACGACATACATTCTCCACAAGTAACAGTGAGAGAGTCCTTAGTATATTCTGCATTTCTTCGTCTTCCAAAAGAGATTGATACTAACACTAAAATTGTAAGTCCCAATCTCAAATTCTCTTGTTTTTTCAATTCTTAATTGAATTGGTAATGTGCGGTTCTTCAACCCTTGCTGACTTGACTCATTTGAACCACCATAGGCCTTTGTGGATGAGGTTATGGAACTGGTAGAGTTAGATGGTTTAATGGATGGACTGGTAGGCCTTCCTGGGGTGACTGGTTTGTCAACAGAACAAAGAAAACGGTTAACAATTGCTGTGGAACTTGTTGCAAATCCATCTATTATTTTTATGGATGAACCAACTTCAGGACTAGATGCCAGAGCAGCAGCTATTGTCATGAGAACTGTACGCAATACTGTTGATACAGGAAGAACAGTTGTCTGTACTATCCACCAGCCTAGCATTGACATTTTTGAATCTTTTGATGAGGTAGACAATGCCTGAAGTAGCTGCATTTAATGGTGTTTTGTTTCAAAAGATTTTTACATTGATATAAATCCACTTCTGGTGCAGCTGCTCCTAATGAAAAGAGGTGGCCAAGTCATTTATGCAGGACCCCTTGGTCAAAACTCTCAAAAGGTGGTTGAGTATTTTGAGGTAACTTCAGTGTTGAAGAATGGATAAAAAGTAGAGTATTATGAAGATCAAATAGAAATCAATTGTTATTTGGGTGGTAAGAGCCTAAAAGTGAATTTTGGGTGTTTTTTACAGACATTGAATGTATCATAGATTACTTCAAGGTCTTACTTTTAATATTTATCAATATGCTATGTGACAGGCTATTCCTGGAATGCCAAAGATAAAGTATAAATATAATCCTGCCACATGGATTTTAGAAGTGAGTTCTACTACTACTGAACTTGGTCAGGGAATAGACTTTGCAGAACACTACAAGAAGTCAACTCTTTACAAGTAAGTACCACTTCAGTTGAAATCCCTCAGCATCTCTACCAAAGTACTCACATACTCACATTGGCAATGGAAACCTTCATGATGCAGGATGAATAAAACATTAGTGAAAAAGCTTAGTACTCCAGCTTCTAGTGCAAAAGATCTTTATTTTCCAGCCCAATATTCAGAGTCTTTCTTTGGACAGTTTAAATCCTGCCTGTGGAAGCAAAGGTTGTCATACTGGAGAAGTCCAGACTACAATAGCATTCGAATTCTATCAACTACTATTGTGGGTGCGATATTTGGATCTGTATTTTGGAAGGTTGGCGGAAAACGGTATATGCACCATTGTACAATATAGAAACATTAGGTGCATCTATAAAGGCATTCTATCTACCTGAGGAATTTCAAAGATACTAACAAATGTGTTTGCATCAGGGATAACAATGGAGATCTTTTCAATATCATAGGCGGTATATCTTCAACAGTGTTGTTCATAGGAATAGGAAATTGTCAAACAGTGCAGCCTGTGGTTGCCATTGAGAGAACAGTTTTCTACAGAGAAAGGGCTGCAGGAATGTATTCTGCAATTCCATATGCTTTGGCACAGGCATGCAGCATTTCCTAAATTCTGTTTTGCTTATATTGACTTTCAAAGCACTTGCACCACATTCAGCCTTTTTTCAAATATTTCACATTTAGGCAACACATGGCACTGCTAATACTACTTATCTTGGCTGAACAGGTGGCCATTGAGATACCATACACAATTGTCCAAACAATTCTTTATGTTATCATTGTCTACAGCATGCTTGGTTTTGAATGGATGGCTCGCAAGTTCTTCTGGTTTTTATTCATTACTTTCTTTTCATTTCTCTATTTTACCTATTATGGGATGATGGCAGTCTCAGTCACACCAAACCAGCAAATGGCTACAATTATGGCTGGGGGATTCTATTCTCTATTCAGTCTGTTTTCAGGATTTTACATTCCTAGACAGGTAAGCTATAATATCTTTCGAATTTCCATCAACCCTTTTCCTGTAAGGATTAGAAAGCTCAAAACAAGAAGGAAAACAATATGTTTTTCATGTGGGCACTGATTCAAATAGAAATGTGAGCTTCTATGTTGTGTTATCTTGTACTTCTATTTGAGATTTTTGTAATTGTCGAATCCATATGCTGTCTTTTATAAATTCAAAAGGAATGGTTTATCTTGTACTTTTATCGGATTTACCTCACACCATGAAAACATACTGATTTGCTCTACACCGATGCAGAAAATTCCAAACTGGTGGCTTTGGTATTATTGGATCTGCCCAATAGCATGGACAATTTATGGACTCATTGTTTCACAGTATGGCGACATCACTGACCTGATAGAAGTAGATGGGAAAAAGCCAGGAAAGCCACTAAATCAGTATTTGGAAGAATATTTTGGATTCGATAATGATTTCATAGGCACTATTGCTGTAGTGCTTGTGGGCTTCACATTTTTCTTTGCAATTATGTTTGGCTTATGTATCAAGGTCTTGAATTACCAGCATCGGTAAAGGCCAGATTTAAATTTAAATTTGGATCTATCAAGCTCTTTTTGCAGGTATCACTGCTTTAAACTTAAGCCCTACGGTAGCCAGATAGGTGATACTAAATCTTGCAGAGAACTTGTAATATAATTCAAGAGAGGCATTTTTTACCATTGCAGTGGATACCATTGGAGCTTCCATTAATTGTTCTACCATATTGTAGTTTGACAAACAAAAAAAATTTACATTTAATCATTTTAATACAATTTTCAACAATCATATTCTGAGCATTTTGCGCCATTGTAATATATTTAGCAGATCTAATTTTTTTTTACTTTCACAACTTTAATTAATTCTTTCTCGCCCAAATAAGAGACTTTTATTGTGCTTGTGGTTAAGTAGTTTGGTCAATAACTTTTTAGCATGACAAGGGCTATTCGTGTGGTCTTTTTCTTGTAGTTAGTATTGATTATGATACCTATACATCTTCTGAAATTAAAATGGACTTATGAGTTTTCAAGGATTTTAAATTTTTCTATAGCAAAGCTCTCTAGAATCTAAATTAAACAAAGCTATAAATTTTTAAAAATTCAGAAATTGAGTATCAATAATAATTTAACTACAAAATTAACAATTAAAATTAATAATTATTACATTTTGTGTATATATATATATATTTTTAGATGAAATTAGTATAAGTGCCTCGATGATATGCACAGTCATTGTCTACAAGAATTCTAAATCCAAAATCATTCCAAGCTGATATTGGAAATATATTTTATGTTCAAGTTAGATACTGATTGTGAGAGACTTCTTTGAATGTTAACCTGAATGACAATGTAATACTTATCTTGGCTAAAGATTCGCCAAGGAAAATTACAAATCAAAGTAAAATATTAGGATTCGATGATGAAAGGGGGTAGTTCAAAAGATGAAGAATATTTTCTTTGGTCTTTATGTTCATCTTTGGGCAGTCTTTGGTGCTTTGACCTCTACGAGATTAGAAGTTGCCACTAATAGAACCCTTAGTACTTCAGAGGCTACACTTCAAATGGCATGAAAGAGGAGAATCACCTTAGGAATATGGAAAGGACAGATCTTATTGGAAATCACTGGTAGAGGTCCACATAATGGTGTCATTTCTATTGAAATATAATTATGTATAGTTGATTTTTTGATAACTTGCTCCTATTTCTTATTCAATTCTAAAGATGCAATATCTTGTAGACTTAGTCGTCATATAGTTGAAGATTCAACCACCCATCATTATGAAAAGACACATACTAAGCTCTTTAAGACACATATATAGGCATTTATGCAACACCCAGTATGCCAACAGAGCTCTCACAAATGAAAATATTGGTATGTCAGACAGCAGATGACTCCACCCCTATGATGTGCTATTGGTTATATTGATAGTATCATGACATAGGAGTTCCTATGAAATGGGAAAAGTGAGCATGGCAGGGTAGGTGTGTGCGAGAAGCATGCACTAGCATCAACAATTAAAGGTTGTCTCCAAACGAACTAATGATGCTTGTTTAGGAGTAAAATGGTGCTCCAATCATATGGCATCTGCACCTAAGACTTCATACATATCTAGAGATACTAGAGTAGTATGTATATTTTGTGTGCTTGTGAGGATGTGGATTGTAGCCTCGTGTATGACTATGTCAGGGTAGATGCAAAATATCTCCATAGTGCAAGGATCTCTTCGTGCATGGAGCATGCTTCGATATTACATACATGTTATAGTTGTTTTTGTTCTTTATATATAAGTAGTGACTGGAATGCTTACGATGACAGATTGGGTTGAGCAATATGGGGAGTCATTACTTAGCCGTTTGAGTCAAAATCAGTTAGAAGCAAATGCCATCAAAGAACTTGAAGGATTATGTGCCATCATCTACTACCTTTTGATTAACTATTTAGATTGAGGTATCTTGCTCGTGTGTTGCCATTTGTGTACATGTGTTTACATATAAATTGTATTGATCACACTAGTCAAGTTTATATACAGTACTCGAAATTGACATTACATTGCTATCTTTTATTTGTGTGCATATACATATATATATATATATAGATATAAATATATATGGGAAATTTATGTGATGTACATGTCATTTCTAAGCCCAGTAATTAAGACAGTTCCAAATTAACTTGTTCATTTCCAAAAAGAAGACATATTTGAAAGCAAAGATGCACAAGAATACCTTCCTTCCACATGCAATTCAGTTGTTTCAACCATCTCTGCCTTCAGGATGAAATTCTAATCATCATATTTTATCTAGGGAGTATGAATGGGTAGGAATGAGGAATTATTATTGGTAGTTGTTTGGGCAAATAGTTTACGGTCATTGATGGTTTGGTAACGGTTGAAATTGACGATGATGGAGGGCTAGATATGTCAACAGTGATTAAGGTTGGAGACTGTGATGGGTTTATTGCCAACTGATCCAAATGTTGGATCAGTAGGTGTAAGCAATGTCAACTAACTAGTCCACTATTCTCAAGAATGTAAATATGCCACTTGGATCACTTGTAACACATCCTAAGCATTTGTTTTCTACATAGTCACAATCAAAAGGTTGATCAAAAAGTACAAAGGAGTTTGCAAAGACAGAATCAGGTCTGGGATGTTCCGGACATCTTAGATGAGAAGATGTGTGCAGGTCCTTGTTTGCAGAAAGAAGGTTTTCATTAAAGATAATGAAACTGCCCTGGCAGTTGCGAAACCACCAGTTCATGCAGGTGGCAGTTTTGACCACAGACAAAAGATGGGCAGAGGAACAGCTGAAACATTTCCACTTCCGGAACTTGTTCATTTCAGTTCCTCTGGCAGTGTCCTTCCATGATGGATTTATGTTGGCTTTTGTAGAAGGCAGATGCATCAAACAGTTAGTGGTTGGTTAGTGTTTGGGTATGAATCAAGCAAGTGATTCTCCATGGACTCAATTAATGTTCTCCTAGCAATGTTTTATTGATTGTATTGGTGCTTGGAATTGAGTTGTGTGTAAAAGAAGTGCGTATGCAAGCAAAAGTAGCATTCAGTACGGGTTTTGAGAAAATTGTATTGTAAATGTTGTTCATGAAGGCCATTACTGGCAGTACCCTTTAATTGATAAAGAGATTGTGGCAAGAGGAGCAATCACCTCACTTTTCTGAAGTTTTCTCATCTTGAGTTTCTACAAGGTAACTTGTGTCTCTATTCTAATATGTTTGACTTCCGCTTTCCTTATGTGTTAGTTCTTTTAAGTACAACTTTATTGCAATTCAATTTATAGCACCATTATAATTTGTTTGTATAACAAAACAAGCTTTAGCAATCAAGTCTATTAGACATAGTAAAGGATTCATTTTGATGAATTTTTAGTGGAATCGCCACACGATTACGGATCAGATCGGTATCAAAGCTGGTTATTATTTCCATTGTGTATAAGTTTTATGTATTATGACTTGTGTAGTTTTATGTTTGTTACTACAACAACAAGTGCTAGTGGTGAAAGTATCTTGGTTCCATTACAACAAGAGATCTCAACAAGTGGAATAGTCAAGTCAAAAGCATGGCCCATTCTGATGAAGAAGAATCTCAAACAATCAAAGAACAGTTCCACGAGTTGGAAGAGAATGTTGCGAACATCTTTTTGTCCATGGCAAAGCTTGATAAGTTGGAGTCCATTATGGGGATTCTCATGGCAAAGCTAGGCATTTCTACAGAGGCTCCGAAAGCAAGTGAAGCATTGAAAACCCCATATCATGAGAAGTAGAAGGAAATGCCCCATACAGGCAAATTCCACCTTCATTCAAAGCTAAAGCAAAGATTGAGATTTAGTGATATAAGGAGAGGTGAATGCAAAGAAACTAGACCATTGGCTACCTCAACTTGAGGTATATTTCAGATTGAATCAGATTAATGAGAGTCATCAAATCTCTTTTGCAAGGTTAAAATTTACTAATCATGCTTTAACTTGGTTTGAAATTTATGTTCATACCTTGGTTGTTAAGAATCTACCTTCAATTTTTAAATAAAATGACTTCAAAGTATTGATCAAAAGGCGATTCTATCCTATTTGTTATGAGGAAGAGAAGTCCATGCATTGGAAATATTTTAGGCAAAAGAAAAGGCCCAAGTGTGCAATATTATACAAGTGAGTTTCACAAGAAGGTAGTCCATATGGGCAAAGATGTAGTGGACCATGGCATCCTAATGAAGAATGCGGGTGGACTCCATAGCCATTTGAGGAGACCCATACTCTTGGTTGAGCCTATGGATGTAGATGAGGCTTGTTCTCAAGCTCACTTCTTAGAGATGGACAAAACGAAGGGTTCGTCTACCTTTCCAAGCACACCAAAACAACAAGTTAGCTATAAGCAAAAAGGGAAAGGTAAATATCAAGGTAAGCGTAATGCTACTACTACTTTCTCTCAAAAGGATACTAAAAGACACTGTGGGCATTGTGATGTTGATGGTCATTCAAAAGAGACTTGTTGGAAGTTGCATCCGGAATTGCATCCATACGAAAGCAAGAAAAAAAATGTCTATGACTTCGTTCCAAGGTGGGTGCAGCTCTGATGTAGATGAGACACTATGTTGTACCTCTATTCAAAAGGAGGCATGTCTAGAGAGCAATAGTGGTCAAGAAAAAGGTGAACTTACCAAACTTTTCCATATCAAAGTTCAAATCAAGAAAACTGAAGTTGATGCTCTTTTTTATTTTTGTTCTCAAGAGAATTTGATTAGCAAGGAGTTAGTAGAAAAGTTGGGATTAGAAACATACAACCATCCTAATCCGTATGCTTTGGGTTGGGTGAATCAAAGAGTAGAGATAGCAATAACCAAACAATGCAAATGAAGTTTGGTATAAATGCACATTTCATTAATGAAATTGTGGTAGATGTTATCCCTCTTGATGTGTCTTAGTCTGTGGCAGCTTTTATATGTACATCAAGGATGCTATCTTCATAAGGAGAGCTAACCAATACCAGTTGGTGAAGGGTGGGGAAAGCTACATCGTCAAGGCCTATGAAGGTAAATCAAAAATCTCCTTAGTAATGGCCTCTCAACCTATGCATTTGATTAAATCAAGTGGGAAGTTTGCTTTGCTTCTTTTAAGAGATACGAAAGATAAGGAAGTAGTAGAACAAAAAATTCTCATGGAATATTTACTAACAAAGAGCAGAAATTGATGGAAGAGATTATGCATACTCCATCCAGGATAATTCTGCATACTATAACCATAGTGATAAGCTAGGCCATTAGACACAAGATTATGCACAAACTGAGTACATGTCTCTCATTTATTTTTCATGTATGATAAACATTTGACAATAGGAAGTCCCAAGTATAAATAATTAGGTAGGTTTGTTTCACAATAACCAATTAGTTGTTGTGAACAAACTATTAGTTAGAGTGAATGACTAAATATGCACTTACACAAATTGTTCGTAAACATAATGAGTTGTCACTCAAAACCACTTAGGAACGTCCCTAGATTAAGTTTAACTTTATTCTAGTGTGAAATACATGAAACTAATCTAGATAGATATAGACATCTTCTATCATAGTGTGAACACACCAACACCCTCCCTTAAGTGCAAATTAGGAAGAGAAAAAAGAGAAAAACAAAGAGACAAATCCTCATATATGGGTCCCAACAACTAAGCCTAATTAGGCACCCATGTACAATGAAGTGTAACTAGAAAAAATAAGTTACCACAAGGTTTCTCAAAAAACCAGTGAAGAAATCAAAAATGTTGCATGAGTGGTTTGAATCCACTCCTTAATCACTGAAGAAGGCAAACTGACATTTTATGCACTAGAATATCTCCATACAGGGAGACTATCAATCTGTCGAATGAGGTGTCAAAAGTAGAATAGAATTAACCAGTTGAATGCAATTAACTGAAAAAATTGTTGAAGTAGGTGTGATGGACACTCAACACCCAAAGAAGCGGTATCTGTACACACACCCCCACATAATGTTGAAAGGACAAGGAAAAAATCTGTATAAATGGTAAAATCCACTACTTGAGCATTGAAAGAAAACAAGTTGACATTGAATGCACCAAAATAGCTCTGTACAAAGAGACAGTAACTGTGTTGAAGTGTCAAGGATACAAAAATAAGATCTCAAGAATGAAGATGGCTCTCATGGTGATAGGAGAGTCAAACTGAAATAGTGAAAAAAGTGCATAGAATAGAGCACACACGCATGAAGGTAGATGAAGCTGAAGCAACAAACCCCCATGACACATTATAAATCAATGCGACATAATATAACCCAAAACAAAACCACCAAATGAAGGTAAACAAACATTGTATTCACTAGAATAGCTCCATACAAAGACATTGTCAATTTGTCAAAGGAAGCCATCAGTAATATGAGTTACTCCTAATACAAGGGATCACTACGAAATATAGTTGCACTAATATAAAGATGCATCAGAGGGCAAGTGGAGTAGTGTGCAGACAAAGAATTTGAATAGTGGAGGTGCCACACTTGTAGAGACCATGCCAACAATGTTTACGATGCGGCACAACTGATCTAAAATCCATCCCACATGAATATGGATGGTGGAAGAAGATGCTTGCATATGATTTGGTACAAAGCGCACAAATGGTACATGCGAGGAAACATCTTAAAGTGTGTTAGGAGGATCATGCTTGACTAAAACAATCTCATGACTCTCATGCTTGAGTGAAGGTGCAATAGAACTCATGTGTTGCTCAATGCCCTCACGAAGAGTGGAACATACAAAAACTAGAGTTGAGCTTGCATTAAGTGGTCCCAATGAAGATAAAATCTTTGCTTGATAGCCAATGTCGTGGTGAGCAATCCAATGAACAGGATCGATAAAAAAAAACGTCTTGTGAGTGTTTGCCAATACCTCTGCCAAGATGACCCATGGAATGGAGTATGCGGGAATCAAAGACAGTTGTATGCTTCCCAAAAGAGACCAAGCACATATGCAATGGGATCTGAAACAGGTTGTGCAGGAGGTACAATAACATGAGCATCGAATATAGTAGTTGACTCAGGGCCTAACAAATTAGAGTCAATAGGTGTAGGAGCAGTGACTGTAGGTGGATTAGGTTCAAGGAAATGTAAGTTCAATGTTTCTACTTTCTTTCATTTCCGATAAGTTGATGTTGTAGATTAGCAACTTTGTTCTACAATGAGAGAATGAGGGCATCCTTATTGGAAATGAAAGAAAGTACAAACAAATTTTTCTTCTCGATCTTTCTATTCTCTTCAACTAAAGCAACCAAATTTTCCTGAAGTTCACATACTTTAAAGAAAAGCCTATCATTTTTCAACTGCCAGCTATTCTTGGCCTACATGAAAGTGAAGAGGTCTTGGCACAACACCATTACATAAGGAAAAACAAAGGCCTTGGAATGAATCTAAAATGAAACACATTCAACAAAACGAAAAACCCCTCAAATTGCTTATAAGGACGCAAATTTTTACAGTGTTTTGGAACAATACAATGATTGGCACAAAAATAAGATGAAATAGGCCCCCCAAAATCTATAGTACGAACCAAAATATGCAAAGAATGATCCCCCAAAAGAAATAAGGTGGCACTTTATAAACAGTGCATTTACAACAAGTTTTACAGTTACATTCGTATAAAATTTGCTTACAAATGCTATTTGGATACATATTAGAACAAATATGATGACATAAATGCAAAGAGCACGAAAAACACGCACTTTTAAAAACGACGCCTTAATCTAAGTTCCCTGTCAAAAGTTATGACCTCCGGTAGGTCCAACAATGAAAGATTGTGAAGTGAATTCTGAAAAATATTAATTTTTTGGGGAATTTGGCTGCTCTGTTTGAAAATCTGACTCCACCAATGTGAAGAGCTCGAAAACATAGATAGTGATTAAAAAATCACCTTCTTTGACTTCCGAATGATCAAAAATGACCTTCAGAAAGTTTCCCTGTCAATTGTCAAATACCAATGGTACAAGCAAAAATAATAATCTTTTGGATTTTAAAATAAATCCACTTGCAAAATAGCCCTCAAGGGGATTCAAACCTTTAACCTAAATGATACAAAGCTTTAACAAAATGAACTTTGTCTTTGCACCATGCTATAATTCTAAGCTTATATATGCACAAAATTTTATTTGAATTTTTTAAGTCGATTAAAAATTCAAAAATTAATAATTAAATAAACCAGTACATGGTGGTTCACAGAGCCGTCAGTCAATGGTGGAAGAACCAACATGTTGTGTCAGTGTTGAAGGGCATCCAATGTGCGATGGCAATGCCAATGTTAAACATCACAATTTAATGGAACTAGAGATGAGATTTGACGTTCACCCTAGTCTGTCAACTAGAAATTCAATCGTGGCCTAATACCATAGTTGCCAGGGGACAAGTGCGGGTACGGGGATGGAGACGTGCACGTCTTTTTTTGAAAAATAGGAGACGGGGGTACGGGGAGGTTGCAATATATATTTATAAAGTATATATATAATATCTACTATAAAAAAAAGTTAAAAAAATTATACTATTGCAATGCCAATACTAGCAATAAGCAAAGGAATATCTCATGATCATCATATTAAGCTTAAAGTTCATCATATACAATGAAATGCCAACAATAGGCATATAAAGAGAAAAAAACACATGTATAAACTTAAATCATATTTGATCCGCTAGAATAGGATGAACTGTCACATCAATTATATCCTCTAGGTCCTCCACCTAGATGTTGTCTAGATAACATAGTTCCATGGAGTTTCCTAACTGGGGGACAGGGTGCCTAAGTTTGGGGATGATGGGGGGACGATGGTGGGGGGGGGCGGCAGGGGAGCGGTGCAAATACATATAGTACTTGAAAAATTAGTTTTAAAAAGATGCATAAGGAATAAGTATATTGCATTGAACATCAACAATTTAACATTTAACTTTTAACTCTTTAACAATGACGTTTCAAGTTTGAACCATTGAACCAATGAACATTGAACATTGAAAATGAAAATCTAAATATTGAATTCAGAATTTTTAAAAATTTCATAATGATGATTAATGATTACAATCAAGTATCAACAGCGTTAAAAAACAAAACACTAAATACTAATGAGTCAATGGCTAATCATCCCCAAAGTTCTCGCCAAACTCCTCATCACTAGAATGTTGAACTCCACATGCTCAAGCTCCTCCAAACCAATACCAACCAGCACTATCTGTGTAGCATCTTGTATAGGTGTAAGTCTACCAGGGCTTTGCACATACCACTTCGGGTTCAATGCATAGGTAGCCATGTGCAAGGGAGTGTTGAGCTTCTCCCATCTGTGATGAATGATCAGCTGAATATGTTATGTGTAGAATTTCAATGTGGGGTCCTCTCGTACAACAACCTTCATTTGATCAAGCATAGTATCAATGCACTCACACACCTCTCCAAGGGTAGGTGCATTAGCATCCCCATATCTAATCACTGTGAAGACTGGAGTAATGAATATCCAGACCTCCAACAATTGTAATGGTGTGACATCTTGCAATCCCCTTGGCAATATTATGTGTGGTACAACAAACCATCTAGCATGAGGGGGGTTGCAGGGGGGTTGTTTAAGCCCCCCCTACCCAAGGGTTCAGGGGCGGAAACCACGAAAAAAATTATGGAGACGCGTTTTTAAAATTAAAAAAAAAAACACTTTTTGGCATCCCCCTGCATGGGGGACGCCTGGGCGTCCCCTACGGGGTCGAGGGACTTCTGGACGTCCCAGAGTCCCCAAGATGCCTCCCTTTTGAAGGGACGCCCCGGAGACATCCCCTCTCAGAGGGAAACATCCCGAGAACAACGGAGGTTCATGGCGGAGATGGCACGATAGCTAGGGGACGTCCCCACATCTCGGGGACATCCCTGTCTCGGAATCGTGGGGTTTTTCTAGGGGGATGCATCCCCATGGAACACTGTTAGATAGGCATCACTCTCAAACTTTGGCTCATCTACACTTAATATAACAGGGCAAATCATTGAGGCCATCTGCCTCAAGTATATCATCCTCCAAGGATATCTCTATTGCTCCATCAGGGGAAATGTGGTCCCATTTTGCTGAAAGACCCTTCTTGTACCCTGGGTCTAGACGAGAAAGAAGACGGAGTGTGCTATGAATGTATACCAGGGTCTCTACATTCTTGGACCCTAATCGGTTCCTCTTCAATAAATGAATGAAACGGTAAGTGCTCCAATAATGAAATATTAAAATAATAAAAAGTTAAAAACCATTAAACATTTAAATATTAATTTTTATTATTTAAAATTTTGAAATTTAAAATGTAACATTTAAATTAAAAATTAATATTTAAATTTAAATTTTTCTTTAAATATTAAAATTTAAATGTTAATATTAATATTTTAACTTTTAAATTTTAAATTAAAATATATATATATATTAATTTATTAAATAATAAAAAAATATAAAATAGTAAAATATTAAAAATAAGTATTTAAAACAATTAAAAGTTTAAACTATTAAATATTTAAATTTTTACATTATCAACGCAATATTATAAATTTATAATATTTATTATTTAAAAAAACAAAAAAAAAGGGATTGCCAAACTCGGCACTCCCAGGCAGGGCCGCAAACGGCACTACCTGGGAGTGTCGAGTTCGGCAATCCCTAAAGGAAAGCCAGCGAAAAAAAACTGTATTTTGAAAAATTTAAATAAAAAAAATTGAAATGTGATAGTAAGACGCCTACCTGATCCGCCTCTTGTGCTCCACTGTGAACGTTCTAGTAGTTCTGGTAATTTTTATATGTTTTTTTATGCGTTTTTCACGATTAGCGTTTTCAGAGACGCGGGGGCAAGCAGTCAGACGTCTCCCATGCCAAGAGATGTCTTTGTACCCGCCTCTCGTATCCAAAATGCATCCCAGAACCCGAGACACGTCCCAAGGGTAGGGAGACGTGTCTCCCTGCAACACTACCTAAGACTATTCTAGACCTTTCAATCACGTTTTTAAAAAATATTTAACTACACTATACTTTTATAATCCTTTACAATAATATTTAGAGACAATATCTAACTTCACAAGAGAGTTTTAATTGGTTTTTCCTTTTCCTTGTTTCTTCCTAGATTAAAGTTTACTTTGGATCTTCGATCAAGCTTCAGATTTGTAACGATTTATTCTCTTTCCAAAGCAGTGCTATGTATTTAGTGTAGGGATTCTGCAATCAAGTTTTGGCACAACTGATATTTAAAATGTAAATCTAAACCAAGGTAAAACCTAACAACAATAATAAATGAAACAAAGGTACTATAAAATAAAATAAAGTTTTATGAGATATTGCCAAAAACGTTCTTAATTTACATATAAAATTAAACATTAAAATTTTAGAATTTTTTTTTTTTTTTTTATCTTTTTATATTTTGTACACTAAATCCCCAATCCACTTCTGATGTATTGGGTCCATTAAGTGACACTCTCCTTAATAAATCTAACGTGTCCAAGCCTAGCTTTGATCTTTTAATATCTTTTAATAAGATTTTTTCTTAAAAATCCTCTTTCACATGCAACTGTGCTTGCAAGAATGGTAATGACCACTTGCCATAATCTCATCGTATTAGGGTAAAAAAAATGCCAATGCTTTGTATGATGGAACACTCTCCATGCTTCATTCATCGAAAAATCTTAACAAGTCAAATTTAATGAATAAACAAAAGGATGCAGCTCTCTTTTACAAACTTGAGCATCAAACAACATGCCAAGTTCATGTTGACAATTTTGCCCCCACAGGGCAAATTGTCACTCCTATTCGGAACTTTGCTATGGTGCCAAGTTTGTCTTGTGAATCAGTTTTGGGGTCCTTAAATGTGCAGTTGCAGCCACCCAAGTGGCCATCTACACCCAGGGGAAGTTTAGTCATTCAGAGGTTTCCAAAGAGCTTTCTTGATTACATCCAAATGTGCAAATACAGCCAAGACATACAAGCTGTAAGTTCGTTTATTTTGTCTTCCCAAGGATTTTTTTGGGCTATAAGAGGTGGACTATTTCTTCGGACATTTTGTCCGAGAGAAAGAACTCTCAAAGGACTATGTAAAAGTCCAAAAAAATGACTAAGTGGCAGTCGTTCAAAGTTTATTTTCTTCGGACTTTTGTCCGAAGGAAAAGAAAAAGCACAGTTGAAAAGACCCGAAGGGCACCTACCCTTTGGGAAGGTCCAATTCAAAAGTCCCGAAGGGTATGTACCCTTCAGGTTGGTTCACTTTCTGTTTCTAAAGACACAGACAATTCATCCGAAGGACAACTTCAAAAAGCCCGAAGGGCAACTGCGCTTGTGGGGGGGCACTTATGCAGCGAGGTGGCCTTTACAATTCTTCCAAAAGGTATGTTTTAAGGAGAAGTGACTTTGCGGAGAACATCTGAGCATTGCGTAGGGACATTTATAATTTCTCCGAAGGGTATGTGCCCTTGCGGGGGACACTTCAAGCACAAAGAGGACCCTTTCAAAAGTTTCGAAAGGCACTTTTGAGGACGAATAGCCCTTGCGGAGGGCATTTGACAACGAGAGGACCTTTTCCATTCTTTCGAAGGGCACTTCTGGAAGAACCTTACCCTTGTGGAAGGCACCCAGGTGTCTAAAAGAACCAAATCAAAAAGCCCAAAGGGCACTTTTGGGAAGCGGAAGCCCTTGCGAAGGGCACCTTCATAAAGCGAAGGACAAAAACAAAGTTCTCGAAGGGCACTTGCCCTTTGGGGAAGGATAGCCAAAGGAGACGAATTCCTTCGGACTTTTTGTCCGAAGGAATTCGCACAGATCAAAAAGCCCAAACGCTGAATGAACGCCATAGGCCACAAGCAAGGAACAAAAGCCCGGAGGCTAAAGCGTAAGCAAAGGCCAAAAAAGAGAAAAGAAAATGCCAAGCACAGGAAAATATAAACATAGAGGCCCGACCAAAATAAAAGCCCGAATCCCGAATTAAAGCAAAACACGAGAAAAACCAGAGAAAACACGAAGTGAATTGAGCATGATCAATAGCATGAACAGAGACGTAAGAACAAACAAGACTGAATCAGAACTGAACAAGAAATAAGACAAATGCATAAATAGAGGCATGAGCAAAGACTGAAGCAGAACTGAACATGGACATAAGCATGAATAGTGAATAAAACAAACGCAGAATAAAGACAAAGATAGGATAAACAAAGATCATGCATAGATTAACGTGAGTGACTCCAACGAAGTGAACACGTTTAAGAAAACAAACATGCTTCAGTTCTGAAAATAGAGTTGTCTTACATGATGAATAGGCAAAGTGTTGAAAGTTTCAAACAACCAAAAATTTCATGCACGCATTCTCATTTGTCTCAAAGCTTGAAACGTTCCGACAGTTCAAACGTAATTCTTAATTTAGCATTTGCATTGATTTCATGCAAAGGGGAGACTTTCAAACGTTCTAGCAATTTGAGTGGATTTGGCTACTCTTGTTTTGGAGTTGATCAGTTTTCAAGTCAAGACATCTATTCGTAGATTTCATGCATCCAAAGCTTGTCATCTTCTTCTTCTTTTTCAACGCAAGGAATTTTCATGCAAAACAAAATAGACTTTTGTAAACGTTAAGTTGGTTTGAGTTTACTCCCTCTCTATTTTCCAAGGCCAATCTCTTGGCTTTTTGTAATTTTTTATATTAATGGTTTTTCAACCTTGTAAAAAGGCATCCCCTCTCTTGGTAAGCCCAGACTCTGCCATTGGTGAGTTGTGTAACCTCTCTGCCATTGGTGAGTTGTGTAACCTTTTTAATCAATAGAAGGATTGTACTTTCAAATTTTAAGCGCTGACATAGTGTACATTCATTCAGCAATTTGCATACGTGGTAGATTTCTCTCCCTTCCCAAATTTTGATTCGTACCTAGTTGTTAGTTTGTCAGGTTATGCAGGTCATGTTCAGTGTTTTAAATGTCTTTTGTTGACGCTGTAAGTGGATGTTAGGTCGTTGTAAAGTGTCTTGTATCAGACCTCTCTCCATCATTTTTCCTCACGTTTTCGTCATTGGATTGAACCTTCTCATGAAATACTTGTGCATATTGATCAATTGAAATCAAAGGTCTTCCTTTTCCCTTGTTTGTTCAGTGTTCAAGGTTCCAAGTAGGGTGGATCAACATTGTGGTGGATCACCGTCATTAGGTAGGATTTCCCCTTCAATTTTCTTTCTCCCTTTTCCATGGTAGTCCGCAACACAAAGTAGAGACCCATATTGATACACCTAAGAGAGCTAGCCCTCATAATCTAGAGACTCAATCCACTTAGCACGTCACCCACAACCTCGGATTGTTTCCATGTTCCAGCAGACTGTGAAGACTTAAAACCACCTTCACAAGGGTGCAGGGTCTAATTGACAACAGTTTTTTAATGTATTTTACAACAGTATTTTGTTATAAACTGACAATAAAGACTTTCAATTTTTAATAACCCCTTGCCAAAAGGACGTTTACAAATGTAATGTGCACTTCAATTTACTTATATTATCAATGACAGTCTGAATAAGTACGTAACCAATCCCAATGCTGAGATTTGACAGTTAAGTTTTTAATTGGAAGCATGTAATAAAAATATTTCTTTATATTCGTGGAAGAACCTAACCTTCATTTTTGAGACTGTGTATAGACTCTCCTTTAAATGCTCATAGAGAGATTGAACACATAATATAAGGGACAAATTTGTTTAGATACTCATTTAATGATTTAGAAAAAAGCATAAAGAAAATATTTCTTGAACAAGCAAACCATTTACGAATATATCAAGGCTAATTGGATGCCATAAGTAGTAAAGTGGAAGTTTATTGTTCACTTGTCACTCTACTAAAAGACAAGAAGGACCAGAGAATAGAATGGCACAGTATTGAGCAGTGTAGCTGCGAAAAATAATGCTTTTGGAAATAGATCTCTTTACTAGGCACATTTCTTCTTATTATTCTCTTTTTCTTTTGATTTGGGCATCTCAAGACCACACAGTTTATTTAAACCATTCTAGTTTTCTACAATCTTGGTTATTGGACTGAATTTATTCTTGTTGCTTTTATTATAATTATGCATAAATTGTATACATTTACATTTGAGTTTCCTCACAATCAATTACTTAATTCGAAGACTGGAATTAGTTCTAAAAAAATACAACATGGTAGAGATAGTATGTCTTAAAATTGTCAAATATACAAATTAACCAGATACACTGACAATGAAACCACAACCATTTGCCATTTATAAGAGGAGATAATACGTTGAGCATTCACATTACCTTTTAAAATGCACACAATTTTTAATTTACTCTATGTTAATATAATTAACGTGATATTTTTGTTGTAATGCGCACATATCTTAAGCCTTGTTCTAGAATAAATTTATTAAAATAATGAATTGTTGTGAATAAAATTACCGGAGGAATATGCAACTAGTATGCCCTAAAGTTAGAGACAATACATCAATTTATCAGTGTATTCTGAGATTGTATACACAGATTTTATCCTTAAGATTGTAAATGTTGAAATCCATATTTTATTAATTGACTACTCGGTATGAAACCTAAATAGTTGTTATTTGAATTTCCGAGTATGTTGATAGTCAAATACCTCATGTGAATACAAAAGGAGGTGGAAAAAAATTTAACGTGAAAGAATTCTTAACGTCTTTTTAGAAGGCTTTAACAGTGGTAGGGTGACTACATTAGTTTTTAAATCACTGAAACTGATAGACAGTAAAATAAAAATCATAAATAATGAAACGACAGTAAAATGTCTTTTGTATGATTTTTAATGTTTTCGAATCTGAGGATTTTTGTTGTGGGTTAATTGTTCTGAGAGGTAAAACTACATGGCTTAAGCTAAATATCTTGAGTTGTCAAATAAGTAATACCATGTTAGGTAAGGACAAAAATGGTAGCGTAAGACCTTCAGGGCATATCACAAATTAAACTCTTTGTTTGGAGCTATGCCACCTAGGAGAAGTGGCAATTTCTTGGTTGTTATGAACATATGCAGCCTCATGATATTATTTGATTTATTAAGTGGGGGAGTGATTTATTACTTTCAGCTGACTATTTACCTAATCACACTCTTATTTTTATTAAGTAAAAACTTAATTCAATTGTGAGGTCATATAGAGTTCATCCTATAATTAAAGTTTTTTAAATTAAAGTTGGATGTCTAGTTAGTTCAACACCCACTTCTTTACGATAACTTAAACTTTTGATTTATTGAAGTATTTCTCATAATACAATTGTTCTCATTCTTACATATTTTAAACTTTGCAAAAAATTATTTACGATATTCTCTCTTATAAGAAAAAGAGCATGGTATCCCTTGAATAATAAATATAAATCATTAAAAAAAAATTGATATTTCTTTTTATATACTCCTTGGATGATGTAAGCATTAAGTTTGCAAGGCATATTGATGGTAAAAAGTTTCATTTGTTGTTTTTTTACAATGTTGTACATTGACATGTAATATAGATTGGAAAGTAGATTATATTAAATATTAACTGCACTTAGCATATTTGTATGTGTTAAGTTTGTTATATGTCAGTTATATTAGAGGATTCGTACTGGCATTAAGCTAATTTATTTTGACTATTGATTAGTGCAGGAAAAGAACGATTGGAAGTAGTAAGGAGTGAAAAATATATATATATATATATATATATATATATATATATATATATATCTTTTCATGATGAACCTTGTTTAAAATGAATTTACCATTAAAAATGATGTATATAAAATACTCTCTATTTTTCTTAAATTGAAAATTGTCATTTTCTCCTTAATTATAACCAATGTAGCCCACAAACATTGTAGATGAAAAACAAGAGCATAAAAGATTTTTGTAAGAAATAGAGTCCATTGACCTCTCATTAATATTAAAAATAAAAGTAGTTTTTTCTTTAAAGATAAAAAATAAGCTCGCCTAAAGGTTCTTTTAAAAAAAGAGTTCATTAACCTCTCTTAATTATAAAAAATAATTTTTTTTTGGTATTATAAAGAGAAAATTATACATAAAAACAAAGAAAACAAGAACTGTGCACTAGAAGTTAGCTATCAATTACCACCCAATGCTAGCAATATGACCTCAAAACGAAAATAAAAAAGACCGTAACTCTCATATCAAAAAAAACAGAGGGTATAATTAATAGCTCTTTTATTTAGTAAAGGCCAGATATAAGAGATTTATATTCCATAATATAACAATTAATAATAAATATATATACCAGTTAGATACGTCTGAATTAATTTTGTGTTTCAAATATTTAAAGATGTAATCGATGAATATATTAAACTCGAATAGTGTTATCTCTTTATAAGTAATGATTTGTTTTAAATTTGATAACTTGTTTTAGTGTTTATTTAAAATTTATATTAAATATATATACCAGTTAGATATGCCTGAACTAATTTTGTGTTTCAAATATTTAAAGATGTAATCGATGAATATATTAAACTCTAATAGTGTTAACCCTTTATAAGTAATGATTTGTTTTAAATTTGATAACTTGTTTTAGTGTTTATTTAAAATTTATATTAACATAAATTTTTGGAACATGCAACCTGTAGGAAATTCTATAATGTCATAAAGAAAAAGAAAAAACTTAAGGTACTATTCATAAAATTTATGGGTTTCGAAAAATACAGAGTTCAAGCACTCCCTTAGATTCTCCTTTGGAGAGGGCAAGTTGCAAAGATAGAGACCTTGAAGTGAAGGTAAAATTATATGAAATATTTGAAACTTCCTCCGATTCATTAGAAGATCAACTTGATGAAGAGGTTAGCAACCAAAAAAAAGTTGACAAAAAGAAAAAAAATCTGCCATGAATGGGTAAATAAGTTTCAATGGTTAATTTATTTTAAGCGTAGTGATAAAACATTCATGAAGTGTGAATATTGTGTAAAGTATCAAAAAGTTGGACCATGAAATACAAGGAATGGAGGGACTAGAGTACAACCTGATGCTCTTTCAACTCATGATAAATATGTAGCACATAAAGAAGTAACTGATGCATGGTTATGTGCTAAAGAGAAACAGGCCAAGTTTATCCCAGAGAATGTTACAGAAATTCAAAACAACAATAAATAAAAAGTGATAACCACAATAAAAATAGAGTATTTTATTTGCCAAGAGGATTTATCATCTAAATATGAAAAGTTTTGCCAATTTCTCTTGTATCTAGAGACATCTAATATCCCAGTGTCCTTGGAATATGCTTCATATACAAATCATTTTGCTGCAAATGAATTTATGTATTGTATATAAAAATATCTTGAAAAGATGCAAGTGGATAACATGTTAGATAACCCTTTCGTTTCGTTGATGTTGAATGAAAGCATTGATCGTAGTCTTGAATATCATCTTGTACTATATACTCCATATATAGACTCAAAAGGGATTGGACCATCAATTTCTCGATTATGATACTCAAGAATGTGGCCAATAGGAAAGAGAAAACAATATATAATAATGTGTATGAAGTAATAAACGAGCGAATTCTTTCATTAAAGAGGTTGATTGTTATTTCTACAGATGGGGCATCGACAATGGTAGGACGTGAAAATGACTTTGTTCCATATTTAAAAAAACATGTCCTAAATTTGATCACAGTTCATTATGTAGCACGTTGAGTCATTGGCAACAACAAATGTTTCAAAGAGGGTTCTTGAGTTGATGTTTGTGGGAAAGATTGCAAATAAGGTATATTAATGGGGTACAAAATTCTCCAAAAATAAATAATGAATTAGCATCACTACTTAAGGTCATGCAAATTGATGTTTTTGATGTTTTACAAAACATGGAGTCGGATGGTTATTTAGGGGAGAAATCATTCAAACACTGGTGAAGCTTATGCCAACAATTTTAACGCTGGAAGAATGAAAGGAGCAGCCCATCATTATATGATAAAACGCGAATTTATTTGGTACAATTTTGTTTGTGTATCCCTGTAGATGTTTTAGGTGAGCTCAATGTGTTGAAAAAAACATTTCAAGAAGATAACATTTATATCACCATTCTTGACATGTCTCTAGAAGTGACCATTACTAACCTAACGAGATGGTTTTGGAGGAGTGTGTTGAGATATTATCATTGATGTCAAAAGATTTGCTATTCAATAAAGAATATGGTCATTAATGTCAAAGAATTTCTGTGAACTGCGAACTACATCAGGCAGCTACAGACTGCATCAGGCAGCTACGGACTGCATCAAACAGCTACAGACTGCATTAGGCAACGACGGACTACATCAAGCAATGACGGACTGCATCAGGCATGCTACGGATTGCGTCAGGGTTGCTACAGACTACATCAGGCTTGCTATGAACTGCATCAAGGGTTCTACGAACTGCATCAGAGCTGCTACGAATCGCATCGAGACTACTACAGACTTCATCAGACTGACATTAAGGCTCTATGTGATAACGTAGCGGTAAAAAACATAGCGGTAAAAATGTAGAATGACAAAAATGTCACGAAGATCAAACATAGCGATGAAAAATGTAGCGGTATTGGTAGTGTTGCAAAGAGTATAATTGGGACATTTTAGTGATTATCACATTGTTTATTTGTTGTCTAGTTCATTTTGGTGATAGTAGTTAAAATTTCATGGTGGAAAAGTAATGCACCAAATTTACAAAAAAAAATAACAGAGGAAAATGTGATTTCGTGAGTTTGGACCTTTAGTTGAAAGTTGTGTCGTCTTCGCGACATTTTTTTCTCGCTATGTTTTGTAGTCATGATGTTTTGTCATATTACGTTTTTACCGCTACTTTTTTGTCCGCTACTTTTTTGTAGGATGCCTTTATATAAACTAATGGGAATTATGTTTGTAAAAGAGAATAAATAATTAGACAACCAACTATAGAGTTTTGTTTGGCCGACTTTCAAGAGGTTGTTGATCACTGTCTTGTATATAAGCAAGATCAAATTATCCTTTTGAAGTATGAAAATAGAGGATCATAATTCGCTAAGGAGCAGAGGTCTGTTGAACGGATGGCCAGAGAGGCCTAAGTTTGAAATCATCGAATGATTCATACAAAATCAGCTAAAAGAGATGAGCAGAGAAGGTAGAGAGGACAAAGTCTTTGAAAAATAAAGAGCAGAGAGAAAGCCTAATATGTCTATTTGATTGATAAGCAGAAAAGCAACAGAATAAATGTGAGGTTGATAAGTAGAGAAAGAGCAGAATTGTACCATCATTTGTTGACGGAAGCAACTGAAAAAGGTGGATGAACTAAAGCAACTGAGAAAGGTGGATGAACTAAAGTAGTTGAGTTGGTGCTTGGCAAAGGGAGTTGAAGCCTCCTGTAGATTGGGGTTTACAAATCATGAAGTTGGTGCTTATTAGCAAGTGGGTGCTTGTTGAATCTCTTTGTCAAGTTGGTGCTTGACTATTTGGGGTTGGTGCCTCAAGCTGAGTGGGTGCTTAACAATCTTGTTGACTCATTGCAGTAATCACTATGGGTTTTCTTCTCTTTAAGGGTTCCCACCTATATCTTGTGTTATGTCTTTATGTTCTTTGTTGTGGTTTGATTGCTCTGTGAATTTTGTATTAAGGCTTGACTAATGAAGTAAAGAATTGAAAAAAAGTTTTAAAAGCTCATTGATTCACCCCCCCTCTCAGTGCATGTGCTTCCAACAATTGGTATCAGAGCAGGTCCTTCAAAGACAGGCTTGACAACTGTATGGTAGATCCTAAGAAGCACAATGTCTAGTCATCAAGTACAAGAAGGATTTTCAACAAACAAGGCCCCTTTGTTCATTGAAACCAATTGTGCCTTTTAGAGCATTAGGATGAAGACATATTTGATGGCTCTTGGGTTTGACATTTGGTACTCAATTGTCGATAGGTATACTCTCTCTCAAACTCCTGCAACTGACGCTGCAGGAAAGAAAGCAAGTGAGAACAATTCAAAGGCTATGAATGCTATATTGTGTGGATTCGCAGAATCTAAATTTGTCAAGGTGATGCAATGTGAGCCAACTAAGGTAATTTGGGACAAGTTACAGCTCATCTATGAAGGTGACACCAAGGTAAAATAGGCAAAGCTTCAGACCTATAGAAGATAGTTTGAAGGTCTAAAAATGAAGGAAGAAGAGAATATTGCAACATATCTTCTTAGAGTTGATGAAGTAGTCAACATAATTAGAAGTCTTGAAGAAAAGGTTAATGAGTCAATTGTTCAAAAAGTTCTAAGATCCTTGACCCCAAGATTTGACTCAAAGGTGTCAGCAATTCAAGAAGTAAAAGATTTAGACAAGCTACAGATGGATGAGCTTTATGGAATACTTATTGCCTATGAGATGAGGACTGATGATGGAAGATCTTCTAAAAGGGAAGCAACATTCAAAGTTGCAAAGAAAACACAAATTAAAAAGGTTAAATTGACAGTGACACAGATATTGATGAAGACAAAGCCGAAGCCTTATTTGTGAAAAAATTGAAAAAAAGTTCAGGTAGGTACAAAGGCAAGCTACCATTCAAATGTTTCAATTGTGGCAGGATTGGTCATTTTGCTGCTAAGTGTCCTCAAAAGGAAAAACATGATCATGATGAAGAACTTGATGAAGAGAATAAGAAGTCTAACAAGTATGACAAGGGCAAGAAAAATTTCAAACAAGGTGACTATAAGAAAAAGTTCTTCAATAACAAAAAGAGTCTATATTATAAAGAAGACAATAGCTCTTCTGAAGTAAGTGATAAAAATATCTAAGACAATGATGACAAAAGTTCAAATCCTAGAAGTGATGAAGCTTTGTTCATGGCCATTGAAGTTGAGGAAGGGAATAGTTCAAAAGAACAAGTCTTCATGGCTAATAAAGAGGTGGATGAAGAAGAAGCCGAGGTTGATCTTGAGGCAAAACTTATCAGTGCTTTGAATGAATTGAAGAGTCAAAGAAAGAAAAACCAAAAGTTAAAGTCTAGTCAAAAGTCATGAAAAACAAATATGTATCTTGGAAACTAAGATAATTAAGAGTGTTAAGGACGCTGAGGAGGTCATCAATAGTCTCAAGACTCAGTTAAAAGAAGCAAATGCAAGTCTAAAGTCCAAGGAAAGAGAGTGCAATGAGTACAAATCTAAGATAGATTCATTGAAGTCAAGTTTAGAACAGTTCACAATCAAATTGAAAAATTGTCAAAAGTTTGAAAAAAACAATGGAATTCTTGATGACATATTGAATAGTCAAAGGTCACCTATCATCAAAATAGGCCTTGGATACATAGATGATCAGAAGAGTAGCAGATGACCAGAAGAGTTGCAGAGAAGAGCAGAATATCAGTAAGCCAAAGACATGTTGATGCTCTCAAAAAATCTAAGATTGTGAATGATAGTTAACGGTCAGGACAAGTCAAGAAGATTATCGCTCCTTTCAAAGATAATAAAAGAGTCAATATGCCTTTCAAAAATCTTCAGAGATCATTTCCTATCAGTCAACCGAATGCAATAAGATACATGAATTTCTTCTATGGCTACTATTTTTCTTGTAATTAGTTTGGACACAGAGCTGTAGATTGTAGATCAAATGCTAGAAACAATCATGCATGGAAGTGATATGAATAGTCATGGATTTCCAAAAAGATTCTCAGATTCATTTGTCCAAGGGTCAGATATCAATAGAAACAGTGTGCTTTGTTACAACTGTAATAGAATTGGACATATTGCAAAATTCTATAAGGTGGGTTATGCAAAACCCCCTAGTCAAAATAGGAAGGTGAATGTTCAAATTGATAAGTCATAACCTTTAAAAATACTGAAAAAAAAGCAAGAAAATGATGGTCCAAAGGAAGAAGAATCCATGTTAGCGCAACATGTTTTTCACATTCAAGATAAGAGTTTAAAGTGGTACATTGACAGTGGTTGTTCAAGCCATATGACAAGTGACAAAAATAAATTTATATCTTTGAAGAAGACTATTGAAGGTACAGTCAAGTTTGGAGACAATACAACTAATATTGTTGGCAAGGGAATACTAAGTCTTGACAACGGGAAAACCAAAACTGAAAATGTGTTATATTTAAAATGTCTGAAACATAATTTGTTGAGTGTTAGTCAAATGTGCAATCAAGGATATACTCTAACTTTTCATGTTAAAGGATGTGATATAAGACAAGCAAAGTTCAAGAAAATTGGTAGCAGCTGCTAACAGGACTGAAAATAATTTGTATGTTTTGAATGAAATGAAGGACAGGTGTTTGATGAGTCAAGTGGATGAGAGCTAGCTTTGACACAAAAGAATGAGACAAACTGTGAAAACTTAGTAAAGATAGTACTAAGAAATCAGTTAAGAACATGCCTAAGATCACTAACCTTGCAAACATCTTGTGTAAGGCATGCCAACATGGAAAACAGACAAGAAGAAGGTTCAAGACAAAAGAATATTCAACTACAAAACCGTTAGAGTTGATTCATACAGATCTGTGTGGTCCAACTAGAACTCAAAATATTCAAGGTGAAAGTTACTTCATGCTTCTTACTGATGATTACACTAGAATGACATGGGTTGCTTTCTTGAAGGAGAAATGTGAGGCTCTAGATAAGTTCAAGGCATTCAAGGTTCTAGTTGAGAATATGATGGACCTAAAAATCAAGTGTCTAAGATCTGATAAAGGAGGAGAATTCTAGTCAAATGAGTTTGATGACTTTTGTATAGAACATGGAATCAAGAGACAATTTTTAGCTGCAAGGATACCACAGTAGAATGATGTGGTTGAAAGGAAGAACATACTTGTTTAGAAAATGGCCATAACTATGTTAAATGAATCCAAATTGTCTGATAGATTTTGGAGAGACGTTGTAAACATAGTGGTACACATATTAAACAAAGGTCAAATCAAAATAAACAGCAATAAGACCCCCTATGAACTGTGTAAAGGCGGACCAACTTCAGTGGAACACTTTAGAGTGTTTGAAAGCATGTGTTTCATCAAAAAAGATAAAAAAGGATCTAGGAAAATTTGATTCAAATGCTGATGAAGGCATCTTCCTTGGATATTCTTCACTTAGTTTTGCATATAGATGCTACAACAAGAGACTACAGAAGATTGTGGAGAGTACACATGTGAGTGTGGATGAAACCAGATCTAAGAAAGGTTAGCACACAACCAAGAGTTCATATAGAGGAGCTTGACCTCAAGGAAGAAGAAAGAACATCAGAAGAAGAAGAAATAGCAAACAAAAGTCAAGAAGATGAACGAGAAGATACAAGGGCACCTTCTAGATTTGTTCAAAAAAATCATGCAGAAAGTTAAATCATTGGTGATATTAATGCTGGAGTGCAAACTAGGAGAAGGTTTATAAATACATCAAAAAATGTAAACTTCTCTCTATTTTCAAAGATAGAACCAAAAACTTTTTCAAACGCCAGAAGTGATAAGCATTGGGTGAATGCTATGGAGGAAGAGCTCAATCAGATTGAGAAAAACGAGACTTGAGAACTTATTCCTAGACCTAAGAACAAGAATGTCATTGGAACCAAATGGGTTTTTAGGAACAAATTGAATGAAAATGGTCAAGTCACGAGAAACAAAGCAAGGTTGGTATGTAAAGGCTATGCTCAAGTAAAAGGTGTTGACTTTGAAGAAACTTTTGCACCTAGAGCAAGATTTGAAACCATAACCCTATTTTTGGCATATGCTAGTTTCAAGAATTTCAAGATACATCAAATGGATGTAAAGTCTGCATTTCTCAATGGAAATTTAGAAAGTCTGCATTTCTAAATGGAAATTTAGAAGTGTATATAGAGCACTCTGAAGGTTTCTCTTTGTCAGAAAATAAGGACTATGTCTGCAAACTGAAGAAAGCATTATATGGGCTAAAGCAAGCCCTTAGAACATGGTATGCAAGACTTGACAAATACTTGCTTCATCAAGGTTTCAAGAGAGGTGTTGATAGTAACCTTTACGTCAAAACAGAAGGTGAGAATCAATTAATCATAGTTGTGTATGTTGATGATATTATCTTTAGTAGTGACTATGACAAGATGTTTGAATTTGCAAAAGTAATGCAACAAGAATTTGAGATGCCTATGTTAGAGGAATTGTCATTTTTTTTTTGGATTGCAAATAGTTCAGTCAGATAAGAGAATCTTCATCTCTCGAGCTAAACACATTAAAGAAATGTTGAAGAAGTTTGATATGAAAGACTGGAAATCAGTAAATACACCAATGATAACAAGTTGCAAGTTGAGTCAAGAAGATGAGTCATCAAAAGTCAATCAGACCTTGTACAAATCTATGATTGGAAGTTTATTGTATACTATTGCGTCAAAACCTGATATCATGCAGGCAGTAGGTCTAGTGGCTGGATTTCAGGCAAAACCAAAAGAGACACACTTACAAGCAATCAAGAGGATATTCAAATATCTCAAAGGTACTATGGACTTTGGTTTGTAGTACTCAAAAGGTAAAGATTTCACTTTAACAGCATATACAGATGCAGATTGGACAGGTAGCATTGATAACAGAAAGAGCACAAGTGGTGGTGCATTATTTCTTGAAAAGAGTCATGTATCATGGTTGAGTAAGAAACAACCATCAGTTTCCTTGTCCATAGCTAAAGCTAAGTACATAGCAACAACATCATGTTGCACACAGGTTTTATTGATGAAATAGACCTTGAATGACTTTAATAGTAAGAATGACAGTCCAATTTATATATTTTGTGACAATACCAATGCCATTAACATCTCTAAGAATCCAGTCATGCATTCCAGGACTAAGCATATTCCAATCAAGTATAATTTTTTAAGGGCGCAAGTAGCTGATTAGATTGTCAAACTAGAGTATGTAACCATAAAAGAACAAGTTGCAAACATTTTTACAAAACCTCTTCCAAGGGCAACATTTGAGTTCTTAAGGCAGGAATTGGGAGTAATTCCTTCTTCTGTTAGTCATTAAGAAAGGTATGGACTGAAGGGGAGCCAACCTTTGGATATTTTTTAGCTCCAAAGATTACGAGTCAAGAGTCTATGACAGTCAAAAGATGTTCAAGTGGCAGTAAATAGTATCTTGCAGTTTTCTACGGAGAAGTTTATGGAATTCTCATTAGGGAAATGAAGATGGATATTATCAGCTTTGAAGAAGCAGCGCTTTGGTTGGGTTCAAATAGATTTCAGGTTGTGCAACCCTCTGCCATTGATGTCAAAGGGGGAGAATTTGCAACCTAGGGGGAGAATTTACAAGCTGACTATTTTCAGGTAGAAATAGTGTAGCAGTAAAGATAGTTGTATTAGGGAGAGAAATATCAAGTTGTGTAATTGTTGTCTAGTTGCCTTTGGTGAAGAAATGACAAGGGAAAGAATAAACCAAGATCAAGCTCTGGTATAAAGAATGTTCATTGAATGATAAAATCTGCTCAGGTCATTAGCTTGTAAAGGTTTGCCATCAATGACAAAGGAAGAGTTTGTTGAGATATTGTCATTGATGTCAAAAGGTTTGCTATTCAGTAAAGAAATGGTCATTAATGTCAAGAATTTTTTGCGAACAGCTATAAACTGCATCAAGCAACTACGAACTGCATCAAGTAGCTACGGACTACATCAGGTTTGCTATGGACTGCATCAGGCATGCTATGAATTGCATCAGGCTTGCTACGGATTGCATCAAGCTTGCTACGGACTGCATCAGGAGTGCTATAGACTACATCAAAGCTGCTACGAACTGCATCAATACTACTACAAACTTTATCAGTGCGACACTAAATGTATTCTAATGATTGCTTGGTCTATCCCAGCTTTGTTTCACTCAAGCCAACCTATGTGAGTAAGCTTTTATTTAAGCTAATGGGAATTATGTTTGCAAAAGAGAATAAATCATTAGACAACTAACTATAGAGTTTTGTTTGGCTGACTTTCAAGAGTTTGTTGATCACTATCTTGTATATAAGCAAGATCAAATTGTCCTTTTGAAGTATGAAAATAGAGGATTATAATTCGCTAAGGAGTAGAGCAGATGTCTGTTGAGAAACGAATGGCCAGAGAGGCCTAAATATGAAATCATCGAATGATTCATACAGAATTAGCTAAAAGAGATGAGCAGAGAAGGCAGAGAGGACAAAGTCTTTGAAAAATAAAGAGCAGAGAGAAAGAGAGCCTAATAGCAGAAAAACAGCAAAATAAATGTGAGGTTGATAAACAAAGAGAAAGCAAAATTGTATCATCATTTGTTGACAGAAGCAACTCAGAAAGGTGGATGAACTGAAACAGCTGAGTTGGTGCTTGGCAAAATGGGTTGAAGCCTCCTATAGATTGGTGTCTACAAATCAAGAAGGTGGTGCTTCTTACCAAGTGGGTGCTTGCTGAATCTTTTTGTCAAGTTGGTGCTTGACTATTTGGGGTTGGTGCCTCAAGTTGAGTGGGTGTTCAGCAATCTTATTGACTCATTGCATATTTGTTTTAGGACATGTAGTCCATGCAATGATCCCTATGGGTTTTCTTCCCTTTAAGGGTTTCCCACCTATATCTTGTGTTATGTCTTTATGTTCTTTGTTGTGGTTTGATTGCTCCATGGATTCCGTATTGATGCTTGACTAATGAACTAAAGAATTGAAAAAAAAATTCAGAGCTCATAGATTCACCCCCCCTCTCTCAATGGCTGTGCTTCCAACAGAGTGAAATGATTGTTGAAGGCACAATATATCTTTCAAAATTCTTAGTTGACACTACATGTGGATTTATTGAAATCATGGATAAAGAAGGTGAAGTCAATGATAAACATAGCTTATTATATATGTGTATCCCTAATGCTAAGTTTGGTTTTAGTGATGCAAAAAACAAAAATTGAAACCTTGAATTGATGGAACACTAGAAAGTTGCAAGAAGTTCACAGAAAATTACATTCAAAATTTTATAGATTGTTTGAATGAAAGATTCCTTGATCTTCCTCTTTTCAATGTTGCCAAACTATTCAACCCCAAATTTTATCAGGAAGAGCACAAAGGTCTAGAGAAAAATTCAAAACATTGGCTAAATGTTCTTCTAACACATTTACAACGTACCAATCAAGAGGTTCAAATTGAGCTTGGCATGTTGTTTGATGCTCAAGCTTGTAAAAGAGAGTTGCAATCTTTTGTTGATTCATTAAATTTGACTTGTAAGGATTTTTCGATGAATGGAGTATGGAGAGTGTTCTATCATACAAAGCATTGGCATTCTCTTTGCCCTAATATGATGACATTATGGTAAGCAGTTTTTACCATTCCTACAAGCAAGTTGCATGTGAAAGAAGATTTTCAAGACAAAATCTTATTAGAGATATTAAAATATCAAATCTAGGGTTGGACACGTTAGATGCATTAATGAGAATGTCACTTAATGGGCCCAATACATTAGAAGTGGATTGGGATTCAGTGCACAAAATATGAAAAGATAGAAAAAAAGAAAAGTTCTAAACCTTTGATGTTTAATTTTATATGTAAATTATGAATGTTTTTGGCAATATGTCATAAAACTTTGATATTATTTGAATATATGTTATTTTAATTTTATGGTACTTTTATTTCATTTATTAATATTGATAGGTTTTACCTTAGTTTAGATTCACAAGTTAAATGTCAGTTGTGCCAAAGCTTGATTGCAGAATCACTACGCTAAATACATAACACTACTTTGGAGAGAGAATGAATCGTTACAAATCTGAAAAATTATGGAAGATCCAAAATAAACTTTAATCTAGGAAGAAATAAGAAAAATGAAAAACTAATTCAAACTCTCATGTGGAGTCAAATGTGGTCTATGAATATTATTGTAAAGGATTAAAAAAGTCTAGAATAATATTAGGTCGTCATTGATTTTTTGGTTGACAAGGTGAGGTGAATATCAAATATCATCCTTGGGTGAAGTAGCTTGCAAAGGAGTAGTGGTAGTGGTCAATGTCCTTGGGTGACAATGGGGTGCAGATACACCAAGGGCAACTACGAGCTTACAATGGATTTTGGGGAGGATGCAAAAGGAATGTGCATGTTTAGAGTTTCAAATGAGACACTTGTCAATTGCTGCAATATGGTTGGTTGACACATGAGGTGGCATAAGCAACGGTGAGGAAGAGATAGGGTTGCACAGGCAGTATAGGGCATAATTCCAAGTTCCAACACTTCAATTAGAATCATCGCATGCCAATGCCAATGCCCAATATCTATGCCAAAGTTAATTGTCAATTGTGAACACCATCGACAAGGTAATGTCCATGGTGTCGTCTAGGCCAAGGGGTAGCGACAATCGATCATCACCAACACGATCAGCTGCAACTATGGTTGATGGTCATGGTAGGCCTAACAAATGCCCCGTGTTGGGGATGCTAGGAAATTTCAATATTTCAAGGATGTCCAATCTAGACAAATTGATAGTGCTCATATAAGTTTTTGAGCATTTTGGACTCAACGGTGCCATTTGTTTTCCTCCAAAATGTCTCTATAGTTACATGTCACAATTCTTAAAAAAATCTCCTTCGAAAAATCTACAAAATAGCATCGATTCACAACAAAGAAGAGACAAAGCATTGAGTAATGGTTGCAAGAATCAGGACCTGATACCATATTGGAGTAGTGAATACTCATAATCCGAGATCAATTCTGGATCCATAACCATAGTGATAAGCTAGGCTATTAGACACAACAAGATTATGCACAAAATTGTGTATATTTCTCTCCTCTCATTGTCTTGTACAACAGACATTTTACAATAAGGAGTCCTAGGTATAAATAACTAGGTAAGTTTGTTTCACGATAACCAATTAGTTTTTGTGAACAAACTATTAGTAAGAGTGAGTGACTAAATGTGCACTCACACAAATTGTTCGTGCACATAATGAGTTATCACTCATAACCTATTAACAACCTATTTAAATTAAGCTTAACCCTATTCTAGTGTGAACATAGACAAAACTAAACTACGCAGTTAAAGACCTCTCTAGCCCAGTGTGAACACACCAACACAAAAACAGATGGAAGAGATGCTACAATAGTTTAAGGAAGTTTTCGAAGAGCCCACAAGTTTGCCACCAGCAAAGGCCATTGAACATGAAATTCAATTGTTATCAAATTGTCCTCTTCCCAATATTGGTCTCAATTGGTAGTCATTTATGGATGCAAATGAGTTAATATAACAAGTACAATTTTTGTTAGGTCAAGGTGTAATCCATCCTAGTACTTCTCTAGGTGGTTCTCTTATTGTTATTATAACTAAGAAATATAAGACATAGAAAATGTGTGTTGACTAAAGAGCTTTGAAGAAGATAACCATAAAGAATAGGTGCCCTTTTCCCCATATTGATAATCTCTTGGACCAATTGCAACATGCAAAGTATTTCACCAAGTTGGATCTAAAATCTGAATATCACCAAGAAAGGACTAAAGAAGAGGGCATATAGAAAACAACGCAAGTTTTGTATGTGCAGTTAGTGTTTCTCTTTGGGTTGTGTAATGGATCAACTACATTCATGTGGTTAATGAATGAGAAATTGCTAAAGAAAAAGAAGTGTGACTTTGCCCAACAATCACTCGTAAATTTGGGACATGGCTAGAGATGGAAAGTTGAAGATTGATCCGACAAAGGTAGAGGCCATTGCAAATAGGCCCAAGCCTTCCAATCTAATCTAGACAAGGAGTTTTGCTGATGTAGTTCAATATTTGAAGGTCAACAAGGCTTTCTCGTCCATAGCAATGCCATTACATGTTACAGTAAGGGACAAGTCTTTTACTTGGGGTAAGAAACAACAAGTTGCATTTGTGAAATTTAAGTACAAAATTAGCAATGCACCAGTTTTGGCCTTACCAAATTTGAAGTAGCCCTTTGAGGTGGAGACAGATGGAAGTAACTATGCTATGGGGATTGTCCTATTACAAAGAGGTAAGCCCATTTGCTATCATTCAAAATTGTTTCACGGTTCGGTTCTGAATTATTTCACCTATGATAAAGAATTGTATGCTCTTGTTCAAGTGATTAAGAAATGGACGAATTATCTAATGGGAAAGGAAACCATTATTCACATGGATCACCAAAATCTCAAATATTTTCAAACATAAAATAACTATAGCAAGAACGTCATTACGAATAGATGGGTTTCTTATAGCAATTTCATTTTATTATTAAGTATAAGAAAGGCGTGACTAATAAGTTAGCTGAGATTTTATCTAAACCTCCTGTGATTTTAGCAATGGACACAATAACTCTACTTGGGCCTCTTGTGTATAAGGCATATCTAGAAGAATATGAGCATGATGCAACATTTTGGGAAGCATTATTTCAAGAAGAATATGAGCATGATGCAGAATTTTGGGAAGCATTATTTCAAGATAAGAAACCCAAAGATGCATGTTTTGAGCCAAAGGAGGATTACTACCTTCAAGATGGGTTGCTTTATATGTTGGGTAAGCTCTGTGTGCTTGAAGGAGGAAGAGTTCAAATGATGAGAGAAGCACATACTTCAAAAGTTGCAAGTAATTTCGAAGTAACAAAGACAGTAGAAAATTTGCAAAGTATATTTATTGGCCAAACATAAGAAGTTGTTGTTTCAAAGTTCATAAGGGGATGTGTGTTGAGTGTATATACAAAATATTTTTTCACTTTATCATTTACTAGTGTTTTCTCTTGTAGCGACTTGTCGATGTATTAATCTCCCTAAGTGCACACCTTAAAGGGTGCACCGAGAATGGAATGGGAATGGTTTGTGGTGCTCTACGAGGGATGTTGCTCTTCTATCCTAATTACACCATTACTACTATCAATTTGACCTCCTCTGTGTCTCTATATTTCATCTAATTCTTATCCAGATTGGCTAGATTCCTTATATCATATGATATTAGCCTGGCTAGTACCATATGTTTTTGTGTTTTTACATTTCTTGTACTATATCAGTCAGTTCGATACAGTTTTGAGTGTGTGTTTTGACATTTGCACCGTATAAACCTAGCCAATATTGTTCTGTGTCAACCAACATTTTCCAACTGTATCAGTCAGGCCAATACCATCGGCTTAGAGTTTAGGACTAGTTTTGGGGATTGGATTAGTATATATATGGGTCATATTTCTACCATTGTATATCATATCACACTCATTCACTCTACTTTCGCTCACACTTCTGTCCTAAGTACTATTTGGGAGAGTTAGTGGCTTAGAACTTTATCTTGAGGAGTCTTGTCTTGATGTGTCATTGAAGCTCAATAGGAGTCATTGGGAGTTCCTAACTGAGGATATCTAGGTCTTCATCCAACCATTTGAGGTCTTCAACCTACAACATTCTTTTGCAAAGCTCCAATTAAGCCAAAGGGGAGATTGACACGTCGATGGGTCCACCCCAAGGTAATTATTTTTATCCCTACACTCTTTCATTTATTCATTTGATAGATTAGGTGTTGCTCGGTGCTTTGTGAATGAATGTATATGTATCCTTGTTTAGGTTTTTTCTATACCGAATAAGTTGGTGTAGACATAGGATTGCATAGACTTGCCATAAAGCACTTTAAGTTGCATAGACCCTCATTTGGTTGACCATTGCACCTTTCTCATTTACAACCATTCTAACCCATCCTTTGTATCCAATGGGCTAGAATTGACCTGCAATTATCCTAACTCTAAAGATCCGAACTTGTGGAAGGTTAATCAAATAGAGGCCAATGATACTGCTTGGGATGTGACCAATGGATCCACGAACCTAGATAGAGGGGCACCTACATCACCAATGTTAAAGGAAAGGGTTTCAAAGCCTTTAGGCCTAAGACACAATGAGATAGCTCTAACTAAACCTCTAATGTAAGTAATCTATATTGCAAACAAGCACTCTAAGTAGTTGTGCAAATAAAGCAAGCTAAATTAAAGGGGAATGATTAGAATAATCAAAATGGATAAGGAGACATAGTAGACAAATGGGGGTCTAGGCTACCTAATAATGGATAAATGGTAAGTTCAGGCAATCTTATAGCCACATTAAGTATAAGTGTAGAGAAGGATTAAACAAGGATACAAACAGGTTCATTCACTAAGCAACAAGCAACTTCTATCTACTAAGTAAAATAAAATAAAAAGTTAAGGTTCGAAACACTTACCTTGATAGGGACCTGTCGAGCCTCAATCTCCCCCTTGGCCAATGGTGCTTTGCAAGAGATTATTGTGGTTGTGAAGACCTCAAAGGATGGACAAATAGGCTCTAAGCCAACAAAGGACCTCCTAGCAAATCTCCAAGACTTCCACAAGACAAACTTCCTTCAAGACAAGATGCTACCTACAACTCCTCCAAATGTGAATTAGGGCAGAACTGCAAGTGAAATCAGAATTATAAATAAACGAACCAAAAGTCTCCCAATTAGGGAGGTATGATCCAAATGTTGGATCAATATGTGTTAGCAATGTCAGCGAACTAGTTCATTATTCTCAAGAACGTAAATATGCAACTTGGATCACTTGTAACACTTCTTAAGCAGTTGTTTTATGCATAGTCGCAATCAATAGGTTGATCAAAAAGTAGCGGGGTTGACAAAGACATAATCAGGTCTGAGATAATCCAAACATCTTAAATGAGAAGATGTGTGCAAGTCCCTATTTGCAAAAAGGAGAGTTTCATTAAAAATAATGAAACCATCAGATCCTACAATTGGTGTTTTCATAACCACCAAGTCATGCAAGTAGAGGCCTAGAACCCACCCCAATGGATTTTCCTTGCACGAAGTGACAGTTTTGTCCTCGAACAAAAGACGGGCAGAGGAATGGTTGCAAACATTTCCACTTCTAGAACTTGTTCATTTTGGTTCCTTTGACAAGTTCCTCACACGATGCATTTATGTTGGCTTCTGTGGAAGGCAAAGGCATCAAACATTCAGCAATTGAGTAGTGCTTGGGTATGAATCAAGCAAGTGATTCCCCATGTACTCAGTTAATGTTATCCTAGCAAAGTTTTCTTGATTGTATTGGTGCTTGGAATAGATGCCTTTATGTTGGCTTTTATAGAAGACAGATGCATCAAACATTCAATGATTGAGTAGTATTTGTGTATAAATCAAGCAAGTGAATCTCCATGTACTCAATTAATGTCCTCCTAGTATTGTTTTCTTGATTATATTGGTGCTTGGAATTGTGCTATGTGTGAGAGGAAGTGTGTATGCAAGCAACATTCAATGTGGGTTTTGAGCAAGTTGTATTGTAAATTTTGTTCATGAAGGCCATTACTAGCAATACCATGTATCTAATAAAGAGAGAGTGGCAAGAGGAGGAATCATCTCACTCTTCTAGAGTTTTCTCATACTGAGTTTCTTTGAGGTAACGTGTGTCTCTATTTTGATGTGTTTGACTTCAGCTTTGTTTATCTTGCATATGTGTGTTAGCCCTTTCACAGTCCAGCATTCTTGCAATTCAATTTATAGCACCATTAATGTTTGTTTGTGTACAAACAGCAAGATTTAGCAATCAAATTTGTTAGACATAGTAAAGGATCCATTTTGATGAATTTGTAGTGGAATCTCGACACGACTACAGATCATCAACACATTATCTTGTAGTTTATGGTCAGCAATAGTTCCGGAATGGTTGACAGCAACAATGATGGAGGGTTAAATATATATCAACTATGATTGAGGTTGGAGATTGTGATGGGCTTGTTGTCGCCACATTATCTTCTGGTTTATGGTCATTGGTAGTTCCGGAATGGTCGAAAGCAACAATGGAGGGTTAGATATGTCGACAACAATTGAGATTGGAGATTGTGATGGGTTCATTGTCGCCACATTATCTTTGGTCATCATCGATAAGCATTTGTTCAAGTCCTTCACCGGTGATGTCAAAGTCACCAAGTACAATCTTTGGCTCACCACTCAACATGTATCATTGCCAACATTAGTCACTCCAAGAACATAAAATGTTCATCTTCGATGCAAGCAGGATATTTAACTCGATTACCACCAAAATTCCCCAATCAGAAGCAATTATGGCAAATTCAACCTGCTTTCCCCTATTTACTCCATTTTTCCTAAATTTCCTCAAAAGATTTTGTAAATTAGAGCATATTTGGGGAGTCAGGAATACAGACACAAGATGTGCCTCAATTACCCCTATTTTCCCCAATTAAAAACAAAACTTAGTTCATAATTTGCAAGCAGTGGTGGCTATATTTTGCGGATAATTGCGAAACAGAGTTTGTTAGTGCCTGCATTCAAATTTTCCAGTGGGGAAAAGCCAAGCACAGCCAAACAATACTTACTGCTAATGCTTTCACGCAAAAATGGTTGCCTATTCCAAATTCAAACAATGCTCACTCTACCCTTCTGTTACTAATATAATAATGAAGCAACTAAATTAAACAATTGTCGATCGCCTGTTCTTAATATGTGGGTTTACTCCACAAGTGGTCAAGGGAAACTATACATTGCAGTGTGTGCAGTGAGCATAGAAAGAATTCCCACGGTTTGTTGCCATAGAATTCCCACGGTTTGTTGCCATCTCTATCTAATATTTTTTTTAACTATCAAAGAAGCTTCCATAATTTTTTGGGTTAAGGTTTAATAATATTTTACCATCAAATAAGTGAAAAAGGCATATATATATATATATATGGGTCTGAAAAAGGTTCTTATGAAGGCTTGCATTACTGCTGTTGCGCAGAGCATTGCAATCTTTTGTACATAAATAAAGGAAATAAATGTTTAGAGACAAACCCATTTTAAAGCTTCAAATATTTTGAGAGGTGAAGTAGTCAAGCGTAAAACATACCTTAACAAAACCTCCAATAAAAGGAAGAAGTAAAAAAGTCTACATATCCCCCATTCTTGGAAAGAATCAGTTCCTCCACAGAAATAGTCTTTTTTGCCACTATTGTTTTGTGGGCTTACGCCCTGGTCCCATGGGAGGGGCAACTACAACTATTATGGTGTTTCTGCCGGTACGATGCAACAGCGAACTTCATAAAACAGCAAAAGACAGAATCTTTCCCCTAAATAAACTGTGCAGGTAAAGGACGGCCCTTTCCAGCAATAGGAAGCCGGGGGGAAGGGCGCTGGGACCTGACATTGCCTGCAATATATACTCGTGTCCACGTGTCGGTGCATCAAGGTAGCAACTTTCCTTGGGAATTTTCTTAAGAGGGACAGAAAATATGGAAAAAATAATGTGGGCTGAAAATACGAAAATATATATATGTGATCAAACAATTAACTAAAATATCATAAAAAAGTTAGAAAATTTGTTCCGGTGATTGATGGTGTAATGGTGAATGGGTATCTTCGATAATATTTTAATCAAATTTTAAATTTTCATTGAAAGGGTTGTAGTTTGATTAGGAGGATGACGGTTGCTTATATCCATCCACCAAGGTACAAATCCCTCTAAGTACCCGATACAAAGAGTCAAACGGTTAAGGCTAGGGTCATACCTTGGATGACTTTGACAGTGTAGATGTCCCTTATTTGTGGTTGCTTAGTCAAAGGAGCTCACTGATTTAAACGTACACTTACTCATCATTGTAATCTGCTATATGTTTATTTCTGAAATATGGGTTCAGATGCCAACATTCTATGTAATTCAGTGATTCCATGTGAATGCTGCCTATTGAGGCACGCACAAAAAAATATTAAATCTCCCTCATAAAAATATGGCCCACCATTGGAGTGTTATTTTAACTAACCTTTGTGTACCATTTTTTCATTTTTGGTAACCTTGTATTGCATATGGTGATTATATATTAATGCACATGTTTTTACAAAAAGGAAGACTACGAGAAGGAAGGCAAAGTTGAGTTGCTATAGGAAGAGCACATAACTATAGAAGGGGGAAATTTCCCCTAAAATTGGGTTGGAATTTTGTTTGGGGGGATAACTCATGAAAACAATACCCACCACTCTCAAGTGTATATATGTTCCTTAATGCTCTACATATATCGTATATTAATGTAAGGTTGACACATGTTGCTAACTTCCTCCTTCTCAATTCCAATTCTCGTATCATTCTTGGAAACCACCACATGAATGCCTAGGGTAGAACCTAAATTATCGTAAACAACAATTATGATCTATCTTATAAAAAAGACTCTTGTTTGATGTTGGTCAAGTACTAGTCTGTTTATAGTTAAAGAAGGTTATGACATGTTGTTAAGTACTCACAAGATTCCTCCTTTAAATAGTTACTGGGATGGATTCTTGAACTCCAAAGGATGGCCAAAGATCAATGTATTTTCTTCTTTAGCCCTTTACGACAAGCTTCTTACATGGGATAATCTTATGAAAATAGGTTGGTTCAATGTTTCTTAGTGCACTTATGCAAACAACTTGAGGAAAACAATGATCATCTAAAACACCAATGTTGTTTTGTCGATTATAGTTGGGAACTTTGGAAGCAAACCTTAAAAAGGCTTCCATGTCAAATGTTTACGTTGCATGATCATGATTGGATATTGGAGGTAATGAAGTGTATCTTCCCTGAGATTACAATTGGTGTCGTAAAACATCATGGCTCAATGACCAAAATTTCATTAGGGTGAGCATGCATAGTGAAAAATGTGTTTCCAATCTTCTCAAAAATCCCAAGGTGCTCAATGAAGAAATGTTTGATGAGATGCATTTGTCCTTGTGCTAATTGTCTTGTGGGAGCTTTCCTACAACTTCCACTTATCTAATGGTGTTGACTTTGCTAACTTTCTAACTCAAGGACATATATTGTGTCATGCAAGCTTGGTTTACATATTATACATAATGGCTTTCTAGTTTGGTGTGATATAAAAGAGGTGGTGTGGACCCATGTATGGTAGTTGTAGCATTGAACATTCTCCAACACCATGCTAGCATTTTGATTTTTAGACTGATATTCAAGAGGATTAAAGTGTTGTTATTGGCCACAACCATTTCTAGATGAACTACGAGATGGGTCGATGGATCATTTTACTACCTGGATGGTATGAACATCAGGTAGAGTGCATCAAAACATAATTAAGGTGTGGATGCCATAGTTGGCATAGGGAAATTTTGGGTAGAAACAAACATAGTTGTAGCTAGAGATGTTGTGATTAGAATAATAATTGAGAGGAGTGTAGTTGCCAATAGCAAATGCAAAAACATAGTTAGATAGATTGAGTCATGTGTTGGGGTTTTTCAGTGCTCTACCAATAATTCTATGCCACTAGTGCAAACCCAACAAATAATCCTATCTTACTACACAGGCACATCACCCAAGTATAACTTGAGTACTCACCCGAGGAGCATAGAGATATTACTGGGGTACGTTGGGTTAGGATATGAAGATGCTAACCAAAGGGAAGCATTAGTGAACATGTAAAGCATTTTATCCAACATTTAACATCAGCTAGATTAACCATAAGAACTTAGAATAGACATCAAAGTCATAAGTAGTAGAACAAATTTCTCATTTACAAAATTCTCATCTATTCTTCATAATAGTGCATATACATCAACATGTAAATACTACAATCATTCCCAAGCTCTAACAATGACAACTTACTCTCAATACAACAATAGCTCTAGTAGAATGTAACAAATAACTAATAACCATAATGATTCTAACAACAACCTACTACAAGAAGCAAGGAAGTCTTTTCTAGTCACAAGACCTGCCTTGATGTACATTTTAACATACATACAAATTATCTAATAGGTTATTAAGAATAACATGTGCTTTATACTAATAGAATCCATGTTCATCCCAATTTTGCTTCTATACTCGTGCTTTGTGCAACTGAACACCCCATTTTAATGCATCTGAGCTTTGTGATAACTGCCCTTCTTGTTTGGGCACATTTGTGCCTTGCGGTCCCTTATACTTTCACTTTGTGCACCTCTAAGATTTGCTCTAGTTATCCCTCTGCTTTGTACACACCCTATATATCTAAAATCCATGCATGTTATCCCTGGGTGTGGTTCCCTGCTTTGGTGTGCTACAAGACTTAGCAAAAAACCCTTCAAGCCATTCCCTTGTGCTTCCTTACATGCTAGTATATGCATGTGTACTTATTTATATAATTCGATATGAGCACTAATTATCCACCCTTATGCCTTCTTGTGCTACCCTACTTAGTCAAAATGTGTTTCCCTCATTGATTGTTCGATTGTTGTATCGATGCCTACATGGATCTGTAATTGGCCAAATTTTGGGGTCAACATCTCCCCATGCTAACTATCTTGTCCATCCTTGGAAAAGTCAGCCTCCTTGCACTGAATATCCAAAAACATTGGCCCACTCTATCAAATGTTTGCCTCAAAAGTATCCCACTCCATGATTATAACTTGGACTGCATCAATTTTAGCTAACATCTCACCCAAAAAATTCCCAATTGCTATTAAGTTCATACCACAATTAATCATTTTCTATAGTGCTCGTTGGAATTCCAGAAGGTGGCCTACATGTGCCTATTATTTGACATCTTCAACATACTTGCCTTCAACTAAGGGCTTTAGAAAGTCTTTGTCAATTTTTTGTGTCGCTCTCCATTCCTTTCCTTGATCTCTTCATTTTTATTGAGTAGTCATTGTCTCTCCACTTTATATTTAATGGTGAACACTTTGTCATTGAGCTCATATTTTTTTCTTTCATCCTCCCTAAGTCACATGAAGATGACTTGTGTAATTTGTGCAAAATTTTGAAAAACTAGCTCCATTGTTTTTATAATATCTTGTCAAGTGTTTATCATTTTCTCTAAGACCTCTATGTTCTCCTTGAGCTCGACTTACTTATTCTTCCTTGAGCTCAACTTGCTTATTCTTCAGCTCATCTTCTTCCATCTCTTGCAATAGGGTCTTTGCTTCCCACACACTTGCCCTGCACAACAAATTACTCGACAAAAGATCCAAGTGATCAATTGGCTCCATGTTGTTTGTCAAAGTGTCTGTGAGCAAAATACAAGAGTCCTTATCAAATTTTTGGCAAATTTTGGTTACCTTAGCCCCAAGTATAGTGACTTTCCTCTTGGTGAGCAAAATTCCCTTCCTTTTTTCTTCCATTTGCTTCTTAGTGGCTTGTGCATTCACATTGTTCACAATGTTCTCAGGCACCACTTCAATTTCCATTTTGATTAAGGCCAACCCTAATTGTTCTTTTGTCAACAAGTGTGTGTCCATGACCATTATGCTCTTTTGTCCTTCTTGTGTAATGGGTTATTCAAAATTTAGGTATTTGAAATAAAATCCGTAGGTTGTGTCTTCTTCATGTTCCTCAAACATCCATGAAAATTATTTTTGGTAAATTACCGAAGCATTGCCTTCCCTAAATACACCCAACCTATATGGCTCTACCTCCTCTTATGCATCCTTCATTTCATCACCCCCTCCTTAGGAAATTTCCTCCTCTTCTTCTTTAGTGCTCTATGATGAGGGCTAATATTCCTTAGACTTAGATTCCTTGGAGTCCACTTTGATTGGAAATTAAAGTCATTTGGTCCCCCCCCTCATTTATATATTTTGTTTATTATTACTCATGAGCAATTGTTTCATGTGCACCTTGAGTGGGTGGTGCATCCTCAAGCATTATTTCTGGTATAGATGGTTCTTTAGAACCTTGGCCTTCTCGTTCTGGACCATGTTCCTTAAGTGTCATCTCTTCACTTTCTTATTTATAAGGTGAGTCCACTTCATGTGTAAGTGACTTGCATGTTATCTTCTTGCCTATTGAACTCATCATCCCAGCTTTTGGACTTGCCTCTATTTTTTTAGTTTTAGTTTCTATGAAAATTAGTATGGACTCGTATGCTGGTGGTGGTTGCATGAAAGGTGCCTTAGGTGGTGATAATGGTCTAGACGGATCTGACCTTTCCTCATTCCAAAATTCCTCTTCTCCTCCACCTTGATCAACCTATGTATTTAGTGATCCCATATTCATTAGTTCCATGACTTTGGGGTGCGTTGACACTTCCCCATCAATCTCAACACACTCATTGCTTTCACCCTATTCTATATCTTCTTCATCCTAACCAAGCCCATTTGTTACTTCAAGTTTGTGATGAATTTTTTCTTCCTCTCATGGGGGTGATTGTTCATCCTGCATGTGTCTCTTTCTTCTCTTTGTCACCAAGGGATCCCCAAAGTATTATGGCTCATTATCCTCATCAACATGCATACCCTTTTTTCTCTTTTTATGAAAGACAGATTTTCCTTTCTTTCTTAGTTTCTTTATTCCACTTATTTCTTTATGTGCATGGGTGGGGGTCTACTCTTCAACTTTGTGTTTCCTCTTTATCAGTTTAAGGGCATAAGTTAACTTTCACACCTTCCCCTTCAATGTTTTAATTAATGTGGGGTGTATGACCACATTATCATTCTCAACCTTCATCCTCCAATGTTATCTCTTTTATGAGATGTTTCAAAGTATACCTCACCATGATGTTGTTTTCATCAATAGTTTCCAAATTTACTTGCTTGAATAGAATCCCATCTATTCTATTGGTCCCTCATTCCACACACGTAGTTGCTATTCCATACAACATCTTATGACATTATGTGCTACACCCTTAGCCTATAGCATGTATTGGGATATGTGTGTTCAACTTTTGGCTATCATAACTTTTATTAAGTCATATGATCATTTCTATAGCTTCATATTAGTAGTAGGGTTGGCCTAGGGTGTTTCATAGCATAATTAAGGTATTTGCAACCCTTTTTAATTTAAGATGTATTAAACTAATTGGTATTAAACTATTGAAATACAAATGTTAATATGTATTGATCTGATAATGAAATACAATAAATATACAGTATGCTACATAATTTTATAGAAATCAAAAACTTGCTAAAAATAGTTAAAGGCCTATGGATGTGCAAACCTCCATAAAACATAAATAAATTTGACTACATGAGGTCATTGTAACTGAAAACTATGTGAATTTGACATGTAAATAGTGTTAGGCTAAAAATAATAATTCATAATTTATTGGGACAAGTCTACAAGAGGTGAATAAGGGCACATTGCAACCTTGTATGGTTACTACAACCACATCCTAGTTGATTGTATTCCTGATTTTTAGATCTATGTTTGTATGATCCCCTGCAAGGGTTTATTGTTGAAATTTGTGTTTTGTGTTATCTCATGAAAGACCTAAAAAATAGAAAACCCTAAATCCTGCACATGCACTAGATAACAAATGGGGGAATAAAAATGGGTTAGTAAGGATGGTTGAGTTAGCCTTATGAACCTTGTAATTAAGAATTGCTTACATAGCCCAAATGGGCCTCAATCCGATGTAGTTTTCCCTCATAGAGTGATTGTGTGATATGCGATGATGTAACTAAAATGATTATAGCTAGAAGATTTATTGAAATGTTTGGCAGTGATTTCATAAAATTCGATGTAAGAGGAGAGGTTTGGAGCTCTGAAAATGGAGAGATGAAGAGTCATCCTTCATTGAGGGTGCTTTAAGCCTCTTCCTTGCTTCTTTGCTTCCTTGGTTCCCTTTCTCTCCTTGGTTGTGTTATCTCTTCCCCTTTGTGAGCCTTGTGTTGAATTATGGTGATCCTAATTAGACTTTGACAGTTTATTGTGTGCTTTCATTTTATTTATTTATCTTCCCTCATGTCTGCTTATTTGTCCTCATTTCCTAAGCCTTAGGGGATTTTGGAGAAAGTTGGTTATTTATGAATATATTTTTGGTGGTTTATGGAGGCAGCCTAAAGTGACACTACTACACGTGTGGATTTTTTGGATGATGGTAGTCTTAATGAACTCTCCAGTGAGTAACACATTATTCAAAGTTACATTGGTGTAAACATTGTTGTGGATTTTGTTGGTGGGAAATAAGGGGAATAAGGGGCAAGTAAGAATTTATTCAATGAGATTCTATGACAAGGGGAGGTTTTAAGGCATTTGGAAGGTGCAAAATTCATCCTTAGTGACTACGAACCTGTTAGGGATGGAGACAACGAGCAATGTCCAAAAAAAGATGGTAAACCCCCTTACCTGGGAAAAACCCTAACTTTGTTTCCTAATGATTCTATGGATATAGATTTACAATTGGAAGAAACCCATTTAAAAAACATCATGTTTTTTTTGTTTCTTTGAATTGGAATTCTTTGCCCTCCATAAATTTCTTTGACATTTGGCTTAACTTTGTTTGGGAGGAAAAATGGGTGTTTATATCAATTTTTACAAGATGTTTTAGGAAGGGTTTGAATGATTTTATTCAATACTCTAATATACAAAGATGTGTTATTTGTAATCTCCTATGGAATGTTGGTCCATCGGTGTTCAAGTTGTGCCTTAGAACCCTAACATCGAGTGCAACGATATTATTTTTAAATATTTGCCTAGATGGGTTGATAAAGAAGATGTTCCTATATAGTTATGGAAATTTCTACCACAAGCTCTCAAACCAATAGGATAAGTCCTAAGAATTGAAGACACTAGAATGTGTTTAGCTCATATCCATGCCAAAGTCTTGATTTCCTTGGCACTGCTAGAAGTTTTCCAAGAAACCCTAATTTTTAGAATTAGAGGAGAATCCTTCACATGTTATATCAAGGGTTTGGGGGGCCTTAATGCATGTTTTTTCTATAAAAAATGATGGCCACCTCAAAAAAAAATTCCCCTTCTGAAAAGGTCTAAGAATTTAAATAATAATGAGCATAATGGGCCTCCTCCTACCAATTGTGATTATATTATCTATCTAATTTCTAATCCAATGGCTGACATTGTTATGAGAGATACCCATTTTTTGATCTTGATCCTAATAAAGGCATAACATTGTCTATTGATCATGTTAAAGAGCATGAATCTAAGACTTTTGATGTAGATGTCAGCACTGCTCACCCATCAGATGTTATTCCTTCTTTGAGTGCAAGTGATAATTCTCTTTTGTCTTCTAATTTCTCTTGTCCATATATTGATAGTAAGGAGGTGTTTAACATTAGCCAGTTTCCATCTATTCTAGAGCCTGAGACCCTTATGTCCTAGGAAGATCAGTTTGAGGCTCAAAAAGAAGTTGTTCCCTTATTTAAATGGAGACCCTTAGACGAATATATTGTTATATTGGATAACCTATCTAGAAATGAGGCCTATGCCCATGAGTCCTTTACTATCCTAAGACATAAAGTTTTAATTGGCAAATTGGTGCCCATGGCATTTTCCCCAATACTTGCCTTTACAAATAAAGTTGATATTATTGCTGTTGAGTTTGATCCCTTGGCTCCCCTGGACTCTAACTCTTTTTAATTTGGGAAGCATAAAGGTGGTTCTAAGAGGTTGAAAATGGAGATAAGTTTCTTTCAAGGATCATTCTTAGGTGAGGATTGTAATAAGCCCAAAGGTGGATCTCAAGGGTGTGTTGCTGAGGCAAAAAATAAAGCAAAAGAAAATAATATGCCTCAATGATGCACGAGGATTTATCATAATAAATGAGGGTATACACCCTCAGGCCTTCAAAAGTAAACTCGCCTCCCCTCATTTCTATGAAGATTATCTGTTAGAATGTGAGGGGAATTGAATCCCTCGATCGAAAGTCTATTTTTAGGCAATTTAGGCATTCAAGGGAGGATATTGATTTTTTGTTGATTCAAGAGGTTAAGGTTGTTGGTTTAAAGCTTGATTATGTGATAAATTTCATTTGGCCAAATATAATCTCATTTTTATAATAGTCATTTTAAAGGGAAAGTTGGGGCTCTGATTCTTGTTAATCCTATCTAGGCAAAGTTTATCTATGATCATGGTTCATCCCCATGTCACAAAGTAGTGTGGAGTCTCTTTTAAATAAACAACCAAACTTTTGGGGTTTGTAATATCCATGCTTTGAATAACTATAGGGAAAGACCAGATCTTTAGAACTGGCTTACATCCAATTTGAAAGATGTTTCATGGATTGTGGGGGGTGACTTCAACATGATTGAAGGGAAAGAAGACAAGTAGGATGGTGAACCTCTAGCTTGAAAAGGTAATGAAACATTTTTGGGTATAAATTAAATTGAATTCATAAGATATTTGATCCTCTAAATAAAGGTAAGAGGTAAAACAAAGGCATATGGTTTACATGGTGCAATAATCAGACCAAACCTAAGAGAGTGTATTTTAGACTCAATAGATTTTATCTGAATAAGGGCCTATTCAACATTCATTTGGAGGATAATGGATTTTTTTTTGAATGTGCTCCCCTTCATCATTTTAGACCACCATCCCATTAAGATTAATGTCTCCTTGAATATCAAGATGGATATGGGTGTCTCCAATTGGAAAAGTCTTTATAAGCTCAATGTTTCTCTTCTGAATGATATTGATTGTAGAGAAGGGATATGTTCCTCCTAGAATATTGGTAAACTTATCTCTGATTCTTCCTTTAATACTGAGAAATGGAACAACATGGAATTGATTATTTTTTTCTAGAAGTTGTGGTCAATTCAAGGCTAAGAGGAGAAGGAAGGTTGCATGAATTATTCAATAAAAGTTGATTGTCTTTGAAAATTCCCTATAGAATGTTCTTGATAATGGCATCCTTCTAGACAACCTATCTTTACTTAAACATCAAACAAGGCAACACCAAATGTATATAGCCAAAGGTGCTCAGATTTAGTCTAGATTAAACTTGTTTAAGCTTGGGGATAAAGGTTCCAAATTCTTATTTCAATTTTTAAAGACAAAATATTACAGCCAAAATATCCCCATGATTGAATGTGGTGGTTTTGTTTCTAGTGAGTTGACCGAGATGAAAAAAGGTTTTTTTTCTTTCTACTCTAATCTTTTTTTGCCTGATGGTTCATATCCTCAAATCAAATTTAATAGGAATCTATGTGCTAGGTGTATTCCTAAGAAATTTTCCCATGAGCAAGTAACTTCCCTTAATAGTGAGTTCTCCCTAGATGAGGTAAAAGTAACAATTAATTCCTCAAACGATGATAAAACCTTAGGGATTGATGGTTTTCTTACTGAGTTCTATAAGATCAACAAGGAGTGGATTGCACATAATTGTCTTAGTATTTTTAAGGAATCATTTATCACTGGGACCCTAGGTCCTGAGATTAAAAAAGGGGTTATCAAGATTATTCCCAATGATGGGGATCAAATTTAGGTTTAAAATTGGAGGCCAATCACTCTTCTGAACATATCTTACAAAATCCTAGCTACATTGTTGGCTAGGATAATATCTTGTTTGTTACCTTTAATTATTTTAGAAACTCATATTGGGGTTTGTTGATGGTAGATATATCCTTGATAACCTCATTTCTATCTAGGAGGGTATGCAATGGGCTCTCAATTCTAATCAAGATGTTGGTATGGTTTTGCTTGACTTTGAAAAGGCCTATGACAGAAGTGAATGACCTTTTATTGATATGATGTTGAAATCCTTTGGTTTTCAACACATGGTTTGTAGAATGGTTAATGTCCTATTTAAAGATGATTATATTGTTATTGAGCTTAATGGTGAGTTTACTGGATCTACTGAGGTTCAAATTTACATTAGACAAGGCTACCCCTTGGTCCCCTCTCTGTTTGTTATTACTGTTGAAGCCCTGCATTACTTATTGAGAAGTGTTGTTGTCGGTTTCATGGTTAAAGATCTCACATTTTATGATGATTCTAAATTTATTGATCTCATGTTTGTTGATGATACCACCTTTTTCACTCAACTTGAGGAAAGTTGCTTCTAGCCTTGTTATTTATTGCTTAGTCTCTAGTTTAAAAGTTGCCTTGCATAAATCCTTTATGATTAGATGGGAATAGAACCTGTCAGATTGGTTGTGTGAGCTTGGATGGGTGTGGAAAGGACCTAAATAATTGGCTAGACATTTGGGTATCCCTTTTGCCCTTACTCCCTCTTTCAAATAGATGCAAGATTGGTTATTTATCAAGATCAATAAAAAAATTGTTAAATGGCATGGACATCTTCTTTCACTTCTAGGAATAATCCAAATATGCAATAAATTATTTACCTCATACAATATTTAATATGTCTCTTGTTGCTAGATCTTCTATAAAACAAAGATTAACCTATTGCATAGGATCATTAGATACTTTCTTTGGTTTGATGGTAAGGGAAATAGGAAAAGACATGTTATTGCTTGGAAGGTTTGTTGTACTCCCAAAAAATTTGGGGGCCTTGGGTTGAAGGACTTGAGACTCCAAGGTATTATCTTGGCTATTAAATGGATTATCAAAGCTCTAAAAGGGGGTGAACCTTAGAAATTTTTGATAAGAAATAATATTGTGAGGGGGTTTTTGTTGACCAAATTTGACCCTATAGGTCAAATTGGGACCCCTATAGGTAAAAACTTGATTTTTAGGTGTTTCAAGGGTCTTACATATATGTATTAAAGTGTATTATAGGTCTTTTAGTGTGATTTAATGTTATATTAGGCTTGGTCATTAGTAATTTTAGTCCTTATATCATTTTGAGTCATTTCGAGGTAAAAAAAGGGGCATTTAATGACTTGTACAACCTCCTTAGGAAATGTGAGGGTTAAAAAAGGTGATGTCATTCCCCATGTGTCCTCATGTCTTAACCAACTATTGGTAACTAAAAGTGGTAGGTTCTTTAGAAGAAAGGGTAGTTTTCTTGGGAAAAGAGAAGAGTTTGGCACTTGTACAACCTATGAGAAAGTTTTACATGTGGGAAAAGGTTTTAATATGACTCTTCATATTCCTCACACTAATATTAGTGCTTGAAATTATTTTTAAGTGATAAAAAGGCCCAAAACCATTATGCTCCTTTCTTTCCCATTTAGACATGCATAAGTGATCAACAGGTTCATGCTTGGTACGGTCAATAGAAGAAGTTTCAGGTCAAACACCCTTGGAAGATAGTAGTACACTAAACGAGATCCATTTTCATAATAATATTTTGAAGATTGGTCAACCATGCTTTATGAACCATCCTTTACAAGCTAACTGTGTTTTTCTATTTATCAATATGTGTACCCTATAGGTTTTGCTCCATTTTGGACAAGTCCATACAAACCAATTATTGAGGTTGATTCCAAATTATTTTGGATTCCTTATATAATGATCCCTATGCTTGGTTTCATGTTTCATGGTGTTTTGATGAACAAGTTATCTCATGTTGCAGGAAGGTGTCACCATGTGAGGTTTCAGTCAAAGATCCTCGTTTATAGAATGTTTAGTTCTCATAAAAGGTACTTAGGAATGTGATGTGATGTTTTATATTTTTTAATGCCATAAATACCACCTTTATTTCATGTTGGACCTTGTAACATCAGACCTTGTCTTCTACACCCAGTTTTGTCACACTCACAGTCAACTTTCTACCTGTTCTCAGTTACAACCATGTTTTTTGAACTCTAATCATGCTTATAAAGGAGAAAAGGAGACTATAAAAGGTTATTTTCATGTTATTATGGTATGATAAGTCATATTGGATACCCTAATTAACACAAAAGACACTGATGTAGTCATATACCACACATATACATATTTTGCCATAAACTACACCTACAGGTGTTTGAAGGGTTTCAACATTGAAAATGAGGTGGAAGGTTTGTATTAAGATATGAACATCCTTATGATACATTTAAACATATATTAAGGATATATCATTTGATTTAGAATGTAGATTCCTTCAATACATGGACTATTTCATACTCATTGTCCGTATGTAGCTCATAGTGCATCTACAACCTCTCAAGATGATGTCATGGTGTAATGGGATCTTGATATGTGCTTCATCCTTTTAAAGTGATAATATATAATTTTAACACTTGATGAAAGCATAGGATTGATCATAAACCCATACATCTTACTTACTACCTACATTTTAACTCACTGCTTGTATGCATTATTTTGTCCACCTATAGGTGGTACCACAAAGAGCAATCTCTTTTGAGGTGTTGAAACAAGTGATGAGTCTCTCCTTGGGATCTTAGTGTGGTTGAATAGATTTTATTAATATCATTTAAGATGTTAAACTACTAGGTAGACTTTTAATAACCCTTCAAAGGTCAAATGACTGTGTTCAGGAAATAGATCCCTAAAATGAGAAAACAAGGAACCTCACCTTTTGGTTGATAATATATAACATCATTACCAAAGCTCTTGATGCATCCTAATGTGATTGTATTATATAATCTAACAAGGAAAATGATTTGGAGGGCAAAGGGTTGATGGAGTTTGGTTTTTAGAAGCCTCAAAGATGCCTTCCTAAGCACTAATTACAGGTAGTAACATCTACATAATTTGAACCCTTAAGTGATCTTACCCCCAAAAAAGATCATATGAGGCATATATCTAGGTTGGAAGTGGTATTAATGAGGTAAGGAGGATGTTAAATATTCAAATTATCATCAAAATATTTTGATAAACTGTTTTAACCCCTATTAGCACCTACAGGTGTTCTATCATGCAAAAATATACACCTATAGCATATTTTAGCTTTTAACCCAGTCATGAAGTGAGTTTTAAGCATGTATACCAATGTTGGTTGATGTAAGGTGACTGATGAAGATCTTAGAAGGTTTCCAAAAGATACGTGCCACATGTTTCAAGGGTTAATGTTGACTACAAGTCCTTTTACCTTAGGGAGTCAATCACAATTGACTATGGTAGACAATGAACAAGGCAATAGTGTTTTGGTATGGAAATACCATAAGGGTGAGACAAATAAATGAAAACAAGTATAAAATGATATTAAGGGACTACATAAGTTCTTAAATTTTGTGTCCATTCTAAATTAAAGAACCTACACCTATAGGACCCCACGTAGTCAACTATAGTTGACTGTGAGGGGATTAAAACAAATGAATTATGTTCCTTGAGGTTTATATATCTCAAAAAAAGTGAAAAATGGGTAAAAATAAATGTTAGATGATCATGGAAGATTAAAGAAGTGTCTTTAAACATTTATTTCAGCCTAAAACATACAAGCATGCACCTATAGGTGTCCTTCCAAGGTAGAACACAGTCAAAAGGTACATACAGTCTGGACTAGGCAAGGATAAGGAGAATATGGAGGATTGGAGTGATGAGAAAGAATGAGAAAACCTCCATTATGTTCAAAAGAATTTCATGAAGTTGTCATTATAAAATTAGAACAAATATAGGGGATCCAATGATGCATTACATAGTATATTCCCTAAAACCTACATGCAGTCTATTGGGTGAATATTTTATCAACAGCTAACTGATGAGAAAAATAGGTCTCTTCAACCATAGCAAGGGAGATTGGTTAGCCCAATGTACAGATTTACTACATCAGAGGTGGACAAATATCTCCTCTCATCAAGGGGAGGTTCCCTTATAACTATGAGGAGCTATATACTATATATATATATATATATATATGCAAAAAATAACACTCAGGGGTAGGACTACACCATCCATCTCTCTTTTTTCAGAGATGATGTTCACAAACAAAGGAGAAATCCTAGTGATAATACTGAAGGCACTTCTCTTCTTTCAGAAGTGGTCTTGCAGTAGGGTGCAAGAGTTCTTTCTGGTGGGTAACCAACAGGTAACAAGGGCGCAGTAACCAACAGGGTGAAATGGAACACAAAGTCTCCACCTCAACTGCCCAAAGAGTGAAACACAAAGGATAATGGGGGCACAAAGTCGTCCCAAGATCCTTTACACAGAAAGAAACTAAAAACTAAAAACAAACTGAAGATAACTATGACAGCACAACGTCTTACACAACTGGCTTCAAGACATCTTTCAGATTACTTCCACTAGTTCTGATTGTCAAATTAAATAAACAAGAATGCTTCTAGGAAATAGACATAAGAACAATTTCCTAAAATAACACAAGCTATAACAACACAAAGTCTGAAAGTCACTTGCTTTCTCATTCAGATAAAGTAATATGATCAACAATCTGAGCTCAAAGTCTCAGTAATCACCTTTCAATTTGGGCAGAGTTTTGCTTCTGTAAAATAGAAAAGATCTCTTTAAAATAGTAAGAGAGATTACAATATATAGCAGCCAAGAAAGACTTGGCGCTTTGTTTCATGGAATGGCCCATGCTGTGCATTCAATGCCTTGAATGCATTTTCAGTTTTGTCAGGGGACCATGCTAGAATAGGGCGTTAGCCTTAATTGTGACGTGTCAATTCATCTCAAATGTCTTCTCCTCAACCTGGGGCGTCTGGTCTATTTTCTACACAAGTACGTGGCTATCCACTCGCTTTTACTTCTTAGAAGAAAAATAGGCCGCATCCATGATTTGGTGCACTCAGATGGGCACTTGGTCGACTATTTCACCTACTAGAAATAACTCCTTTGTAGATATTTTTGATATTTTTGTATTGTTCTCTCTTCCCTGTAGCAATTTGAGATCTCTAGCTCTCTTTTTAGCTGGTCGCTTGGTTTATTTTTCAAGTTTTGTGCCATATTCAAAAATTAACAGATATTCCATTACCTTAAATTTGACATTCATGGGGACGTCAATGGTCACTAGTCATTTGAACCATATTAAACCATGAACCTTTAAACCTGTGAAAGTTCCTTGGTTCAATGGTTCAGGCAGTCTTTATTGGTTCCTTGGTTCAATCGCTTCCTTGCTCTTTGCTTGAACCATCCTTTTGAACTAGTCTTCTAGAATCGTCCATTTCTTTCTTTTGTCTAGAGCTTCCTTTGAACCATTGAACCTGTGAACCATTGAGCTTTGAACTCTTTTGGTTCAAGGTTTAATTGGTTCATTAGTTCATTCTTTGTTCTATTGCTTCCTTTATCAATCTTGTTGAACCTTTGAACCTTTGAAGCCATTGAACCATTTGGTTCAAGGTTGAACGGTTTAATCCTTGTTCTTTGAAATCTTCTTTTGTTTAAGTCTTTTAAAGCTTTTTTCTGCATCTTTATCAAGCCTTTGGAACGCCCCGAAGGGAAGGTGTCCCTTCGGTCCTTTGAGAAAGGTCCATTTTGTGGGTGTTGAGAGTCCCCCGTAAGGATACCTACCCTTCAGGTTTCTTCGAGCAGCTTTTGGGTTAATTCATTCGGGTGGCCTTGATCCTTCATTTCCTTCGGATAAAATGTCTGAAGGAAATCTTCCTTTGCTTTGTCCACTTTTCTTCGGGTTTTTGCTTTTCCCTTCAGGCAAATTCCTTCAGACAAAAGTTTGAAGGATTTGCCTTAGTCATTTTTTTGCAAAAAATCTTTCCAAAGGAATTCTTTCAGTTCCTTTACTTAGTAATTTCCTCAGACAAAAAGTCTAAAGGAAATCTTACCTTTCAGCCTTAGTCACTTTTTGATCTTTGAACCAATGTTCCCTGTCCTTCGCAAGGGCACTTGCCTTTAATTCATTGCCCTCCGCAAGGGCACTTGTTCCTTTGGCTTTGGGGCAGTCCCTTGAACCGACCGATTGAAACAACTTTAGTTCAACGGTTCAATGGTTCAATATTGCATTTGAAGCCTTCTTTTCTTTTAAGTCTTTTGATCTCTTTAAACCCATTGAACCCATTGAACCCGTTGAACCATTTTGGTTCAAGGTTTAACGGTTCAATGGTTCATTCCTTTATTTTTCGCTAAGTCTTTTGAAAGAATTGAACTTACTAAAGCAGTTGAACTTTGAACCTTTGACAAAGCGCTTAACTTTTTAAGCTTGCCGATGTCATTGAACCTTTGAACCCGTTGAACCGTTGAACCTTTTTGGAAGTGGGGTTCAATGGTTCAATCTTTCCTTTGAAGCTTGCTGATGAACATTTTTTGTTGAACCAAGGCATTGAACCAATCTTAAAATTGCCTAAGTTTTGGGAACTTGTTCCTTTGTGAGAATTTTCTAGTTGAAGCCATTGAACCTGTTGAATCTGCTAGTTTCAAGCCTGTAGAGTCCATAGTTTCAAGCCTGTAGAGTCCGTAGAAATCTAAAAAAGCTTGAATAATGAAGAATTTGAATGCTCAGAATAATTTTTAAGAAGGGAAGAAATAATTTTGGCCTGTAAGACCAAAATAGTTCATATGTTGTCCTAAAATGAGTGACAAATTTTGGGAACAAGAGCTGGATCTAGTTGGGGAACTTCCTTTAGTTGAAAACTTGGAACAGCTAAGGGGAGTAGAAACCAGAATCTCCAGTGCCGTTAAGTATGCCATTGGGCTATGGAGTCATGCTACTCTAAAAAAGAAAGGTGCCAAAAATGAAAATGAAAAGCACAAAACAGAACCAAAGACTATACAAATATACATATGTACAGGTGAACTTATTTGATACTTCAAGAATTGAAGTTCTTCAGATGCTGCCCATTGTGAGGCAGAGAAAAGGGCATGCCATCTTGATACTTCAATAGGAAACTATTTTCACCATTGAGCTGCTAGATAATAAACAAGCCTCTCCACAGGGAGTCAAACTTCCCATGCATTCCCTTTGGTTCTCTTCTCTTGTCCCACAATAGGGCTTGATCTCTAATCTGGAAATCACAATTTTTTACTTTTTGGTCGAAGAGCTTCTTCACCAGACTTTGATGCACAACAATTCAGTCCACCACCATAGTTGGCTGCTCATCTAACTCAATCAAGCACATGATCCTCTTATCGATGGAGCTTTCATATATCTGATCTTCAACTGCCTTTGCCAGTTTCAATGCTGGCAATTCCAGAGTGATTGGTATCTCAGCATTGGGACCATAAAGAAGCTGGAAAGGTGACATACCAATTGATCTCTTTGGTGTAATTCTTTCTGCCCATAAAGCATCAACCAATGCTTTATGCCATGTTCATTGGTTGTCATCTACCAGCTTCCTGATCATGGTCACCAAGTTCTTGTTGTTTGACTCATCTTGGCCATTCCCTTGCAGAAAATAATCAAAAGAGTGGGAGAGGGTAATCCCATAGTAAAAACATAACTGGGTAATCTCCTGGGAAGTGAAACAAGCTGCGTTGACTGTGACAATTTTGGTTGGGACCCCAAACTTGGAAATGATGTTCTCCTTGATGAAATTGCACACTACTTCTGAAGTAGCATGCTTGGTTGGAATAACTTCTACCCACTTGGTGAAGTAATTTGTGGCTGTGAAGACATAATCATGTCCAAAACTTGAAGATGGGTTTACAACACCAACGAAATCGATTCCCCATTGCTGAAATGGCTCTTCTATGACCACTAGCTTGAGAGGCAAAGCGGCTAAATTAGGTCTTCCAACGAACTATTGGCATAGTTTACATCTACGTACCTATTTGTATGCATTTTGAAAAATAGTAGGCCAGTAATACCTGGCTTGCAGAATCTTATGGGTAGTTACAGGAGCAAAAAATGTCCTCCACAGGCCAGATTATGGAAGGACTTCAAAAGTTGGCTCTGCTGCTCTTTATCCACAAAGTGAAGGAACACTCCATGAAGGTTCCTCTTATACAGGCCGTTGTCCCAGAGGACAAAATTGACAGCTTTTAACTTGACAATCCTCCTTTCTTTATGAGATAGGTGAGTAGGACACTCACCATAAGTAAGGAAATGAGAAATATTTGAATACCACTCATTCATGGTGGAGACAAAGAGGAATATTGGTGTGTCTTCAATTTTTTCTTCTCCATGCTCTGTTTCCTCTAGTTTGTTGTCAGCAATCAATTGTCATAGGCCCTTTCCCTGCACTAGCTTCATTGGTTTGATGACTAGATCAAGCTCCTAGATTTTAGCAATCCAATTGCCTCTTTTCATCCTAAACTCCTGCTAAGTTAATATGGATTTGACTGTGGTGTCAGGAACTAGGGCGGTAGTGTGTGAATTTAAGATGTAAAAATGAAAGTGCTTTACTGCCTTCACCACTGCATAAGCATGCTTCTCCATGTTTGAATACTTCAGCTTATGAGCTTTGAGAGGGCAGCTCATGAAAGATATGAGAGATTCCATACCTTCTTGGTTTTGTTGGACCAGAATTGCTAAAAGTGTGTGCTCAGAAGCATAACTATACATTGTGAAATCCTTGTTATAATCTGGACAAACCAAAATTGGGTTATGGGCAATAACTGTCTTAATATCTCGAAACACCAATTTGCCTTCTTTAGTCCAGCTAAAAGTGGTTTTTCCCTTCATCATGTTTACAATATGGCGAGTCTTCTCAGCAAACTCAGGGATGAACCTTCATAAAAAATTCACTTTTTCAAAGAAAGAGTGAACTACAATCTTACTTATGGGCAAAGTAAGCTCCTGGATGGACTTGACTCTTTTTGAGTCAATCTTTATGCCTTCTCTAGATATAATGTGTTCGAGAAGTTTCCCCTTTGTTACTCAAAAAATAAACTTCTTGGGATTTAAAGAAATGCCATTCTGGCGGCAGCATTCTAGCACTTATTGCAAATGGTGCATATGGTCATGGCGATGCTTAGAAAAGATTGTTAAATCATCCAAGTATACTACAATGAACTTACCCATTTCATCTTTGAAAGCAAGGTCCATTGTTCTTTGGAAAGTGGCACCAGCATTTATCAGGCCAAAAAGCATTCTTCAATATGCAAAGGTGCCCTAAGGCATGGTGAAGGCAGTCTTATGTTGGTCTGCTTCACCAACTTTAACTTGATTGTATTCTGAGAACCCGTCTAGCATTGATAACATCTCTAAACCAGTCATTGTCTGAAGAACTTGGTCCATGATGGGCAGAGGATAGTTATCTTTTAAGGATGATTGATTTAAGTTTTTGAAGTCCACACAGAGGTGAATTTTGCCATTCTTCTTCCTTACAGGCACTATGTTTACAATCCATGTGAAATGATGGATTGGGAAAATTATTCTAACATTCAACATTTTTTGTATTTTAGATAAAATAGTACTTGATATCTTTAGATTGTACTACCTAGATTTTTGCTTGTAAGGCATCGAGTCAGTCTTGAGAGGAATTTTATGGCAAATTTCTTCAGGTCTGAGTGACTTCAGATCATCATAAGAGTATGCTAGGACATTCATGTACTGGCTAAGTAGAGTAGTGAACTTGAACTTTTCTTTCTGAGTGCAGCACTTCCCAATGTTCACCATCTTGAGATTTTCTTTGGTACCCAGATTTACTTGATCAAACTCCTGGGAGGAGCTTGAATCCATTTGCTACTATTTGATGAACCTATCATGTTTGTCAAATAGATTCTCAAGGGAAACCAAGCTTTTTGGGATTTTATTTCCTTTAAGTTGCAGGAATTCTTCACCTACCTTTGCACTTGATTTAGGGGCTAGTTCAAGCTTTTGAGGCTCACTGCCTTCGAAATGAAGCTGTTGAAAGCTATCTTTTTGCTCTAAGAAGGCAATGATTTGGTTGTCACCATTGAACACTTGCCAATGATTGGAATCGTTAGGCACACTTTGTCGAAATACCAGTTTAATAGTGTACCTATCTCCCTTAAAATTAAGGTGAGGAGCCAATAGAGTTGCTAAAACAACTAGTGCATCAGCTCGGTCATTGAATTCCCTGGGTATGGTGGAGATGCTGAAAGCATTAAAGCTTTCAAGCATTAATGCTGCCAGGAATCAAGGGAATCAAGGGATTTGCTTGCCCTTGATTCCTGGCAGCATTGCCTGGGTATGACTGATTGGGGAATGTCCTCCTTGGTACATCTCTATATGGAGCAGATGACATCCCTTGCACCATTTGCTTTCTAAGAGCTAGCAATTCATTTTCCAGTTTTTGCACCATTGGATCAGTGGTAGCTGTAGGTGAGTATTTAGAAAATGAAGAGGATTTACCTCTTTTAGGATCTCTCCTTATCTTTTCTACCAAGATAAGGTCATCTTCTACCTCAATAGCCAAATCCTGAGCAGTAGCAAGGTCTATGTGGCTAGCACATCTTAGTAGAAAACTCACTTCAGGCAATTATGAGTTGATGAAAAAGCATTTAAGGTTCTCAGGTGTTGGCTGAGTAATTGTAGGAATTTGGTTCCTCAGCTTGTCAAACTTTGCTATGAAATCTCTCATAGGTTCATGAGGTTCTTTCTTCATCTGTGTGAGCTGGGCCAACAAGGCATGAACATCTTCTACAAGCTTGAACCAGGCTTCAAATTTATCTTTAAGAGTGTCCCAGTCAATCACTGACCTAGCCTGCAAATGTTATAACTAGTCTATAGTAGTGCCTTGCAATGTTTCCACAAACACCCTGACTACCACATCCTCAAATTCCATGCCTATCACACCATAGGCTATGCTGAAGGCTGCAATATGTTCATCAAGATGAACTCTCCCATCACTAAATAATTTGGAATTTTAATTCCTTAAATTATGTGGTAGCTCATGTAGAGGTGGAGTCAAATTGAGTGGGCCAGATGAGTTACCCAAGGGGTCTTGAACTGCCAGGATTTGATTATGGAAAATGGGGATTACAAATCTGGGTGGAGTATGTATAGGCAAAGCTCTACTAATAGTAGAAAAAGAAGCTCTGCCTTGTGTTGGTGACCTGGTATGGGTAGGAGGAACTCTCCTAGATTGTTGAACTTGAAGTTGGGGAGGGAACAAATCAAAATTACCATGTTGTACCAACTTAAAAACATGATCAACAACACCTTGGGATCTCTGACTTCTAGTATAGCGTGGAGTTGCTAGATTACAGAATAAAAATGGGAAAGAACTGGTCTACTTCAGCTTGAAGCTTGAGGCTTCAAACTACGTGCTCTTCCCCAGTGGAGTCGCTAAAAAGCTGTTGGGTGAATATTTTGTCAACAGCTAACTGATAAGCAAAATAGGTCTCTTTAACCACAACAAGGGAGATTGGTCAGCCGAATGTGTAGGTTTACTACATCAGAGGTGGACAAATCTCTCCTCTCATCAAGGGGAGGTTCCCTTATAACTATGAGGAGCTATATATATATATATATATATATATATATATATATATATATATATATATATATATATATATATATATACAAAAAATAACACTCAGGGGTAGGACTACACCATCCATCTCTCTTTTTTTAGAGCTGATGTTCACAAACAAAGGAAAAATCTTGGTGATAATACTGAAGGCACTTCTCTTCTTTCAGAAGTGGTCTTGCAGTAGGGTGCAAGAGTTCTTTCTGGTGGGTAACCAATAGGTAACAAAGGTGTAGTAACCAACAGGGTGAAATAGAACACAAAGTCTCCACCTCAAATACCCAACAAGTGAAACACAAAGGATAATGGGGACACAAAGTCATCCCAAGATCCTTTACACAAAAAAAAACTAAAAATTAAAAACAAACTGAAGGCAACTATGACAGCATAAAGTCTTCCACAACTGGCTTCAGGACATCTTCTGGATTACTTCCACTGGTTCTGCTTGTCAAATTAAATAAATAAGAATGCTCCTAGGAAATAGACATAAGAACAATTTCCTAAAATAACACAAGCTATAATAGTACAAAGTTTGAAAGTCACTTGCTTTCTCATTCAAATAAAGTAATATGATCAACAATCTGAGCTCAAAGTCTCAGTAATTGCCTTTCAATTTGGGCAGAGTTTTGCTTCTATAAAATGGAAAAGATCTCTTTAAAATAGTAAGAGAGATTACAATATATAGCAGCCAAGAAAGACTTGGTGCTTTGTTTCATGGAATGGACCATGCTGTGCATTCAATGCCTTGAATGCATTTTTAGTTCTGTCAGGGGACCATGCTGGAATAGGTCATCGGCCTTAACTGTGGCATGTCAATTCATCTTAAATGTCTTCTCCTTAGCCTAGTTCATCTGGTCTATTTTCTAGACAAGTACGTGGTTGTCCACTCGCTTTTACTTCTTAGAAGAAAAATAGGTTGTGTCCTTGGTTTGGTGTGCTCAAATGACCACTTGGTCGACTATTTCACCTACTATAAATAACTCCCTTGTAGATATTTTTGATATTTTTGTATTGTTCTCTCTTCCCTGTATCCATTTGAGCTCTCAGGCTCTCTTTTTAGCTGGTTGCTTGGTTTATTTTTCAAGTTTCGTGCCATATTAAAAAATTAATGGATATTCCATTACCTTAAATTTGACATTCATAGGGACGTCAATGGTCATTGGTCATTTGAACCATATTGAACCATGAACCTTTGAACCTGTGAAAGTTCTTTGGTTCAATGGTTCTGGCGGTCTTTATCAGTTCCTTGGTTCAATCACTTCCTTGCTCTTTGCTTGAACCATCCCTTTGAACTAGTCTTCTGGAATCATCCATTTCTTTCCTTTGTTTGGAGCTTCCTTTGAACCATTGAACTTGTGAACCATTGAACTTTGAACTGTTTTGGTTCAAGGTTCAATCGGTTCATTGGTTCATTCTTTGTTCCATTGCTTCCTTTATCAAGCTTGTTGAACCTTTGAACCTTTGAATCCATTGAACCAGTTGGTTCAAGGTTCAATGGTTCAATCCTTGTTCTTTGAAATCATCTTTTGTTTAAGTCTTTTGAAGCTTTTTTCTACATCTTTATCAAGCCTTTGGAATGCCCCAAAGGGAAGCTGTTCCTTCGGGCCTTTGAGAAAGTTCCATTTTGTGGGTGCTGCCGAGGCCCCCCCGCAAGGGTACCTACCCTTTGAATTTCTTCGGGTGACTTTTGGGTTAATTCCTTCGAGCGGCCTTGATCCTTCATTTCCTTTAGACAAAATGTCTGAAGGAATTCCTTCAGACTTTTTGTCTAAAGGAAATCTTCCTTTGCTTTGTCTACTTTTCTTTGGGTTTTTGCTTTTCCCTTCGGGTGAATTCCTTCAGACAAAAGTCTGAAGGAATTCCTTTGAACAATTTGTCTGAAGGATTTTCCTTAGTCATTTTTCCATGAAAAATCTTTTCGAAGGACCTCTTTTTGTTCCTTTACTTAGTAATTTCCTTGGACAAAAATTCTAAAGGAAATCTTACCTTTCGGCCTTAGTCATTTTTTGATCTTTGAACCAATGTTCCTTGCCCTCCACAAGGGCACATGCCTTTAGTTCATTTCCCTCCGCAAGGGCACTTATTCCTTCAGCTTTGTGGCAGTCCCTTGAACTGACTGATTAAACCAAATTTGGTTCAACGGTTTAATCTTGCATTTGAAACCTTCTTTTCTTTTAAGTCTTTTGATCTCTTCGAACCCATTGAACTCGTTGAACCATTTTGGTTCAAGGTTCAATGGTTTAATGGTTCAACGGTTCATTCCTTTGTTTTTCGCTAAGTCTTTTGAAAGAATTAAACTTACTAAAGTAGTTGAACTTTGAACCTTTGACAAAGCGCTTAACTCTTTAAGCTTGCCGATGTCGTTGAACCTTTGAACCCGTTGAACCGTTGAACCTTTCTGGAAGCGGGGTTCAATGGTTCAATGATTCAATCTTTCCTTTAAAGTTTGTCAATGAAAATTTTTGGTTGAACCAAGGCATTGAACCAATCTTGAAATTTCCTAAGTGTTGGGAACTTGTTCCTTTGTGAGAATTCGCCAGTTGAAGCCATTAAACCTGTTGAATCTGTTAGTTTGAAGCCTGTAGAGTCTGTAAAAATCTGAAAAAGCTTGAATAATGAAGAATTTGAATGCTCAAAACAATTGTTGAGAAGGGAAGAAAGAGTTTTGGCTTGCAGGATCAAAATAGTTCATATGTTGTCCCAAAATGAGTGACAAATTTTGGGAACAACACAGTCTACCTTCTTGGAGTTTGTCTTGGGTTTTATGAAATTGGAAGGTCAAATCACAAGGCCAAAGGATGAATTTTGGTCCAGAGATTCTTTAAAACCTTATTAACCCATTACAACATTATAATTATTTGAGAGAATAGGGGAAGTACCCTCTGTTTTGTCTCATATAGAGGGTACTTCCCTTTATATATAGGCTGGCAGGTTTAAAGAAGGGAAGTAATAGTGTGAACCAAGAGTTGGGTGAGTATTTATAGAAAGTTTTTGAAGTTGAAACACACATAATTAAACATTATAAACACCTCAAAAAAGGAAGGAAACCTACATGATGGTCTGGGTTGCTGAGTTTGCAGGTAAGCCTAAGAGGCAAGGTTTAGGCCTAGAAGCCAAATGAGGGGTCAACTTCCTTTCCAACCTTGGGTAAGATTTGTAACCAACTGGAACATGTTCATAGGGTTATAAAAGATGTGTTTGAGCTATTTTGATGTAGTGGGAAAACCATCAAATGTCATTTTGGGCTTTAAGACAAATCAGGTTTACTAGGCATGATTAGACCTAGAGCCTAAAGGAAGGGTCACTTTCACTTCTAGCCTTGGATATGCATTATAATCCATTTAGGAATTATTGTGGGATGATAAAAAAGGTTTTAAAGATTTTTATTTGTAGATGAAGCACAATAAGTCCATTTTTAAGCCCAAAACCAACTCAGGCCTGTAGGAAATAAAAGGAAAAGCTCAACAAGGTAACTTCAAATGCTCACATATTCTTGGAGAATTTTCATGGAGACAAAAGGAGTTTGGGGAGGTTAGTGGGGGTCCTAAACATCACATTAGTGGATTTTTTTTCAACTTCAATGTCAGATCTTCATGAATAAACCTTAAGATCAGAATGCACTTAAAACCCTACTAAACCCTTGGTCTAGACTCGATGTGGAAAATGATGGAGATAATGCATCAAAATGGCATAATTTGCCTAGAAAAAGGATTGGATGTTGTAGAGGACTCATTCATGCTACTCCCCATCAAGATGAGCTATATGAAACTATATAGACATGGTACAAAATATGGTACTTTTGACTATTTTATGTGTTTTACAGGTTCCAAGAGGAGTCTGAAGATGAACCCAACTTTAGGAGAAGGATTAGGACTTGGGATAACCAATTATTTCCATTTCATTCTTCAAAACAACTCCTAAATTTCCAAATAATAGCTCTCATCTCAGCCAATCAAAACTGGCATAGTGACCAAGCTAGTGAGAAGTGTGAAAACTCCAAGTGGAAGTGATTATAAGGTGTTTTTGATGCTTCTAAGGCCATGGAGGGTATTGACTCATGTCATCCACCCCATACTATGGATTTTTATGGAAAACTAATGCCTTTTTAGAGGCTAAGTGTGTAGGGTGCATGAAAAAAGAGTTTTTTTAGACTGTAGATGGTGATAGCTCATTTTTAGATGGTGCTAGATGACCAGAACTAAAACCAATGCATGGAGAGGCATGTCTAAAAGCCTTTCCTCTCATTCCAATCATCAAACCTATCCCTAATTAGTTTTAATATGTTTAACTAGGTCTAAATCATGAAAGTAGTTTTCTAAGCTAGAATGAGAACTTTCATGCCACTTTTCATGAGTTTTATGCCTTGTATGGTCACTTGTATCTTTGAACCTTGCATGGTTCATCACACATCCTCTTCTCATGCACAAGTAACTCATTTTATCAACTTGACAAGTGTTCTTATGACCCTTGGACTTCTCTCATCTCCTCTCTCTCTCAAGTTCTATAAGAACTAGCCATTTTGGCCACTGTAACTTATGCTCTACCTAAGTATGGCGAAGCCCTGCTCATTTGCATACCATTTGATCAATAAGACTACTAATTTTTACCTCTTCATGACTATTCATAGTGTGTTTTACTTGGATGATCGATCTTGCTTAGTGATAACTATGATTTCTTTAGCATGTTGCCTCATTCTTTCATCATATTTGCAGTTAGAAAGCTTCTTCTTGAAGGACTTGTGAAGTGTTATAGGAAGTGTTAAGGTTGAGTGAGTTAGTCTATTCAATAGTGACATTCAAGGATTCTTGTCTAGTCCTCCTTGCCTGAACATTCATCCATAACATCATAATGTAATATTGATGTGAGAATATGTAGATTAGAGAAGTGTATGTTTGGTTAGTCTCTTGATTTCATGTGTGACATGCATTTGGTTGGTAGTCATCAATTAATTTGGTGTATTACCTCCATTAGGATAGTTTGCTTTTAGTTTTCTCTCTCCCTTCCCCCCCCCCCCCCCCCAAAGTTTAGGTGTAGTAGTGATCCATAGTGGTACATCAAGGGAGTTATCCCTATCTAGAGATTCCCCTCATCCTTAGGCTACCCACAAGCCTAGAGGTGTTTCAATTATGACACTTGGAAGAGGAGAGATAAGACATCTCCTCAAAGGATACAAATCCAAGTGGCAATAGTTCCCTAAAATAAAATTGAATTGGAAAGGGATACATATTTTTTATCTCCTATCTAGTTCCTTTTATATTAAAGTTGTAAGGTTTCCTATTTTTTTCTCAATTTGGAAGGCTTCAGAAATAGCTAAGCATTTGGTTGTTGTGCCTCCAGTTTTTAGTGGGTTGGGGTCAAGGTGTCAAGGGTATATGTCCATATGGTGGAACCTTACTATCAACATATGACCTCTTACTTTAATTAGAGGGTGTTTTTCCTTTGTTTAGTTCTCCAAGGGTCTAAAGAGATTCAAGGACCTCTTCTCTCAGAATGGTTGGGCTTCATGGGTATAAATTAAGATTAGGTTTAAAATTCCTTCTTCTTAGTGAAGGATCTACACCATACTCTTTAAGGATATTCAGTCTACTAAATATGTCTCTACCTTGATGATGATGAAGAGTTTTAGGAAAACATTAAATGGATTAACAACTCGCCTCTTAATAAATTGACCATGTAGATGCTCTATAATAAGTTTACTTTATCTAAAACCCTATATCTTAGTCTTAACCATATTTGGCATGTCTATGTTCCATTGTATAACTAGATGTTTAGATTTCAAGTGATTTGGGCTTCATGTCTTGAACCTAAGAAGTCATGTTTTAGATGGTTTTTATTGTATAATAAGTTAGTTGTCAGGTCTGTAATTATGAAATCTAGTTCATATCAACCCTTATGTTTGTTATGTGATGAATTGGAAACTATTGAGAGCATTTTATTTAAATGCCCATTTGATACTAATATTTGGAGTTATTGCCTTAAAATTTGGCGTTGTATGTTTGGCTATGATATTTTGTGGGTCAATATTGCTTTCAGTTATGCATGCTCAAAATATAAAGTTTAGTTATTTTTCCAAAGACTTGGTTGGTATTCTCTACTAAAGTCGTATGGTTCATTTGGAAGCAAAGAAATTTTTATTTTTTCAATCTAAGGCTAGGGTGCTTACTAACTTCAATGTTGAATATACCTTTATAATTACTTCTTTGCAGATTTATTTACAACTCAAGATTCTGTAGACACATATTGAAAAGTTTTTGAAGACTGACATGATTAAGATCTCCTCTAACTATTTAATGGATATTTTTGTATATTTGATAATGACCCCTTCTCTTGATTGGATAATCAGTCAAGACTCAACTGCTAAGGTCCAAGTGTCTGAATTTGAATGGGAGATCATGGAGGAAGCTTATTTAGAGCAAGAAATTGATCGTGTTCCTGGCAGGTTGGCTCTTTAGATTCTAATAAAAAAGGGACTGAAGTTTGGATAGCTACTAATAGAGATATGATTGTATCCTTAAAGGAGCATAAATATAAGGATCTTCAGGAGGGGTCTAGCTGTGGTATATTGGCTTATAGGGAGATGGTTCTAGATTCTTATTTGATTGTTGATTATGTTCATGATAGTGAGTTTCCCACTGAATTTGTTAGTGGGATGACCTACCTACACATGGGAGTGACTTAAACCTTGATTATGGTAAAAGTATTAAATAATTTTTTAATGAGTCTGACTTAAGGTTTTAAAGGGTGGTTGAAAATGGGAATCTAGGTGACATTGAGGATTTGATTAATTTTGTGATGAAGTCTAATATGAAGGAATTACTAGAGAATGTTGAATGTTTTGCTCCATCTATGAATTTTGCTTAGTAGGGACCAATTACTGTTGAAAAAGACCAGATGGAACCTGTTGATGATGGTGGATCTATGAAAAAACTTTTATATGAGATTTTGATTGTGACTAAGGTGATGACTGGTTGTCCTAGTTAAGGACTACTCCCCATTGGTTCCTTTTTTGCTTTCTTTTTTACTATTATTTTATTCATTGGTGCCATGTAGCTGTGGATTTTTTATATTGTATTAATGTTTCATATGTTCTACTACTTTCACTACTATTCTAAGGCCTTCTTGGCTAGTTGTATCATGGTTTCATCCTCAAATATATATACTTTTGTAAACATTCATGCAATATAAAAAATAAAATACAAAAAAGTGTGGAATGGAGCCCTTGACTAGTAATAAATAAAATTTAGACTTGGATTATGGTTGTTATAATGCTACAAAGTTAAATTAGAAATAATTAGTGGTCTTTTGATCAATGTGCAATTTAATTTCCAGATATATCCAGTGGGGTTGTAATGAGTGGATTTAATGTGACTTTATAGGAGAATATTTAAAATTATTTCACTAACCAACTTTATCATAGGTACAATAAAGCCATTGTGAAATGTATTGATTAAAAAAAGTGATTGTTGGAGTGTGGGAGATAAGGTTGTACTAGGGGACAAGGTCTCAGTGTGTCAAGGTCTCAGTGTGTCCTTGTCTCACTAATGCATACTTGCCCTAGAAGACTAGAGATAGTTTAGACATGTTTGACATGACCTTCTGGGATGAATAGGGATAAATGCAACTAAAATAAGGAATTTTGTATGATTTTTTTATTGATTACAAGAAATTTAAGGCTCACTTTTAGATCATGAGTCAACGTAATAGAAAATAGACCAAGTGTAAGGATGTTAATAATAAACATTGCCAAACACTTAATGATTAATTTTATGTGTCTACATTTGCTCCTACTTTATTCTAGTGATGCACAAAGTGAAATTATTAGAGTAAAGTAGATGTGAATCTAAGTGTGTAGACACACTTTGTCTTTAGATGTGAAGCTTGATTGTGTAAGATACCTTAATGTAAGAACCATGCAACAATGCTACTGAAAGTAATATTTGCTTATATTGAAAATTGAAAATATGTTATTTGTAATTTGAAAAGAGAGCAAGGATAGAAAATTTATATATAACTTTGGAGATGGTGAAGTGCATGCCCCTTATTGGGACATTTGGAGAAGTGTTGAAGAATGGAGAATTGAGAGGATCACATCTTGATTTGAAAACCATTGAATGCTCTTGAGTTGAAATAATTATCTATTACAACTCTCATTTGAATATATAGAGTACTCTGTAAAACATTTGAAGGGGTGAAACCATGAAGTGTGGTTTGTTACATATTGAAAATGTGAAACCATAGACATTGAGTGTCTCTAGAATCTAACGTGGCCCACTTATAACTGAGACAAATCACACCATTGTGGACAAATCTATATTCTATTTGAAACTTTAAAATTTTGAAAATGCCATAGTAGAAACATGAACATGAATGAATATCATGCCCCCTATAGCTGTATTGTATTGAAATGTTTTTTTTGAAACTATAATTGAAACTTTGCACTTTTAAATTTTACTACTTTTAAAACCTTTTGAAACTTTTTGTAACTTGTAACTTTTGAACAATTTGAAACATGTAATTTTAAACTTTAGTGATGAGTGCACATGCATGCCACTTGTCCCCATAATCCAAAAATGTTGAATCATATTTCCAATAAAAAACAATATATTGCCATTAATCTAAAATTTTGCTCATGAGGCTTGATTGTTCCAAGCAATCCCATTGTGATGCCCCCCTTTTGAGATGAGAGATGAATCCTACAGAGTCACTCATCTCAAAAGAAAGTATATGTGAAAGATGTAATGCTTTGAATATTTGAAATTTATTGCATTAAGAATGTTGA